>OX421487.1:6291680-6891680 GCA_949126895.1 Eilema caniola
CTTCTCAATCGACGTGTAAAAAATATACTCTTCAAAAGAGAATATACATACCGGGTGCAAGTAGAACGCTCCCAAAACCGAAAGCCCGTGGTAATACTCCGGGTATACTACATATTGTCATATTTTTTTTTCGATTTGAGGCAAAAAAAAATTTTTTTTTTCTTTTTTAGCATTATTTATTCTCCAGCGTATTGGGTAAGCTCAATGAAACAAGAATTTCATAAAAAAAACATCGCTACAAAAAACACGCGCCTGGCGCCATTATTTTGTTTTTTTTTCTGTAGTGTTTCTTTTTAATGAAATTGCCGTTTCATTGAGCTTTCCTAATACGATGGCGAATAAATAATGCTAAAAAACGAAATAAAAAATTTTTTTTCACCATATCGAAAAAACAAATATTCAAATATGTAGTGTACCCGGAGTACTACGAGGGGCCTTCGGCTTCGGGAGCGTTCCCCTTACACCCGGTATGTATACTAACGCCTGTAAATCCCCGAAGGGGTAGGCCGAGGTGTATTAACACCCACGTTTCGTCAACTATGATTTTCGATCCTAAAAAAAAAGACGGGTTGCACTCCGGGAGTGCCGGCAGAAGTGAAAACTTTTTCTTTCTTCGTTATATACATAGAAGAGGATAAACCATGCCATACCATACCATACCTATAATATAGCGCCAATCATAGAACCTATCATTAATTTTCTGTCAGAAGAAATTAATAAATTACAAACTGCAAAAAAATCACAAAAAGTAATAAATTACAAAAAGAAAAATAATCACAAAAAGTGTCAGAAGCCCAGGCTCGAACTCGGTACTATCTGAAACCATAAGTACTTACATGGTATCTTGCAAAATAAACAGTCTATAGCTAATGTTGTATGACGCCAGTCGTTCACGGTCGGTTACGGTTCAAAGGTCAAGTGATAACAATGTTTACCCATCTAACGCCGCTAAAGAAGTTTTCACTTCAAAAAACCGAAAATCATAGCGAGCCAATTGCCGGCAAGCGGGCACTTAGTCATGGCCTGTATGTGTACTGTCGGACGAAAACCTGCCCTATCCCTTACTCGCCTTCTACTACCCCCACAGGAAGAAATGGAGTGGCGCTGTTCTACCAACACGGCATAGAGAACTCCTATATTAGTAATTAACATCGGTTAAAAATATGCTGTGTTTTTCCTAAGCGACTACAATATGGGATTCTTCAAGAGTTAGAAGGTTTCTTCAGGGTTGGCATCGCGAGTGTAACGCCCCTGGTGTTGCACACGTCCATAGGCCATGGTAACCATTTACCATCAGGTGGGCCGTGTGCTTGTCTGCCACCTAAGTGGTAAAAAAAAAAACATAAACTAGCGACCCGCCCCGGCTTCCCACGGGTGCAATGGATGTTATTATACATATAAATAAATCTTCCTCTTCAATCACTCTATTAAAAAAAAACTGCATCAAATCTGTTGCGTAGAGCATACAAAGGGTTATAGGGACAGAGAAAGCGACTTAAGTTTTATACTATGTACTATGTAGTGATCACCTCTAAATTATAATAACTCATTTCAAGTCGGTTCCCACTGCCCGGATAGCTCAGTCGGTAGAGCATTGGACTTTTAATCCAAGGGTCCAGGGTTCAAGTCCCTGTTCGGGCGACACACTTTTTGTGGATTTTTTTAAAATAAAATTTCATGTGTAACTGGTATACATAATATTAATATATTTAAAATATTTTCTTTATTTTCATTTTTTTTTTTCATTTATTATTTTATGCCTTGTTTTGATTATTATTACATAGAAGATTTAAAAAAATTAAGTGTTTCGGAAATAGAATCCCACGCAGGTGAAGCCGCGGGCATCAGCTAGTTTTGCAAATAAGAGTGATTTTTTATATCTATCTACTACTTAAAACCAAAAATCATAGTTAAATGTGGGTGGTAATACACCTCTGCCTACCTCTCCACGGATTTACAGCCTGCGTGATTATCTATACTAAAATTACATTAAATAGGTAAAGTTTGTGTTTTTGTGGCTTTAGGAAGTAAACTCTGGATCTACTGAACCGATTTTGAAAATTCTGTTACCAATAGAACGCCACATTATTTGTGAGTATTGTGGAACCGGGACGTTGAGTTCCACAATTTTTCTAAACTATACATGATAAAACTGTGTTATATGATGATAATTTCGTTTATTTTCACTTCTTATCACTCCTAATCGTATTTTTAAGGGATTTACGCGATGCTTTTTTTTACAGTTTATTTATTACAGTTTCGGATGAGAGTGATCGCGGAATCTAATATTTTCGAATCTTCCTCTAGAAGAATATTCGCTGACTCCTTTCTCAGCTCCCTTGACACCGACTGTCTGGAACTGTCTCGCATCAGATTGTTTTCTTTTCTCCTAATTCTTTATTTTTAATAGTTTTAAATTAATACCGTTTAGGCATGAAGGTTCGGTAACAAGTAGTTTTGATCCGAAGGGCAGACGCTACAGTATTATAGGCTAAATATCATTACGCTATCGGCGAGAGTCAGAAGCGGGAATGGGATTAGAATTCCACGCGGGCGGATCCGCGGGCAACAACAAGTATACTTCGAGATATATGTCATGGACCTAGTCGTGAGACGAACGCGGCCCTGGCGCGCGCGATTTAGTTTGTAATTAACTATGCTTGGTGAATTGATTTGATTTATTTTCATAAACAATTTACATGTGTTTGAAATATTTAAAATATTTATCCACTACAAATAACAAGCTTTAAAACACTCATACATGCAATAATATAATGGTCAAAATTGTTACATTGCAATAAAAATTAAATTAACAGAATAATATAAAAAATGTCATGCAAATAGTATGTACCTAATATCGATTTAGAATAGTCAAATGCCCCTGTCCGAAAAATATAAACTCTTTTGGACTTCTATAAAGACATTTGTCCAATAAGAATTCTTTTAATTTAGATTTGAACACGTGTGTGGTATATACAATGTCTCTCAGATACCCAGGTAGCTTGTTAAACAGCTCCACCGATTGATATCTGGCGCCATGCTTAACTATGTCTAGTTTAGGTACTATTTTTTGTTTTATAGTTCAAACTCTAATTTTTCTTTCGTTTTCTGTCTCATACTCATGTATATATTTGGCGAAATTACTTAATATACTCAATATATACAGACTGGGAACTGTTAGGATACCTAATGCCTTAAAGTGATCCTTACATGATTCACGTTGTGATATTCTGACCATAATTCTAATGGCCCGATTTTGTAGGATGAAGGCTCTTTGTACATTGTACTCGAAACTGTTCCCCCAACACATAATGCTATACCTTAGCCTAGATTCCACCAATGCATAGTAAACTGCTTTGAGTTGCTTGAAACCGATTTCATCTTTAAGACTCCTTAACGCATAACAGGCAAGAAACATGTACTGCGCGTATAGAACACATTTTGAGCATTTTTTAGATCCAAGGCGGGACTTTGAATCTAAAAAGTGCTCAAAATAGATAAATGAAATGATTAAGAAAAAAAAAGTACTTATTTGTTTATTATTTAGGGTAGAATTTGGGCCACCCCTTCTCTTTCCATGTGATGTCGTACAAGGCGACTAAGGGATAGGGCTGATTAACTTTAACATCAGACAGATATGTACAGCCCAGACTCAGCCTCAGATGCATGGCTCGAGTCAACAATAGTGCCCGGAATACGGCAATAGGCTCACCCCCTATTATGTCGGACCGAATACAGATTGGTGAAATGTGGGTGTTAACACAACTCTGCCTACCACTTTATTGGTTTACAGGCGTTATTATATACAATATACTAGCGGCCGCCCGCGACTTCGTACGCGTAAAGTTACATACAAACTATCATCCCCATTTTAATCCCAAAAGGGGGTTCCTTGGGATGAAAAGTATCGTATGTCCGTTTCCTGGTTCTAAGCTACATCCTCACCAATTTTCAACCAAATCGGTATAGCCGTTCTTAAGTTATAAGTAGTGTAACTAACACGACTTTGTTTTATTTATATAGATTATGTTTATTATGATTCCAGCTACGACTGTCCAATCTGCAGCCGAATCTGTCCCAACTCGAGCGCCCTATCTTCCCACATAGCGCGGGTACACTCAACCAGCAAGAACTTCGCGTGCTCGCTATGTAGCCATAGGTTCACAAGCCGCAAGTCGCTATTGCGTCACGTGAGGGAACATAGGTCAACTGTGAAGGTGAAAGATGCGCAGTGTCATCTGTGTGGCAAGAACTTTAAGGTAACCATAGTTCATGGCATATTTCTTGACCCGAAGACTAGATAAAAACGAGGCCTTGGCGCTTGACGCACATGAGACCTACAATTTGTGACGTGTTTTTTACCCGACTACGGCAAAGCTTAAGAAAGGTTATGCTTGGGTCAAAATAAATGCCGGCCTATTATTATAAAATTGTGTATACATCATAATCTGAAGAATAGAAAACTTCTATCTGTCAATCTGAATCCATAATCTGAATTCATAATCAGATTTCGGGTGTATCTTCGGAATCCAATGTCTATGAATTGTAAAGGAGATAGGACATGACGGTATTTCCGTCCAATTGAGCAGTCCGACTGGGAAAGTACCTCCGCCCTACAGAATACCGCGGCCATAATAACCTCGTGTTGTGTTCCCGGCGGTGATTAGGGTAGCCAGAGCTCACTGGAGAGTTTTTGTGCTGTCAGTGGGAAGACCTAAGGCTTGTACTGCTTTCTCTTCTACACCGACGGCACAGAAACTCTCTTGTTTACAGGGTCAGCAGCGCGAGTGTGACGCCCCTGGTGTTGCACACGTCCATACTCCACGGTAACCACTTGCCATCACTTGGGCCGTGAGCTTGTCTGCCACCTCAGTTGTATTAAAAAAAAAGTCCAATACCATTGAAATTAATATAACCTGTAAGTTACATCAAACTCAAATAATCTGAAAATTCATACTTTGAATATTATATTCCAAAAATTCAGGTTTAGCGTTTTCAAAGCTAAAAATCCATATTTCGAAAATTAATTATTGAAAACTCATAATTTGAAAATTCATAATCTGATCACCGCTAATCACTTTCCAAAAGGGCCCTAAACGATAATTTAAGTCGCTCATTCTGCGAATTATATCTGCAATTTTTGTATTTTATTTTGTTACAGGGAAACAGCAAACTCAACCGGCATCTGAGGGAAGTGTGTGGCAAGGACAGGCTGGAGGAGGAACTGTCTGCGTACCAAGAACTTGAAATATTAGGGAGATAGTTCTATCTGATCCAGAAATCGATTTTTTGTTAAATATTAGCAACCGAAGTTACTAATATTCCCTCTAACCCCTCCAACTAAGTTAAATGGCTTGTGCTAGGAGTGGGTTCACGTCGGTAGTGTATTAACACTACCGACGTGAACCCACTCCTAGCACAATAGTAATAATAATATCCTATCATAATCGGGACCATTAGGCCAGGATTCGAACCCGGGACCTCTCGATCGTGAGGCTAACGCCTGGCGCTTTCTTTGAGTTATCGAAATACGCTTTTCTAATAAGCTCCCTAAAGAGCTTGGAAATGAGCTTTTCGCTCGACTGTACTACTCATGCAAATTTTATTTAGACTAAGTGTTTGTAAATAAAATAAAATACCCGCTGAGTTCTTCGCCGGAGTTTTCTCAGGTCAAGGCCGCGAATCGGTGGTACATTTGTTAAGCAAATCTTTATTATATTTAGTTTTCACATTTTGTAAGTTCCATTTTATATCTATACAGAATAAATTACTTTTAACTTTAGTTCAGAGCTTTTTAAAGTAATCTGAATTGGAAGCATTGTCGTTGAAATAAAATGATACAAACATATTTTCGTTTCTTTTCATTTATTTATTTATTTGTTAAACTTTATGCACAAGAACATAGGCGGTCTTAATGCCGTAGGCATTCTCTACCAGTCACCCAAAGGTAGTGCAGAGATAAATAAGTAGGTGCATTACTGAGTGACTATAAAGAGGTATAGTGCCGTGAAGTCATAATATATTGTTATACCGCAGTATGTAGATACGAATATACGTAATTATAATTAGATATACATGCATATACATAAATATACCTAAACATACACATACATACGCCATATATATTATATATTAGATAAAATAATGATTTTTTAGAGTTCATTGCCTTGATGATTCTGCCAGGTTATCGAGAAGCCATTAGCGAACCTTCGCCTTGAACATAAGTCTGCTGGTGGCTTTCCTGATTTCAAGAGGTAGCGCGTTCCAAAGGAGCACAGACTGTACAGGATAAGAAGAGTTGACAAACCCAGAAGTATAAACAGCAGGACAGCTTAGGAGAAGAGTATTTTTTGAACGCAGGTCCCTGTTGTGATTGTCATATCGGTATTGGAAATAAGGAGATAGATAGTTAGGGGGGGTAGGAGATGTAAGAAGAGAAGAGAGAGTAGTAAGTGCACGTAGATTTCGTCGCTGTCGAATCGGCAACCAATTCAATTGCTCGCGATAAGCAGACACGTGGTCATACTTACGGAGATTGAACACGAATTTTATGCTGTTATTAAGAAGTCGGTCGAATTTATTCAGATATTCTGCATTCAGGTCTAAATAATGACACGTGCAGTGTAGTCGGCCCAAAATAGCTACCATCCAACAATTTAAGCTTATTATGTACTTACGGAATATATTTTTGGGTTCACCAAAGATCTAAAGGTACCAAAATATTATTCTTGAACCCGTTTAACTGTTTTGCTATAATTAAACTTCTCGACCAACATATTTTACTACGAACAAATTCCAAATTATTATTCTAGTGCGCTGCAAATATTCTATTGTAATAATAATTATTTTATTCTTCCACGAAAAATACTGATCGTGCACCAAATATTGTGGCACTTTGTTATTATTTTTTCTTTTTGTGATTTATTAATTTCCTCTGAGAGAAAAGAAAATTAGTCATAGGTTTAATGAGAAAGCTGTACAATCCGACTTGGATAGGTTAGGTTAGAAGGCTAATGCGCTTAGGCCTTCGTGGTTATTTTTTTTATGACCATGCACAATATATCCGTTTCTTAGCTATTTCATTAAATGGCTAGTCAAGTAATTAAACGTCATCGATCCAAGCTACGTCTAATCGAAAAATTCGGAATGCGTTGTTAAAATTACGTGTATTACTATTTTTACAAATTTACAACAGTGCTCATTATGAAATATGTTAGTGAATATAATAGGGGTTAAAGTATGAAATTGCCGTTTCATTGTAATAGGTACTTCGAATTGACATAGAACCTTCATGGTTTGAGATTTTTGAGTGAAACTTTTTCCACATGGTACCTATGTAGTTCTTCATTTAAAAATGTGCAACATTCGATTATCGACTTTCAGTTGTTTTTTTATTCAGCTTAGACAAGAAAGATGGATACTTCGAAAATTCGAGTGATTTTTGAATACGAGTTCCGACGCGGAACTAACGCGGCAGAAACAGCTCGCAATATCAATGTTGCGTTTGGGAGAGGGGACTGCTAATGAACGCACCGTGCGATTTTGGTTTAAACGCTTTCGTGATGGAAACTTTGATTTGAAGAACGAACCACGAGGAAGGCCGTCCACAGAGGTGAATAACAATGAATTGAAAGACATGGTGGAAGCCGATCCGAGCCAAACTACCCAGGAATGCATGGTTTAACGTTACCTTACCAATAATATTGACTCATTTGCGTCAAATCAATAAAATAAAAAAATGTGAAAAATGGGTACCTCATGATTTGACTGATCTGCAGAAAGAAATGCGTGTTGAAACTTGTGTTGCCTTGTTGAATTGAATCGATACAGAAATGAAGGAATATTGGATCGAATTGTGACATGTGATGAAAAGTGGATTCTTTACGATAACCTTAAGCGAAAAATGCAATGGCTGACCCCAGGTGAAACGCCACAACAGTGTCCTAAAGCAAAGCTTACCAATAAAAAGGTAATGGTAACTGTTTGGTGGTCTCAGCATGGTGTTATTCACTATAGCTTTCTACGATCTGGTCAAGCAATAACGGCAGATGTCTACTGTGCCGAACTCCGAACAATGATAGCAAAACTAGCAGTGAAACAGCCCCGACTCATGAATCGATCTTCACCATTATTGCTCCATGATAACGCGAGACCTCATACAGCACGAGAAACCGTTTTAACTCTACAGGAACTGCAATTAGAAACTATCCGTCACCCTCCGTATTCGCCAGACCTTGCTCCAACAGACTACCATTTTTTTCGTGATTTGGACAATTTTCTATGTGATAAAAAGTTTTCTTCTCAGCGAGGCAGTACAAAATGCTTTCACACAGTTTGTCGAATCTAGATCACCAGAGTTCTATCGCAAAGGCATAAATGACCTTCCTACTAGATGGCAGCAATGTATAGATAATAATGGTAATTATTTTGATTAAATAAATACGTTAAATTAAAAAAAAAACGAATTTCAATTTGTCAGTACAAATCGGCAATTTCATACTTTAACCCCTAACATTTTGGTGCACATTCAGTATATTTGGCGGAACAAAGGCAATTAGTTAAATTAAATGTAAATAAATTGAAGTACTTTTAAATACCATCCATTAGTTATTTTATTACACATACCAAAACTGTACCTACATACCTGCGTGTAGCTCCATTAAAATCTTTGGGCCAAGCCATGCCATTTGACGTTGCCTAGATAGAGTAGGAAATTGGACCCTGTCCTCTAAAAGGAAGGTGAAATCGTATGTAGGTATCTATGTAGTCGAATAAGTAGCCGGCATTTATATTATCGAAGAATCTTACAGAACGTAGTCGATATCGTCAATTGGTTGTGGTGGTCATACGCTTCACGAAAAATATCGAAGTTCAGTCTTATCGTATGGCACCCACTCATTAGCAGTCCGCCTGCAGTTTCTGATCCTTTCGGTCGGTCTGCAGTCCTAAGGTAATAGCGCCAACACACTAAAGCGATTTTGGCGTGCCGGCAGTGCCCTGCGGCTACTTTTGCTATTACACACAAGCAATTGGAAGGCGACAGTTTCCCACCGTACGAGCGCCTAGTCGCAATGGTCTGATATTGGTTTGGCCATCCAGTCTTCTTCATCCTAGTGCGTATCCCAGTCGCGTCCGCTGTTTTCAACTTGGAGTCTGGGGTCCGCTTTTACCAGTCTTACTGCGGATCTGGCTGAATTTCGTCATTTTTCCGTGAAAAGACTGCCATATGACCTCCGCAACGCAAAGGCGAAATCGAAGCATTGCAGTTAGACCTTGGATTGTTGAGGGCTCCAACTACCCGTAACGGATTATCGTATGGCAACCGGGACGAACGGCTTAACGTGCACGACCCATTGCATTTAGCCCAATGCAAATATGTAATACTCATGCATACAAATATCTGCATTGAGCGGGGTTCGAACCCGCGCCTCCTGCGTAGCGGCTGCGCTCACTACCGCTACGCCACGGAGGCCATACACAGTTAATGCAGTGAGTCAGCAGACGTTGATAAAAATCACAGAACAGAATAAAAATCATCAATATCATAATGTCATTACCACAGACTAAAATAATAACATTATTTTATTCTTTTAGTGTAGACGTCGGTCGACAGGCCGCCGGCCGACTGCCTTGTAATGTGTAGGCACTTGTTCGCCCTCACGGCACGGCTATATACACTGACCGGCCGAAAACTGTCGGCAATGACCGGCATCGTCAAGTCCGTCCGACCAAAACCGTAAAGTGTTAGTGAATGGGCGCCTATTAGTTTGACAGCCAACCAAGTTGGGATAAGACTCAGAGTATGATGAATCTTATTATAATCAAAGAAACAGTATGTAGTAGCATCCATAGTAATATTATAAATGAGAAAATGTATGTGTGTGTCTGTTTGTCCATCTCGAACAGATTGCGTTAAATCAAAGTTTTATGGGCTAGAGGATAGATAGTGTGTCTGTCTGCTATTTCCTGATAGAGGGCGGTAAATTTAAGTATAATGGACCAGGGGATAGATGTCACTAACTTAAAAGTTTTCCTATTTCACAATAGATGGCGTTAAATTAAAGTTTATAGACTAACGGATAGATGGCGCTATTTGAAAAGAGCTGCTATTTCACGATAGATGGGGTAAATTAAAGGTTTTTGTAGGCTATCAACAGATGGCGTTAAATCAAAGGTTTATGGGCTGGCGGATAGATGTCGCTAGGGAAAAAGATGGTGCTTTTCCACAATAGATGGCGTTAAATTAAAGTTTAATGGGTCAGTGGATAGATGTCGCTAATTTAAAAGATTTTGCTATTGCACAATAGATGGCGTTTAATTAAAGTTTTATGGGCCAGCGGATAGATGTCGCTAATATAAATGATTTCTCTATTTCACAAAAGATGGCGTATAAAACTTGGTAATTTTTGTATTTAGGCGACATTGAAGCGTTCGTGGCCGTGGAGTTAAGTTTATAAATATTTCTTTACACATTTCATTGCAATTCAAAATCAATAATATAAGGCACTTTATTTTATCTTATCAAAATGTAGAACTACAATATAATTATTTCAATCGATACTTAATGGAGCATTGAATCGAGTTTCAATAATTGCTCTGATGTTTATTTTAAAAAAGTTAACTTCAATCAAATTAAATTTCATAATAAAAATTTCAAAGACATTATCTACGTTATATAACTTGTTGCCTCAGAGCAATAAACCAAACGGAGTGGACTCGCGCGCTATTTTGTACGAACAAAAGTCTGCCACTTTCAGCGGGGGACGGGGGACGCACACTAATTTAATTGTCAATTACTAATGCATTTTTAAATCACGTCGCTATGCACTCACACAACAAAAATGTTGAACACTAATTTAAACTATACGCACACACTCACATTCGCACACAGGGACCTCTATCAGTGACATCTCATTAATGTAAACAAGCTAGAGCTTGACCATGTCGATATTATGTATCGAGGTTTTTGTGTTTCAAATGCGTGAAGGTAATTATCAATTATCATATGTGATGACTTTTTTACGTATTATAACGTCGTTAAAATAATATTTATTATATTTATTAAATAGAATATGCATTCTTTAATTAAATAGGTACTGTGTACAGGGGTTTTGCTAATAATTTTGTAAGTCTTTGTAGATTTAGCACTTTGAAATGGCCAAAAATTGTCCAAAATAAATTCCATTAGATTTATTTTAATCAGTCCCGGGACCCGACGATGAAGTCCCCCAATAAGGGGTTCTCGTATGAAATACAGGTACCAAAGTAACAATAAATAGGTTAATTATTTATATTAATTTTAAATAAGTGATTAATAAAAGGCTTTTTATTTCATTGAATACTTTTTCTACACTTTTAATACTCCTTACATATGAAATTGGCGTTATATAGAACTGGCCATTTTAATCTGCAACATCCAGCAAAGCTAGCCGTTATACGGCCGATATTGGCGAACTGTTCTAGCCCACTGCTGCTTCAGGACAACGTTAGACCACACCAGACCAACAGACGGTCGTTAAAGTAGAGAAGGAATTTTGGAATGTCCCCATCACTCACCATACTTCCCGGACCTTGATCCACTCCACTCCACAAATCTGGAGTATTTTTGAAGTATTTCTTAGTTGAAAAAAAAATTCAATTCAGATTAGGCAGTCCAAAACAAAACTACTTTAATTAATTTGTTGATTCTCGCTCCCGCAACTTTTTCAGCAAAGGAATCAATGAACTGCCTATAAAATGGCAAAAGTGCATAGATAACAACGGTACAAACTTTGATTGATTAAATAAAAAAACTGTAAAAAATAAGCTTATAATATATCGTTTTATAACACCAATTTCATATGTATACCTAATATTAGAAGGGTTAACTACTAAGCTGGAAATCAGGACCTAGTACAATAATAAAATGTACCTTGGGTAGTATTAACGTTGGTACAGCGCCCTGAATCAATTTTCTCTTATTGTTTGATTGTATTATAAAACAGGAACTTTTAAAATGCTGTGAGCAAATTGTACTTCTCGGCACCCACGAAACATGGTTCCCACAAAATTGGACCCAAGCGGTACAAAGTAATAGTTCTTTTGGGAATCTAAAAATTAACGTTAACATTGTTAATATGGTACTGGAATATTGATATCGATATTGGTCATTATGCTGTCCCAGCTCTAATTCTGGCAAAGTGTGGCCAACTTCCTACAAAATATTTCGCTTTTTTTTCGAAATATTTTATTTTCGAATGTAAGATAATAATACTCATATTGAATTATATCTGTGTGCATTGGTACTATTGGTTGAAAGGCTATGATGCTATGACAGCAAATGTAATTTTGAGATACCTATTATTAACGTCTTATGTGCACATAATTATCCCAGCAAACAGGGCAGCCAATAAACTGAATGTTAGTAATCTTTACAGGGTTTTGAAAAACTAGATTATGTTGCAGTAAGTTAAAAATAAATATTTCTTTATATTAATTGAAGATATGACTTAGGTATTGTTTTAAACAACGATCCCTTCGTTCTTATTCGATATGGTAAAAATAGCTTTCAACACGTAACTACAGCGATAATTTAAACTTCAAGCAACGTTGAGCGTCATATTCCACTTAGAATGTCAACAATATTATTATTTATGAACTCGGCTCTCCGCGGTTTTTACGCAGTAACTATAAATATGCTATAGGCCTCGGTATCCACTTTCCATCAGTTGGACCGTGTGCTTCTCTGCCATCTAAGTGGTATAAAAAATATACTGTGTAAAATCTTATTAAGCTTAATACAAAATTGATTAATTTGGTAAGAAACCTTAGCTTAAAAATTACCCCAGATTTCATTCTAGTTCATACATTGGTAACCCTGCCGATTAGCATACTTTTTTTGGTTTTTTGATAATTTAATGAATTAATTGATAATGGTGTCGATTCGGGTTGGCAAAATTCCGACTAAACTAAACTATAATTAGTTTAGTCACGTCAAATTGCGGTTTCTTATTCGGGAAAACACCAACTAACTTAATTTGACAGGACTAAACTATTTTTAGTTTAGTCGAATTCAATTTAGTGAAATCCTCCATTTTGCTATTCGGTAAGGCAAAATTTTATTCCTGTCAAACTAAAATCCGACTTATTTTAGTGGCCATATTTTTGGTCGCGATTAAACTAAAATAAACCTTGTTCTGCTGATTGTTTGTGCTGGTTGAAATTTTTAAATTACAGAAAAATGAACGTATGCGTTGTGGCTGCTTTTTTCGAGGAGCAAGAAAGGTAAATAAGAAAATTTATCAACTAAATATGTGTTTATTTGTTCAAAACTGACCTAGCAGTAAAAAATTACGCATCAATGTCATCGTGGAGAAGCACTGAAGCAGTTGACCGACTCGGACACCATGGCCTGTCATGCTGCAGGATCGCGGGGCGAATTCCACGGCACGCCAGCCTCAACGACATAATCCGCCGTGCTCTTGTCATTGCTGGTATACCAGCTGTGCTTGAACCAAACGGTTTGGCGCGCGACGATGGCAAGCGACTGGATGGTATGCCAATAATGCCTTGGAAAATGGGTAGGACTCTGGTGTGGGACGCAACATGCGTCGACACCATTGCCCCTACCCATATAACTGGCACTGCTAGCTGTGCTTCTGCAGCGGCTGTTAAGCGGCGCAAATACTCCAATCTTATTGGAGATTATGAATGTGTGCCGTTTGGAGTCGAAACGTTTGGGCCTTGGGGTCCGAGCACCCGCAATCTCTTCAGGGAGATTGCGAAATGTATGGCTGACGCTTCTCGTGACCAGAAGGCTGGCCTCATTTCAGGTCAGAGATTAATTAATGCCATACAACGTGGCAATGCTGCTAGTCTTCTGGGAACGCTACCAAAAGAGGCATGCGATGCGGATGAATTCCACGACGCATTTTAACTTTTAGGTTTTTTTATTATATTTAGTATTGTGTATATATAGTAACTTTATTAATTTAATTTAATATTTGCCAATACATCTGTAATATATGTAAAAATTGTGTAACAATAAAAATAATTGAAAAATTAACTATTATCATAAAGGTTGGGTTTGAAATTTATTTTAAGGTTAGAAATTAATTTTTTTTACAGAAATCGGGAAGAACGGGCCAGGTTGCTTCGGTCGAAGGATGCATCAAATCCGTTTGAGATGGCCGACCGTAAATTTAGAAAATTCTTTAGGATCATCAGCGGCCAAGTTCCTGTTGGAGATACTTGAAAATCACCTTAAATTAAGCGAAGAGGATTTTTTTGTGATTGTGACACACACACATACATATACATTGTTTATTTTTCCTCTTTTCACGTAATATTCCCATTACCATACCGCCAAGTTTGTTGTTTTGGTTTGTTTATTTTTTCAGAGGTTTAATTTACGGTCACGTTTGAATTTGAACACGTTTTTTGACAAGAAGTTAAGTTGTCTCTCTCACACTTCAACAACAAGGACGTTGTCATTCGTTCATTGAATTCACAGATTAAAAAGGGTTTATTCAATTTAGTCGTGTGACCTTGACTAAAAATGCATGCACTATTTTTAGTTCGGTGGCCAAACCGAATAGACAAAGCGTTGAACTAAACTAAAATAAGAGAATTTTTAGTTTAGTTTAGTTTAATCGTGTGGACATGCCGAATTAACACCAATATTTGAACGAAATTATACTTACAGGTGAAAGGTAATGTTATCTTTTTGTTTATTTGATGTCGCTGATCGCTTTTTACACCAAAATACACAGCAACTCGGCATTTTAATAGGAGAAGTTAACTCAGTGAGCCGTGCGTCGAAATGGCGCGGAAAGCGCGGCAACTAGTTTTATATAACGGGCATGACCCGCTGTCTCATACCTTTGGCAGCGGGGTATGCGTGTTAGTGGCGTCTCCGGTTGGTTTATTGCTCTGAGCTTGTTGCATATTGAATTCATTCATAAACCTTGTCCTGTTTTAGATCAACTACTTTCGTCAACATCGATTGCCAGCGTTCCTTGTTTGTTGGACATCTCTAGCTGCAGTCAATCGATTTTCATTTTCCGTGAATATTTATTGGTGTCAGTGAAGTGAAGTCAAAATTTCAAGTAAAATCAAAATGTTTCCCATCAGAAACCTCCTGAGGACCAATCCCCAGATTATTAAGAATGTAATCCAGCAGAGAAACATGAGCGCTATCGCTACACCAGCAAGGAATAAGGTTTCCACCGGGGTAAGTGTTTTGAGGAAGACTTCGGTATTTTCCACCAATTTAGCACGTCTTGAAGCTAATTGCAATATTATTTGGGCATAATACAGTAATAATTATGCATTTCTTTGAGTATCTTTGAGGTATTCTCATTTAATTCTGTGCTTTTTCATTACGTAATTACTGAAGAAAAGATAGGTTATCTTTATATAAGTACATACATGTACGTACTTGATAGATACTAATACGAAAATTCTTACAATAAAGTGTTAGATTATTGTAACTTTATTTCTATAACTCACATATAGTTACGATTCTATAATACTTTTGTGAGAATTTACAAAACAATCAAGGATCTTGTTATAAAAGAGATTCTGTAAACATTTTAAAAATTTAATCAGTTTCTCTTACATTCATAAAATTGGTTGTTTTATGTTTTATACTTCATAAGAACTGACAATGATTACAATTAATAAATCCTATATTTAAAAGTTTTTGTAGGTTGTTATAAAGGTGGCCGTTCCAAAAAAAAATTAACTTCTAACTCTAGTAATATGTGTATTTTTAGTTTCTGTTTGAGCTCTTGGTGCTAGTGTGTACGTCTATAGCCTGTTAATGGACAAGATTTTCCATCTGCATAAAGCTGCAGCTGAAGTTCTTAATACCTTACCATACCTTTTAGCATTTACTTACTTACTACCAGCAGGGGACATTTTTGACCAGACAGGTTATCTAACCTTTCTGTGCGAGTCATTCCTGTCTAAATTTTAAGCATCTGGATCCATGTGATCCTTACTCTAGTAGAGACTATATCTATGCTCATGGATATACTCTTTATTAGGGTCCCTAGGGTATCTTAATCAGAGGAGAGGATCAACAACACATGGAGTAAAACCTCAGTATCGCTTCAACATCAACACAATCATCTATCTTATAAGCTTTACTACACATTTGCTTTAAGTTTGGCTGTGACGTCGATAATGTCACATAGATGTCAGATCTGGCCCAGACAAAGCTACAACCTGTTTACAAACTTAAAGTAAACACATTATAGCTCTGCACCACTCTTCTTCCAACAAAATGACATGACATGACGACATGAATTAATGTTAAAAATTTATATGAATTAATTACTCTACTTCATCCATTAATCCCAGTTGCATCCGAGCTACAAACTTGGAGTCTGAGGGTCCACTTTTACCAGTCCAACTACAGATTTGGCTAAACTAAGACATTTTCCGTGAAGCGACTGCCATCTGACCTTCACTACCCAAAGGCGATATCAAAGGATTGCAGATAGACCAGTTGTTGGACTTACTTCACACAACGCTATCTAGACCCATGGTAAGCATAGCTTAACTAGCTTGTGTTATGGAATCTAGAATGCGGATAAACATACTTAGATACGTATTTTTTTTTTTTGTAAATACATATATATTATACATAGAAACATCCAGACCAATGCAAATATACATATTCATGCATACAAATATTTGCACTGAGCGGGAATCGAACCCGCGCCTCCTGCGTAGCGGCCGCGTTCACTACCGCCACGCCACGGAGGCTGTCAAAATTATTCATTCCTACAATCCCTAGTCCTTTAAGAGTGATGTGAAAAAGTGTCTGATGAGGCTGTCGAAATAAGGTCCACTATTGGAACCTTATGTACCTGCAATGGCGACAGAATGTTTGGCTAAGCGTCTATGATTTCTATCTAAGCTTACTGTGTTATTATTTTTCAGGAAAAGATCATTCTCTCGGGCTGCATGGTATTGGGCTGGACAACCGTCCCTATTTATGTGTTAGTCAACATGAAAAACTACAGGCACAAAGACTAAATATGCAAACTTCCACTGCAAGCTATATGTGTTACGCTTTTGTTTCTTCAACTAGTCCTGTCTAGTCGTATCGTTAAGAAAAACAGTTAATTGAAAACTATGTAATTGTGGAGTTTTATTCTTGTATGTGTATGCATACCAAGACAGTGTTTTGAACTAATCATTATCAAACCAAAATCAAAGATCATATGGAATCGTTATTGAAGTTTTTGAGATGTCAAGATTTTGACTATACTGGTGATAAATAGTACATTGTAAGATGTAATAAATAAATATTGTGGAACAGTAAAAATGACTAAATTCAATACAATTCAAGAATTTGACTATTTATACTGTTATTGATTAGTTATAACAAAAAGAGAGGCCTATGTCCAGGTATGGATTGTGATAGGCCAACTGAGTGATCAATTGCATAAATACATATTGTGGAACAGTATAAGTGACTAAATTGAATACAATTTATGCAAGGTTTTGACTACAAAATCATATCCATAAAAGGAACTGCTGTGTACTACTAAAAAGGTGCACATTATAAATTTTGATTTGATAATTACATATGGTTCCAGATTGAATGATAGTAACAAAGGGATGATAGTTCCATGAACATATTGTATCATTATATGTATCCCGCTGTTGCTGCTTCACAGATTGATATAGTTCAAGACTCTGCCATTGGTTCTATGTTTCTTTTAACACGCTTATATTTTTATTTATATACTAACACAATTCGCATCCCCCTTCAAAATTTTGCACACAGACAAGTGCTGGTATACCTTGTGGCATATATCTTGGACCTAAAATATGCTCTATGGCGGCGGACATGCTGGAATTCACCGAGCAAAGATTATTATATAACAATCAGTGCGCGCCATGGCCTCGTTTGTCTGTCGAGTTAGGCCAAAGATATCTATCACGAGGTATAGTTATAGTTAAATGTCACTGACCTGTAATAGTACTCGTTGGACTGGTGATCAGTACCCATATATTGGCGTTGATAGTTGCGGCACGCAGTAGTGAGTGTACTTGGAACTAATACTAATGATGGACAATAATTGTCTTGGTATCGATATAATTTAATATAAACGATGGGTATCTTATGCGGCTTATGTATCAAATTATATAACTAAAATAACGAACAACGTCAATTTGCAAACTAATTAGTTCTCAGTACACTCACGGTGGCGCTTCAAATCGGCACAAAAAGAAAGCTGTCATTTTCTATGGAATAGCCAGTCCAGTTAGTTATCAGTGGAGATGGTGTAGTTTGAAAGATGTTGTATTGATGAGAAAGAACAAATGGTGTGCTAAGTTGGTTTGTCAAGTATGTCTTGAAAAAATATTGATTACTATGAAATAAGGTTTGCAAGCATGTATGTTACACAACAAATTGTGAAAGTAAAGATGCAAGAGGTGTAGAAGTAAAATTGACTGCTATGTTATAAACGGCTAGCTAGCGAAAGATGTATGCAAGGATCGTAGCAAGTGGACAGATGTGGGTAGCGAAAGATGTATGCAAGGATCGTAGCAAGTGGACAGATGTGGGTAGCGAAAGATGTATGCAAGGATCGTAGCAAGTGGACAGATGTGGGTAGCGAAAGATGTATGCAAGGATCGTAGCAATTGGATAGATTTGGGTAGCGAAAGATGTATGCAAGGATCGTAGCAAGTGGATAGATGTGGGTAGCGAAAGATGTATGCAAGGATCGTAGCAAGTGGATAGATGTGGGTAGCGAAAGATGTATGCAAGGATCGTAGCAAGTGGATAGATGTCGGTAGCGAAAGATGTATGCAAGGATCGTAGCAAGTGGATAGATGTGGGTAGCGCAAGATATATGCAAGGATCGTAGCAAGTGGATAGATGTGGGTAGCGATGGATGTATGCAAGGATCGTAGCAAGTGGATAGATGTGGTTAGCGCATGATATATGCAAGGATCGTAACAAGTGAATAGATGTGGGTAGCGAAAGATGTATGCATGGATCGTAGCAAGTGGATAGATGTGGGTTATATAGGGAAGGTGTGACTATATTAAGTAAATAGCTACAGGCATATATCTTGACCCCAATCATAAAACGTACTCCATAATATGCGCAGTACCCCTACCACGAACAACTATCGTTATCGTATCGTAAACGTATTGAGAAAACGGAGCGTTGCGATTGGTCGGCTTCACATACATACCGGTTCACAGTAGGCAGGTGGCCAATCGGAATGCTCCATTCTCTCCATACGTTCACCATACGATTACTACAGTTGTTCGTGTTAGGTTCGCGTATAGGGGCACGGTATGTGTTTTTGAGTGTCTTTTGAGGCGGTTTGCTATGGTAGCAAAGGAAATCAAATCCAATATAGATTATAATATATCAAAACACGTTTTTCTCGCGATTTAGGGTCAAGATATATGCTACCTATATTTTAACTGGGTTAAGGTAAATACTTTAATGCTTCATTGCTAAAAATGCTTTACTCATATTTTATGCTGACAACACATGAATGGTGAAACCAACCGACTATCATAAAGTCCAAGAGAAAGAGAATTTTCTGAAAGATAAGAGTCTCACATTGCTATATCTATTCTGTGGCATGGCGATAAAGACTCATATTCCAGTTACTTAGAGCAATGAAATAAAAGAAAAATTCTGTGACAGGACACAGGCGATTCATTTCATTGGTCGAGGCCTGAGAGCGAGTCTATAATGCCTTAGTGCCGTGCTATCGTAGAAGGGTTGACTAGAGATGTACCTTCACTATACAGAATATCAAACGGCCTGTCTCAATGTAAGTGATACTATTTTCAGGAGTTTTCTTGCAGAGCTATTGAATTATTTTTGCTCACTGCAGGTATTGCGCACCGAATCTACCCTAGAGCATTGTCTTTTTTGTGCCTAGAGTTTTCATTCTTGTATTGTTGATCCTTCCTCGAATATAACACTAGGCAAATTTTAGGATTAATCTTATGCGAGTACAAGAACATCACTTTGAAGACTACAAAATCGAATAAAAGTTCGTGTTATGTTTAGCTTTATTTTCTTAATTGTATATTCTATTATTTCAAATAGTAATTAGTAGGTAATCAACTTTTAACTTTATATTTTGCTCGCAAAACATACTTTGATTATTATTAACCTTTATAACTGAACTTCAATGTATAATTCTCTTAATCTTCTTCAAATCAAAGGAAATTAATTAGAAAAAAAAAATCTTAATCACTTGGCAACACAGCCGTACCTTCTCAAGTGTTAATGTTGGTAGTAGGTTAAAATGCACATTATTATGCACTTTTTATTGGTACTATAATGTTGGTACTACCTTGGTACCTTTAAATAGAGTGTACCTAATAATAAATTGAGAATAAGGGCATAGAACTCTGGATAATTATAGAAGTCCTAACAGCGCTGTCTGGAATTGTCATTATTTTTCATTTGTTCGAACAAGACTAGCGCAGGCGATCTTCCTTTGAATTTGTAGGTCTTCATCCTAGCGTAAATCCCAGTCGTATCAGAAGCTTTCAGTTTGGAGCCTGGGGCCCGCATTTTCAAGACTTACTGCGTTTTAGGCTGACAGATATTTCCGTAAAGCGACTGCCATCTGATCTCCACCACCCAAAGGCGATATCAAAGTATTGCAGTTAGACCAGTTGTTGGACTTTTTAGGGCTCTAACTACCCGTAACCACTGCCATAGACGTTCGTATGGCAACCGGGACCGATGGCTTAACGTGTTTTGTGAACATACCAATGCAAATAAAAATATTCATGCTTACAAATATTTGCACTGAACGGTGATCGAAACCGTGCCCTCTGCGTAGCAGATGTGTTTACTGTCGCCCTGGCTCAGAGACTGTCGTAGGTACTAGTCCAAATTACTTTAATTTGGACTGGTACCTACGACAGTCTCTGTTAAGTTAAGTCTCAAATTACTTTACGTTAAGCCATCGGTCCCGGTTGCCATACGAATGTCTATGGCAGTGGTTACGGGTAGTTGGAGCCCTAAAAAGTCCAACAACTGGTCTAACTGCAATACTCTATATCGCTTTTGGGTGATGGAGATCAGATTGCACCTAAATAATAGTTACTTCATAAGTCGTAACAGACTAGCCAGCTAACCTTCGACCCTATATAGCTTCTTAAGAATAATTTTAACGGAAATTACGTACAAACATACCTTTGCTTTGACTGACGGTTCGACCAGGTTACACCGGCTGACTGGCGTAATGGCGCACGCCCGCCGTCTTCGAGTCCGGGAGGTAGTAGTTTGTTCATCTACAAGTACGTTCTCAATACCTTTGATATTTTCTTTTCGCCACGTACCGTCACATACCACACTGACAGTGTCCCTATTTTGTAAGCAAACTATCCAGTGTCTATCCGAATGCGAAACGAAAGTATCATAAATGTCGAGAATGTGCGGGTAGATGAAGAACACTACCTCACGGATTACTAAGCCAGTCGGCGTTAATTCCCATTAACATTGCCATGAACGGCAGAGTCTAAAAATTAACTTCTTAAGAACTCAAGCTAATATTGTTTTTCTCTTTAATTCCAGGAGATCCTGCTCCTCTCAACCATCATGGTGATCGGCTGGTCAGCGATCCCCGCGTACGTGCTTGTCAATATTAAGAACTACAAGAGCAACGAATGAACTTTCAATTCTTAATTAAACTAGTAAATGTATTCAATGCTGTGTTAAACTTATTATATAGAAGTAAAAAGATTATTTTAATTCTTTAAATAGTGATTTTATTTAGAAAGGTATAAAGATACTCTTTATTGCAATCAAACATAGGATGAATATACCTTGGGACACATCTTGGACCTAAGTTGCGAGAAAAACGGTGCCCTGCCTCTGCTGAGCTTGGTGAACTTGAGCTTGCCCACCGCCGTATCACGCCGTATCTACTATCTTCAAAAGATACCCAAGGAACGTGTACTAGGTCCGAAATGTATGTCCCGAGTTATACATATCATAAAGGACGACTATCATACAGTGAGTTGTATAGGGGTATTGGACATCTCGCCCACGTAAAAACTGGCCTGCGGGCCAAATGCCTTCTTTTTAAAATATGCATCTATATTGACCTGGAACAGTTTAATAAAAAGGGCCAGATACCTCATATAGAAAAGTGAAGTGATATTTAGACACAATTGTATATTTGTTAATTCATGTAGTTTCTCTTCAAAAAATCTCCCTTCACTTTTTTATATCCCTTTACAACCTGACTGAATAATGTTTCAAATTTGGTATTTTTTCAAATTATACTTACTGTTAGTGGGCCCAATGAACTAGGAAAAATAATTTAAAAAATCTGGGAAACCCAGTTTCCCGGCAATTTCCCTGCACGATCTTGCACCTCAGGTATAATTTGACATATGCATGATCGTGCATATTTTTAATATTCTCACCTTTACACGCAAATGAAACAAATGAGGTGCAAAAAGTGTCTTTAATCTATATGGAATTATTAGTCCCATACTTAAATGATATAATAGAACATAAGAAACAATTTGTAAATAACTGTAATCAGCCTCAACAAGTTTTATAGGAACAATCTTTTCATAATCACCTAATTAAACATAACAACATAATTCTTTGGTATTAGATACCCATTAATAAACTAATCAAGTCTTCAACTCTCATTTTAATAATAATAATATGAAAAAATCTGAAAATTATGCTTTGTGAAAGTCTTGGAAGCAATTTTGTCCTCTAGTAATGCAAAGGTACACATTGCATTTCAGGCATCGTGTTTTAGTACGGCTTTTACAAGTTTCCAATTGGCAAAATCTGGGTGACTTCAAGTCATCAAAATGTGGTAAATGATCGTAACCATCATGCCTCAAAGTGTCTGATGGCTTCAAAGCTTTCTTGAACTTTTTCGGCATGATATTTTTAATTTCATCTAGACTTTCGCCACGGCGTTTTTGAGGAGCAGCAAGTAAAATATCAGAGATTTCAAGGCGAAAATCCAATAAATCCATGATCTTTTTTCGTGGAAAATTGTTAGAAGTGCAATGAATTTTGTAAGCACGCCAAGCATTAACAAGTGCTAAGTCTGTGAAGTGTATCAACACTTTCAAAGTCCATTTTCGGGTTTTGATGACGCAGAGACTCTCCAGCGACGTGGACGGGAACCAGAGCGACTAGGATGTGCTGAAGTTGTTGCCCTTGTTGGCAGTGAGCTAGTGGAAGGTGCAAGATCAGGAACGTCTTCTATATTATTTGCTTGCTCATCCAAACCATCAACGAAAGTCTGATTAAAATTCAGGTTCTCATCTTCAAAGTCGTCGAAGAATTCTTCGATTTCTGACTCGTTTCCTTCTCCTAAAGCATCTATAATGTCATCGTCACCAAGAACATCTAAAAACAAGAAAACAAATAGGGATATATTACATGATAATTAAATATCAAAGATAGGTCATTTACACAAAAAAAGAACAGTTGAACACTAACAAGCACGTACGTGCATCTTCAAATTAGATGATCAATTAGTACTAAACTCACGAATTAAATTACATAAAAATGCACAAAACACATTTATTACTTCACAATAAAGGGCATTAAATAACATAATTCTTAATTTTGAAGCAAATACTCGGTAAATAAAATACTTACGTGAAGCGCCACTCCCGCCAAAAAACGCAGCCATCTTTCACCACGCACTGTTGCTCACTAACACGTCATAACTAGTAAAAGTATTTATTTTCTAGCGCGTAACATCATGCACGATAGATCGATGCCGGTTGCGTTCGGAAAAACAAAATAAAAAAAGTGCCAGATTTTTTCTAAGTTAGATGCACGCTTGTATGAAGTCGAGTGTAAAGGGATATGAGACATTTGACCCTTTTTATAAAACTTGTCCGGGCCAATATACCCATGCACATTTTAAAAAGTGGACATTTGACCTGCTGCCATGCTGGTCAGTTTTTACATGGGCGAGATGTCCAATACCCCGTTGAATAATGAGTGGTCTTATCGCAATTACAATTACAACTATTTGCGACGATAACCTCGTGTTGAGCCGCCTTAGCCCCGCAGCGCCGGACTTGTGACAGAAACGATGCTTGCTGCATGCTGCATTCTTTCCTCTTTTTTATTTTTAATCCGTTTTTCCGTATCCGTAATCTAAATTTGCCATATTTCCACGGTATTCTGGTGCCATTCCCATGTGTAATCACCGGGCTATTTTCAACCAACCGACCACAAACTACGGACTAACAACAACCGCAAAAGAACTACTGATAAGTGATAAGTAATGACAACACCCCACATTACAGCAAAATTAATAATTGGGAGCCTGCCGTTTTGAAAAAAAGATTTTGCCAAAATTTCACTACAAAAACAAATTTTGGCAACCTTTTTTTATACCAATGCAATGTTTGGAATAATTTTAGTACCTACGCACTTTTTCATTTCCTCAAATGATTTATTACAGCAAACAATCTTTAGACAATAATAGTTTGTTCAAATGTTTTGCTATGACAAGAATACGACAATTTCGATGTTGTAACTCCCAAAACGGTTCCAAATCGAATTCTGCGCGCCCCGACCTGGATAGGTTAGGTTAGAAGGCTAATGCGGGAGCGGCGCTCCCTTCGTAACCATCACAAACTTCCATAAATTATGATGGTGTAACTCCGTACGGTTCGAAGTCGAAAACTGCACGCTCAAGATTTATGGATGTGCAATAATAATATGCCAAATGAGGATTCTGCCTATGAATTTTCTGCGAATGAGGTTCTACTTTTTGATTATTATGAGTTGAAAGTTATGCCAATTTTGAGAAAGAAATTACTCAGTTAAAAATTTAAAAAAGCTAAACTTAGAGCAAAAAAGAAAAAGTTTATAAAAAAATCTCATTTCTTTGCTTAAAACTTCTTTAATTTTTTTAATTAAAACAATTTTGACAATTTGCTACAAATTATGACTTTACAATTTTTGAAGTGAAAACTTCTTTAGCGGCGTTGGATGGGTGAAAAGTGTTAAGCTCGCGTCAGGATCGCTTGACCTTTGGACCGTAACCGACGACTGACGTCATACAACATTAGCTATAGACTGCCTATTTTGCAAGGTATGATAAATAGCGTCGTAGTCGACTTTAAGTCCCTATGGTTTCAGATAGTACCGGATTCAAACCTGGCCTTCTGACACTTTTTGTGATTATTTTTTCTTTTTGTAATTTATTACGTTTTGTGATTATTTTTTCTTTTTGTAAATTATTAGTTTTTGTGATTATTTTTTCTTTTTGTAATTTGTTAATTTCTTCTGACAAAAAATTCGCAGAAAATTAGTGATAGGTTCTATGATTGGCGCTATATTATAGGTATGGTATAGTGTGGTATGTTCTTTTTATCTTTTTCTATGTATATAACGAAGAAAGAAGGAAAGAAAATGTTTTCACTTCTGCCGGCACTCCCAGAGTGCAACCCGTCTTTTTTTGTAAGACTCATAATTTCCAAGATATCGCGAAAAAAGTGTTTTCACCCCTTTTTTCAAGATGGCGGCCAGGGGACAAGGGTGGCGACGCCACAAACTTGAGGATAAGCTTCAATTGACCCCCCCCCCCCCCCCCACATATGTCCCGTAAATAATCTTGCGTTCTCTATAAAATGCAAAGCTCATGTAACATTTCAATGGACTATATCTAAATGAATCCACAATTATATTAATAAAACGAAATAATTTATTTATAAATAAAAAAAACTTAAATCATTTTTACAACTACCTACGTAGCCGTGGATTTCCATCCAAAGGCGTCTTGTTGAATTATCTTATCTTAAGTGACTCTCAAGTGTATCTCACTTACTGCTTTTAAATCACAAGGTTTGTGTACAAAAATATGATTATAATGAACAATAAATAACAAAATAAATAAAAATTACATTCTTAACCACATTACAATAATACCAATTGCCGCCAAAAGTGGCGTCGATTTTATCAAAATGGCGGAACTAGGAATCGGCCGACATTCTCTTTCCAGCCAAGTATACTCAGCCAGCAAATTTCGCCGCTGTAGAATAGGGCCAATAGTACTAAATATTCTTGCGTGGAAGTCGTTTAGGTATTTAATCTGAAAAAAAAGAACAATGTATTAATTAGATACTTCCGCCATTTTGCATTCACAAAGAATACGTAGGAAGAATAAAACCTACTGTCTGTTAAATTCATGTGGTGACATTGAAAGAATACAAGTATCACCACTCTATCTTATCAGCCCCTCTAGACAAGTGGCAATTCGCTAGCCGGCGTTTGGTGGAATAGAATGACGAATATATATGGAATTTGACGTATATGACAGTTGTTATCGCTTGTCAAATACGTCAAATCCTATACATTTGTCATTCTATTCCATCAAACGCCCGTTAGCGAATTGCCACTTGTCTAGAGGGGCAGAAGGGTGTCGTAAGAGGAGACTAACGGAGCAATACGCAGACAATATAACTACGAGAGAGGGAATACGCGACTGCTTGAAACTGCTTGACTGCAAGCGAATTGCCACCAAGCAGGCATTTTATCACTGGCTATATGGAGAACAGCAGAGAATTTACACTCCATTTATCAATCAATTAGCCTATCGCGGCCCACTGCTGGACATAGGCCTGTCCCAATGTTGGCCTACTGCTTCCACGCTGGCCAGACGGGTTGGTACAGGGTTTTATTTCGAGTGTTCCTTCTGTAGCGGTGGTATCGTCTGCGTATTGTTCCATTAGTCGCCTCTTACGACACCCTTCGGATCAGGGGGGTTGATGCTTGTATTCTTTCTCCATCACCACACGGATAGTTTAACACGGCTTACCTCAAAGTCTGTCATTAGCGTAACGTTAAGGCACTTGGTCTGGTGAGGCACTTGCGTGATCGCGGTAAAGCCGACGACTCCTTGACCAGCGAAATCACCCACTAGACCGGATGCCTGTTGCAATCAAACGAGGAACAGTGTGAACAATGAAATAATTTTGTGGAGTTAGTATTGGAACGTTACAGCATAAATATTTTTGAAGTGAATACCTCCTTGAGAAGTTTTCGTAGAAAAACATTTGGGTGAATAAAATAAACATCTCACACGTCACGTCCGATTATGTCACCATGATACAATGATATATAGTAGTGCCTATTTGACTAATTGTGATCATTCACATGTAAAATCCCTTTGAAGTGATCATTTTTTGGCGTGTTGAGCACTATTTACTTTTTAAACAGACTGTTTTTCTGTCGGCAATACCGAAGAGTTACAATATTTTTTATTTCATGAACTTAGGTACCTGAATATGATCAGAAGTTCTCGTGACCGAGTATGTTTGGACGATGTCCTCGTGACGAATCCCGTATTGACCAACTTCGTAGTATCCAGGCTCTGTAATTTTGAATTGAGTTAGGCGCGTTGTGCAGTTCTCATAGAAAATGTTGTTCGTAGAAAATTTTGAGGGAGCAAAAATCATAGAACTCGCACGTGACATCCGGTCATGTTGACGTCATAATGGGGTAAATGAGACCTGAGACGGTCAGTTTGTGTCCGATGTAGTCAACCTTAGTGGCTGTCGGGAATGGGATCCGTGGGGGATTCCGCATGAAAAAATACTGTCTTTCTTATTTGCTTCGTAAGGCCCGTATTTCAGTATC
The DNA here is from genome assembly GCA_949126895.1 of Eilema caniola. Classification (NCBI taxonomy): domain Eukaryota; kingdom Metazoa; phylum Arthropoda; class Insecta; order Lepidoptera; family Erebidae; genus Eilema; species Eilema caniola. The sequence goes on from OX421487.1 coordinate 6,319,318, forward strand.
TCGATTTTCACATTGTATGCTAGTTAACAGTTCTAATATTATTGTGAGAGTCGATTAACCAGGCCCCCGATTCTGCTAATTTAATGACATAACAAAACCACAGTCATAACGCTGACATTGCATAAGTTGTCATTAAATTTTAGACTATAAGTATGAGCTTTAAAGTCCAAAATGGAAAGAGAAAGAGTTTATAACGATTTTCATTCACTCTATATGATTGTCATTTAATTTTAGACTTTAAGAGCATAAATGTGAAGTCTAAAGTTAAATGGCATTGGTTACAGTGCATGTGGTATCGCAGTGGTTTTGCCATGAAAAAAATAATAGCAGAATCAGGGCCCAGCTGTGCAATTCTCACAGCGTACAGCGTTGGACCCAGTGCTGCGACTGGCCTTGATAGATACAGATTGTTATTGGTCGGGCTGGGTGACGTCACCGGAGATCGACCAATGACAATCTCTATCAAGGCTTGTGCTTGACGCTTATGCTTAGGGAATTGCACAGCTGAGCATTTTTTTTTTGGAACACGGACGGGCCTAGATGCCACTTCACATAGCTATATGTATGTGTATCTTTTTAGGCGTTTGACTTGCAAATCATATCCGACCATCCATTCATGGCACTTCGTACGCACGGTAAGCGTATTTGGTGTTGGCAATATTTGTCAAATAGGCAAAGAAGGCAAATATTTTGTCAAGTGTACTGTTCAAATGTGGTAAATTGTTTGCCAAATATGTAAAATCTAACTACCGTAATAATCTACTTACCGTTACTGTAAATCATAGATGGTGCAATCCCAGGGTCGTTTGGCTGTACCAGTGGGTGAATTCTCGGGGGGAACTCGTGGATATTGAGGAAGTGTCCCACGCCGTGTCCGGTGCCGTGGGCATAGTTCAGACCTACGTCCCACAGGAACTTCCTAGCGATGACGTCCACAGAGTGGCCCTGGGGGCAGATAGGACAGTTTTGTGATGCGAGTGAATATAATGATAATGCCGACGAACTAGGTTAAACGGATTCTTTCGCGATTTATTTGATAAATATTATTTACACTGAAAATCCACCAAAACGTTACCGACATTTTCAGCAGCCAAAGCATGACAAGCACTTGGTCTCCTTGATGAGATGTGGTGACCATGGTCTATGGACGTGAGTGCAACACTAGGGAAGTCACACTCATGCTGCCAACCGTCTAACAACAGAGAGTTTCTGTGCAGTCAGTGCAGAAGACAAAGCAGGACAAGGCTTAGGTTTTCCTACTGACAGTTTAAAAACTCTCCAGTGAGTTCTAACTACTCTACTTACTGCAGAGTTACCAAGGCCGCGGTGTTCTGTAGATCGGAGCTACTTCTCAGTAGGACAGCTCAATTGGGACGGAATTACCGTTGTATCCTACCTCCGTTTCAATAGCCAAAGTGTAGATACTTTGGCTATTGAAACGGAGGTAGGCACGTCACTTAAAAAATAGTCATAGATTTAAAATTCAGTTTTTTCATTTTCATTCATTCAGTTATGCAAACCTTCACACGGTGAATCCAGGGCAACGGAAACGGCATTATTCAAGTAGTGGAGTCGCTGCCGCTCACGGCCAGAATTCTGGCCCAGATGGGAGCGGTCCTTTACATCTATGCAATACTTTAAGCATACAGCCTTGATATAGATTGACATTGGTCGATCCCCAGTGACGTCACCCAGTCTGACCAATCTCATTCTCTATCAAGGTTATCGCAGTACTGTGGTCGACGCTGTCTTTTTAGAGACTTACACAGCGGGGCTGCTCGGAGGCTGTCCACGTGTCCGTCTGAAGCCTCTTACTCACCTTAGTTCCTAAAGGTAACAAGGTAGTTCCCAAGGCGATATTCCCCTTCAGCACGCGTGTGTAGGCCTGACGTTGAGCGTCGGTGCAGTTGCCCGTGTGACGCGTCCTCGTGATGTCAGTGGTACCGTCCCTGGAAGATACAGTGAACATGTAAACCAGTGAACATGTAAACCAGTGAATAACTAAAAAAATGTCTTCAGTATTCGCTTCAGCTTTCAGTGTTTCCAGTCTGTTCTACTTTAACTTCGTGTTTGAAAGACTGAACTTCGACATTTCCCGTGAAGCGACTGCCACCTAACCTTTGACGTTCTTTTGACCCTCGACGTTACTGACCGTACATTGATTCTACAAATGTATTGCCACTTGCCTAGAGGGGCAGAAATAAACACATTATTAACTTCCCAAATCCTCAAAAAAGTAAAATACCCACATGTATTGACCGCCTGAGTCCACGAGAACCATGTCGTTATCTCTGATGTATGTTTGAGGCCCAGTCCTGTTGGGCCTGTAGTGTATAATAGCCCCGTTTGCGCCAGCACCCACGATTGATGCAAACGATGGGCCCATAAAGTGTTCTTCTTCGCTGTTGACAAAACAAATCACCAATGAATGAAATGAGTTAATAGTAGTTCTGTGAACAGTAGACCTCGCGAGCACTCCTTCCCACATTTATCTGGTACCTACACTTAACCAAATCTGGTATCCTTAAAAAAATCCGTACGCATCTTCTTATTTTAAGCAGCCACGCCACAATCTTATGTTTCACCATAAAATAATGACGATCAGAAATCACTACAGCAAGCTTTTCCTCCCATTTTTCTAGGCATGATTTTTTTCACAACAACCTGTGAGAAATCATGTCATTGATATTTCAGCCAATCATCATTAAGCTCCGTTCATAAATAACAAGACAGGAAACTTCCCTCTTTACTCCCCCATTTTCCCTCCTATCAAAAACACGTCTCGAGAAAAGTTGTGTTTTGACGTGTTAGTTTTTTTAAGTGAAAATTTTTTAGCGGCGTTGGATGGGTAAAAAGTGTTAAACTCGCGTCTGGATCACGTGGTTAAACTCGCGTCAGGATCACATGACTTTTGACCCGTAACCGACGACTTTGTACGACGACATGATGTCATACGACATTCCTAGCTACAGAGTGTTTATTTTGCTAGGAACGTTATGAAGTTTCGTAGGTTAGCGGTAAGCGCTTTGACTGTAAGTCCTTATGGTTTCAAATAGTATCAGGTCCGAACCTGGGCTTCTAATATATTACTATTACACTTTTTGTGATTACTTTTTCTTTTTCTAATTTATTAATTTCTTCTGACAGAAAATTAGTAGAAAATTAGTGATAGGTTCTATGATTGGCTCTATATTATAGGTATGGTATGGTATTTTCTTTTTATCTTTTTCTCTGTATTTAACGAAGAAGGAAAGAAAGAAAATGTTTTCGCTTCTGGAGGCACTCCCGGAGTGCAACACGTATTTTTTTTAAACTTCTAATTCTTTCCGAAACCGAGATCCGGGTCGCTACTTATTCATAAATTTGACAAGAAAATCAAATAGCTATTCGCAGCCTTACCTTCTCCTCGCTTCAAGTACATCAGACAGCTGTGACTCGGTCACAAAGACTCGGGAAGCAATCTGCTGGTCGAGCCATGCCAAAGCACGTATCACGGCCACACCATCCCTCACGTGTGCTTGGCGGATACCCTGCATAAATTATTAAAGTTACCGATCAATGAATCAGCGTTTGATAGAATAGAGTGACAATTGTATGGGATTTGACGTATCTGACAGTCGTTAACGGATGTCATAAACGTCAAATTCCATACATTCGTCATTCTAGTCTACCAAAGACCGGCCCACGAAATGCCACTTGTCTAGGGGGGCTGTAGGCTAATTGATTGCTTCGCAACGTGGAAAATCCGCACGTTGACTGATCGCGCGAGGGAGTTAACCGCCGTACTCTCCAGGCAGAGGGTGGCCGTGGCGATCCTGCAGGAGACTCGGTTGAGTGGCAGTAGCTCCACGCTCATTGGACACGGCTACCAGGTGCACCGCAGGCCGTAGAGGGCCTTGTGCTTTCCGGGGGGCTTTGGGATGACATCTTGGAGGGGAAACGCTATAGCACCCAACTTATGGTCGTGAAGGTGCTTTTCAATGGGATTGTTACCCACCTGATAATTCAATTCAAGAGCGTTTAACTTAATCTTTTTTTTTTTTTTTACCTGCGGGAAATCCCCACGGTTACCCACCCCTCCGGAGCCGGAGGGGTAGGTTATGTCGGACTCGAACCGACTAAACCGCACGCCGTCTCTGGGTCGTAGTGCTAGGCCGAAGGTGAGGTTGTCATGCGACATATCCCTCGCACCCCGGCTGACCCAGGGCCATCCCTCTCGGTCTGGCCCTCCTCGGGAGGGCGTTTAACTTAATCACTGGAATAATGTATAATATGTCACCGCCAACTAGCTTATAGAGCCGTTCAACCAATTGTCTAGGCAGTTAACTAAACGGCGCCATTCAATTAACGGCCTGAATTGGTGTTCAGCCATTTTATTAAACGGCTAGGCAAATAGCTTGGATCGATGACGTTTAACTACTTACCTAGCCATTTAATTAAACAGTTAGAAAAATTACATATTTCTGCATGGTTATAAGGCTTAGGCTTAGCCTTAAGGCTTAGCCTTAGCCTTCTAACCTAACGTAACCAAGTCGGATTGCGCAGCTATCACAATAAACCTATTACTACTTTTCTGTAAATACACCTCTGTCTACCCCATTTATGTAATTTTTAATCTTATTTCGAGGTAGTGCCCCATCTTAAGATTGGTCTAAGCATTAGCCAGCCAGGTTATTAAATGATGTAATAAACGAGACGGCTGAATCTCATTCAGTCCGTTAGGTTGAATGGCGCCGTTTAGTTAACTGCCTAGGCAGTTAATTGGACGGCTGATTAAGCTAGTTGGCGGCTACATATACACTACAATTTACTGTGGACTGGATTTATTTGCTGGATTACTGGACTGGAATAATGTGAACCGGGCATTAAGTATATTCCGCTTTATTGAAGTGAAAACTTCTTTAGCGGCGTTGGATGGGTAAAAATTGTTAAACTCGCGCGTCAGGATCGCTTGACCTTTGGACCGTAACCGACGTCATACAATATTAGCTATAGACTGATTATTTTGCAAGACGCGATAAGAAGCTTCTTAGTTTAGCGGTGAGCGCTTCGACTTTAAGTACTTATGGTTTCAGATAGTACAGGGTTCGAACCTGGGCTTCTGACACTTTTTGTGATTAATTTTCTTTTTGTAATTTATTACTTTTTGTGATTATTTTTCTGTTTGTGATTATTTTTCTGTTTGTAATTTATTTCTGTTTGTAATTTATTAATTTCTTCTGACAGAAAATTAGTAATAGGTTCTATGATTGGCGCTATATTATAGGTATGGTATGGTATGGTATGTTCTTTTTATCTTTTTCTCTGTATATAACGAAGAAACAAAGAAAAAAAAAGTTTCCACTTCTGCCGGCACTCCCGGAGTGCAACCCGTCTTTTTTTTAATTTGTTTACCTGTAGTTCAGTGGGGTTCTTGACGACTTTCATGAGAGCGGGGGGCGTTATCGGTGCCACGATGATGCGGGCTGGTGCGGTCCCAGCTGCTCCGGTTCCACTCTGGAAATGAGAGAGTTATGTTTATTTATTTTATTTATATAGGTACTCGTTGCTACCTATATGACGTCATTATCAAATACTAACCTCAATAGCTTGGTACACAGCTTGGCTGGCGGTTGCCGGCACCCAAATTCTACCATTACTGCCTAGTTGCGTCTAAAAAAGAAAATTTAGCTTTAAATTTTTGAAATAATAACTTAAATATAAATGTAGGTGTGCGAACGAACATTGAATAAAAATAGTAAAATGTAAAAATTGTAAAAAAAAATCAAAATGCTAAAATATTATCAAAGGTCGTATTTTTTTAAAGAAATTATAAAATCGTAAAAGTATGTTACGTGAACACCATTTTCTGGGCTGTAGAGGCCGTCGTTTCACGTGAAATATCGAAGTTCAGTCAAACACGCAATTAGACTGGAATTATCAGACCCCAAACTCCAAGATGAAGAAGTAGAAGTCAATTTATCAGCACTTACCGAAAAAGTTCTCAAATAGTTGAAGATACTGTCATACCGCTGGCCCACTAACGGCTGACCCTCTAAGACTTGGTGTCTGTCCAATTCGCGGCTAGTCAGGTCGCCGTCAGCCCAGAATAAGATGACGTTGTTGGTAAGAACCTGGAAATATTTGAAGAATCAGTCAGTCTCAACTAGTCAGCGGAAATACGTTGGCAATTCGTTTGTAGAATAGGACTAGTAGTTCTGTGAACAGTAGACATATCGAGCACCTTTTGATCCATTTTTCTGGTAGGTAGTCAGCTGCAGAGATAAGTAGCCCCCTTTGTATGAACGTTTGAATACAAGGGGGTTACTTTACTCTGCAGCTGACCGTACTAATCAGATCAGGTATCCTTAAAAAAAGTATGTTAAAAAAAAGACACGTATCTGCTTAATTTAAACAGCCCTGGATTTTCCACCGCAAAAAAGATGACGACCCGTTCTAAAAAAAAAACGCTCCAGCAGCTTCCCCCGATTTTTTTTCATTCATTATTTCATAAGAATTTTTTACAACCACCCTGCGCTCACTCGTGCCCATTCTCGCTCGCTCACTCGTGACCGAGAATGGGGTAGAAAATGGGGGAAGTTTACTGTAATGTTGTTTATAAATGGATCTTAATGATTTGTGGCTAAAACATCAAGGACATGATTCCTCACAGGTTGATGTGAAAAAAGGGTGCTTGCGTAGTCCGCTGTTCACAGAACTACTAGTTACTGTAGTTGTTTGTTTGCGTACTTACATCAGTTCTGATGATCAAGTATGAGAAGAACACAGGGCTGAAGGGGATATCAGAACCACGCAGATTCAGCGTCCCTGTGAGCATAAAATAAAATATTACAACCTCTTAGTGGTTAAGAGTGTGGGGGAACGGGATGTGATGTCCCTCCGACACAAGGGGAGGATTCTCCGACCAGACAAGGTGATCACGTCTGGCGGGCCGCGGCCCAACGATTGTCGTTGGGATGTTGTATATGTATTGTACGAGCGCGGGAACTTCATTATCGCGATGCAGGATTTCTAGTGTCGTTGTAGTTTGGCTTTGCGTCGCTAGATGACGCTGGGTACATGTGGTATCGCCACATCACTCCCCTCTAAGACCGGAGGTTGATTGCGATGAGTCAGCTGTCTTAGCTCTCTTGAGGAGCGTGCCAGTGGCATTCTTGAGAAGTTCCATTTCGTCTGATCTGGACGTCGCTTATTCCATTGACGGAACCGTCTTCCTCGCTAGTCCCAGTGAGTCGGGACTACCGCTGGTCCCGTAGATGCGGGGCAAATGCGGTGCTACGGTGCTGCAGTCCTGTGTTGAAGCGCCCAGCGAGTTGGGGCTTGAAGCGCCGAGATGGATCCTCGGCGAGCCACCACTGAGGCGAGGCGAATCCTCGGTGAGTTGAGGTGTCCTCGGCAGTGACGGGGCGAATCCTCGATGACGCTAGGTAGTTAGTTCCCCGTGTATTGGGGCGAAAGATGCGTATTGGCTGAGTGACTACATAGACGGGTGAGCTGTCCTCTTCTAACGTGACCGAATGGACTTGTACTGTGTGCCTTAATGCAGGCGTGGCCGAAGGGTAACCAAGCTGCAGCGTTCGCTGTAGGCTGTGGTATCCTTGTAAGGGCCGAAGGTGCTGGATGGCGAGGACTTGATTACCGCTCATGCGGGAGAAGTGAATGGGATGTGACGATGAGAATGCTGATATATTTACTCAGCGAAGGTTACGTGATCAGATCAAGTCGGGGTCACCACTGTGGAGGAACGGGTCCCTGTGTGATGTCCCTCCGACACAAAGGGAGGATCCTCCGACCAGTCTAGGTGATCACGCCTGGTGGGTCGCAGCTCAACGATTGTTGTTGAGATGTTGTAAATGTATTGTACCAGCGCGGGAACTTCACTTTCGCGATGCAGGATTTGTAGTGTCGTTGTAGTTCGGCTTGTTGTCGCTAGATGGCGCTGGGTACATGTGGTATCGCCTCAAGGGCAAAACTAGCTTAGTTGTTAGGGAGTCAACCTTACGATCCTGGCCAACTACCAACGTGAACTAGGAGTGCCTAGCACAAGCAATTGAACTTAGCTGAAGGGGTTACTAGCTTTTGCCCGCGGCTCTACCCGCGTGGATGTCGGTTATCGCGACCAAACATAGCCTATGTCCTTTTCTCAAGGTCTAATCTACACCTATACCAAATTTCATCAAAATTTGTTCAGTGGTTTAGGCGTGAAAGACGGACAAACAGACACATCCACACACACACACACACACACACACACCACACACACACACACACACACCACACACACACACACACACACACACACACACACACACACACACACACACACACACACACACACACACACACACACCACACACACACACCACACACACACACACACTTTCCCATTTATAAAACTAGTATGGATTTAGGCCACATTCTTTTTTATTATGTTTCTCTAGATACAGGACTTATGCATAACGCTACGGTATTAGGTATCTTTGATATAATACTGGGTTTCAGGTCTTCTACCCCAAAGGACACACCAAAAAAGCGTACTACGACCTGCGCTTACAGAGGTCGAGTAAAATGGTCAACATATATTATGTATATGCTGGGAACTATGTTACATACTTAATTGAAATACTTACATGCAATGTCATCGAGTGCTGTTAGTACCAAAGCAGACGCGCCTACGCCTTGGATCTGTCGGATAATTTCAGCTATCTTGTTAGATGAAGAACGGCCTGTAAGACGGTTTTATATAAAAAATACAAAAAAAAATAATTAAATGGCATCCTTGTTCTTGATTTTGGAGCACTTCAAAAGGCAGGTTGGCTTTGAAAGGCACACACTTCAAGCCTGGGATCTACTAGGCTACATTTGACGAGGAATACGTGTTACTACAGAAGTTCAATGTTGGACAACACGCTTCCCGAGGAGGGCCAGACCGGGAAGGATGGCCCTGGGTCAGCCGGGGTGCTGGGGATATGTCGCGAGACAACCTCACCTTCGGCCTAGCACAACTACCCACAGACGGCGTGCGGTTTAGTCGGTTCGAGTCCGACATAACTTCCCTCTCCGGAGGAGGGTATCCGTGGGGATTTCACGCACGTAAAAAAAAAAACAAAAAGTTGGACAACATGCGCGATGTTGCCAGCTGTAGCTTGGTGTTTGTGCGTTGATTGATCTTGTGCGTGATGTCTGTAATCATTGTTCCGTATCTGTAATGTGCAACGTTGTGCAACAATGTTTCTCTGTTCTCATTTATCTCATTCTTTCTTTCCTTCTTGCTTCCTTTCTTTCGTTCCCTAGTGGATACTCTTTCGTTCCCTAGTGGATACTCTTTCGTTCCCTAGTTTATACTCACCAGAGAAAACTTGGCTCAGTGTTATAAGAGGGTTGTTGGGTCTAGGGGGAGGGCCCTCAGAGAGTCTCTGCCGCACCACATCTACTAGGTTGTTGGGTGTACCCACGAGCGTGACGTTGACGGCAGTCAGAGCGGCCTATGAAAAAACAAACAATCTAGGTGTTGGAATTATTTTTCCCAATAATAGTAGCATAGATATGTGAAAGGGTCCAGGAAGAACGTTCCAGGCTTCTCATTAGATCTACAATCACACCGGACGTTGACTTCTCATACCTTTCAATTTACTTTCAAAGTACAAATTCGTAACCCACCGCAGACCGCAGTAGCAGATACAGCGTACCGTGAAATGAAGACTCGAAGGTACATGATGACGAAAGTATGTGAAGAGAAATGACAGAGTATCAGTTCTGCAATACGCTAATTGATTTACAACTATAAATTTTAAACTTTTCACATAAATTACTTGTTAAACTTCGATATGGGTAAACAGCATCATTTAGAAGCCGCAATGAATCAAAAATGAACAATATTATCACATTTAAGTCTAATTCACGGTACGCTGTCTCTGCTGCATGATGCGGTGGGCTACGAACCTTCATACTCCTTCTGCTAAACCAATAAAAACTACATGGTGTATTTTTTAACCTAAAAAGAGAAAGCATGAAGACCAAACTTACTTGTAGAGCAGACCACGCGGTCCTCGTGTAGGTTGTGGGGTCAACTCCTATGTAGGAACCCGATGACATATTGGTTACAAACCAGTCTTGGATAGTTATGTCGATTTCTGAAAAGAAACGAATTTGGTTACTATATAATTGATATCTTGTAAGTAATAGGGATAGACACATGATAGTAATAGGGGTCCTCCTTTGCTTCTTGCTCGAACAGTAGGGACTGTTCGAGCAAGAAGCAAAGGAGGACGAGTCTTCGGAGGTCGCACAAACAACCTCCGTTATCTATGAGCGTAGGCCTGGGGATGAGTGGAGCCGCTTGTCACCCTCACAGAAGCATGATGCGCCCCTCTTCTTTACCGGGGCAAGATGAATGCACCGTGGTTTTAACACCCGAGGGGCAATCTCGAAGCTGGAAATGGGCCAGGGTTAGCCAAGGAGTCGGCCGGAATGCGAGAGATGTGTCTCAGCCAATCTCACCTCCGACAACCCAATTTTCCACTCAAAAGAATAGGGTATGTAAGGTTATTTTAGGATCCCTATTCATTTTAGATGTAGGGCAAGTGTATTTTGCAATAACTTCTAAGTATACAGAATAGGTATACGGGTAGTGACATCCTTGATAGAGATTGTCATTGGTCGATCTCTAGTGACGTCACCCAGTCCGACCAATAAGAATCTCTATCAAGGCTGTCGCAGCGCTATGCTCGACGCTGTATACCTACTTAGAGAATTGCAAAACAGCATGTGTGTGGAATGAAGTTCCTTTCATAAAGTTTTGCTATCTTCCTGAACCGTACCTTCCCTCATCAGCGTCCAGATGCTGGTGTCGGCTTCCAACTCGAACTGAGTCCAGTATCTGCCATCAGTCCACACCAACGCGTGTTCAGTCGTCACCACGGCTATGCCTGCAGCACCCACGAAGCCTGTCAGCCATGCTCTGCGAGCATCCGCCGGAGCGATCTGCAGTGACTGGAAGAATACAATATAGTATGTTCACTACTATTACTACTGCCAGTGAGGACGCCGCCGTTGACCGGACGGGTTATCAGCTCTTCTGTGTGGTGGCCCCACACTCATTACTCATTTTCCCTATATAACCACTGCCATAGATGTTCGTAGTATGAAAACCGGGAAGCACGGTTTAGCCTGCTCTCCTAGACACGGTAACAACCAGACCAATTCAAGCATAAAAATATTTGCACTAAGCGGGATTCGAACCCGCGCACCTTGCCTAATAGTTGATGCATGAATCGAATGAACTTCTAGTCTGACTGAGAAGTTTCTGATCTTCAATATTTTGCTGTAAAGCGACTGCCATCTATTCTCCACAACCTGTGGTTTGATCAGTTATGGGGCATTTTAGCAACCGGAACCAACAACGGCTTCTCTCTGAGGCACAGAGCGGTTATCTTGAAAAGGAATTCCCAACCAACCTAAAATAGACCATACTAGAGTTGCTTAACTCTTCAATGTCTTAAAATACTCAAGCGTTATCGAACTTAAATTCGCGTAAATTTATAGAGACCGAATCCTGTTAAATCTGGTGTTAATCTTATCTAAAAATGATATACCTACCTATTTTATTCATTCAATGGATAGTCTGAACATACTGTTTGGCAAGTAACAGCTTTTCAAGGTTAATTGGTTAGATTTGATATCTGCTGTTTGATTATATTGTCCAGTATGATTTTTAATTTACTATCTAATTTTATAATTATTCTATATTAAGAATCACAAATAGTTTTGACAACTACGAATAATATTAAAATTAATAAAAAATAAACTTTGGCGTTATCAATTGACTTGAAAATCAAAGGTCCGAAAATGCTCCCTTGTGGTACACCTCTTTTTATATAGGTTTAATTATAAGCAGTAACTTTACCTAAATAACAAGAGATTATGTTGACCAATGTTGTATTCTATTTAAGTTTCTTTTTCAGAATTTGGTAAGACAATTTTCTTAAACATACTCGCCAAGTAATATACCTACTGTGATACATACCTACAGTCAAATGTTTTAGTTAAGTCTATGTGACTGTTTAGGAGCTTTATATTTAACTACTAACTAATTTTCAGCTCCTCTAACTTTTATCCTTGTATAAAATATTTACGAGACAACACTTGACGCGCAACACAATACAGCGCTCCACAAGTTCGGCGACGTTGCGCAACGTGTACAATGTCAATGGTAAGTGGACACAACTGACCCATAACATGTCGCGCGGCTTGGAAAGTGAAGAAAGCTCAGCGTTACTGCGTCTCTGTGTTTGGCAACATTATGCAACATGGCGCGCATCAATATTGCCAAGTGGTTTCCTTGAGGACTTCATGAGGACATCCACATTTCAATGTTTTCATTCACAAAACTTTAAATATTTGCCAAGCGAAATCTAGATCTAAATGTGTGACGGTAGTGACCGTGGCCGCTACGCAAAAGGCGCGGGTTCGATCCCCGTTCAGTGCAAATATGTGTATGCATGAATATGTATATTTGCATTGGTCTGGGTGTTTCTATATACTCGTATATACAAAAAAATTGTATAGTATGTCCGCATTCTAGATTCCATAACACAAGCTAGTTAAGCTATGATTACCATGGATCTAGATAGCGTTGTGTGAGATGTTGTGGAAAAAAAAAAGGTCGATGATTATTGCCTACTTGCCTACATTCATTACCCATAGTTTACAATAATTCCCTTGATATAGACAGTCGACAAAGCAGATACGGTTCCACCTTTTCATACAACTGTATATGAAAAAGTGCGAGCGTATCTCCTTTTTCGACTGTACCCAGCATTATGTGAATATTTTCCTAAGGAACTTACATTGTGAGCGTCAGCTGTTGGTATAATATAAGCTTGTAAGTTATTTTCTGCCAGTACGGAACGCATAGCACCCAGCCGAACCTCGCTGGTGACCCTTGGCGATATGCTGGCCAGTTCAGCGTCATTTGCTGTAAAAAAAAAAGTAATCTATACTACTAACTAATACAAAGAGGAAAGATTAGTATGTTTGTAATGAATAAACTCAAAAACTACTGTGCCGATTTCAAAAATTATTTCACCACTGGAAAGCTACATTCACTGTGAGTATATATAGCCTATATTGGATTTCCACGAGAACGTTATTATTACCCGTGCGAAGCCGGGGCTGATCACTAGTCTATTATCAATGTAGTTATGTCTGTTTGTACCCGACTGCCAAAAACGGTTATGTTTTCACGCTTATCTTGTATGTATGTTTGTAATATCCTTTATTACCTCATATCTTCTGAATCACTGTACGGAATTCAATGATTCACGTTTAGAATAAAAGGTGAACGAAGAAAATAAAAACAAGCTTTATAGCAGGCGGTACTCATTTGCAAATATTAAACCAGATGAAAATTAGTGGGTACCGCCTGGCAATAAAACTTGTTTCGATGTTTTCAGCATTAGTCGGGTCGCTCAGTATTTGGGCTCCAAGGCTCCTTGAAGCTGTGACTTTACGAACAATATCACCCACATATAGATGACTTCAGCAAGACATGAGCTATGTTGAATTATCGATTCTAAACTCAAGAATATTGACTCTAGGCTGTTTGATAGCTATGGATGCAAAAACTTCTCTTCGAATTTGATCAGATTTTTGGTTTGAAATGTCCTATCGCACATTGCAATCTGCTGAGCAGATCCGAAGATATGAGCGATAGTCGCGCGATAGAGCCACAGGCATATAAGCTAGTAGAATATACAAGTACTCACAGTACACAGTCCCTCCAGGTTCTGGGAAGTCGTAGGAGAGGCATGCCGGAATATGGCCAACAGCCAATCTGAAAACATTAAAACAAGATGCATATTTAGTGTAGGAGTCCAAGTAAGATCTTCCCGTCCGTTTTCTTTTTTTTTAGCGGAAGCGGAAGGTACATTGTCCCTAACAATGTACCTTCCGCTTTTCGCGGCACGGGGGAGGCGCACGAGTAAGTGGGGCTCCCACTACACTAACAATACCTGTCGTGTACCATTCGAAGCAAGTGAGTAAACCGTCGGAAAAACTACGCACTCGTCGATGGATCACCCAAGCGATAGCCCTCAAAGGTGCGGTGCGGACCCGTCTTCTGATTGGGGAGATCTTCAAGCCTCAAGCCAAACTAACCTACTAAACAACGGACTCAGAGGTCAGCTCACTCCTAGAAAAATTATAAGCAGACAACGGGTTCCAAAGTGAATATTTTTTCCGCAACAGGGAAATTGCGACGCCATTAATAGGGATCTCTGTGTTCTGTATCCTCTTCTTTTTTGGGCGTTGACGCCTTCGTGTTCCGACACATCGGATAAATTAGATAGGCACAGGCGTCCTGTAAACCTTACCTACTCGAGCCTCACCTAGGAACTGTAATATCCGATGTCTGCCGAACGAAACCGAACGTCCCAAGAGGACGTAACACTTTTTCCCTACGTGACAACTCCGTTCCTGAAACTATATTACAAACAGCAACTGATGGGTCCCCCAATCTCGACAGTAGAGCCTATGTCACCGCCAGTTGTGCAATTCTCTAACCGTACAGCGTCAAGTGTTGCGACAGCCTTGGTATCGTCATTGGTCAATCTTCAGTGACGCTTGCTGTCGCTGACGCTGTACTTGACGCTGTAAGTTTAGACTTTAGAGAATTGCACAGCCGGCCATCAATAAGCACGCTTACGCTGTGAATGACTTCCTGCTGTGGTATTACAAAGCGACTACAATATTAGGTTCTTCAATAAGGGCATTAGAAGTTTCCTAAAGGATTGACAGTATGGGTGTGATGCATTTGACGTTGCTTACGTCCATAGGCCACGGTAAAAACTTGGTGGGCCGTAAGCGTATCTGCCACCTAAATAAAAAAATGTGAAGCTATTACCTTGCAGGTGAGTTTGATTTAAAAACTTTAAGAAACTAGCTGTTCTCAGAAAGAGTTTGAATCAGGTTTAGGGACAAATAACGTCTGAATATTAACCATGCCTATTTTATTAAAATAAAGCTCTGCACACCTCTCGAGACAGTTGGCTGGCTCAATATGTGACCCAAGTTCTTTGTGGTCACATGACCTGGGCTCCGAGGGAGCCCAGAGTCTCGGATGTCACTGGGAACAACCGTTAAGATGTCGATGATGATGATTGTAAATTTAAATATATACTTACAAAAGCCATATCGGCAGAATCCGGCTGTATTTCACCGCCATATTTGTTGGATTGACCTATCGACTGTAATGAGCGGACTCAAATTTTGCAAAACGTAATTAATATGATAACGGATTAGATAAAAGATAGTCTAACGAATATGCACGTGATGTATATGTTATCGTTAGGGGTTTGTCTGTTTGTCACAATTGAAGGGTTTTTTTTTGTCAAAAGAATATTAGCAACCGAAATTATCGAAATTACTAATATTCCCTCTAACTCCAACTAAGCTAAATTGCTTGTGCTAGGAGTGGGTTCACGTCGGGAACACAGATGTGTACACGGCATGTATGTGTGTGTGTGTGCAAATTAGATCGTATTAGAGTTGAGACGGCCAGTTGCTGTGCATTGGCCCGACAGAGCGCTAGGTTGTAGATTGTTGCGTAACGTAATTTGGGGAATATTATTTTGTCTTACTAAAATTATTATTTACATGTCTAGTATTGTTGTATTTTGAAATTCGTGTATTAAACATGGTTTATTAACTGAACAACAGTGTTTTCTGTCGGACTAGTGCCGTGACTTTAGTAGCTCCTCAGTTATCCCACACTTGTCTAAAGTGTGGACACAGTAGCAGGTTGCGAGTTCGACTCACGCGTGAACCTTGAGTGTTTACTGCAAATAGGTATCAGCATAGTATTCACGGGTTCTGACCACCTGGTATCCTACACTTTTGAAGTGAAAACTTCTTTAGGATGTTTAAAATAAAAAGTGTTAAACTCGCGTCAGGATCACGTGTTAAACTCGCGTCGGGATCACGTGACCTTTGACCCGTAACCGACGAGTTTGTAGGACGACATGACGTCATACAACATTCCTAGCTACAGAGTGTTTATTTTGCTAGGTACGCTAAGAAGCTTCGTAGCTTAGCGGCAAGCGCTTCGACTGTAAGTACTTTGGTTTCAGATAGTACCGGGTTCGAACATGGGCTTCTGACACTCTTTGTAATTTTTTTTTTGTAATTTATTACTTTTTGTGATTATGTTTTCTTTTTGTAATTTATTACTTTTTGTGATTATTTTTTCTTTTTGTTAATTTCTTCTGACAGAAAATTTGCAGTAAATTAGGGATGGGATCTATGATTGGCGCTATATTATAGGTATGGTATGGTATGGTATGTTCTTTTTATCTTTTTCTCTGTATATAATGAAGAAAGAAAAAGTTTTCACTTCTGCCGGCACTCCCAGAGTGCAACACGTCTTTTTTCCTTCTTCTTTCCTTCCTTCCTACCTTCTTTACTGCCTGGCTTCATTCCTTCCTTACTCCTTTCTGTTCGATATAAAAACAGTCGATTAGGCTACATAGACGCGGCTGCCATCTGGGCCCTGATTCTGCAATTTTTTTTTCATGGCATAACCACTTTGTACCCACAGACACTGTAACCAATGTCATTTAACTTTAGACTTTACCACTATACTTTTAAAGTCTAAAATTAAATGACAATCTTGTAGAGTGAATGAAAAATGTTATAAACACTTTCTCTTTTCATTTTGGACTTTAGCACTTAGAAATAAAGTCTAAAATTTAATGACTTTTGTGCAATGTCAGCGGTATGACAGTGGGTTTTATTAGCAGAATCGGGGGCCTGGATAGGCGACCGCTTAGTATTTCATCTGAGCGCTTCTGTGCTTGGGAGGGCATGGTAAAACTCGGTTCTGACTGTCAATAATCGTTAGGTCAAGGCAATGGCCTATATGGGCGAGTTAAACAACTCGGTCAGTGTTTATCCTCTAATCACAAATCGCAGGTCAGGTGGCTGTCCCTGCGAAATATAGACCAAAAACCAAGCTTAATGATATCCGGACTTGATAAAAAAAAAGATTAAATATTATAGAAAGTATGCCTGCGACCGTACTGTACCGCGCCCTAGGAAAGCGCGGTATGGCGGAGGACGAGGTAATGAAAGAGACAGAAATGAGTTGAGAGCAAGCGTGATACCGCTACGAGCGTTGCCGGCAGACTGACCAAATCTGAAAGCCGCTTGGTCCACGCGCGGTACAGTGGTTACGATCGGTCTATGGTAAAACCGCGGGGTTTAACAAGTCAAGTCATATTTCAATAATGATTATTGACAAAAGGTATGTTATCATAGTACTTATCCTCACAGATAATTTCAACTTTTTCGATAGTACACGATAGCTTAGTACTTAACTATATCTAATCCATGTTCGATCGATAGCAAAACCTTCCGCATGTGAGAATGTCAATTCTAATTGCTTGAATATTTAAAATCAGTTCTTTTGTTTTGTATTTAGATTAGCTGTTGCCCGCGGCTCCGCCCGCGTGGATGTCGGTTATCGCATAGTGTTGAGTCTACGCTATTTTTCTAAAATGAAAATAGCCTAAGTTACTCCTTATTACATCAGCTACCTGCCAATAAAAGTCCCGCCAAAATCGGTCCAGCCCTTTTAGAGATTAGTAGAACAAACAGACAGACAGACAGACAAAAATGGTAAAAATCGTTATTTTGGTGTAGGTATGTACCGTATTATATTCATATGCATGATCATCATGCACACCATACATACATATAAATAAAATTGGAGTGTCTGTTTGTAATATTGAAAAAACCGTTTTACACTACATGCAGCAAGTAGTAAAAAACGGTTTTTTCAATGTGTATGTATAGAATATAGATGTATAGATGATGTATAGGTAGATTATCGCGACCAAACAAAGCTCTAATCTACGACTATACCAAATTTCATCAGAATTGGTTCAATGACTTAGCCGTGTAAGACGGACAAACAGACACACCTACACCTACCACCACCTACTTACACTTTCCCATTTTCAATGTAAATAAGTAAGCGTCAGGCGCTTAGTGGTTTAGGAGTAGGCCTTGCGATAGAGAGGTCCCAGACTCGCATCCTGACCTTCCGACGTGAACCCACTCCTAATCCAAGCAAAGTATCGCTGAAGGGGTTAATGGGAATATTATTAACTAGCTTTTTTTTATCGCTGTGATATCGGTTATCGTTCTAAATTGCAGCCTTCATAATATAAGTATGTGTTATTCTGATGTATAAGCTATCTTATTGTAAAGTTTCATTAAATTCCATTTAGTAATTTTTACGTGAAAGAGTAACAAGCATTCATCCATCCATCCATCCATATTTAAAAACTTTATTAGGATTTTATAATATTAAGTAGGATTTCGGTTGCTCGTATTCTTTAAAATAATCCTGAAGGAAATGTACCTACCCACATTTTAACCAGCTATGATATGCTCGTTTAATTATAGGACTTACATGGCAGACACACGGCTCCATTGATATATACACTCACATGTTAATACTTTTGTCTTTGTCTAATCCCAGCGACATTTTTTTTCATGTCACGCGTGCGAGTGAGACATATATATATTTACCTTCATCATCTTCAATAGTTAAGTAGTTATTCTCGTAGTTGCGCTTCTAAGGTCACAAGTGGCAAAGCTTTTTGTGGCAGCGATCTGTACTGGGTTTGCCACTCTAATTGTTTACCTCTGTGCACGGCTCACCTGATGGAAGGTGGTTACCGTGGCCTATGGACGTGTGCTCGCCAGGGGCGTCACACTCGTACTGCTGACCTTGTTAGATTGTGAGAAGCTTCTTGAAGGACCCCATATTGTATCGTCGGGAAAACCACAGCAGGAAAACAGCCCTATCCCTGAGTCTCCTACTAGGATACTGTCATATACTACCTCCTAATTACTTACATTTGATTTTCAATACTCCGGTTACCTAAGTAACAAGAAAACGGTGTATTTGTCGCCGCCAACTAGCTTAATCGCAGCCGTTCAATGGTGGTCATGAATAGTGTTCAGCCATTTAATTAAACGGCTAGGTAAATACCTTGGAGCGATGACGTTTAACTAGGTACTTGGCTAATGGCGAATGTTCTGAAGAGCTATGCCAATGAGTCCCACCCTCTCCTTTTAGGACACGTGCAGGACTTAGATGTCACCCGTATACGGTGCAGAACATTCCTTCAAGAACCAAGCAGTTCGGCGACTCTTTCCTTTGTCGCACCATTAAGACCTGGAATTCCTTGCCAGCTTCCCGGTCCTTTAAGCGGGGCGTGAAAAAGCATCTGATGAGGCCGTCAAGCAGAGTGCCACCATTATTAACATGGTACGTGTATATAATGGTGGCCCTCTTTCCTGAGACTTTGTCTTCAGCTTACCATCAGGCGAGGTAAATTAAAAAATAACAGTTAGAAAAATGATTTATTACACAATACATTATCGATTATTCATAATCGTTATGTATTGTGTAATAAATGAGATTTAAAGTACTGGATACATACGCGCTGTCAACAGTTCAGGAGATCTACAATCAATATGTCAACGCTACGAGATCTGCAGTTTAAAATATCAATAGCTTACTGCACCAATAAGTTTCTAGTTCAATTATTCATTTGATTAACAGTTCGTTTCATCAACAGCTAGGTACCTACATCAATAGTTCATGACCATATAAAATTTTTGGCGACGATGGCCGAAACCATGAGTAAAAAGCAAAAAAGAATTCGAGCCTCGTTGAGAGGCATGCTTACGAAACTAGAAAATTACCTTGCTACAGAAAAATTTTCAAGATCCTGACCTGCCGATTAACGGACAATAAGGCTCTGGTGCAGTTTTTCTATCGGGGACTAAGCAGTCATTAAGATCCCACTAGAAACATTTTCATGTAAAAATGTTGCCAAGAACAGTTTACCTTAGTTTAACCTGTGAAAAAGTTATCAGATCTGCGAGATAATCTATCAGATCTAAGGTGTAATGTTGAGCCACAGAATAATTAATAGTACTAGTTGAGCTTAGCTTTATACGAGATTTGACAACTTTTTCACAGCATAAGCTACGTAAACTCGTCTTGGCAACATTTTTACATGAAAATGTTTTTGGTGGGATTTCAAATATTTTTGTAAGTTGGTTAAAAATTATGACGTTAAATTTTATTTGTTATAAGAAATATTTTAATTAATTTTGACATAAGTAGCACAAACTATAATGCAAGTCTCATATACAAACTTCCACCGTAGTAGGTAATCTTTGCTTCCACCTCCTATTCCCAGGGGATAGGTTAGGTTAGGTTTTTTAATTTTTTTGTTGTCTTTGTAGTAATATTAGCTTACATACCAAATTTCAGCTTTCTAGGACTTCAGGAAGTACCCTAACAATTTTGATGATCAGTGAGTGATGAGTCAGTGACGAATAAGGGTTTTGAGACATTAATAAAATCATAAGTATAACAGCTACGACATTCAAACTTTGTATGTTTAATGATTGTACTGATGGCATTCTATCTTGAACATCTTAACTATATAGCATCATCCAAAGCAAAGTTATGAGAGTTCAAAATAACGACGAAGCGTTTCGAGAAAAGGTAGGTAGTGCCCTTGCGCTTCGCTTGGCTCGTTTTGGCGGGGGTACAACCGTGCCCCCAGATGATGTGTGGAAAATAACAAAATACATGTGCTTTAATAATTTTATTGAAAATATCAGGCAGATATAAATAATAAATAGTAGCCTTAGTTATATTTATAGCACAATATCTTAACCCCAAAGTGTGCTCTCATGCGCAGTTCGCGTTTTTTGTCGTTCTTTTGAGGGTACCACGGGGTGCTACGGTTAGGAGCTTATATCCATCAATCATAGGTTATATTAAACCAATCCGTTTCTTTCGCGACAAGCGGTCAAGATATATGCGGGAAACAGTACTATACTACAAAACCGCTTTAGAAATTCGCAGCAAACCAATTTTAGTAGAACTCTCCCTTCTTCCCGACTTGCAATAAAAAGCCTCTATAATTATTGCCAGTTGAATAAACAATAGTGACACTCCGGGAGTGTCGACAGAGGAGAAGGAAACCTTGAAGATTGTCAATATAAAAAATTGAAAATACCGCCATCTACCGAAAAGTTCAATGTATATGGTAGTAGACCTTAAACTCTCTACTAGATGGCGCTATACTATAAATTTTAAACGCCATCTAGTTGAGGGTTTGAGAACTACAGAGCTGTCGGTAACGGTAACAGTGTTGCAAGTTCAATAGTTTTTTCCCCATTACCAGTAAGAAGTTTTCACTGTCGCGTAAAGAAGTTCACACATCAAAAACTCATAATTATATTCCTAACCAGATTACAAAAACACTGATTGCTGTTAATAATGACGTAACTTCCAAGATGGCGGCACTATTGATTGGCTGGCATTCTCTTTCCAGCCACGCATATTCAGCCATCAGATTTCGTCGTTGAAGAATGGGACCAATAGTCCGAAAGATTTTCGCGTGGAAATCATTCAGGTATTTAATCTGAAAAAACCAGTAAGTACCTTATATATAGCTAATACTTTATAGAAAACAGTAAAAGTAGAACTTTACATATTGACAGGTTAAGCAACACAAACCAGATCTATCTTAGGATGGGTAACCATTCTTAGGACATCAAGATCTATATGTGCATTAAGTAGCACGTTAGTCGTCGGTCTCAGTTGCCATATTATGATGACCTATAAGACTGTCTGGTTTAACAACACAACTTTGATATCGCCAATGGCTTGTGGAGGTCGCAAGCGACTGGCTTCACAGATTTTGTCATGGGCCGTATGTTTGCTGACAGATGAAGAACAATAGTACACATTGTTGCTTACCTCAAATTCTGTCATGAGCGTGACGTCAAGGCATGAAGTCTGATATGGCACCTGGGTGATTGCAGAGAAACCAACTACTCCTTGACCATTGAAATCGCCCACTAGACCGTCCGCCTGTTGCAATAGACAAAGTTTTGTATACTTTTACAAATAAAATTGAAGTGGCTAGCGCGAAAGACTGATATTTAATTAGCAATAATTCGTAAGTTTTTAATTTTGCTTAAAGGTCTTTATTTAATTTCTATGTCAAGTTTCAAATTCAAAATTCAAAAACCATCCCGGCTTTAGCCAGAAACCGTTACACCAGTGTTTTATTCTGGACAGCGTCTAGTCATTGGCATCACTAAATTTCTTGCAAGCAACTTACTTGTGGATGGTTGGTGGTGCTGGTTACTTCGATAGTTTCAACTATGTCCTCATGACGGACTCCATACTGTCCCAGTTCATAATATCCAGGTTCTGTAACGAATGTGTAGAGTTACAAATATTAATTTAATAATAGTTTAATCCCAGAGTTCTCATCTTCACCTGGATACTAGTTCCAGTTGTATAATATATGAAGTTTCCTCTTTGGAGTTCGAAGACCGCTCAGGCCGAGGCGGTGAGGTGTGATTCGTGCCTCGTGATCTGGGACTAGATGGGGACACCATGGTCGCACACTCGATGTGGCCATCTCGGTCCTGGGTCAACCGGGCGTGAAAGATATTCCAGAAAATCAAAACTTCAACAACTAATGACCCAAGACAGCGTGCAGTTTTAAGTGTGGTTAATATAGAACAGACGTGGCGGGGACATTTGGCGGTAGCAAACAATTTAAGTAACACAATATAAACCTTATGTAGTACAATAACGTCAATGAAGTGACACGCGCCACTCGATGCAATGGCGCGTCACTTTAGTGGTAGGACGTCGCCAGGAAGTCAAAAGCGACGTTATTGGACACTACATAAGGTTTTTTGTTTTACTTAAATTGTCAGCCACGTAGTCCCCACCACGTCTCTTTTGTATAAACCGCCCCTTAGTCCATTCGAGTCCGACATAACCACCCCGCTGGCTCTACCGGCCTTGCGAGTATCTACACTTTAAAAAAGTCAGCTCCTTTCCATATTTATTTGAAAAGGTAAAAATTCTTTAGGTGCGTTGGACATTTTTTGAGAAGAAAAAAAAAGTTTTGTTTTCGATAGCTCTGTAGTTCTCAAGCCCTCTACTAGATGGCATTATACTAAACTTCATACCAACCGTTACTATAAATCATGCCTGGTGCAACCCCAGGATCGTTAGGTTGAGGCTCGCTGTTTATCCGTGGAGGAAACTCGTGGATTTTGAGGAAGTGTCCCAAACCGTGGCCGGTGTTGTGGGCGTAGTCTAGACCGATGTCCCAGAGGTACTTTCGGGCCAAGACATCGATGGTGTGACCCTGGGGAAGGTTACAGAGTTTAAAGATGTTTATCGAGCATTTTCCGCTCCAAGGTTGGTAGAAACTGACTCTCTGAGTGGTGGTGGTGTAATGCGCGCCTTTTCCTATCGGGGGGTAAAATCGCCCCCTATTACGCGGGACATAAAATTATTTTTCGTTGGCGAAATATGGGTGTTAATATGTTAAAACACCTCTGCCTGCCCATTCAGGAATTTAATTACCTTAGTTCCTCTTGGAAACAAACTCGTGGATAAGTTGATATTTCCTTTCATGACGCGAGTAAAAGCGCGTCGTTGTGCCTCAGTGCAGTTGCTCATGTGACGCGTCCTCGTGATGTCAGTAGTACCGTCCCTGAGAGGTACAGTAACTATGTAAACATGGTTAAAATGTAAACTAGTGAAAATATAAATCAGTGACAATGGAAACCAATGAGTTCACAACCCATTGAGTATAGCTATAAATCATATCATAATCTTACTATAACGCGTGAAGCGTTGAAACTTTTCAACTCGCATATTTATTTTTATTGAAGAAACAAACTTTTTTTTTTTTCAATAATCTTGACACGAAAATTTCTCCAAAATTAGTTTTGATATTAATTTCTTCGCTCGACCCATAACGGCATCTCCTCAAAAGACAATTTGAATCGCTCGTGGCTAGAAGTGTCTTGGTAGTATTTACGCTTACGTACCCTACATTAAAAGTCGGTCCCGGCTGCCAATAGTCGTTATAGGTCAAGATGGGTAGTCCTCCAACAACATATCACCCATATTGTCATGCGGGCGACCTGTTGTTGTTGTTAGGCGACGGTGGTTGGCTATTAACCACAAACGCCAGTGATAGAGTTGATCACCTGTAGGCCTCAGATCGTTTGACTTCCCAGCCTGAGTTTTGGTTGTGGCAGACCTAAGAGGTCAGATGGCCTCCAGACTCAGACGTGAAGGCCTCAGATGCGACTAGAAGTAATGCAAAGGTGATGATAACGACCCAAAAGGCATCATACTCACAAGTATTGTCCGCCAGAGTCCAAGAGTAACATGTCATCAGGTCTGATCGTTCTGCTGCGTTCGTAGCTAGGGCTGTAGTGGAAAATAGCACCGTTCTCTCCTGCACCCACGATAGATGCGCCGGATGTTCCCATAAAATGTGCTTCATCACTGTTGAAGAAAGTATCTATATAAAATTGGAATGCCGTTTGGAATGTTGAAATAACAGGTTTTGCCATACGGACAAGGACTCGGCTACAGCTAGTCAACAAATAAAAATATTATTAATCAAAATATATATAAAATAAAGGAGCAAGAAAAGGATATCGCGGTTCCTATACTCAAAGGGGCCATCTCAAAACCGGAGATGACCCTGGGTTAGCCAGGGTTCCATCTAAAGAACCAAGACGGTGCAGCTTAAGTCGTTTTCCACCCAGTCAGTGTCTTGCCCCTATAGCAATATACGAAACTCAATTCTCTCTCTCTCTCTCTCTCCATCTCCATTAACTATCTCCCACTCAACTTCCGTTCCCTTCGCCCAATCACACTTTCTGTAGGGCTTTCGTTACGCATTCACCAGCTCACTTCCCAAGTCAAGGGTGTGTAACAAGTTTCACCTCAAAAAAAGACACTTTCCATCTCCTTTCCTGTCCAGAACAACTCGCTGGCCTGTGGTGCCACCCACTCATGATGGAATTCATATCGTCTCGCATCAGTGTGATGTCAAATGACGAGCCAATTAAAAAAAACGAGTTGCACTCCGGGAGTACCGGCAGAAGTGAAAACTTTTTCTTTCTTTCTTTCTTCGTTATATACAGAGAAAAAGATAAAAATACAACATACCATACCGTACGTACTTATAATATAACACCAATCATAGAACCTATCACTATTTTTTTGTCAGAAGTAATTAATGAATTACAAAAAGAAAAAATAATCACAAAAAGTAATAAATTACAAAAAGAAAAAATAATCACAAAAAGTGTCAGAAGGCCAGGTTTGAACCCGGTACTATCTGAAACCATAACGACTTAAAGTCGACTACGATACTATTTACCGTAGCTTGCAAAATAGACAGTCTGTAGCTAATGTTATATGACGTCAGTCATCGGTTACGGTTCAAAGGTCAAGCGATCCTGACGCGAGTTTATCACTTTTTACCCATCCAAAGCCGCTAAAGAAGTTATCACTTCAAAAAAAATTGTCTCACCTTCTAAATTGCGTAAGCATATTGGATACCAGCATCTCACTGGTTGCATTTTGGGCAGCGATCTGTTGATCGATCCAACACAACGCGCGTATCATCGCTACACCATCCCTAATGTGAGCTTGGCGGAAACCCTGGTAAAGATATTTTCAATATTCAGTCAATAGACAAGAGGCGTTAATAGGCATATATGTACCTCGAGACATCTGGGACCTACAATGTGCTCTATACGAGCAGTATACATTTCTTGAATTTGCTTGTGAGTGTAACACGGTGTGCTATGGACTCAAAATTCAAAATACATCAAGCATAGATTATTACAAAAGAAGCCGCGTGCGCTAGGGCTTCGTTTGTCTCGCAACTCAGGCTCACATATTTTGAGCCTGAGTTGCGAGGTACGTGCGTGTAGTCTGTCGTGCAGGCAACCCGGCATTTGATACACAAGACGGCGTGCGGTTTTAATCGATACGAATAAGACATAACTGCCCCACAAATGTGGGTAGAAACTTCCACGTAACAAAAACGTATATTTGTAGTTTTTAAACCCGATTTTGCTAATTGTCAACCATAAGAAAGACACTGCAAAAATGCCATTTAAATTTAGACTTTACTTCTATGACGTTAAAGTCTAAAATAAAATGGCATCTTATTAGAGAAAATTGGAGAGGGTCCATTCCTCTTCTTCTTACTCTTCTTCTTACTTTTTCATGTAATCTTAGACATTAATTCTATACCAATAGAGTCATAAATTCAATAAATTCAATGGCACCTTTTGCAGTGTCAGTGGTATAACAGTCATCATCATCTTCATCATATCAGCCACACACTGTCCACTTCTGAACATAGGCCTCTCCTTTAACTTAAGATCGGACGTTCTGGTATAACAGTGGTTGACAAAAATTAGCAGAATCGCGGTCCTATAGTTACTAATTTATTTCGTGTGACTTTACCTCCAGTTCTACAGGATTCTTGATGATTTTCATCAATGCGACTGGCGTGACTGGAGCTACTATAATACGGACTGGTGCTCGCTGGAAATAAGAATTGCAACATTATACTCCATTCAGTTAGGTACTGAGTGTCTCTGTATAATAAGTTTTATGCCTTTAAAATTTAAGTGCCTGGATGACCGAGCTTCGCTCGTTAATTTTTTTTGTAACAACGCCATCTGCTGGAATCTTTAGTGTTGCTGTATCGTTGCAGTAGTGAGTTGCTCACATCGCCAATAGATGTCAGGAACATTTTCCAAAAATGAATCCTAGCTGGATCGATTTATCGTCCCCGAGACTAAACTGATATTTTAGGTTTAGCAACTCATTTTAAAAACAAATCTGAACTTGAACCACTAGTTAGTCAGTTAGCCTAGTAAGATTATTTAACTTAAGTACCTATCCGAATGAAGTACAGATATAATTTAATTTTCAATAAAATTAGGGTCATTTCACTACCCTTTTTAACTTAGCTGGCAAGCATGGCAACTCTGTAAGACGTCATTATCGAATACAGGAGTTTTGGCGCGAACGCGGGAAAACGCACATCGCGGTATTATTTTATTTTTCGAAATTGGTGTGAATTCGAGTTTTTATGTGTAAAAATGGTGGATTTTTAGACATAACGTCTTGGACAATTCGCACAAGTGTAGGAAAGTGGGATATTACGTGAATTGTGACATTCGTTTTCGTTCCAAATCTCCTGGGGGAGCTTTCAGTAAAGTCCCCACAACTTTACTGAAGCAGAAATCATCACTCATCGTCATCGTCATGGCAATCATCACTCATCGTCATCGTCATGAAAAGTGAAAAAACAAAACTAAATAAAGTCATGCCTTGAAGGTCTTGTAACGAAGCCAAAAAACTCCAAAAAAAAAAATCGAATACAGGGAGTTTTGGCGCCAACGCGAAGAAGGGCGCATCGCGGTATTTTAATTTTCAAAATTGGTGTGAATTCGAGTTGCTATGTATAAAAATAGTGGTTTTTTAGACATAAGGTCTTAGACAACACACACATGAGTGAGAAAGTGGCACAATACAGTGAATTATAACTGTTTATGTTGGTTCTAAATCTTCCTAGGGAGCTTCTAATAAAGTTTCCACAACTTTACATCGGCAGCAATCTTCATTCATCGTCAAAATCATTATCAACATTATCAACTCATGATCACCATTATCAACAATTAAGATAATATTAAATTATATTAGACATGGTTTAAAGTTCTTGCAACTAAGCCAAAAATATTCAAAATAAAATATTGAAAGCAAACCTCAATAGCTTGAAACACAGCGTGGCTGGCGGTTGCTGGCACCAATATACTTCTACCATTAGCTGCAAGTATAGTCTAGAAAATTCAAAGAATTTAAGTTTTAGAGCCATATTTGCATTTAGATTAGAATAGTGTATACTTTTTGGGGCTACAACTGCTATTTCTTAATTTTCTAATAATGTATGATACCTAATTTGCAAGGTTTTTTGACATTTATGGTTACTGTTCTATACTCTTGAGTAGTAGCGTGATGATATTTAGCCTATAACCTTCCTCAATAAACGGGATAATCAACACAAAAAGACCTTTTCAATTTGAACTGGGCCTCGATTCTGCTAAAGCCAAATCAATTGTCATACCACAGACACTGCAATAAATTGCATTAAATTTTAGCCCTTTTTCCACTCCGGCCAACTAAAACTGATCAACTAAAACTAATCAACTATTTTTATTCCTAACGAATCAACTATTCAGTTGATTCGTTAGGAAATAAACGGGTCAACTCTTTTTTATCCTAACGGCACAACTTATAGTTGATCCGTTAGTAACAAAATTTGGATCATAAAATAGTTCCTTACAATACGACGAATGGTAAGTACTCCTTTAGTATCTAATGTTTATATAACTGGCTACTTGTGAAAAAGGTAAGTGTTGATTAATTTGAAGTATGTCATTGAATTTTCTGTACATCCTGCTTTTCTATATCAATACAAAATAATTAATAACAGGTTTTCCGTGAGTGAGATCCAGAAGAATGAGTGAGAATCTGCCTTTTGAAAAATTTAAGGAAAACGGGGGTATAATTTATTTACATGAAAATTACCAATATTCTAAAGTACGGATGTTTAAAAATGGTGCAGCTTATTTAAGATGTACCAATTATAAACGACAGAAGTGCAAAGCGAGCATCACGTTTAAAGTGAGTACTAACCACATTCCCCTCATTACATTAATAGTACAGAAATAATAGTAGGTAGGTATATAATAAATATTGTGGACCAAGGACATAAGAAAAAAAGAAACACAAGTTAGAGGTACAGTTAGTGGTACGTACAATTGGCGGCCTTATCACTCCATGGCGATCTCTGCCAGGCAACCATAGGATGGAGAGAGGTAAAGAGAAAATGATCTTGGGGTAGCTAGGTGTACATTTAGTTATATATAGGAACTAATATAATTATAATAAAAACCTTCATATAAATAGTATCAGCAGTCAATACATACCTACAAAAATACCTACCTATGAATAATACATATATATACATACAGATATATACTAACACACATATAGAGCACACAATAAGGTCTATGTCCCATTTATGCCAAGGAGGTAATACTCCCTGACGAGATTTTTAAATACAGGCAGGGACTGCGCACGCCTGATCGACACTGGCAATGCATTCCACAACCTAACTGCTTGTACTGTAAATGAATTATCAGTAAAGTTGGTGGAGTGACTCGGCATTTTCAATCTCAAATTCTCCGATGATCTTAAGGACCATGAGTGCGTGCTGTGCAAGAACTCAAAGCGCTCTTTGAGGTAAGGTGGAGTGAGCGGATTAAATAATATATTAACACCCAGACGTAGAATAAATTTGGGACTATCACTTGCTGTTCTGTGGACAAAGGCCTGATCCCCTTCACTGTTAACTACGTAATCCTATGTGTGGGACCTATTAAGTTTTTACCTATTCTTTTATTTATTGATTTGATTTCAGGATATCAACATAATAAAAAAGACACCCCATACTTGTGTAATGGATGGCTCACAAAATCAGATTTTAATGGAAATTAATAAATTAAAGATTAAAGCAGCTGAAAGTGATTTACCGATAACTCGACTTTATAAGGATTCTCTTTGTGAAATGTTAGACAAGGGACTAAATTTTGTTGCCGAAATGCCTAAACTCTCTAAGTTAAAAAGCGGACTTTATGACACCAGACATAAAGCAATTGGTGCTTCAAAAACTGTATTTAGATGTTACAGAGAGGTTGAAGTGCCACAAATACATACAGATTTTCTTCTGTGTGAATATGAGGATGAAAATAACAGAATGCTTGTTTTTTGTTCAAAGGAGTCACGTCACTATCACAACTAGCTAACACAAAAGAATTTTTCATAGATGCTACATTTCAAAGTTGCTCCAAACCATTTTATCAATTGTTAACTATCCACGGGGACTTCGGCAGCTCAGAAGACACAGTTCTAACGAAACCATTAATTTATGCCTTAATGCCTGATAAAAAGCAAATAACTTATTCAATACTCTTCGAACTTTTAAAAACAAAATTAACGGACTTAAAAATTAGCATATTACATTGCGACTTCGAAGTCGCTTTATGTAACGCTATAACAGCAGCATATCCAGATGTCTCAATTAAAGGTTGTTTTTATCACTGGACCCATAATATGTGGCGTAGAGCAAAAAGATTAAACTATAAGTGCAAAGAAGAGCGAAGAATTGTAGGGCTTTGTGCTATTCTTCCTTTATTACCGGAAACTTCGATATTAGACGGTTGGGAGTACATTAAAACGGAGTACAAAGAAAGTGACCTGAGAATGTCAAGTTTTATGGCATATGTAAACCGTTTACTTAAAAAACGCAACTACCTCAAAATTATAAGTGTGTTTGGTCAGCGGCACCGTACCAACAATGTTTTGGAATCATTTCATTCGAAATTAAATAAAGTTTTCAACAAGAACGTGACTTTGTTACGTTTACTTAATTTTGTATCAAGAAACGAAAAGCTTAATAGATTACAAACACCCACAAAAAGGAACAGAAAATATGCGAACAAAGATGGAATTATTCGACATATAATGATGCAGTTTTTAAATAATAATATAAGTCTTGGGCATGCAATGGAGAAATTAAGATAAGCATTAGAAAAAATAATATAGAGATAAAGAATAAATAATAATAATAATTTTAAATACTTAGATATATTTCATGCTTGTATTTTTTGTAAATAAAGATATTAAAAAAAAATATGATAAATATAAAATAAGAAAAAAATAGGTACTCGTTAATTTTTTTGTTTAAGGATTTAAGTTTATTAAGGACAAATAAAAAGGTAAATTTTTATCGTAGTACCTAGGTATATTATTTCATTTGAGACCAGCGACATGATATACTTATGTCACGTGATATTTCGTTTGCTACTGTCATTCGTCAGATTTTTCACTTCGATAGAGTACGAGTATAATGTGGATTCCAAGTAAGTTGATTCGTTAAGACCATTCATAATAAGTTAACACAGATCATATTAGTTGGTCCGATTAGGAACGAAGTGTCTTTAAGAGTATCAAACGGATCAACTAATTGATCCGTTTAGTTGGTCGGAGTGGAAAAAGGGAATTTTAGACTTTAATACTATAACCTTAAATTCAAAAAAATAAATGAATAGTGTCACATTTCACTTTTTAATTCACTTTACAAAAAGCCATTTAATATTAGACTTTACGAACATGACTTTAAAGTTTAAAATTAAATGGGTAATTTTTGCAGTGTCTGTAGTATGACAAGTTCAACAAAACAAACATAAGCACAGTATTGTATTAGGATGAGTTATTAGTAAGTAAGTACATAGATACATACATACATATAATCACGCCTTTATCCCTGGAGGGTTAGGCAGAGGTGAATTAACACCCACATTACAATCTGTATTCGGTCCCACGTAATAGGGGGTGAGCCTATTGCCGTATTCCGGGCACTATTGTTGACTCGAGCCATGCATCTGAGGCTGAGTCTGCGCTGTACATATCTGTCTGATGTTAAAGTTAATCTTATAGTCGCTATGTACGACACCACATGGGAAGAGAAAGGGTGGCCTAAATTCTATTCTGCCGGGAACCACGCGGCTCTTTATTATATATTTTACTAGCTTTTTCTCGCGGCTCTGCCCGTTTGGTTTTGATGTCCTATTTTTCTGCACGCCTTTGGACCCTAAGATCTCATTTAAAAAAAAGCGATGAAAATTGGTTATGTAGTTTTTGAGTTATGAGCGTTACGCTAACGTATTATTATAAGAGATTACTAAGTATAGATACAAATATATACGCCTCCTGCAACAGCAGTCAAGATCGCACTACCACGTCACTAGCTTAGCGGTTAAGGAGGGGGCCTTACGATCGAGAGGTCCCGGGTTCGAATCCTGGCCATTACACTACCGACGTGAACCCACTCCTAGCACAAGCAATTTAGCTTAGTTGGATGGGTTAGAGGGAATATTAGTAATTTCGATAATATCGGTTGCTAATATTCTTAAAAAAAAAAAGACTTACCGACAAATCTGATAAATAATCGAAAATGCTGTCGTACGGTCTGACTCGTATGGGCTGATTCTCAGCGTCTAGATGCGCTGCTAAGTTCTCTGTCAGACTGACCAAGAATAAGATGACATCGTTTGTTGGTGTCTGCACAGATAATATAATATATTCTTATACAGATGCATAATCAGGAACAAACATCCAGGGGCGGAATTGACACGTTGGCGGCCCTAGGCCTACTTAAGATTGCCGCCCCCCTATGTGATGTGAAGCATGAAAAATTAAATAAACTATAGAAATTAAATTAAAATGAAAAACAAAAACAATAAATAAATAAATGTACTCTACTCTGTATCAAATATCAGCAAAATCTGCATATTAGTTGTGATGTGGACAGGGCCGTCTTAAGGCTATATAGCGCCAGGGTGCGAAACTCAGACTGCGCCCCCTCCCCCCCCCCCCTGTCCCCCGGTCAACAAAAAAAAACGCAATAAATTTTTGATGTTTCATTTATTTTTCTCTAAGATCTGTAATCTATCTGTAAAAAGATCTCTAATACAATGTTTTATTTTAAGTGCGTTTCCTTTTTCTGTTTTGGGTAGTGTTGCCCAAATGCAAGACCAAGACGAGACTTAGCCAGTCTTGGTCTTGGTCTTGCGTCAATACACCTGGTCTTGCTCTTGGTCTTGGTATTGCGCTCTCAGTCTTGGTCTTGGTCTTGGTCTTGCAGCAAGAGTCTCG
Organism: Eilema caniola; assembly: GCA_949126895.1. Taxonomy (NCBI): domain Eukaryota; kingdom Metazoa; phylum Arthropoda; class Insecta; order Lepidoptera; family Erebidae; genus Eilema; species Eilema caniola. Next base: position 6,352,058 of record OX421487.1, read on the forward strand.
CAAGTCTTGCAAATACCTATTAGCTTATTGCTATTTACTAAACACGTTAGTTTAGATCTTAGAACAACGTAACAGAGTATGGGTACATGTTTACATTGACAGTTTAAATTGACATAGGCATAGTAAACCACCAAATTAATTAAATTAACTTGTTAATAATTATAAAAAAACTAGCTGATGCCCACGGCTTCACCCGCGTGGATACTGTAAAAACAATCCTTGATGCGGATTATATATCATTCTAAAATTTCAGCTCGATCGGTGCAGAACTTTTTGACTTTTTGAAGCGTACCTACACAAACCAACATAACATTTTTATATATATAGATAGATAGATGATGCAATTTAACTCCCTAAGCGTAATTACTAACTTTAGGTAGGTACCTATTATGATTTACTGTGCGTGTTTAGTGTGTGGGATTAGCAGATTTCATTAGTGTGCGTAATTTTTTGGGCAATTTGTCGTACTCGTCTTTGCTACGTACGTGCATAAGTGTAACTTGTAAGAAACGATGTAGGTACCTATTACAACCAAATTGTATTTCTTAAGTAGGTACGGTACAACGATTTTTTTTTATTTAGTAAATAATCGCTGAAGACTATTAATAGTTTCTTTTGGATTTTATATTCATGGCGTAGGCACTGCCTAATTGCCAAAGTATATGGAGTGCATGCCACTGCTTTTAAGGAATGGGGTGGAAGAGTTGTAAAGCAAAGACTATCTGTGCAATTTACCATTTATTTAAATAAAACATTGAATACAAATTAAATTGCAGTATAGTACACAATAACATTGACATTCCTACTTAATTAACTTCAAGCAGTAGACTTGCGAACGTTATACAAAACGAGTTCGAAAAATTATAAGTACAAATGAAAGCGTTTCCTCAAACAAACATTCTCCTAATGTGTATATATACAACCATATATTGGTAGGTACATTAATATACATATACTATATTAATGTACCTTACAATAAATTGTTAACATTGTTATAAAAATTGATATGAACAACATGCAGATTTAAGATGAGACCTTGAGATGTTTTCGTTGTGTGGCTAAAACTAAATGTGAATAAGGTTAGAAAGGCGGTGTTTTAGAAAAACGAAAAGTAAATGGTTACTTTATATTAATTCTTTTGACCAAGAATTAATACAAAGTAACCACCTGGCTGCCTCATCACTTAATCTATTTCTATGTTTTCTAATTAATAACGATGCTTTAGAAAATAATCTCTCAGCAGGTACGGAAGTTGCAGGTATTGAAAGAAAATCACGAGCCATCTTGGATAAAATCGGATATTCCGTCTCATGCGTCCTCCACCACTCTAAAATGTCTTCTGAGCTGGCTGCTCTCGGTTTACTTAGGTACTCCTCCAACTCGTCAATAACTAAGCCTTGAAGACAAGATCCAGATGACGTAGAGGGACATGCATACAGTCTCTCAAAGTCTATTACATCTTCATCATATTCGCATTCTTTGTTTTTATTTCTTGGTAATTCTGGAGATTTATACACTAAGTGTAGCTGTACGTGTAGACTTTTATAGTCTTTATAAAGTTCATTAAATTTGCGCAAGCTTTCTGTTTTAATTTGCTTCCCCCATAATGTCATGTCAAAAGTCTGAGCTTTGTGCCTTGGGTCTAAAATTAAAGTGGTACAGTAAATCCAGTTGCTCTTCTTATAATGTTTAAGCATTTTATCTCGGGCTGCTTGAAAACCTAGAATGAGCCTTTCATCTACTTCAGTTCGATTAGGTTTCTCATCTAATTGTTTTACCATGGTTTCAATTTTATCAAGCAAGAGATAGAATGATACAATGACTAGCGGTAATGTAACATATTTTTCTCCACCAAGTTTCGTTGATAAAAGTTTAAAGTTTATTAAAAACTTATGTATTTTTTCGAGTATTTGCCATTCAGTTTCTGTGATTTGAAAATCATTCAATTCGGTAACTGAAACGCATAATATGTTAATGCCAGTTCTCACTTTTAAACCAAATCCAATCATATCATGTCGCGACGCGTTTAATAACTGCGATGGTGGACGCTTTCAATATCGTACCGATCGTACGTAGTGAGTGACAGAGACACCATATTAAAATTAAAAGACAATCCATTGAAACGTACGCGATTGTGTTTACAACGCAGTGGCTTACACTTCGAACATTTAGGTACTCCGTTACTGGGAAGAGTAAGTAGGTAAGTAGGTACCTAGACTTATAAGTGCTTATGACGATACGGTTTTGATACTGAGCATCTATAGAAAACGGGATTAAAACCAAATAGGTTTAATTTATTTATTCAGACCAACGAATTCAGACATACAAATATCCATACAGTAGTACACAAATTCGCCAAAACATAAAAAGAAAATAATAACGCCCAAATCTGTTTGGCTAAACTGCGAGACGCAAGAGTCTTACAGGCTAAGTCTTGTTCTTGCTCAAATCTTGCAGGGGTCAGTCTTGGTCTTGGTCTTGCTACAATAAGTCGGTCTTGGTCTTGGTCTTGGTCTTGCGAAAATGCAAGAACAAGACCAAGACTGCAAGACCAAGACCGATTTTGGGCAACACTAGTTTTGGGCACCCGATGGTTTCTTTTTACCATCCCCTAAATCGGCCATCTGCAATCAAATAGATCATTTAGCATATAAATATTTCACTCATCATTTCAGCCGAAAGACGTCCACTGCTGGACAAAGGCCTCCCCCAAGGATTTCCACAGTGACCGGTCCTGCGCCTTCCGCATCCATGCCCTTCCCGCGACCTTCACCAGGTCGTCGGTCCACCGTGTGGGAGGCCTGCCTACACTGCGTCTTCCGGCGCGTGGTCGCCACTCGAGAACTCTCTTGCCCCAACGGCCATCTGTTCTACGAGCTTTGTGCCCCGCCCACTGCCACTTAAGTTTGGCGATTCTGTGTGCTATGTCGGTTACTTTAGTTCTCCTGCGGATCTCCTCATTTCTGATTCGATCACGCAGGGAAACTCCGAGCATAGCACGCTCCATCGCCCTTTGGGTGACCTTGAGCCTTCTTATGAGGCCCATAGTAAGGGACTAAGTCTCAGTTCCGTAGGTCATCGCTGGCAACACACACTGATCGTAGACTTTAGTCTTGAGACACTGCGGTATTTTGGACGAGAAGATATTACGAAGCTTCCCGAACGCTGCCCAGCCGAGTTGGATTCGACGATTGACCTCTTTCTCAAAGTTGGACCTGCCTAACTGGACTGTCTGTCCCAGGTAAACATATTCGTCGACAACTTCGAGTGTAGAGTCTCCAACCTTTAAAGAAGAAGTGGGTGCGACATGGACATTTGACATAATTTTCGTCTTGTCCATGTTCATTTTGAGGCCCACTTGTTGGGAGGCTCTACTGAGGTCTTCGAGCATTGTGCCTAGGTCTTCCAAGGTCTCAGCCATGACTACGATATCGTCAGCGAATCGAAGGTGAGTGATGTACTCGCCGTTGATATTGATGCCGAGTCTTCTCCAGTCCAGGAGCTTGAAAACATCTTCCAGGCCGGCGGTGAACAGTTTCGGAGATATAACGTCTCCCTGTCTCACCCCTCGCTGCAACTGGATAGGTTTTGAGCTTTGATCCTGGAGGCGGACTGACATGGTGGCGTTTTCGTACAAACACTTCAGCGCTTCGATATATCGATAGTCAATTTGGCACCGTTGGAGAGACTGTAGCACAGCCCAGGTCTCGATCGAATCGAAGGCTTTCTCATAGTCCACAAACGCCAAGCAGAGTGGCTAATTATACTCCTCAGTCTTCTGTATAATCTGTCGCAGCTTAAGTATGTGGTCTATGGTGCTAAAGCCTTTTCGGAAACCGGCTTGTTCGGGAGGCTGGAAGTCGTCGAACCTGCGAGCGAGACGATTCGTAATGACTCTCGAAAACAACTTGTAGACATGGCTCAGAAGCGAGATGGGTCTATAATTCTTCAACAAGGTTTTATCACCTTTTTTGAAGAAGAGTACCACCACACTTCTGTGCCATGCCTTAGGCGTTCGTCCCTCGAGTTTGACGGAATCAAACAGCTTCTGAAGAGCTTTAAGTATCGGTGTTCCACCAGCTTTTAGAAGCTCAGCCGTGACCCCATCATCACCCGGTGCCTTATTGTTCTTTAGCTGTTTGAGAGCCATTCTAATCTCGTACAGGCTGACGTCCGGGATATCCTCGGTATAGTGTCGGGTCAATCTGGCTCTTGGGTCTTTGGCCAGATTATTAACAGATTGCCGTACACTCGTGTATAATTGTCCGTAGAACTTCTCGACCTCTTCCAACAGCTCCGGCTTTGACGAAATAATTCTGCCATCCTCCGCCTTCAGCTTATTCAGTTGGCTTTGACCAACGGACAGATCCCTTGCGAAAACCTTTGAGCCTTTGTTGCTCTCAATCGCCTCCTTAATACGAGTCGTATTAAATTGGCGTAGGTCGCGAGTCAAGGACTTGGAGATCTGTCTGTTTAAACGCCGATACTGAGTAGCATCTTCAGAGGACTGCAGAACCAAATTTCGTCTTTGTTCCATGAGTTTGTTGGTGAGGTCCGAAATCTTTTTGGTTCCTTTTGAACGACGGGCTTTGAAGATCTTAGACCCAGTCGTTTTGACAATTTCCACAAATCTGTCATTGTAATCATCCACATTTTCGCAATCTCCCAGACATTCGAAGCGATTCTGCAACTCGAGCTGAAAGTGCTCAGGGTTCTGGAACTGGATAGGTGCTGGTCGGAGCGTAGACTTCATCAGTCGACATCTTTCGAGCTTTGTTCTAAGATTCAATGTGCCTCTTACCATCCGGTGATCGCTTCCTGTTTTTACTGAATTGATCACGGAGACATCATTGAATATGTGCCTCTTCGTCGACAAGATGAAATCAATCTCATTTTTTGTGACACCGTTAGGGTGTAGCCATGTCCACTTACGCTGTTCCGGCTTTCTGAAGAAGGAGTTCATCATAAAAAGGCCCTCCTTCTCCATGAAGCCGGCCAGCAGATAGCCACGTGTATTCCTCTTTCCATATCCAAATTGCCCCACTCTCAGCTCATTGTCGCTTCGTTTGCCCAGTTTCGCGTTAAAGTCCCCCATCACAACGGTATAGTGTGTTCGGGAGCTATGCATGGCTTTAGAGATATCCTCATACATAGTCTCCACCTCGTCGTCGGGGTGTTTCGAGGTCGGTGCGTGTACCTGTATGACCTTCAGCGAATACCGTTTGGTGATTCTGAGTATAGTAGTAGTAGTATAAATATTTCATTCACTTCAATGAAATTATATGAAAGTAAACTTACTTAAATAAAATGTTATATGTTATAGGTATAAATTATTATTTATAAATATATTTATGTAATAAAATTTAAATGACCAATATCAAGCCCAAGTAAAGTAGTTATCATAAATTATAAACTCACTCGTACTTATTGTGTGTGATTATGACTAATGATTACAAATACCACGATATGGCATCAATTAGGTATGTAAGTTTATTTTTTATTAATTAATTAGTAGGTAGGTATATCAGTATTGTAACTATGTTCTAATGTAACAGTAGTTATATCTCAATGATTGTAAGTAATTGTAACCGTAACAAAAATAGGTAACTCTGTAAAAATAAAATTTACGTAGGTACCTTGACACTGCCTTGACAGTATTAATTTCCGTTGTTTATGATTTAAGTAGGTACGCACTGAAAAAACTCCATCCATTTGCACATTATTTTTTTACGAAAACACAACACAATCAATTAAATCGATATTGGTGGGCCTAACTGAATTTCCACTTGCTAGAATCAATCACAGTCTAAACTGCTAGAATTTTTAGTGCTCACTCGGCGGCTATCGCAAATAGGTATGATGAAAAAAAAAATAATTCAAAAATTAAGGAAAAGGAATGGATTTAATATTTCTTTAACGTTTCACAGCATTAAACAAAATCAAACTTTAATTTTCATGCAATAAGATTCAATTGTCATAGGTCGTCTAATGACATCAATCAGTAATCGACACTCAGAGCTGCATCGCGAACTTAGATTACAATATACACCCTAATGTCCTAATTATAGAGGCCATTTTGCTTAAAGTGCGGACGCCAGGCGGCTAGGTCAACGGGCCTCTTTGAATGGAGATATTGCCGCGTGCGTGTTAAATTAATTTAATTTTTATGAGTATCCTAATAAGAGCTATTTTAACTTGCATATCGTGAGCGGGATGACACTTGCCGAAAGGCAAAAGTGACAATAATAGGTACAATGGTAAATTTTAATATTGGTTGATGCGTATATTTTTATGCATGTAGGGGTTTAATTGACGTAAGTGTACGAAACATGGGAATGGCGTTAATATTGTACTTATGAGTTAAAGGTTAAATTAGGAAATATCGAAATGTTTAGAGCTCGGCGTGCGCCCCCTCGGGCTACGCGCCCGGGTGCGGCCGCACCCTTGAACCCCCGGTTAAGACGGCCCTGGATGTGGAAGCATAACAGACAGTTCACTGTATCAATGAGGTGGTAGCTTATAGCGGATTAAATAAAAATTTAAATCTGCATAGAACCTAAGCAACTACTTAAAAGAAATGACCAAATTTTGCCGCCCTAGGCCCGTGCCTACTCGGTCTAGAGAGAAACCCGCCCCTGCAAACATCGGTTACCGTCGTAACTCGCTAAATTAGGCCGGCAACGATTAGTCCGCATTCGTTGTTACTAGATGGCGACAATGTTTTGGCAAACTTTTTTAAATTTTAAAACTTTACTTATCAAAAAAAAGAAAGAAATACACTAAACACATTTTTTAATATGACTGAATATAACTATTAATCTGCAGTAATGGTAAAAGTTAAATACAAAATTTATAATGCGGCTAGATGGCGGCATCAAAAATAGCGTAATGTTATTTACAAAATTGAATGGCATCCATTAAATTTTAGTAAATAACATTTTTTGCAATGTCAGTGGTTTTCCTATGACATAAAATTTGCAGAATCGGGTCCCTGCTAGTTTAGTATTTAAAGAAGTCATTGGCCAAGTATTACGACTTATTTATTCTACTTATATTAAGCATACTTACATCAGTTCTGATGATCAAGTACGAGAAAAATACAGGAAAGTAGGGAATATCAGAGCCTCGTAGATTCAGCGTCCCTGTAAATAGATTGAAATACTTCTTGACAGATTAATTAAATTAAATTAAAAGGTTTTGTAGAATATACTGCTTCCGGGCTGTTTGGCCGTGGTCGATGTGAAACTTGCGTTCCAGACGTTTCGTCGATCACTGCGGTCGACATCTTCAGTGGCACAGGGCCGGGCGACGACAACTTCGGAGACCTTGCCTCGCCGGCGGCTGACTGGCGACTAATGCCGAGCCTTGAATCACGGCTGTATTTATAGGCACGGTCGGAGCGGGGAATCGACTCACTCGATTCTGATTGGTCGAGCGCTGTGGCGCGGACGTATTCGATCCTGATTGGTTGTTTGCACTGTGATACCGAGTGGCTCTCAGTGCTGGGTACCAATCTTTTTGGAGCTGAAATCCCTCGTTTTTTCGGTTGAAGTTGTTGGGATGCTTGAATATTTCGATGGCTTCTCGAAGTATACGTGGGAAAAAATGTGTTGTGGTAGCTAGAACTTTCGTGTTCTGAAATTCGATGGTATGATTCCCATCCTCTTGGGTGTGTTCTGCAACCGCTGACTTGTCGAAGTGGCAGAGGCGGCAATTCCGTTCATGTTCCGACAGGCGGGTCTTGATGCTTCTTTGGGTGGTGCCCACGTATACCGAGCCACATGAGCAGGGGATTCTGTAAACTCCAGCTGACGATAGTGGATCACGTGGGTCCTTGACCGAACGGTGAAAATTCCGTAGCTGCGTCGTGGGCTTGAAGATCGGCTTGATGTTATAAGCTTCTAGCAGTCTTCCGATACGATCTGTAATGCCACGAATGTATGGCAAGAAAGCCTTCCCTATCGGAGCAGGTTTTTCCTCATCCTGGTTTGTCTGCGAACCTTTCTTTAGGTGAAGAGCTCTCCGTATCTCATGTGCAGAGAATCCATTAGCTTGGAAGGTCGAGTCCAAGTGGCGTAACTCGTTTTGTAGGTGTTGAGGTTCACAGATGGTCTTAGCTCGGTGGACCAGTGTCTTGATAACAGACATTTTTTGTCTGGGATGGTGGTTGGAGTCCTTGTGTAGGTAACGGTCTGTGTGTGTCGGCTTTCGATAGACTCGGTGACCAAGACTGCCATCTTCTTTTTTGGATACTAGGACATCTAGGAATGGTAGCTCCCCGTTCTTCTCAACTTCCATGGTGAATTGGATGTTCGGATGGATGCTGTTTAGGTGATCCAGGAACTTAGTCAGCTCCGAGTCCCCATGAGTCCAAACCACGAAGGTATCGTCCACGTAGCGGAACCAGACCTTAGGCTTCTTGGGAGCTCTATCCAGAGCATCTTCCTCAAAGTGAGAGAGAAATAAAGGTGAGAACTTTGCCATTGCCCCAAGATCAGTTCCGGTGGAAGATATCATCGCAAACGTCGAAGCAAGCCTTCGTAAACTCCCCCAAGAACTGGCTGAGAGGGTCCGCCAAGAGTCCTCTAGAGTTCTACAGCGAGCCAAGCCACCGAGGAGCAATATCACAGAGAAAGAACGGAAAGCCTTAAAGTACCTAAGAGCTAACAAGGATATTGTTATCCTGAAAGCTGATAAGGGCAATGCCACAGCGGTTCTTAACACCAAGGATTATGAGACCAAGATCAAGGATCTTCTCGACCCAGCCACCTACAAGGAGATTCCAAAAGACCCAACGGCAAGAATCTTGAGACAGGTAAACAACCTGATCAAGGGTTCGTCTATCCCAGAAGAAACGCAAAGCTTCATCAAGAAGTCTGAAGCTCTTCCACCTAGGCTGTATGGGTTACCAAAGATCCATAAGCCTTCAGTACCGCTCCGGCCCATCGTGAGTACTATCGGCTCACCCACTCATCCAGTCTCGAAGTATCTCACCGGACTGCTTCAACAACATATCGGATCATCCTCGTCATACATCAAAGACTCTCGCCACTTCGTGGAGAAACTCAAGAACCTAAAACTACATCCGGACGATCGTCTAGTCAGCTTCGACGTTGTCTCTCTGTTCACGAGAGTTCCGGTCAGGGAAGCAATGTCGCGTATCCGACCACTCTTCTCCAAGGACATCGCAGATCTGTTCGAGTTCGTGTTGACGACTTCCTACTTCCAGTGGAACAGCACGTTCTATGAGCAAGTGGACGATTTAGCCATGGGAAACCCCATCAGTCCGGTAGTCGCGAACTTTTACATGGAATCATTTGAGGAAGATGCTCTGGATAGAGCTCCCAAGAAGCCTAAGGTCTGGTTCCGCTACGTGGACGATACCTTCGTGGTTTGGACTCATGGGGACTCGGAGCTGACTAAGTTCCTGGATCACCTAAACAGCATCCATCCGAACATCCAATTCACCATGGAAGTTGAGAAGAACGGGGAGCTACCATTCCTAGATGTCCTAGTATCCAAAAAAGAAGATGGCAGTCTTGGTCACCGAGTCTATCGAAAGCCGACACACACAGACCGTTACCTACACAAGGACTCCAACCACCATCCCAGACAAAAAATGTCTGTTATCAAGACACTGGTCCACCGAGCTAAGACCATCTGTGAACCTCAACACCTACAAAACGAGTTACGCCACTTGGACTCGACCTTCCAAGCTAATGGATTCTCTGCACATGAGATACGGAGAGCTCTTCACCTAAAGAAAGGTTCGCAGACAAACCAGGATGAGGAAAAACCTGCTCCGATAGGGAAGGCTTTCTTGCCATACATTCGTGGCATTACAGATCGTATCGGAAGACTGCTAGAAGCTTATAACATCAAGCCGATCTTCAAGCCCACGACGCAGCTACGGAATTTTCACCGTTCGGTCAAGGACCCACGTGATCCACTATCGTCAGCTGGAGTTTACAGAATCCCCTGCTCATGTGGCTCGGTATACGTGGGCACCACCCAAAGAAGCATCAAGACCCGCCTGTCGGAACATGAACGGAATTGCCGCCTCTGCCACTTCGACAAGTCAGCGGTTGCAGAACACACCCAAGAGGATGGGAATCATACCATCGAATTTCAGAACACGAAAGTTCTAGCTACCACAACACATTTTTTCCCACGTATACTTCGAGAAGCCATCGAAATATTCAAGCATCCCAACAACTTCAACCGAAAAAACGAGGGATTTCAGCTCCAAAAAGATTGGTACCCAGCACTGAGAGCCACTCGGTATCACAGTGCAAACAACCAATCAGGATCGAATACGTTCGCGCCACAGCGCTCGACCAATCAGAATCGAGTGAGTCGATTCCCCGCTCCGACCGTGCCTATAAATACAGCCGTGATTCAAGGCTCGGCATTAGTCGCCAGTCAGCCGCCGGCGAGGCAAGGTCTCCGAAGTTGTCGTCGCCCGGCCCTGCGCCACTGAAGATGTCGACCGCAGTGATCGACGAAACGTCTGGAACGCAAGTTTCACATCGACCACGGCCAAACAGCCCGGAAGCAGTATATTCTACATGCAACGCCGGCCGTGAAAGCCTGAAGACTTATAAAAGGTTTTGGTTGATTGATTGATTTGATCACACTGGTCTAACTTGAGTACAATGACTGAATGAATGATCAATCAATTAGTCAGTCAATTAATAATAATAGAATTGATTTCATCAATCAACGCAATCATTCTGATTGGATCATTCAATCAGTAGATCAATGTATCAATCAATTTATTGCCCATTGCTAGATTGGTATATTACATCTACCCAATTTGTATTTAGGTAATCTTCAGTAAACAACCAACTAAACGACTAATCAAACAAGTTTCAATCAGTCAATCAATTAATCTATTATTATTACAGATCTATTTCATTAATTATCATTCTCTAACGATTACCCATCCATAGTTTGCATTTTAGAGACCTGGGTTCAATTATAGTTATTGGCTTACTTTCTACCGGCGAACTTCTTTAACTCTATACGGATTAATTAAGTAACCAACATAGGAACTGATTAACCCATGATGCAAGCCCATGGTCACCGTGATCGGCTTAACGTAAATATTTGATTGGTGCATTGACACCCCGCCATCGTCACACTCCGCGCTTCATATTGTCAAAAAGTTTACCGGTTAATATATCACCAGCTGACCCACCCCGACTGGGAATTTGTCGGATTAGTTGACTTGTTTGTTAACTGCGACGCTTATGGTCTATAGCCTTCCTCGATAAACGGGCAATTCAACATAAAAATACTTTTTAAATTAGAACCAGCAGATCCTGAGATTGGCGCGTTTAACCAAACAAAGAAACAAATTCATCAGCTTGGTACCGATAGCATGGATAGTAGTTACGTCGTAAACAAAAAAAAAATTCAATACTTACATGCAATTTCATCGAGCGCTGTTAGAACTAAAGCAGACGCCCCAACGTTTTGCATTTCCTGAACAATTTCTGCTATCTTATTTGATGCTGATCGGCCTGTAATATAAGAAGGTATTGTATAAACAAACTTAAAGATCTTTTACAAACTGTGCTGGATAGCTGTGCAATTCTCTAAGATTTATTATTGAACGGACGGAAGGACTTGATATTGAACGGAGGTTGTAGGACACGCCGGTATTTCCGTCCAAATGAGCAGTACGACTGGGGAAGTACCTCCGCCCTACAGAATACCGCGGCCATAATAACCTCGTGTTGTGTTCCCGGCGGAGAGTACGGTAGTCAGAGCTCACTGGAGAGTTTTTATGATGTCAGTGGGAAAGTCAATGGCTTGTCCTGCTTTGTCTTCTGCACTGACGGCACAGAAACTCTCTGTTCTGACAGGTTCGGTAGCACGAGTGTGACCCCCTGGTGTTGCACACGTCCATAGGCCGCGGTGACCACTTTCCATCAGGTAGTACAAAAAAATGTGCCTGCAGGTTATCAGAGTGAGAATATTTACCTGTGAAAGTTTGGGAGAGTCTCAGTGTAGGGTTAACGGGTCTAGCTGGAGGACCATCAGACAATTTACGCCTCACTGTATCCACTAGATTGTCAGGTTTAGCCAGAAGCGTGATGTTGGCAGGTCTCAGGGCAACCTGTAAAATTGTAGACTGATTAACCACTGCTGGATATGGGCCTCTCCTGATCCTCCGCCTTCCGTATCCAGTTCACCTCCAGGCACCGTTTTCTGGTTTTCACTTCATCTGGCTGGGGGGCAACCTCACCTTCCGTTTACCTTCTCGCGGTTCTCTCTAGGATTCGTTTGCTCCAAAGGCCATCGGTCCTTCGGTTGATTCAGCTTGCTTATTCTGAGAGTTATGTCGGTAACTTTAGTTTTTTGTCGGCTGACCTCATTGTAAATTTTAGACTTCAAGCATAGCTCGCTCCATAGCCCGCTGCCCAGTGCCCACCGTCTGTGTCCACGTTTCGTCACCGTAGGCCATTACTGGTAGGACGCAGTACTCGAAGACTTTCGTTTTAAAGCATTGCGTTATGGAACGTAAGAACTAATGGATTTTGACGCGACTTTTCATTAGTCGGACTTAAAATCTGCCGTGTTTTTTTAAAATTCAAATACAAATTCTTTATTTTCAAAATTGTGTAAGACTACTACAACTTTTTGACGTCAAATTCTGTTTAAAATTCGGCTAACCACAGCTTTCAAGGCGCTAATGGGGAAGAAACGGCGCATAAAACTCCACTGCGGCATTTTAAGACAAAGACTAAATATGGCCGAATCTACATTTGTCTCGTGTCAAAATACTTGAAAAGTATATAAAACTAGCTGTTGCCCGCGGCTCCGCCCACGTGGATGTCGGTTTTCCCGAATTTTCTTTGCCATAAACCTCACGGAGCCCGAGACCTTTCCAACGAATGCAAAACCGTGGAAATCGGTTCGTGCGTTCTGGAGTTATAGCGTCAGGAAGGAAAACCCGACTTATTTTTATATAGTAGATAAACCTTGATAAAATAATTAACCTAAGTTAAAATAATTATGGTAAACAAGTCACGTACTTTTAGGAGAGACCTGCACCATGCTCAAGTCATGTTTGATCATTTGATCAAACCGGAAATATGACCAAAAATCACGATAGCCGACATCCACGCGGGTGAAGGCAGGGACATCAGCTGGTAAATACATGAATGTCTCAACTTACTTCTAGAGTAGTCCAAGCCAGTCTCGTGCAACTCAAAGGGTCCACCGCCACTACGGAACCCGAGGGTAAATTCTGTGCCAACCAGTCTTCAACAGGTAAATCGATTCCTGAAAAGTAATAAAATTAGTACATGTGAAATATTATATTATTAATTATTAATATCTTCTAATATACATATAAAATGCTCGACCGATTCTTATCAATTTTTTTATGCATATTTAGTAAGTCTGAGAGTCGGCTACTTTCTATCTTTTAAACCCCTAAGTGATAAGGGGTGTCCACCCCAAAAGACGGGTTGCACTCCGGGAGTGCCGGCAGAAGTGAAAACTTTTTCTTTCTTTCTTCGTTATATACATAGAATAAGATAAAAAGAATATACCATACCATACCTATAATAAAGCGCCAATCAAAGAACCTATCACTTATTTTCTGTCAGAAGAAATTAATGAATTACAAATAGAAAAAATAATCACAAAAAGTAATAAATTACTAAAAGAAAAAATAATCACAAAAGTGTCAGAAGCCCAGATTCTAACACGGTACTATTTGAAACAATAAGGACTTACAGTCGAAGCGTTTACCGCTAAGCTACGAAGCTTCTTGGCGTACCTAACAAAATATACAATCTGTAGCTAATGTTATATGACGTCAGTAGTCGGTTACGGTTTAAAGGTCAAGTTATCCTGACGCGAGTTTAACACTTTTTACCCGTCCAACGCCGCTAAAGAAGATTTCACATTCAAATTTTTTATTTTTTTTATTTTTTGGGTTTATTTTTCATGTGGCATTGAAAATACATACACCCCTTAATTTTCTCCTGCTTTTTATTAGTCATTAACGTTTGCCGGGTCAGCCAGTTAATTAATATAATGTAAAATTTCGAATTCATCATCATCATCATCATCAGGCATAGTCTATGTCCTTTCTCAAGGTCTAATCTACCCCTGTACCAAATTTCATCAAAATCGATTCTGTGGTTTAGCCCTGAAAGACGAACAAACTGACACACACATACACTTTCCCCTTTAAAATATAGTATGGTAATAGAAATAGTATCTTGATAAGTTGTTTGTTATAACAAAAATTATGAGTGAGGCGGACCTTAATTTTGTGTTTGTTAGTTGAGGACTAATTTTGTGTTTGTTAGTTGAGGACTCGATGGACAGGATTTGAGCTGATTCGCGCCGTTGCGTTGGTACTACCAGCTCAAATCCACTATTAAGATTATATCAAATCAATCCGCGCGCGGTAGGGCCTCGGTTCTCTCGCGATTTGGGGTTCGACTGGTTGCAGGCTGACTGTTCGATTTTGCCAAAATCTAACAGTCAGGTCAAAATATATATAGGGAAGGTCTCCTAAGAACATTTTGCTGTAACTACAACGATAAAGGTACCTGCCGTTACTAATCCGTTTCAAAAATACACCTTTATACATAGTAGGTTGTTGGCTAGAAGCGTACCTTCCCTCATAACTTTCCATATAGTCGTGCTGGCTTCCAGCTCAAAATGCGGCACGTGGATGCGCCCGATCCACGCGAGAGCATGGTCCGAAGTCACCACAGCCGTGACCGCGGCGTTCTCATAGCCCGTCAGCCATGCCTGGCGAGCGTCCGCCGGAGATATGAACAGCGACTGGAATAACAATTGCAATATATAGTATATCAATCAATAAATTAACCCAACGCAGTCCTCTGCTAGACATAGGCTTATCTCAATTTGCGCTATTTCTTTTTTTTATATCACTGAGGTGGCAGACAAGCACACGGCCCACCTGATGGAAAGTGGCTACCGTGGCCTATGGACGTGTGCAACACCAGGGAAACCTCACTCGTGCTGCCGACTCTGTAAACACAGAGAGTTTCTGTTCCATCAGCATAGAAGACAAAGCAGGAATAGCCTTTGGTCTTCCCACTGACAGCATGAAAACTCTCCAGTGAGGTCTGGCTACCCTACTTACCGCCGGGACCACAAGACGAGGTTATTATGGCCGCGGTATTCGGCAGGGAAACTACCGTCGTGTCCTACCTCCTGTGTTCAATCCTCCTCCTTCCACATGTATAAATTCTATAAACTAGCTTTTTCATCATAGCATAGCATAGTTTTTCCAGTGTAACTGCTGGTTTGGTTGATCTTCGATATTTTCCGTGAAGCTAATACTGCCAAACAAAATAACCTATTGAAGCATTTTTGTATAAAAACTATCGTTAGCCATTTTTCAATTCGATTACGGCTATACTCACGTCAATCGTCAGGATGCGCCCGACTAGTTTGGTCAGGTGCGACCTGACGTCGCCGCGCCTGGATGCTCTGCTCATGATTAAGGACTCCGGTCGGGTCCGAAACTAGTCGGGCGCATCCTGACGATTGACGTAAGTATAGCCGTAATAAATTTATCGTATTGAAGCAATGCAGTTAGACCAGTTGCAGGACTTTTCAGGGCTCCAACTATCCCTGACGTCTACCATAGAATGTTCGTAAGACAATAGAAACCGACGGCTTAACGTGCTGTCCAAAGCACAAATTTTATAAACTTGTTAATATTCCATAAAGCTTCAAGTATTCGTCTGTGTATTGCTCTGGGTCGGAGAGTACGTTAAATCTTCGATCCCGGCTGCCATACGAACATTTATGGCAGTCATTATTAGTTGGAGCCCTTATAAGTCCGACAGCTGATTTAACTACAAAACTTAAATATCACCAGTGAGTTGTAGAAGTCAACTGACAGCCTCTTCATGGAAAATATCGAAGTTCAGCCGCTTCACAGCAAGACTGGCAAAGTCGGACACCTGACTCCGAGGTTGAGGGCTTCGGATGTGACTGAGACTCATGCCAAGATGACGTTGAACCTTATACATACACAGTGACCACTTACAATAGCTATGTAGCAGGTACAGTCAGGATATAAATTATAGTGCAACATATCCACTCATTATTTCTAGTACAAAGTACTAGGGCAGCAGAAGCTAGCAGGAGGTTGTTACAATTTTTGAAGTGAAAACTTTAGCGGCGTTGGATGGGTAAAAAATGTTAAACTCGCGTCAGGATCGCTTGACCTTTGAACCGTAACCGACGACTGACGTCATACAATATTAGCTACAGACTATCTATTTTGCAAAATACGATAAATAGCTTCGCAGCATATCGGTAAACGCTTCGACTGTATGTCCTTATGGTTTCAGATAGAACTGGGTTCAAACCTGGCCATCTGACACGTTTTGTGATTATTTTTTCTTTTTGTAATTTATTACTTTTTGTGATTATGCAACCCGTCTTTTCTTTTTTTATAGGTACCTCAAGTGACTGATAGTTTTATTTTGAACCCTAGTACTTTTTAGATATTACTGTAGTAGGTTAAGTAATGGTTAGTAGAGAACCTCCTGCTAGCTTCTGCTACCCTAGTACTTTGTACTAGAAATAATGAGTGGATATGTTGCACTATAATTTATATCCTGACTGTACCTGTTCACCAAACTCGACATGACGGTAATAGAAAGCGTAAAATGAATACTTTGGAGAACAATAGACTCCCAGACTCAACATAACGGGACTCAACATAAAGGGAACATATCAGTTTAATCAGCCGTTCAAATAACTGCCTAGGCTGGTAACTAAGCGGTGCCATTCAATTAACGGCTTAAATTATATTTAACCGTAACGTTTATTACAACATTTAATAAACTGGCTGGCTAATGCTTACTTAAGCCATTCGTAAGCCGGGCACCACTCCGAATTAAGATAAAAAATTACGTACATACATACATCTTCTTCTTCTTCTTCTTTCGCGGGCTCTTTTTCCGCATGTGGTCCCTTTTAGTTGGGCCTTTTTGCGTGATTTTGTGGTTTTTAGTATCCACTGCCCTACTCCAGCCATCCAAGCTCCTTCCAAAAAGCGGCCAGGCTGCCGGGTCTGCTGCAGGCCTCTCGAAGTGTGCTTGGTGTTCCCAGGTGTTGCGCCCGTTGTACATACATACATAATACTCACGTCTGTAAATCCCTAGAGATGCATTCACAGAAAATAAGTGATAGGTTTAATGAGATAGCTGCGCAATTCGACTTGGATAGGTTAGGTTAGAAGGCTTACGCGGGACCGAGCTCCCGCATTAAACCATCGTGGTTTTTTTATAACCATGCAGAAATAAATCCTTTTCTAAGCTGTTCGTTTAGGTAATTAAACGTCATAGATCCAAGTCTTTTCCCTAGCCGTTTAATCAACTGGCTGACATCATTCAGGCTGCTAATTGAACGTCGCCGTTTAGTAGGCAGTTAGTAGAACGGCTGAATAAGCTAGTTGGCTGCGTCAGCTACAGGTCGTTCATACAAGCCACACAATATGAATATATATTTTCATAAGTATCTTACATTGTGAGCATCAGTCGTTGGCACTATATAGGCTTGTACCCCTTCTTCCACCATCACAGCACGCAGTGAAGACAGTCGTACCTCGCTTGTCGGCCTTGGTGGTATGCTGAACAATTCTGCATCATTTGCTGTGAAAAAAAAGCATGCAGCGACATTTGGGGTCAAATATCGGGACACGACGGTATTTCCGTCCCATTGAGCAACTGTCCGACAGTGGAAGTACCTCCGCCCTACCACCGTTAATATAATATAATTGAGCCCTACAGAATTTCGCGGACATAATAACCTCGTGTTCTGTTCTGGCGTTGACTAGGGTAGCCAGAGCTCACTGGAGAGTTTTTGTGCTGTCAGTTGGAAGACCAAAGACTTGTCCTGCTTTATCATCTACACTGACGGCACAGAAACTCTCTGTTCTAATAGGGTCGGCAGCGCGAGTGTAACGCCCCTGGTGTTGCACACGTCCATAGGCCACGGTAACCACTTACCATCACATGCGAAGTGTGTATGTCTACCACCTAAGTGGTATAAAATAAAATAAAAAAGTGAAAACAGTCTAAAAAAAGTTGAATGAAATTTTAAAGTATTGCCGTTGCCCCAAGACGGATAATAAAATAAAATTTATATATAAAATAAATAAAATTTTAATGGCTTCAGGAGTGGTTCGGTGGCTTAGGTGTCAGAACATTGCTAGGCAGCGCCTGTTAGGGAAAGATTACGGGTTCGAATCCCGCCTGAATCGATTCAATTTTTCCTATCTTAATCGTAGTAAAAAATAAGTATTTACGTACTTTAGATAAAAAAAAGACGGGTTGCACTCCTCCGGGAGTGAGGGCTGAAGTGAAAACATTTTCTTTCTTTCTTTCTTCGTAACATACAGAGAAAAAGACAAGAAGAACATACTATACCATACCATACCTATGATATAGTGCAAATCATAGAACCTATCACAAATTTTCAGTCAGAAGAAATTAATGAATTACAAAAAGAAAAAATAATCACAAAAAGTAATAAATTATAAAAAGGAAAAAATAATCACAAAAAGTGTCAGAAGCCCATGTTCGAACCCGATACTATCTGAAACCATAAGGACTTACAGTCGAAGCGCTACGAAGCTTCTTAGCGCAGCTAACAAAACAGACAATCTGTAGCTAATGTTGTATGACGTCAGTCGTCGGTTACGGTTCAAATGTCAAGTGATCCTGACGCGCGAGTTTAAAGGCGCCCACTCACTAACAGTCCGCCTGCAGTCCGCCTGCAGTTCCTGATCTGTCCGGCGGCCTGCAGTCCTTAGCCGATAGCGCCCACACACTAAAGCGATTTTGGCCCGCCGGCAATTCCCTGTTGTCAGTTTTGCGACCACACACTAGCAGTTGTGAGTCGTCAGTTTTAGGTCGTACGATCGCCTGCCGGTAATGGTCTAATATCAGTTAAGGCGCCCACTCACTAACAGTCCGCCTGCAGTTCCTGATCTGTCCGGCGGCCTGCAGTCCTTAGCCGATGGCGCCCACACACTAAAGCGATTTTGGCCCGCTGGCAATTCCCTGTTGTCAGTTTTGCGACCACACACTAGCAGTTGTGAGTCGTCAGTTTTAGGTCGTACGATCGCCTGCCGGTAATGGTCTAATATCAGTTACATAGAGAGTACGAAACAGTGCAAGCGATTTTCGACCTTATTGACATTTTCTTAATTACATGTTTTTTCGCATAAATAAATGCTGCTGATCACGAATATAAGAAAAAAAAAACTAGATTTGTAGTGATGTCAATAAGGTTGAAAATAGCTTGCACTACGTTATTCTTATATAAGTACGTGCTAATCATTGTGGGAAATAGGTGTTAGCTATTTTGAATCTTATCGACTATGTGCATAAGAAATATAGCCGAGTATGTACAAAAAATGAATAAAATCTTAGTAAAAACTGACACGAAACGATCGACGTGCCCGTTGTGCTCGTTCGCCCTGACGGCCTAGGACTGTCCGGCTTAGAACTGTCCGGAATCGTTTGGCGGCCACACACTATCGGATCGTATTAGTCGTCAGTCCAAAATCGTTAACGAAACTGTGAGTGTGTGGGTTAATGCAATAACTGACAGATTTATATCGTCCGGCCGTCGTCCGGTAAACTGTTAGTGAGTGGTCGCCTTTACATAGAGAGTACGGAACAGTGCAAGCGATTTTCGACCTTATTGACATTTTCTTAATTACATGTTTTTTCGCATAAATAAATGCTGCTGATCACGAATATAAGAAAAAAAACTAAATTTGTTGTGATGTCAATAAGGTTGAAAATAGCTTGCACTACGTTATTCTTATATAAGTACGTGCTAATCATTGTGGGAATAGGTGTTAGCTATTTTGAACCTTATCGACTATGTGCATAAGAAATATAGACGAGTATGTACAAAAAATGAATAAAACCTTAGTAAAAACTGACACGAAACGTCGATCGACAGGCCCGTTGTGCTCGTTCGCCCTGAAGGCGCCCACTCACTAACAGTTTACCGGACGACGGCCGGACGATATAAATCTGTCAGTTAATCGCAATAACCCACACACTAACAGTTTCGTTAACGATTTTGGACTGACGACTAATACGATCCGATAGTGTGTGGCCGCCGAACGATTCCGGACAGTTCTAAACCGGACAGTCCTAGGCCGTCAGGGCGAACGAGCACAACGTGCCTGTCGATCGACGTTTCGAGTCAGTTTTTACTAAGATTTTATTCATTTTTTGTACATACTCGTCTATATTTCTTATGCACATAGTCGATAAGGTTCAAAATAGCGAACACCTATTTCCCACAATGATTAGCACGTACTTATATAAGAATAACGTAGTGCAAGCTATTTTCAACCTTATGGACATCACAAGAAATCTAGTTTTTTTTCTTATATTCGTGATCAGCAGCATTTATTTATGCGAAAAAACATGTAATTAAGAAAATGTCAATAAGGTCGAAAATCGCTTGCACTGTTTCGTACTCTCTATGTAACTGATATTAGACCATTACCGGCAGGCGATCGTACGACCTAAAACTGACAACTCACAACTGCTAGTGTGTGGTCGCAAAACTGACAACAGGGAATTGCCGGCGGGCCAAAATCGCTTTAGAGTGTGGGCGCTAACGGCTAAGGACTGCAGGCCGCCGGACAGATCAGGAACTGCAGGCGGACTGCAGGCGGACTGTTAGTGAGTGGGCGCCTTGACGGCCTAGGACTGTCCGGCTTAGAACTGTCCGGAATCGTTCGGCGGCCACACACTATCGGATCGTATTAGTCGTCAGTCCAAAATCGTTAACGAAACTGTTAGTGTGTGGGTTATTGCGATTAACTGACAGATTTATATCGTCCGGCCGTCGTCCGGTAAACTGTTAGTGAGTGGGCGCCTTAACACTTTTACCCATCAAACGCCGCTAAAGAAGTATTCACTTCAAAAAAAAATCTCAACGCGCGTAAGTTTTCACTCCAAAGAGGCGTCACGAGCGAATTGTCACAATTTGTCGAATTGGTACTATGGGCAGTACGGTAAAGAATTTAAAAACTATATCCTTGTGTCGTCGTGATTGTGACGATGGCGCAACTTCCCTGATTTTTGCTCACCTACAATTTTCTATGAACCCCGTCATAGCTACATAAGTGTTTGAAGTGAAAAGAAATTTTCACTCCCTAAAACTTAAGGTCTAAGAGTTGGGACTAACGATCGTGTGGTCTTGGGTTCGAATCCTGGCCCACACTACCGATGTGCTGTGCAATTTTCTAAGCATACAACCTCTAGCAAACAGCCTTGATAAAGATTGTCCAGGCTTTCACGGCCGGCGTTGCATGTAGAATATACTGCTTCCAGGCTGTTTGGCCGTGGTCTATGTGAAACTTGCGTTCCAGACGTTTCGTCGATCACTGCGGTCGACATCTTCAGTGGCGTAGGTCCGGGTGACGACGAGTTCGGAGACCTTGCCTCATCGGCGGCTGAGTTGCGACTGATGCGAAGTTTTGAATCGCTGGCGTATTTATAGGCGCGGTCGGAGGGGGGAATCGACTCACTCGATTCTGATTGGTCGAGAGCTGTGGCACCGACGTACTCGATCCTGATTGGTCGTTTGCACTGTGATACCGAGTGGCTCTCCAGGGTACCAATCTTTTTGGAGCTGAAATCCCTCGTTTTTCCGGTTGAAGTGAAGTGAAGTGAAGAACAGCCCGGAAGCAGTATATTCTACATTGTCATAGGTCGTTCTGCAGTGACGTATCCAGTCCGACCAATGACAAAGAATAATAAGTATGTTGCAGCGCTATACTCAAAGCTGTATGATTAGACAATTCCACTTCTAACAATAGTTCTGATGAGCTCTCCCAATTAGTCCCACCCTCTACTTTTTTTTAGGGATTAGATGTTACCCGTATACGGTGCAGAATATTCCTTCAAGAACCAAGCAGTTCGGTGTCTGTTCTCTTTGTCGCACCATTAAGACCTGGAGCTCCTTGCCAACTCACGTGTTTCCTTCTTCCTACAGTCCTGGGTTTTTGAAGCAGGGCGTGAATAAGCATCTGATGAGGCCGTCAAGCTAAGTGCCACCATTGTTAACATGGTACGTGTATGTAATGATGACTCTACTAATAACAAATAAAGTACCTCCTGGTTCAGGAACGTCTTTGGAGTTACCTGGTGACATATGGCCGAAGACTATGTTTGCAAACAATCTGAAACAATCATGTCTAAGATTGTATATAAATGTTTATCCGCATACTGTCAGAAGAAAAGAATCATACTTAGCCGCGTGGTTCCCGGCAGAGTAGAATTTGGGCCACCCCTTCTCTTCCCATGTGGTGTCGTACATAGTGACTAAGGGATAGGGCTGATTAACTTTAACATCAGACAGATATTTACAGCCCAGTCTCAGCCTCAGATGCATGGCTCGAGTCAACAATAGTGCCCGGAATACGGCAATAGGCTCACCCCCTATCACGTGGGACCGAATACAGATTGGTGTAAGGTGGGTGTTAATTCACCTCTGCCTAACCCTCCGGGGATAAAGGCGTGATTATATGTATGTATGTATCCGTATACTAGATTCCATAACACAAGCTAGGTAAGTTATGCTTACTTTGGGTCTAATAACACAGTCTGATGAACTTACACTGTGCTAATTTATAGATGCGAAAGTAACATCCACGCGAGCGGAGCAGCAGGCAACAGTCAGTGTAGTAGACTATGTGTTTATTTATAGGTTTACCTTCTGCTTCGCCCGCGTGGATGCCAGTTATAGCTTGGTATTGAGCCGACGCTATAAAACTAAAGCATTAAATTCGCTTCTTTATTCAACTTTGTCCTCGACTATTTGCTCGCCTCTGTTCTCGACTTACAAACTCTCATACAAATTTTAATCCCCTAGCCCTATTCCCCACCACTCTACCACCTTTTTCATGATAAAAGGTATCCATATCCGTTCCCAAGCTCAAATCCATCTCTGTGCCAAATTTCATCAGGATATCTTCAAAAATGAATAACTTTCATATTCCTTTCATCGCAAAGCCCTAATCCCCCCCCCCCTTATACCCCCTTTTTCGCTGTAGAAACTAGCCTATGTCCGTCCCCAAACTCTAATCCATTAAAACTTTCATACAAACTTTCATCCCCTATTTCCCCCCTTAAAACCTCTTTCTCGCGATAAAAGGTAGCCTATGTCCGTTCTCAAGCTCTAATCCACTTCTGTACCAAATTTCATCAAGGTCGGTTCAGTGGTTTAGGCATGAAAGCATAACATACAGACAGGCAAACAGACAGACAGAGTTACTTTCGCATTTATAATATTAGTATGGCTTAATTGAAGAGACTTACATGAGGCATATTGACAAAATGCGGCTATATTTCATTGCCATATCTGATTGACTAAATAAAATCCGTAACAACGGGGACAGGAATCAAATTTTATAGATTGTATAATTATAATGATAAAAGATAACATAATATTAAAATATTTGAAGTGCGATAGTTGGGTCAAAGATACAGATAAGTTTGTTTGTTAGTTTCTTACAATTTATACTGGTGCATTATGGTGGTTTATTTATTTATTTTTCCTGTGCTGATGCTGCTGCAGCTTCTGCAGCTTCTGCAGAGGCTCTTAAGCGGCGCAAATATTCCAATCTCATTGGAGATTATGAATTTGTGCCGTTTGGAGTCGAAACGTTTGGGCCTTGGGGTCCGAGCGCCCGCAATCTCTTCAGGGAGATTGCGAAGCGTATGGTCGACACTGGCCTCTTTTTAGGTCAGAGATTAAGCATTGCCATACAACGTGGCACACAACGTGGCAATGCTGCCAGTCTTCTGGAAACACTTCCACAAGAGGCATGCGATGCGGATGAATTCCACGACGCATTTTACCTTTAAGTTTTCTTTTTTAGTATTGCGTAATTATTTAGAAATGTAGTTTTAAAACCATTGTTATGTTAATTAATAAAAAATAAACGTTTTCCCATTGTACTGGTACTTCTGTGAACATTAGACCTCGCGAGTACGCTTTGCCACATTTTTCTGGTATCAATCATTAATCATTAATGGTGTCCTTAAATAATTAAAAAACCTTTTAAAAACAAGCTTTTCTTTTATTAATAATTTTATGCAAGGGTTGTCCTGGTTTCAAAAGCTTGTACGCGGAAGTTGTTTCCTTGTTTTTTGTTTGCGCAACCCTGGCACAAAATATTTCTTTTCGTTTTAGTTCAGATTATTTAAAAAATTGTTTTTAAAAGGCTTTTTAATCATAATTTTATTTACCACTTTTAAGTTACAGTAATAGAGTAGTTTTTTACCCGACTGGCAAGAAGGGTTATATTTTTCGCGCATACCTTGTATGTTTGTAATATCCTTTGTTTTCTTATATCTCCTGAACCACTGTACGGATTTCAATGATTCATATCTCAAATGAAAGGTATTTATTGCCCAAGCGTTCTTGGGTACATAAAATATGAACAAAAGCTGGTTTTTTGGCGCCAAAATATGTGTAGTAAAAATAAAATTCTCACTCAAATTTATCAAGTGGGTTATCAAATTGAAGGAAATTAGAAGAATATCACAAACATATATATGTCATAACTAAGAAGAATGAATAAAATATGAATTGTTACAAATATAACCCGACTGATTCTGAAAAGATCGAAACAAGCTCTATATCAGACGGTACCCATTTGCAAATCTCAAACCAGACGAAAATTAATGGGTACCGCCTGCTATAGAGCTTGTTTCGATCTTTTCAGAATCAGTCAGGTTTTTTATTTTTAATAATTATTTCTCATTTGTTTTTTTTATAACGAAGTTCACCGGATACGAGATGTTTTTTTTTGCAACAACCTGTGAGGAATCATGTCCTAAATGTTTCAACAAAAAATCTTCAAGATTCGTTCATAAATAACACGATAGTAAACTTCCCCCATTTCCCCCCCTATTTTCCCCCCTACCAAAAAAGAGTTGAGTTTTAAATCAAACATGAATGTCAAGTATGGTGTACATCGTTTAAGAAATGCGCTCTATAGACCGGAACTGACAGACATAGATAAGGATAAAAGCAAAATGGGTCACCTTGTCGAAACGGAGACGAGTGAGAACTCGCTTCGCTCGCTCGGTCTACTAATACCACACTAATATCATTTATAATTTATACTAATATCTAATTACCACAGTCTAACGATCTCTTTCATGTTACTCTGCTAATATTACAGCTGAAGAATTTGTTTGTATAATTGGTTGAAATAATATTTTTGTGTAATTTAGTGAGGCAAGGAATCGGAGCAATATTCATAGTAATGTTAACAAATCCGGTAGATTCCCATACATTAGATATTTGAAAATTAATACAATTATAGGGGTATACATCGAGCATATCCGGAATATTAAACTACTGTATTAAACTACTACTATAAACTACTGTTAACGCAGACATTGGTCTCACTTTCATCTTAATTTTAATCTGTACAAGACTTTGGTGCCATTTACAGTAATACACTTTTTTAAAAGCAAATATAAGAAATTTAAACAATTTTATGCGATAAAAGAAATAATGAAAATAAAAAATAAAATAATCTGTCGAATGAGAGTCTCAGTTTCGACAAGGTGACTCATTTTGCTTTTGTCCTTATCTATGTCTGTTTGTCAGATCCGGTCTAGAGAGCGCATTTTTTAAACGATGCTCAAAAAACTTGGCACATATGTTCTTTAAAATAAGCTTCGAACTTCGATGTTCACTACAAGCGAAGCCGGGGCGGGTCGGCTAGCTACTACCTGATACTGAAGAAACAACGTTAGATACCATGTATTTAACCTAGATAATTTAAAATATTTAGATAATAAAGCGACAAAGGGTATCTTATCCTCTGCGCGATCTAGTGGAAAATCTTCCGCGTTTAAATGTACAATCTTGAGTCCTGAAGGGCTTATTTATTAGCCACTCCTTTTGTCAATAGGCATCCTTTCATAATGTTACAAATTAATGCATTTCTTTCGTCAGAGATTGTCATTGGCCGATCGCCAGTGTCGTCACCCAGTCTGACCATGACGAATGTATGGGATTTGACATTTTTGACATGCGTTAACGACTGTCATATACGTCAAATCCTATACATTCGTAACTTCTACTTAGAGTTCAAGGTTCAATTCCAGACAAAGTGATATTCTGATGTGAGTCTGCCTCCCCCTATCCGGGGCAAAATGGGGACACAGTAGTCCCCATCTCCCATTTACCCGACGGAGCCTTCAATGGCCCTGGGTCATGGGAGGAATAATGATATGTGATCTCACCCTCAGCAATTGATGACCCACGACGGCGTGCGATGTTATTCGTTTCGAGCTCGAAATAACCCTTCACCGGCTCTGACGGGGGGATATTCGAGGGGAATTTCGCACTATAAACAAAGAGCAAGGTGATATAGTGTGTTTTGTCAAAAATTGTACACTTTAGCGTCTCACCAAGATCCTCGGGGTGCAAAATAGCGTCACCTACAAGGACGGACGGACAATTATAGATCTACGGAGTTATAACTACTTCACATTTCAGTAAACAAATAGAAAAAGCTAGTTGACTAAGTTACGGCATTTGATTGCGTGGATAATCGCATAATATCAAATGAGGATAGTTTTGTAAGGAACAGAACTACGATAGACATTACAGGAGAGGTGTGCCTCAAGGAAGTATTGTAGGGCCTCTGTTTTTATTTTAGGCGGGAATTATTTGTCATGTTTGTTGTGCGACAAAGGTATTAATAGAGCTGATAATGAAATACCAAATGAATATATACATGTGTGTATATACATGTTTTCAATTGGTATTTCATTAAAATAAACCTTATTAAAGTATTAAAATGGTTATCAAATAGTTTATTATGTGTAATTAGCCTTGATAAGAAGAAGATTAGATCGTTAATATATTCGAATAAAGATACTTGTATACGGGTGAATTTCAACATTTAGAAATTTTTACATACTTTTGGTGATGTTGATTTTTTAAGCTTCTAGATATTTAGGAAATCTTTTTCTGTGTTTAGCTATAAATACATATTTAGATGAATACTATGCTAGTGAATTAACCCTGCAAATGACTTTTTTATTTTATACACCTGAATTATCAATAATTGATATCTAAAAACATATTTAGTATTCATTTTACTTTATTTTTGAAGTGAAAACTTCTTTAGCGGCGTTGGATGGGTAAAAAGTGTTAAACTCGCGTCAGGATCACTTGACCTTTAAACCGTAACCGACGACTGACGTCATACAACATTAGCTACAGCTTGTTTATTTGTTAGGTACGTTAAGAAGCTCCGTAGCTTAGCGGTGAGCGCTTCGACTGTAAGTCCTTATGGTTTCAGATAGTACCGGGTTCGAACCTAGGCTTCTGACACTTCAGTTATTTTTTTTCTTCTTATTACTTTTTGTAATTTATTGATTACTTCTGACAAAAAATTAGTGATAGGTTCTATGATTGGCGTTATATTGTAGGTAGTTAGGTATGGTATGGTATGTTGTATTTTTATCTTTTTCTCTGTACATAACGAAGAAAGAAAGAAAGAAAAAGTTTTCACTTCTGCCGGCACTCCCGGAGTGCAACCCGTCTTTTAACTAGCTGACCCGGCGAACTTCGTACCGCCAATATTTTTTCCGCCCGCGTGGCGTAAGATCCCGTTCCCGCTGCACCCTCTACTATATTAAACATGTATTATACATAAAAACCTTCCTCTTGAATCACTCTATCTATTAAAAGTAACCGCATCAAAATCCGTTGCGTAGTTTTAAAGATTGCATAGCATACAAAGGGATATAGGGACAGAGAAAGCGACTTTGTTTTATACTAACAGTCTTATTCATAAAAAATGCTTATGGATGGTTTATAGAGTACATTAGTTAAAACGTCTCATAACGCTATCATACGTATTTTAAAATATTGTATTCATAACTGCTCTATAAACCTTCGATAACTACAGTGTCGCTATAAGAGATTAATAAATAAAAATTTTGCCACTTGGTTAAAAATTTCAGATATCATTGAAATTATTAAGTCCTTTCTGCCATGTTATTTGATGTGCCTGTTTATTATGCATTACTAACGCTTATATTATAATAATATTTGCTTCATAAGATCATATTACAAGAACTGGTGCAAGAGCGGGTCGGTGTGCTGGAAAATAAAAACACCGACACGAACACTAACGCGAAGAAGGTGGCGGCGTGGGCTAGTTTACATAATATTATTGGTATCAAAACTTCCCAATATAGCAGACTCCCAATATTTTCAATAGCTTCAAGTACATCTAGGCTTTGTAAAGGTTTGCTTGTGGAAGACACTGAGAAACACTCTGCCGCAATAATTTTACCACAAACTCCAAAAAGTAACTCACCTAGATTAGTAATAATAATAATAAAGGCTTGTCTGGAAACAAATCAGAGATATTCGAGTTATATTCAATAATTCACCAAAGTAATTCGAACAAAGCAACAATGCTAGTCATGCTATATAGTGTTAAACATCAAAGCTTTCATCAATATTTTGAGAACAGCTGTCAAAGTAACATCAGCTGTTGCGCAGGTCGGCCATCTTTTCTCTTAATATTGCTTTATAGCACGGTTATAGTGGGTTCCTGCCTTCCATAACTTATATGAAGTTTATAGAGGGTTTATAGAGCGTATTAGTGCTAAAATGCTGTTATGAATACAAATTTTCGACGATCACCTTATAGCAGTCTTATAAACCTCTCATAACTTTTTATGAATAAGACTGTAGTATTTAATGATACTTTATTGGACATTGTCTTTGTTTTTGTAATGTTAGCACAGCCCCGCGCTTTTATGCGCGCAAAGCCAATTCTCCTAATGAAAAGATGTACAAAATTCAGTCTAGTCTCGATCTACTCTCAATCTCCTAAATGTCAAATCGATCACACAATCATTGCATGGGATTGACATGTATTTAGGGGAAGGTGGGGTAATTGAGAACGGCGGGCGAAAGAGCCGCAGCGGCTTTTGGGGCAAAATATTACAAGCCATTTTGAATCTTATCTACGGGAGAAAAAGATCATATTCATTTCAAAGCGAAGGAGGCACAGCACGGCGCCAGGAGACAGCACTCAGTCATGCCAGGCTTCTCGATCATTTCTAGTACACTGTCCGCCACTACTACTCTTTCAGCGGGGTTTGAGTTGATCCTTATGATATTTTTCTACTACAAGAACCACAATTTTTGATTTATTTTCTGTATTAGCAACCTAAGAAGCACGGCTATCCATCAGAACATCCGAAAATCTATTGCTATTTTATAAAAATTAGTATATAATGTATTTGTTAGTGTTCTGTTCCCGGCGGTGAGTAGGGTAGCCAGAGCTCACTAGAGAGATTTTGTGCTGTCAGTGGGAAGACTTGTCTTCTACACTGACGGCACAGAAACTCTTCGTACACAGGGTCGGCAGCACGAGTGTGAATCCCCTGGTGTTGCACACGTCCATAGGCCACGTTAACCACTTTCCATCAGGTGAGCCGTGTGCTTGTTTGCCACCACAGTGGTATTAAAAAAAAATCACAGAACTTTCATAGATTTTTACTTTGGATCGATTTTATCCCATATTTTGGTGAAAACAAGTGTGGCATTGGATGTTTAAATCATT
This sequence comes from Eilema caniola, assembly GCA_949126895.1. Classification (NCBI taxonomy): domain Eukaryota; kingdom Metazoa; phylum Arthropoda; class Insecta; order Lepidoptera; family Erebidae; genus Eilema; species Eilema caniola. The sequence goes on from OX421487.1 coordinate 6,381,738, forward strand.
TAACATTTAACTTTCACGAAATAAAAGTTCGTATCATTTTTTCGGTTCCGTACCTCAAAAGGAAAACACGGGACCCTTATATAGATTCATTGTTTAATATCAAAGTACAGTCGCTTCGCAGTTAACCCAAAAAACCGATTAGTTGGTTCTCCATACACACATCTAATCTGGTTATTTAATAAGTGTTGTTATGATGAGAATGCTAGAGAACCCATCAAACAGAATGGACAAATACTGAAGAATGCAGTTCCGGTAGCATCAAAAACGTTTAGCCGAAACCTCATTAGGCTAATAAGGGACCAAATTCGCAAGCTCACAGGCATCTTGACCGGTCACTGTCCCCTAAAGAAGCATCTATTTACTATAGGTATGATGAACAGCCCCCTATGCAGAGGCTGCATGGGGGCAGAAGAAACGCCACGGCATGTGCTTACAGAGTGCATGAGCGTGGCCGCACAACCGGCGAAATTCCTTCAATCACCAGCGTCGCTCCGGGAAGCATGTGGAAACCTGAAAAGGCTGCTGGCTTTTTGAGAGGATCTGGGTTGGTTGGAATGAGAGGTAAGATGGGAGAGGTAAGATGATGGAATATTGAATATGGATTTTGGAGATTTATGAGAATTAACAACTTTTACCTGGTAACCAAAAATCGTTGTTTAAATATACATACAAAATAAAAATACACACATTTCTTGCTATTATATATTTTAACAAAGATGCTAGGTTGCTAGGAAAAAATTCCAAAATCTATTATTATATTAAAGATGTAGTTAAATGTTAGTAGCGAAGTAGTAGAATTTTGTCAACCCCATCTCTTCCAATGCGGTGTCGTACAAGGCGACTAAGGGATAGGGCGCTGCTTAGCATCAGTACGATTTCTACAGCCCTGACTCAGCCTCAGGTGCATGGCTCGTAATCAACTCTTAAGTTTAGTTTTTTACTATTTGGCTACGGAACTCTAAAAAGGATGGTATATACGGCCGTGCCGGTTTTTTGCTCGACTTGGCTGGGGCACCGCCTAGCCCCCAGTAGCCTCCGTCTGTTTAACTCGCACCTTGGATATATATTCATTGGTCACATTTGATCTTTATTACCATCAATATTTAAATGTCTAATCTAATCCGTAATCAAATTACTACTTAGATAAAATGTGTTAAGATATCGAACATAATAAATAACATATTAGTCCAAATACAATGGAGTTGAAATACAGCTGGATTGTATCGATATGTATTATGTAAGTTTATAATTAAAATGCACATTATACTACATCTATAGGATAAAGGCGTGATTATATACGCCTTTATTCCCGGAGGGTTAGGCCGAGGTGAATTAACACCCACATTTCACCAATCTATATTCGGTTCCACGTAATATGGGGTGAGCCTATTACCGTATTCCGGGCACTATTGTTGACTCGAGCCATGCATCTGAGGCTGAGTCTGGGCTGTACATAACTGTCTGAAGTTGAAGTTAATCAGCCGTATCCCTTAGTCGCCTTGTACGACACCACATGGGAAGAGAAGGGGTGGCCCAAATTCTACTCTGCCGGGAACCACGCGAGTACTACTGGACTAGGAAATACTTTAGCCAAGTCAATTTTAAGATGAGTGACCAGTCTTAGCGCGTTCGTGCCTCGGAGAGCTCGTCAATCCGATTGTCGTATAACGTCTACGACATTCGTAACAGGTAGTCGGAGGCCCTGTAAAGTCCGAAAAAGCTTTCTGTGCAATTCTCTAAGCATAAAGCGTCGAGCACAGCCCTGATGTGACAGCCTTCTTCTTCTTCTTACTTTATTCAAATGGCTTCTTGCATCGGTTATTTGGGCACAAAGGATTCTGCCAATCAGGGCCCTGATTCTGCTTTTTTCTTTTCATAGCAAAACCACTGCGGTACCACAGACACTGCAACCAATGCCATTTGATTTTAGACTTTAAATATATACGTTTAAAGTCTAAAATTAAATGACAATCTTGTAGAGTGAATGAAAAATGTTATAAAGTCTATCTCTTTTCATTTTGGGCTTTAAACCTCAGACATAAAGTCTAAAATTTAATGACATTTTATGCAATGTCAGCGGTATCATTAGGTAATCGTTTATAGAGGTCTCTAGGTATTTATGGGGCATTGACTAAATTTGGGCTTCTCCTTGTCGGTCACTGAAAAGGGACATCACTGCGACAGCCCAGATAGAGATTGTCATTGCTCGATCTCCAGTGACGTCAGCCAGCCCGACGAATCTTTAGGTATCAAGGTTGTCGCAGCGTTGTGCTCGACCCTGTATGCTTAGAAAATTGCAAGACTGACCTTCAATATCGCCAGTGAGTTGTGGCTTGTGGCTTACCAAAGGCTACCGGCAACTGATTGCCCGAGATGGCCGTGGGGTTTTATTCGGTCCGAGACCCCGCAACATCGCTATGAGAAATCTGGAACGGGACGTTGAAACTGTTGAAGTTGAAACGATTGATGCATGGAATTTTTAGGCCTTGTATGCCGCGTTGTTTCTAGGCGGAGTACTGTGGAGTTCGGGGGTCTGATTTCACAGCTACCCTAAATCCCTTTTGAATTCCTCAGTTTTCCTTCTTAAAGAACCAAGACAGATCCTCGATCCCCAACTGACTGGATCTTTCCCTTATTTGTCCTATTCCCTTAATTAAAATTTAATTCATGTTTTTTACTTTTATACCGCTGGCGCGTGATGGCCAGCAGGTAACTAAACACTACAGTACAGTAAGGCCAGCCCATCTCTTCCCATCCCGTCCTAGAAAGCGACCGAGGGGAGTCATTGGAAGTAAATAGGTACTTAATATTCATGGTCATTACAGATTGGGACTAAATATGGCCGTCGGTCATATTCCGATGGGCTCCTACAACTCGGCGGAACCGGACGGGCCTATTTTCGGTAAGTCACTTTCGTCTTTAAGTAGGTACCTAAATCAATTAATTTGCAAAGGTTTTGTTACAAAACATCCTAAAAGAAGAAAACACATGTGCTAGTTAAGGCACCCACTCACTAACAATCCGCCTGCAGTCTACATGCAGTTTCTAATCCTATCAGGCGGCCCGCAGTCCTAAGCCACACTCAACCGATTTTGGCCCGCCGGCAATTCCCCTGTTGTCCGTTTTGCGTCCACACACTAGCAGTTTCCCACCGTACGATCGCCTGCCGGCAATGGTCAGATATCAGTTACACAGAGACTACGCAAAACATTGCAAGCGATTTTCGACCTCATTGACATTTTCATAATTACATGTTTTTCGCATAAATCAATGCCGCTAATCACGAATATAAGAAAAAAAGACGGGTTGCACTCCGGGAGTGCCGGCAGAAGTGAAAACTTTTTCTTTCTTTCTTTCTTCGTTATATACAGAGAAAAAGATAAAAAGAACATACTATACCATACCATACCGCACCGCACCGCACCGCGCCGCACCGCACCGCACCGCCCCGCACCGCATTGCAACACACCACACCACACCACACCATACCATACCACACCATACCATACCTATGTATAATATAGCGCCAATCATAGGACCTATCACTAATTTTCTGCTTATTTTCTGTTAGAAGAAATTAATAAATTACAAAAATAAAAAATAATCAATCACAAAAAGTAATAAATTACAAAAATAAAAAATAATCACAAAAAGTGCCAGAAGCCCAGGTTTGAACCTAGTGATATCTGAAACCATAAGGACTTACAGTCGACCGCTAACCGTTAAGCCACGACGCTATTTATCGTATCTTGCAAAATAGACAGTCTTTCTCTTTAGCTAATGTTGTATGACGTCAGTCGTCGGTTACGGTTCAAAGGTCAAACGATCCTGACGCAAGTTTAACAATTTTTACCCATCCAACGCCGCTAAAGAAGTTTTCACTTCAAAAATAATCACAAAAAGTGTCAGAAGCCCAGGTTCGAACCCGGTACTATCTGAAACCATGAGGACTTACAGTCGCAGCGCTTACCGCTAAGCTACGAAGCCTCTGAACGCATTTACCAAAATAAACAATCTGTAGATGTTGTATTGTTGTATGACGTCCGTCGTCGGTTACGGTTCAAAAGTTAAGTACCTAATCCTGACGCGAGTTTAACACTTTTTACCCATTCAACGTCGCTAAAGAAGTTTTCACTTCAAAAAACTCGTATTAGTCGTCAGTCCGAAGTCGTTAAAGAAACTGTTAGTGTGTGGGTTATTGCAATTATCTGAAAGATTTACATCGTCCGGCCGTCGTCGCATTGTCCGGTAAACTGTTAATGAGCCAACTCACTAACAGTTTTCCGGACGATGCGGCGGATTTATTGGGTTAAATCTGAAAAATACGAAGGCATGTTTTTGATTTTTTTCTTAATTTTGTGCGTTTGTTGACGTTTATTATAAAACAACTATTAGATTTTAAGAGTAAGTGACCATTAATACCATTTTTGGTCTTTCATTTTAATATATACAAAAAATATCATTGTTATTAATCATATTTGAATAGGTTGATTAAGACAAATCGTAACACTCTTTTCGGTGATTTTCACGATCTGGACCCTTAAGGAATTCCGTAAAAATACCATTTTGATTACTTGCTCAAGATCGATCTGAAGCTAACTGAACGGCATTTTATTTGCGAAATCTTTTTTTTTTGTACAGTCAGCGGTAGTTCAAGCAACCTGGGTCGGAGCACCAGTTTGCAACGTCTGTCAGCTCTGCGTGCCGTATTGTCGGCAGCTGGGATAGATGCCTACATTGTACCGACGGCTGACGCTCACAATGTAAGGAACCGACTATTAAAATCGATTAAAATAGGAAAAGTTTGAATCGGTCTAGGCGGGGTTTGAACCCGCCATCTTTGCCTTACAGGGGCAATGCTTTGACCACCAAGCTACCAGCCCTCGCCCGAACCAATCCTTGAGGCGACAGTAGAGCGTCTACCAATATTCGTACGAACTATCGGAACCAGTGAATGATTTTTCAATCATTTTTGAACTTTGTTTTTAACTACTCTGCCCAAACAGTTTGATTAAAATTTTAAGGCGCCCACTCACTAACAGTCCGCCTGCAGTCCACCTGCAGTTCCTGATCTGTCCGGCGGCCTGCAGTCGTAAGCCGATAGCGCCCACACACTAAAGCGATTTTGGCCTGCCGGAAATTCCCTGTTGTCAGTTTTGCGACCACACACTAGCAGTTGCGAGTCGTCAGTTTTAGGTCGTACGATCACCTGCCGGTAATGGTTTGATATTAGTTACATAGACTACGAAAAAGTGCAAGCGATTTTCGACCTTATTGACATTTTCTTAATTACATGTTTTTTCGAATAAATAAATGCTGCTGATCACGAATATAAGAAAAAAAACTATATTTGTTGTGATGTCAATAAGGTTGAAACTAGCTTGCACTACGTTATTCTTATATAAGTACGTGCTAATCATTGTGAGAAATAGGTGTTAGCCATTTTGAATCTAATGGACTATGTGCATAAGAAATATAGACGATTATGTACAAAAAATGAATAAAATCTTAGTAAAAAATAGTGATGTAGGTACATGTCATCATAATGTTATTACTTCAGACAAAAGAATAAAATTAATTCACTGTTTTATTCTAAGTTTATTACGTAAAAAAGCTGACACGAAACGTCGATCGACAGGCCGCCGTTCGACATATGCTCGTTCGCCCTGACGGCCTAGGACTGTCCGGCTTAGAACTGTCCGGAATCGTTCGGCGGCCACACACTATCGGATCGTAGTAGTCGTCAGTCCAAAATCGTTAAGGAAACTGGTAGTGTGTGGGTTATTGCGATTAACTGACAGATTTATATCGTCCGGTAAACTGTTAGTGAGTGGGCGCCTTTAAAGCATTTGGCATACGATATTTTCAAATCGTTTTAAATAGGAAAAGTTTGAATCGATCTAGGCGGAATTTGATCCCACGAGCTATGAATGAAAATTTAAAGCATTTTACAAGCTTCCAATGAAGAAGGGCCCACAACCGTACTGTCTAGCTAATAACAAAGTAGAGAATTCCCCTTCTTCCATCATTTTCAAGGTCCAACTAACATCTTTGAGGCCTAAGCCAACCTGCAAGTCAATATGTTTGCACGCCCTGAGTAGCCAGTATGTACATGCATGATAGAACTGTGACCGGGCAGACATGCGTACTCAAACTATAATTTTAAAAGAAAGCTCTGATATATCTCGTCAGCCTAGGGGAGATAACAGGACTGAAGAAATCCTGATGTCTTACCGAAGGGGGGATATCAGGGGAGACACGAGATCGAAACCATTGGTAATACCTCTTTCCTGAGATTTTGCCTTCGGAGTCATAGACCTATTTAAAACAAACAATACGTAATTAGTTCAAATAATTCGCCAATTTCAGTCCCAATACATAGCGCCAGCGGACGCCCGTCGAGAATGGCTCTCAGGTCTCCGTGGTTCCTCCGGCACCGCCGTGGTCACAGCGAGCCAGGCGCTGGTGTGGACTGACGCGAGGTACTGGACGCAGTTCGAAGTGGAAGTCGACACGACGCTCTGGGGCCTGATGAGACAAGGTACGGTCAATGATAAAAGTAGGTTATATGTATAACGGGTGTAAGGGGAACGCTCTCGAAGCCGAAGGCCCCTGGTAGTACTCCGAGTACACGACATATTGGCATATTTTTTTATAGATATGGTAAAAAACTTTTTTTTACATTTTTTCCTTTTATCTAGCATTATTTATTCTCCATCGTATTAGGAAAGCTTATTGAAACGACAATTTCATTTGAAAAAAAAAGACGGGTTGCACTCTGGGAGTGCAGGCAGAAGTGAAAACATTTTCTTTTTTTCTTTCTTCGTTATATACATAGAAAAAGATAAAAAAGAACATACCATACCATACCTATAATATAGCGCTAATCATAGAACCTATCACTTATTTTCTGCTAATTTTCTGTCAGAAGAAATTAATAAATTATGAAAAGAAAAAATAATCACAAAAAATAATAAATTACAGAAAGAAAAAATAATCATAAAAAGTAATAAATTACAAAAAGAAAAAATAATGACCAAAAGTAATAAATTATAATAAGAAAAAACAATCACAAAAAATCCCTGAAGGCCAGGTGGTTTGAACCCGATACTATCTGAAACTATAAGGACTTACAGTCGAAGTGCTTACCGTTTAAGCTACGACGCTATCTGTTGTGAATTGCAAAATAGATAGTCTGTACCAATCTTGTATGACGTCAGTCGTCGGTTACGGTTCAAAGGCCAACTAATCCTGACGCTTCCTTAACATTTTACACCCATCCAACGCCGCTAAAGAAGTTTTCACTTCAAAAACACAATACAGAAAAAAAACAAATGGCGCCAAGCGCGTGCTTCTTTTGTACCTAGTGATGTTTCTTTTTATGAAATTGCCGTTTTAATGAACTTTAATAATACGACGACCAAATAGTAGTGTACGTATATAAGTGTAGTGTAGTGTATGTATATAATATAATGTTTGCATGCCAATAAATGGTAAAAGTGCAGCACAAACGTTAATAATAACACCTGTATAATCACATTTAAGCAAATATAAATGAATTTGAATTTGAATATGTGTAATGAGAAAAAAACGATTTTTTTTTCACCACATCGAAAAAAAAATTCAATATGTAGTGTATCCGGAGTACTGGAGTACTACTTCTCCTTATACCCGGTATATGGTCACGACTAAAGTTCCAAAGGGCCTTAAAACCTGGCTTATATACTGAAACTCCATATTTCACTCCAAACTCCTCCAATTAGCCTCAGTCCACTGCTGGACATAGGCCTCGAGTCGAAATTTCCTTCTCACGCACGCTCCAGTTGTGGAATGAACTTCCTGCTGTGGTTCTTTCAAGCGACTAAAATATGAGGTTATTCGAGAAGGGCATTAGAAGGTTTCTTCAGGGTGGGCTGCGCGAGTGTAGCGGGTCGTTGCATACGTCCATAGGCTACGGTAACCACTTTCCATCAGGTGGGCCGTGTACTTATCAGCCATCTAAGTGGTATACAAAAATAAAACGTTGCCATATATTTTCGTCAGAAGGCCAGGTTTGAACCCGGTACTATCTGAAACCATAAGGACTTACAGTCGAAGCGTTTACCGCTATGCTGCAAAGCTATTTATCGTATATTGCAAAATAGATAGTCTATAGCTAATATTGTATGACGTCAGTCGTCAAGGTCAACCGATCCTGCCGCAAGTTAAACATTTTTTACCTATCCAACGCCCCTAAAGAAGTTTTCACTTCAAAAAGTGTTAAAATCGCATCAGGATCGCTTGACCTTTGAACCGTAACCAACGACTGACGTCATGAAACATTAGCTACAGATTGTTTATTTTGTTAGGTACGCTATTAAGCTTCGTAGCTTAGGTTATGGCTTATGGTTTCAGATAGTACCGGGTTCGAACCTGGGCTTTCTGACACTTTTTGTGATTATTTTTTCTTTTTGTAATTCATTAATTTGATTTGACAGAAAATTAGTGATAGGTTCTATGATTGGCGCTATATTATATATATTCTTTATTGTGCACACAAAAATTAAAATAAACAGTAAAACTTAAATGTAGTTCACAAAGGTGAGCTTATCTCTATAAAGGGTTACGTATTATAATAACTACAGTTATTATAACTATTTTCAAGACAACTACGGTCAAAAAAACTACTGTTTAAAACACCTAAAGATCGTTTCACATATTTTTGTAATAACTACTGGTTGAAACAAATAATGGACGATTCACCTACGGTTTATTCAACTACAATTAATTGTGCTAAGGTTCATTTAACTATGTATGAAATACCTAATAGTCGATTCGCCTACGGTTTATTGATACTACTAGGTACTTTGTCACAGAAATTTACGTTGTTGCAAAACCGACTTCATGTAGTCTTGTCTGTGGGTGTGCGTTGTTTTATAGACAATTGTTTAAAATTTCGTTTCATAGAATAATCAATATATCTACAGAATACTTACTTTAAAGAATTTTAAATCATTGAATTTTGTTTCATATAAAGTTAAACATTAGAATAATCATTTCATAGAATATCAAATCAAATATTCTTAATCATTATATTGTTTATTTAATAGAAAACTTTATAAACTAAACAATTGATGCGTCTACAGAACGATTAAATAATGAGTGAACCGACGACAAGGTCGACGGAGCCCCGCTACGCGGGGCTCCTACTTCTGGGTGGTTTATAAAAAAATAACCACGAAGGCCTAATGCGGGAGCTTCGCTACGCTCCGCTCCCGCATTAGCCTTCTAACCTAACCTATCCGAGTCGGGGTAATCTGAGTCGGGGTGTTAACTATAATGACGTTTTATTAATAATTTAATAACAAAATGATTCAATAAACCGTAGGCGAATCGACCGTTAGGTATTTCAAACATAGTCCACATGTCCAATATCTTAAATGAACATTATATTAATTGTCCGTTAGTTCAAATAATTTTAGTTTATTCGAAATTATGTGTATGAACCAGTAGTCGAGTCGACCAATATGCGTTATGACCATATGTGAATCAACCGTAGTTATACTCCATGTTTCGCCCTCGAGATTAGCGGTATTATAATTATTCGTAATTTTATTTACTTGTAGTATCGCGTTATTGACTTCCACTATATCACTAAAGTTGAGAAAAAGGTGTCGCCACAAGCGACACCAAACTCAATTTAATTAATTATTTCCGTTTCCTGTCACCTGTCACTGTCACCCGCACTTGCGAGGTCTCAACAGTTTCGTCTTCATTCGTGTTTTAGTGCTCATCCACTTCGGTTCACTACTTCGCACAAAGAAAATAAAATAAATCATGCCGAAGCGCCGCCATGATAAAGATTTTAACTATTTGATTAGTAAAATTCGAAAATTAGAAAAACATGTTAAAAGATCGCGTCGCGAAAGTGTTCTTTCTCGATCGAGCCCATCAAGTCTATCCTCATCAGGATCATCTTCGGGCTCTTCGAGAGATCCCTCACCAATTCCTGCTGAGAATGTCACAAGTAAGTACCCTCATTTTTTATAATTCTGTGGAAAAGTGAAAATTACGAAGGATGGCCCAGGGCTGATCCGAAACTTAGACCTAGGGTCTAAATCGATGCGCCAGGACGACCGAGGGTCCGTCTACACAAAATGGCTAGCATTCGTTGCACCAGGATGACCTAGGGTCGATCCGAAACTTAGACCTAGGGTCTAACACAGTGCACTAAGACTACCTAGGGTGGTCATATGGTTGCATTTGTTGCATCTGATCTCAGATGACAGGTTTTACCCGAATCCTAGTCCTAGGGACCTAGGTTTGGCCTTAAGGCTGATTTATATCTGTTTTACCCTTAATGTTGGAAAAATCTAAAAATTCATAGGAATTTGTGGTTTTATACAATGCTACCCTCTGATTCACAATAATCTAGAGCGGAAGAATGCAGTGTTGCTGTTTATTATTACAATTTACGAAGATGCATCAAACGCGGTCGTAAATATACTGTGATGGTCACAGAACCGCTTGCGTCACCACAGTAGGTGATCACACCTACAATAATCATACCGGACACTCCGGTTGAAGTACCAAACCTCAGCCGTTTTGAGGAAGCTACTACCTCGGCAGACATCATTGAGATCCTAGGCGATGATCCTTCAGCCTCTCAGGACTACGGTCCGGATATCAACAAGGAAGTGGCATCCAGATTTGCGCACTTCACAATATCCCGTTTGGACAGAGAAGTTCGTAAAGAACTCATAAAGAAACATTTAGTCCCTGGCAATTGCACAAACATAGCTGCACCGCAGCTTAATACGGAAATGAAGGCTGCCTTTCCTGAATACGAGTTCAAAAGGGACAAGACTATGGAGGCCAGGCAAAGGCAAATAGCAGCCGGTATTAAATTTTTGGCGAAAATAATTTCTGACCAGCTAAGTAAAGCAGATAAAGATGGTGACCTAATAAAAAGCTTGATGGAAATACGTCGGCTGTTTTGTGACGTCCAACATTCTGAGTCTGAAACGAGACGCCATCTGGTGTTTAACAACGTCAAGAAGGATTATAAAGATCAGTTGGCACTAACCAAAATTGACAAATTTCTGTTTGGAGACAACTTCGCCGAAACCCTTAAAACGGCCAAGGTGGTTTCAAAATCCTTATTCGAATTGAAGCCTGGGGCAGCTAAGGAGCCGAAATACTTAAACCAGAATAAAGACTCTTCAAACAAGAATAATTTATACTGGCACGCGAGGACATCGGCCCGCAAGCAGACGATGGCCCCGCAGCAACGTTACCAGCCGCCTGCACAGCAGAACGCGAGGTAGCAGTCAACCTCGTCGCAGAGTTCCACACAGCGGTCCAAGCAGACCCGCCGCCAGTAGACAAGGTACATCATGCAGGCAGACTTGCACTTTTTTATAATCAATGGTCCCGCATTACTAAGGATCAATCCATTTCGTCATGGATAAAGGGCTACCGAATCAAGTTTGATTGCCCGGTTAATCAGCCCTGCTTACCTAAATCAGTTTTTTTTTTCGGTTTTTGAAAGAAAAAACGTAACGGTAGCTGTTCATAGCTTAATGTCTATTAGGGCCGTTTCTGAATGTGAATCTAGCCCTGACCAATATGTGTCACGAGTATTTACTGTACCTAAGTCAAATGGGAAGACGAGATTTATTTTAAATTTAAAGGGATTTAATAAATTCATAAATACACAACATTTTAAGTTAGAAGACATTCGAACTGCTCTAAAGTTAATATCTAAAGATTGCTATGTAGCCTCCTTAGACTTAAAAGATGCATACCCTTTAATTAAAATCCATCCAAATTCTCGGAAATGTTTAAGATTTTTCTTTGATGGTAAACTGTACGAGTTCAATGTTGTCCCATTTGGTCTTTGTACATCTCCGTTTATATTTACTAAACTTATGAAACCGCTCGTTAAATTGTTACGAGCTTGTGGCTATCTGTCATCAATTTATTTAGATGATCTCTTTCTAACTGGATATACCTATCAGGAATGCCTGCAAAATATAGAGATTACTCGAAAATTACTAGAATCATTAGGATTCATTATCAATTATGAAAAGAGCATTTTGATACCGTCTCAATCTTGCAAGTACTTAGGGTATATTGTAGATACCCATAGGTGGCACTTAACTTTACCTGCAGACAAAAGAGCTCGTATTAAAGACGAGCTAGTAAAGATTAAAAAACTTAAACTTTGCAAGATAAAACAATTTGCACAATTAATAGGTTTATTAGTATCCGCATGTCCCGCAATAGAATACGGGCTGCTTTACACCAAAGAATTCGAACGTTGTAAGTTCTTAAACTTGATAAACAATGACAACTACGACAAGTACATGTCATTACCGTCTAATTTATTACCGGATATAAATTGGTGGTTAGGGGCCATTAATTGGTCTTGTAATAGAATCCGAGATGCTAACTTTATTTTAGAAGTATATTCTGACGCCTCAACGACTGGATTGCTTGTGGGGAACAAAGGCTAGTGGTCAGTGGTCCCATACTGAAAAAATATTGCATATATATAAATTGAAACTTATGGCGGCCTTTTTCGCTCTTAAGATCTTTGCAAAAAACTATTTTAACTGTCAAATACTTTTACGCATTGATAACACTACCGCAGTTAGTTATATAAATCGAATGGGAGGTGATCAATACCCTCATTTAACCAGGGTCACAAAAGACATATGGCAGTGGTGTGAATCACGAAAGATTTTAGTAGTAGCTTCATACATAAGATCGCAGGATAATTTCACTGCAGACAGAGAATCTAGACGCACCCATCCTGATGTGGAATGGGAACTTTCTAACAGCTGCTTCAAAAAATTTTTTAAACATTTATTAACCCCGGAGATAATTTGTTTGCCAACCGTATAAACAAGAAATGCAATATATTCGTATATTTCCGCCTATGGCTGTAATATCGAAATCTTTGCGGAAAATAATATCCGACAAAGCCAGGGGTATCATGGTTATTCCTCGCTGGCCCTCTCAGCCATGGTACCCACTTTTAATGAGAATGCTCTCGTCTGACTGAACTGAATTCTGAGGATGTTTTTATTCCTGATTCCAGCAATAGCAACATACGAGCCAGCACTACCCTGGTGGCCGGGGTTTTGTCAGGAAGGCGTTGCTTAAACGTCTAGTCCCACCTCCAGCAGTAGTACATCATGATGGCTTCCTTTTCGGATAATAAATTTAGGCAATATGACGTTTGCTTAAAAAAAAAAAAAAAAAATGGTATTTATTTTGCATTGAAAATAAGGTGGACATGTACGAGCCGTCCATTTCAATAATTTTGGAATTTCTAACTGATATTTTTAATGATGGTGGTCAATACAGTACGATAAATTCCCATCGCTCCGCACTTTCCTTAATCGTAGGAAACATATCAGACGACGGACGATAGGATATCTAGGTTTTGTAAGGGTGTCTATAGGTTACGACCTCCGCTACCCCATTATAACACTACCTGAGATGTCAGTGAAGTCCTGAACTTTTTAGACTCATTATATCCCAATGAAACTCTAACCTTTGAACGACTATCGAAAAAATGTGTAACATTGATAGCCTTTGTGACGGCTCATAGATTACAAAGACTTTCTAAAATTAAGACTGACCAAATAGTGACTCTAAATAACCAAATTATAATAAAAATTTGCGATTTGATTAAAACATCTAGAGTTGGTAACAAACAACCAATTTTACACCTGCCTTTCTTTGAAGACCGACCTGGCATTTGTCCTGCGAAGACACTCTTGTAATATTTAGATAAAACAAGAAATTTAAGAAAATCTGACAAGTTGTTTATCGGTGCTCGCAAGCCTTACAAACCGGTTTCTTCGCAGACGCTCAGTAGATGGGTTAAGGCCATGTTACAGGAGAGTGGAATTGACGTCTGTCTTTTTCTCCCATAATACTCGTCACGCTGCAACATCCAAAGCTCATAGTCTAGGAGTCAACTGAGATATAATAAGACAAACGGCTGGATGGAGTGGCAACTCTTCCACCTTTGCGAAGTTTTACAATAGGCCAGTCTTCAATTCGGAAGATAGTACAACTTTGGCGCGAACGATCTATTCTCGTGGATTACGAATAGGTATACGTTTGATTGCGTATATCCTGTTACATACCTAGACAATAGTCTGATTATAAATATAATAATATTGTGACTTGGATCCAATAAGTGGTTTAGTTTTGATGTTGTTACCTAATATTCGATTCTGTTTGTTTTTGATACCTATTTGAATACGGTTATTAATAAGAGTAATAATTAAATTACTAGGTTTATTATTTTAAGAGTTGTGGTTATTTCCTCCACGTGCTCTCAATATCTACAAGTAAATAAAATTACGAATAATTATAATACCGCTAATCTCGAGGGCGAAACATGGAGTATAATTAATGATTAAACGAACTTACCTGTACGTGAAGTTCTATCATAATTATACGAGATGTTTCGCCCGAAGAGATTAGCGGGAGACACCCGCCCTCCCTAAGTAGCCCCAGACGTTACGGAAATATAAATTTCTCAACGTAATGAAGACGAAACTGTTGAGACCTCGCAAGTGCGGGTGACAGTGACAGGTGACAGGAAACGGAAATAATTAATTAAATTGAGTTTGGTGTCGCTTGTGGCGACACCTTTTTCTCAACTTTAGTGATATAGTGGAAGTCAATAACGCGATACTACAAGTAAATAAAATTACGAATAATTATAATACCGCTAATCTCTTCGGGCGAAACATCTCGTATAATTATGATAGAACTTCACGTACAGGTAAGTTCGTTTAATCATTAATTATCTTGAACATAGTTGAAATAACTTTAGATATTATGATACGGAACCCTATAAAGAGATCTCTTCCAGCCAACCTGTAAAACTGAAAACGAGATAAATACATACGGGGACAAGAATAGTACACGCAATATAAGTTATACATTAATGTAACCAGTAATAATATGAATCTATATCTCTAAATAAATAAATATATATATTTATATATATATATACATAAATATATCAGTACAAAATACACATACATACTAATACCATGGTGTAATATAATATACATACATACATATTACATACATATTTATTACTGAAGTTTCGATAGGAAGTGTTCTTTCACTCGTTTTTTGAAGGTAGAAATAGATGGACAGTCTTGGACTGTTTTTGGAAGCTTGTTCCAAAGTTGTGTAGCTCGAATAGTAAAGGAGTTGGAAAAGAATTCAGTATTAGCACTAGGACACTCAAGTACCTTGGTGATACATGCGCGCCTAGGCCGGTCAGGAGATAGGAAATTGAAACGGGAGTGGAGATACTCAGGAGTGGACGGATCGTGAAGGATTTTGTAGAGGACAGACAGGATGTGCACATCACGACGAAGGCGGATTGGGAGCCATTTTAACTGAGCACGAAATTCGGAGATGTGATCATATTTGCGAAGTCCAAAGATAAACCGAATAGCAAGATTTTGTAGGCGCTCAAGTTTATTCAAAAGCTCCTCTGTCACATCCAAGTAACACACATCGGCATAATCAAGAATGGGAAGGAGAAGAGCTTGAGCAAGCATGATTTTAGTTTGGAAGGGTAAGAAGGTCTGGAGCCGTTTGAGAGAATGAAAAGAATAGTGCATGCGCCTGCTCACCTCGCTAACCTGTGCTGACCAAGATAAAGTGCTATCAAAAATAACCCCCAGATTTTTTACCTTATCTGTATATGGTATACAAATTCCATTGTAGTAAATTTTGTGGTCATCAATGACATCCTTAAGCCTACCAATTAATCTACTGCTACCTATGATTATGGCTTGGGATTTAGTGGGATTCACCAACAAACCAAACTTTTTTGCCCATGTGTGTACAGCTAAGAGATCCGAATTGATCGCTGCAACTGCTTCGGAAAATTCAGAAACAGAGAAATGCCTGTATATTTGTAAATCATCTGCATACAGATGGAAGGGAGAAGAAATTACACAAGAAATATTATTTATGAAAATAGAAAAAGCAGAGGAGAGAGAATGCCGCCTTGTGGGACACCAGCAGTGAGCTCCGACCAATCCGATTTTAAATCGTCGGTTTTCACACACTGCTGGCGGCCATGAAGATAAGACCGAAACCATTGGATCACAGATGGAACAATATTAAGAGAGTGCAAGGAACCAAGAAGAACATCAAAGTCAATCGAATTAAATGCGTTACTGAAG
Organism: Eilema caniola; assembly: GCA_949126895.1. Lineage (NCBI taxonomy): Eukaryota > Metazoa > Arthropoda > Insecta > Lepidoptera > Erebidae > Eilema > Eilema caniola. The sequence continues at coordinate 6,397,958 of OX421487.1, forward strand.
TCAAGCAGAGTCATAACAGTCAACTTAGTGTTATCCATCGCAAAGCGAATATCCTCCGTGACATTCAGCAACGCACTAACGGTACTATGAGAGGGACGGAAACCGGATTGGAAGGGACAGAGAAGGTTGTTGGATGTAAGAAAGGAATAGAGTTGTTTGCGAACAACACTTTCGAGAACTTTCGAGAGTACAGGAAGGATAGAAATAGGGCGATACTGAGTGAGGGAAGTTGGGTTAGTGGTTTTAGGAAGAGGGATTACAAAGGCCTTCTTCCAGTCACTGGGAAAGACATTAGCCATCAAAGAAAAATTAATAATGTGTGAGATAATAGGCGTAATGCTACCTAACACTGGAAGAATCATGTCTAAACTTAGGTCATCACTACCCACTGCCTTTGTGGAGATAGAAAGGATAGCTTTCCTAATATTGTCCTCGGTGACTGGTCTAAAAGAAAATTGAATGCAGTCAGGTGGGTCAAGGTTGAACAGATAAGAGAGCGTGGAGGTTTTAGTTAAACTATCAAGTATCACTGGAGGGGTAGAAAAGTGTTTATTCAGTGCATTAAGATCCATGGCACCATTTGTGGTTTCCATGGCCTTTCCCACACCTATGGATTTTAAGAATCGCCAGGTAAGAGCCTGAGAAAGATTTTCTAATTTAGAGTGAATGTAGCGACGTTTTGCATCCCTACACATTCTGTTGCAGATGTTACGCAGTTTTTTATAAGCAGCTATATTTCCGTCAGTTTTAGTTTTTCTCTGTATATAACGAAGAAAGAAAGAAAGACAAAGTTTTCACTTCTGTCGGCACTCCCAGAGTGCAACCCGTCTTTTTTTAACTCTGAAAGGAATAGAACGCGTACGTAGAAAGTACTTCTTACACAATTCTTTTATGACTGAAGTCAACTTGGAGGAAGGAGAACTGATGATCTGTATCATTGAGGTGGCCAGTAGTATCGGCATAGTCAGTCTTGGCTGGGGCGGCGATCAGCCATGGATCAACGTTACCGAGATTTACGCGTTCTGCCTCATCATCTGCGGACTGTTCGTCGCTGTCTACTCCGTTTTCATTACCAACTATTGGGCGCTCACCATCATAATCTGCCATCTTCGGACTGTCGTTTCTAGTTCATATTCTTATACGCCAGTCAGTTATTCTTATGGAACTGATGCCAATGGACCGTTTTACGGTAGCATAAGGTTTAATTTTGCTCAGCCAGTGAATTGGGCATTTGGTTGGACCACCTATTAGAGGAATGTTATACAACATCACAAAGTCCTGCGACTTGACTTTCTACATGGGAGGTGTTTAGCTGGGGTGTCCGGCCTATGTGTGGGAGTGATCCCATACAGCAAGGACATGCGCAAATTTGGGACTGCCCCGCTCCTCTAGGACTTGAATGAAGCGAAGAAAGAAAACTGAAATTAATTATGAAACTGTGAATTTTTGAATGGAACAAAGATGTCAAACCCTCGTTCCTCAATCAGCAGGTGGCATCGAATCGAACCCGCACCCCTGGCGTATCAGTTCCGTTCACCAGCGCCTCGTCATAGAGGCTGTCACACATGTACATTGTACACACTGAGAAAAAAATATTGTTGCGCCAACAAAAAAACTTTAACGCTGGGGAGCCGTTCATAGTAAATAGTTGGATTAACAAAGTTTTTATTGTTAAATAATACATTGTTAAGTCAACAAAGTGTTTCAAAACTGCAAACTTTGTTGACTGAACAATATCTGTAGGTCTAACAATGTACAAATTGATGCATCTACAATGCTCATTTTGTTTCTATAACAAAGTACCTTTGTTAGCGTGACAAAGTCCTTTGCTATAAAATCAATGCACATTGTCTCTGTACTTACTCTCGTTTAGCTACGCTAGCAACGTTGCTTAGGGCCTATAACTTCACTTTGATCCTACAACAAAGTAGCCTTTGCTACTCTAACAAAGTTTCTTTGTTGTTCTATATATAGTGTTTGTCTCATTTCATATATATTTTGTTCAACATAAGCTGTAGAAGAGTTGATATTTAAACCTTGCGAGTAAATATCAACTCTTCTACAGCTTATGTTGAACAAAATATATATGAAATGAGACAAACACTTTAATTAAGTAAACGTAAAAAACCTGCAGGTGACGTTCTTACCTAGAAGGTTATGGTGAAATGAATAAAATGCAATGTAATTTAATGAGTTTATATTTTCAACAACAAAATCAATGATTAGGTATAACAATTTTTGATAAGTACTTTATTTTACATTCATATCAAATTAAGCACTATCTATACATATATAAATGATGTCAACGGCTTATTTACGGGAATGACAATCTTTTAAACTGGTAATATTTTCCTCCATGCTGAACTTTACACGCACTGTCCGTTAACATGCACAATTATTTTGCACACAGAGATTAATAAATAATTGGACGTCACTTACATAACAAAAACGATCCACGATATTGGTATGTTTAAAATTACAAATACTGTCACGCACACAAAATACGACGAACAAAATAATACCTATTTGAACTAGCGCGTCGTCCAGTCGCCGACACACAAATGAACGAGCCACGTGGAGGACACCAGTTACCACGCAATAGTTCCCCGTCCCCTGCTACCCGCCCTTCTCCCGCACTTTTTTGACCCAACTAAGTATGCCGAGATTCTACAACAAAGTTGTATTTATCAAAATAAGAGTTGTTGGAACGCTTATGTTGAATTTGATGGGAATACAATGTATGACTTTAGCAAAATATGAAGTAGTTAACATGACAATGTTGTTTGGATCTCTCAACAAAGTAAAATTTTTACATTCCAACAACCTTTAACTTTGCTATTATATCAACTCATATGTTGGTAAGCTAACAAAATGACATTGCCAACTTATCAAAGCATTTTGAACTTTGTCATAGCATTCAGGTGTCTATAGCTCGACGCACAATAAAAAATCAACAACAAAAAGATTGTTGGTTCCGCTATGCACAGCTCGTTGAAGTAGCAAAGTACTTTAATGCTATCACAATAAAATCTTAACAAAGTTTTTATTGTCGCTTTGTTGGCCTTTTTTTCTCTCAGTGCACCCTCTAATATAATATCAATTAATCAATTAGCCCACTGCTGTCCACAGTGTCCACTGCTGGACATAGACCTCTCCCAATGTGCGCCATTTCGTACGATCCCCGCCTTCCGCATTCAGTCCGTCCCAGCCACCTTTTTCAGTATTATAATAAAAAGTATTCCATATTTTTCAGGAACGGATCTCTCTGTACAAAGCTGGTTGGTTCAGAATATGCCTTCGGGGTCAGTGGTGGGGGTGGACCCTACGACTTATACCAGAACTGCGTGGTCTACTCTACAGGTATGAAAGATTATTCTACAAAGTTTGCATGAGTATTTGAGCGATTTGAATATGTATTGAACAGTGCTTTATGACTATCATAATTTTTTGTAAAGCAACCGGGACTTTATTGCATACATGTATACAGTAGATAAGTCAGTAAAAAAAAACTTAAAATACCATGATAATAATAATAAAATTATAATAATATGAAAACAGATGATGAACTCTTTTATATTATTGTAATTTTATTGTTATTATTATTGTTTCAAATATTAATCGTTACTATTTTAACTCGTATGACGTTTGACAGGCCGCCTTGACAGCTGTCAATGTGACACTTCTGGCAAGATATGACAACCTCGTGGATACAGCAAGGCGTAGTATCGATGATGGCCCTCCGGTCAGACCCAACAACGGTCTACTAGTGCTTACTAGACAGTATACAGGTACGTGAAGAGCCTTAAGGAAACCATCTCGCAACCGGAGACGGCCCTGGCTCAGCCAGTGTGCGAGAGATATGTTTTAAGCCACCTGATCAGCATCTAACGATCCGAGTCGGTTTGACTCCGACGGGACTACCGCGAGTAAAATAAGGAAGAAGAGAATGAAGATGACAACCTCCGTGGCTTAGCGGTATAATGAACGTGGCCGCGATGCAGGAAGTGCGGGTTCGATCCCCGCTCATTGTAAATATTTGCATGGTATGGGTATTTACATTGGTCTGGTCGTGCCCCGGAGAGCACGTTTAGTCGTCGGTCGATGTCATACGATGTTCGTATGGCAACTGGGACCTCCGTGTGGCGACTATGGCAGTCGTTACGGGTAGTTCGAGCCCTCAGAAATCTAATTACTAGTGTAGCTTCAATGCGTAGATATTTTTTGAAGTGAAAACTTCTTTAAAAAGTGTTAAAGCTAAAAGGTTAAAACTTCTTTGTAAAGTGTTAAAGTCGCGTCAGGATCGCTTGACCTTTGAACCGCAACCAATGACTGACGTCATACAATATTAGCTACATACTGTCTATTTTGCAAGATACGATAATTAGCTTCGTAGCATAGCGGTAAACGCTTCGACTGTAAGTCCTTATGGTCACAGATAGTACCGGGTTTGAACCTGGCCTTCTGACACTTTTTGTGATAAATTTTTCTTTTTGTTATTTATTACTTTTTGTGATTATTTTTTCTTTTTGTAATTTATTAGGTACTTTTGTGGTTATTTTTTATTTTTGTACTTTATTAATTTCTTCTGACAGAAAATTAGCAGAAAATTAGTGATAGGTTCTATGATTGGCGCTATATTATAGGTATGGTATGGTATGGCATGTTTTATCCTCTTCTATGTATATAACGAAGAAAGAAAAAGTTTTCACTTCTGCCGGCACTCCCAGAGTGCAACCCGTCTTTTATTTTTTAAAGAATATTAGCAACCGAAATTATCGAAATTACTAAATTTTAAATGTCAAAATTCGAGTAAATAAGGGCACGTATGTTACAATTTGAAGAAACCAAGTAGAGATGATTTCTCGTAGTCGAATTATGTCGACATCTGACAGATCGCCATGAAATTTGCCATGTTACCAACAGTCGACATATCGACATAAAACGGCAAAATGCCTCGAGATAGCTATCTCATGGCGCGCATGTTAGCCCTGCAGGTTACACCGGCCGTGGTCACAGGCTGACTGGCTCAGCAGTGGACGCCCGCTGTCTTCGAATCCGTGAGGTAGTAGGTTCTTCATCTACCCCCACATTTTCAATATTTTCTTGTCGCCATGTACCGTCACATACCACACTCACAGTGTCCCTATTACGTAAGCAAACTGTCCGGTGTCTATCCGACTGCGTAGAAAAGCGAGGTTGCGTGTTTTTCATCACTGGATTCCATGTTGCAGATAATTTAAAACCATCTTCCCGAATGAAATTTTTATGTTTTTTAATCTCAATCGCTTCACGTACTGCTCTTGAGTAAAAGTGATATACCTACCATGATCACGTTAATTCCCGTTTCGTAAATTAAATAAGCTCGCCCTCTATAACGTGGGACCGAAAATCATAGTTGGGAAAATGTGTTTGTTAGTACACCTCTGCTTACCCCTTCGAGTATTTACAGGTTTTAGTGAATATAATATGTCACTTGTATAAGTATCCAGCGCCATCTAGCGACAGCAAGCCGCACTAATTATATACTAGGTACGAAATACGTCATTAAAAACCCTCATTAAAAATACTCGTTTTATGAGACATGTCTGTTATAAGTATCTACATATACCTATTATCCAAGCTTTCCCTTCTGTGGCAATCACGAAGTGTCACTGCTTTTTCTTTTTTGTTATTGTACAAATGATTGTCGTCACATAAAGACCTATTCCACGTGTTTTCCAGGCCGGTTGTCATCAGACAAAATATCGCATGTGGCGCAGCAGATCGAGGGTGTTGGAGCCTCAGCCTTGCTTCTCACAGCGCTTGATGATATTGCGTGTAAGAATTCAGCTCTTAATCCATACTAATATTATAAATAGGACATAGGCCTTTCCTATAGACTTTCCATTACGACCGATCTAAAGCAGCCCACGTCCAGCACTTCCCGGCGACCTTGATGAGGTTGTCCTTCCACCTGGCCCCCGATTCTACTAATTTTATGACATAACAACACCACTGTCATACCACTGACATTGCATAAAATGTCATTAAATTTTGGACTGTAAAACCTTAATTTTAAAGTCGAAAATGAAAAAAGTAAGGATTTTAACATTTTTCATTCACTCTACAAAATTGTCATTTAATTTTAGACTTTAACAACATACCGTTAAAGTCTGAAGTTAAATGGGATTTGTAACGGTGTTTGTGGTACCGCAGTGGTTTTGCTATGAAAAAAATTTAGCAGAATCAGGGCCCTGGCCGTCGGGCGTCCTACTAGGCCTATGTTCAGCAGTTGACTACCTATGTGTGGCTGATATGATGATGATTATTATGAATAGGAAAGTATGTGTGTGTGTCTGTTTGTCCGTCGTTCACGCCTAAACCACCGAACCGATTTTATAGATATTTAGTATAGAAGTATATTATACCTTGAGAAAGGACATAGGCTATGTTTGGTCGCGTTAACCGACATGCACGCGGGCGGAGCCGCGGGCAAAAGCTTGTATCCCCATATGAGGATTGGCAAACTTAATAAATCATGTACTCAGGCTGCATTAAGCTCGCTCGGTGTGTTTGTTGGTAAGCCCGAATATTAAGCTAATCAATAGAATTACGGAAATAAAAGAAATTACTCGTGTTTCCCCGCACACATAGAATTCGCCAAGGTCGCGAGGTCGCCGATGGAACCGTAGGAAGTAAACTATAAACTATAAACCCCGAAATTTAACTACTAGTTAGTCAGTTAGTTAGCCTAGTTTCTTTTTAAATATGTGTTTTTAGAAAAAAATATCGCAAAACTTTAGTCTTTAGTTTACCTTTAGTTCTGTTTTTTCAGTTATGTAACTAACCGAATGCATTATATCAATTTTTACACAATAATAAAAAAGGCACGCATACAATTAAAGACGTGAGTGGATAGTGGGCGTAACTAACATTTTTGAGATTTTTGATTTTTTGCATTAAATGGCGGTTATAGGTGTATATAAACTATATTAGACCAAAAAACCCCGCAATTTAAGCTCTGTTTCAAAAATACCGGAAGATGAAGGACATAACTGCAACAAAAATAGCAAAAGTGTCATGGAAGAAGGAGGTATGTGACTTAACACCTTCTTCCATTTGAAATTGATCAATTAAACGTATTTCTTCCATGGAAGAAGGGGTTATGTGCAGGAAAATGCACTGCCGCGATGTTTTATTTGCTACTTTTCTATGTATTCTACTAGAACGGCTGTATATAACAAAAAACTTAGTAACTATTCTGCAAAATCACTACTTGACTAACAACAATGAGCAACTTTTTGTTACCGTTATACATGACAGTACAAAAAGGCGCACTATGGTATACAGCCCCTCTAGACAAGTGGTAATTAGTTGGCCGGCGTTCGATGGAATAGAAAGACGAATGTATGGGATTTGACGTATTTGACCGTCGTTAACGCATGTCATAAACGTCAAATCCTATCTATTCGTCATTCTATTGCATAGATTTAGTATTTTATTGAGTATTTGTCTTTTTTCTATTGCATCAAACGCCGATCAACGAATGGCCACTTGTCTATAGGGGCATATTAATGTCAAAATATATTAGCTCATTATCTAGTTTTTACACCAGATTCAATCTTTTAATCTGAGACTATTATACCAACTCTATGGACACCACAAGTGTGACAAAACGGCGTCATACATATATGCCATGACGTGCATACATTGTCAGATTAAAGAACAATATTGACATTAGCTAACTCACGCAAAACCGATTTTCCACACAGTTTTTTTTGAAGAATTTTCTTATGAAGCTGTGTCTATACAGCATATTATGGCCTCAGCTTTTAATGCCCTCCTTGAAACCGAATAGCCATTAGGCAACATTGTTACGTACCAGTGGAAAAAATTTGTAAGTCCACGAATGATCAATCGTTGAAGATATGTCATGTTGCGCATCAGCAGCCAACATCGCGCATGTGTTGCCGAACTTCACGCATTGCATGTCAAATATAAAAGAATCCAATCTGATTTCGCTCTGACTTCGTACCGACTTCATTCAGACTCCACCCCGACTCCCTCCAACTCCAACTAAAAAACGACTCCACTCCGGTTCTAAGCCGACTCTACACCGATTCACGACCGACTCCTCTGCAACTCTAAACCGCCCTAACTCCAACTCCGAACCGACTCCAAAACGAATCCACTCTGAGTCCTTCCCAACTCCACTCGGACTCCCTCCAACTCCAAATCGACTTCACTCCGGCTCTAAACCGACTCCGCTTCAGTTCCAAGGCGACTCCATTTTGACTCCAAACCGACTTCAATCCACCTCCCTCCTACTCTACTCCGACTCCTTCCAACTCCACTACCACTCAAACACCAAACTTATTCCAACTCCCAACCGACTCAACTCCACCTCCCTCCAACTCCAACTCAAACAGACTCCAAATGGACACCATTCCGGCTCTAATCCGAGTCCACACAGGGGTTCTAGACAAGTGGCACGATCGTCAGTAGAAACGCATAGAATAGAATGACAAATGAATGGGATTTACAACTTGCAATACGATTCAACGGATAGAACTTAAAATTGGAAGCCAAGCCGAATTTACAAGCAGTCCAATCGATTGCAACGACCGAGAAGTACATTATTATCTACAGCAAGCTAGCCATGATGAAACCATTCGAAACACGAATAGATTATGAAATGTATGGAACTGACATACGCTTACGACTAATTGGGTAGCCAACGGCGAGGAGCAATGTAATGGGTAGCCACGATGTTACTTTCATGAACGAATACGACTGACAATCGTCAAAAATGGACGCTCCACCAGCGTTAATAAAAAGCCGGAGATAACGCTACAAAATGGCGGATTTTTGATCAGCTGATATAAATGACGGTGTATTTTTGAATTTTTTTTTATAGAATGCATAAAATTAGGCTATTGCAGGTTGCGCATAATTATATTTGTTGAATCAAATCACAAATCATGAACATAATAATATTTTACTCCTATAAATTGATGCATTTTATCCTATTCTATTCCATTGACTGAGCGAGTCCCTTGGCTAGCTTAGGTTCTTGTCATATGATTGATTAGAATAGGTTGAAAATGGCTTTTTTCACCAGTATCATAGACAATATTAGAGGACTTGCCGGTCATTTGGAGAGACAGGGCGTTTGACAAGCCGTAATACGCTTGGCTAAAAATAATTCGTCACGATTGCCCCAGCAGTTGAACGGATTGCTTATTTTTTACAAAATGGCGAGTGTTTGTTAAACATATGCTTGCATTTTTAGTAAAATGCATGAAGTTTGTTTGAAAAGGGTTGCGTATAATGACGAAGTGTGGCAAATGTGTCACAAAAAAAATATTACTCGTTAGTTATTAGACCGCATTTCTTTAGGTTACACACAAGAGTAGGAAAGTGGGATATTAGTGATATTACAGTGAATTATTATTTTTTGTGTTGGTTCCATATCTCTTTAGAAGCCTGTAAACCTTCACAAATCCTCTAAAACAACATAGGCATTTTTCATCATCATTAACGACAACCATTACAACTCGAATAATGTATGTAATATAGTTCCTGGCAGTGCGAGTGTGACGCCTCTGCTGTTGCACATGTTCACCGTTCATAGGCCACGGTAGCCACTTTCCATCAGGTGGGCCGTGTGCTTGTCTTTCACCTAAGTGACTCAAAAATATACTACTGTTTTCTATATATAATAATATATAAAGGACATTGTGCATTTTGTTAGAGATTTTGTTAAGCATGAACGTAACAACTACTATTGACATATTTTTCTAATAAAGTTTTATCCAGGTTCACACAACACCTTTTATTAACAAGAACATTTAGCGGATTAATATAAATGAAACATTCATTTTAATTATAATTGAAGTTATACTTCTTTAGGCGCGTTATGAAAAAATGATGAGAGTGAAATTTTAAGATGCGCGCGCACCTGTGACACAAAATTAACAGTATGAAGTTAGGCGCGTTATGAAAAAATGATGAGAGTGAAATTTTAAGATGCGCGCGCACCTGTGACACAAAATTAACAGTATGAAGTTAGGCGCGTTATGAAAAAATGATGAGAGTGAAATTTTAAGATGCGCGCGCACCTGTGACACAAAATTAACAGTATGAAGCCGTCTGCTTAACCGCTCATTAAGTCAAAGAAGTATAACTTCTCACGCGCGTACATAAGTACACGCACCCATTTTTTTTTTTTAATAATCTGCATCATATATTCACAGAATGTGTAGGTACTAAAACCGTTGCTGGATTAATATTGGCTTCATATCTTGCCCAGTTTAAGAACCAAATAATTGTCATTACATGACCACAGCAACTCTCCGTCCTTTGCCTACAATACAGCTGCAGCAGTATGGATTCATAGCTTCTCCGCTATAGTCATTAGTCTCATATGAAATATATAGATGACAGATATATAAATTGCACATTATTTTGAGGTTATTCGATCAGCTCTTTGCCAGCATGGATGACATATTTGGTGTGTTCTTCATCTGCAAGTAAAACATACCTAATTAATATTACTTTATATTCATATTGCCTTAATTGTTGCTACTACCAACCACACATTTATACCCTGTCCAACAAATAACTTTCCTTTTAAAAGTTGTAGTTATGTGATTTAATATGACAATCGATTTTTTTTATGAAGTATCAATGGTTATGCATTTCAATATTTTTTAAATTTGTCGAAATTTTATGTGAATGTTATAAATTGAAATAAAACTATTTTTAAGGGGTTTCCTATGCCACAAATACATTATACATACACACAGAAGGTTATAAATGTGAAAGAGATTATGCCAAATTTTTAATTCCTACACCACATTGTGTTGTTGTTCATTGTGGGTAAAATAATCCTCGATTATAAAAACCAGACTATTATAGTTACTAATAGTTATTATAGTTGCACTACATATTAACATGCTAGTATGATTGATTCAAAAAGGAAAGTAAAGAATTAATGCAAAACTATAGACCAATAGCTCTTACCTCAGTGATATCCAAAATATTTGAAAAGTTTATTTATCAGAATATGTATTCCTACTTTGAAAGGAATAACATCTTATGCAACGAACAAATTGGATTCAGAAAGGGTAAGACTATAAATATGGCCATACATAATTTCTTGAGTGTAATTATTAAAAATATGGATACGAGAAATCCAGTATCAGCTATATATTGCGATATGACACAGGCATTTGATTATGTGGATCACACAATCTTATTTGCAAAGCTGGAGGCTTACGGTATAAGGGGAAATATCTTGAATCTACTGGAGTCATATATTTCTAATAGAAAACAAAAAGTCATGATTACAAGAGTTGATTCTGAGACCAAAATTGAAAATATATACACATCCAAGGAGCGTAATCTATCATTTGGGGTGCCCCAAGGTAGTGTATTAGGACCTTTACTGTTCATAATATATATAAATGACTTTCCTAAAATAACAAACCATCATATGACACTTTTTGCCGATGATAGTACATTAGCAATAGAATGTAAAGAAGTTGACCAATACGAAACGGAAATTAATAGATCTCTGGGTTCGATGATTACATGGCTGAATAATAATAATTTAAGGATTAATTTTAATAAAACAAAAATTATGCACTTTAGTCAAAGGCAGGTGACATCCAATATAAATATTAATTATAATGACAATTTAATAGACGAATGTGAACAAATAAAATTTCTAGGCATTGTTATTGATCGACGACTTAATTGGAAAGCTCATATCGAAACACTACGTAAAAAAATCAGCAGTGCCTCATATGCGCTATACAAACTAGCCCCAACAGTTAGTACGGATACATTGCTCACTGCATACCATGGCCTGGTAGCGTCAATATTAAGGTACGGGATAATATTCTGGGGCCGCTCTCCTGACAGAGAGACTGCATTTTTAGCTCAGAAGAGATGCATAAGGGCAATGTTTGGTCTTAAACTCACCGACAGCTGTAGACCGTACTTCATAAGGTATGGGATTCTAACACTACCGTGTTTATACATTTTGGAAATGGCCTTATTTGTCAAGCAAAACGCTCATTTGTTTCCACGGCTTTCGGATGGTGTCCAACGTAGCAGACGTGACAATGACAGGCTACGCATACAGAGTGCTAAAACAGCACTTATGTGGAAGAGTATGTTTTGTCTAGCTCCCAAAATTTATAATAAAGTACCAAATGCATTTAAGGAGTTAAGTTTTAATTTATTTAGAAAGGAACTAAAGGACATCTTGATTTTAAAGTGTTATTATGACATAGATGATTTTTTAAATGATAACTTATGATGTTTGACATAATGTAATTTAATTGTAGTGTGAATGTTATTGACAATATTTTAATTGATGTAATTTTTGACATGATTTTGACATGAAATGGTATTTTTTTTATAAATATTTGACATAATAAGGTATCCATATAATTATATTAATATTATTTAAATTGTTAATAACATGCATGTAATTGATAATAGGTTAATTTAAATTTGACATTCTTACTATCTAATTTGTACGCCACAAATGGCAGAATATGCTGAGCCATCACATGTATTATCATGTTATATAATAACACTGTAAAAAAAAACCATATTCACAAATAAAAATATTATTATTATTATTATTATTATTATTATTGGACATAAATTTACCACTTTTAGATACCACCACTGTCTAATAACAAACAACCATTTCAGTGAAACGACGAGTATGCCTTGCCCTCTGCTTTTGGGCTATGACTGTGCCCAGCCATACAATACTGCATGGCACAGACTTGTAGTCCAGTCCATTCTGCGTTCAGTCTCAATATTTAAGCTAGGATCAACGTTGAGATCGGGTTCAGTCTTCAAAGATGCGCCAGAGTCGTTCATCAGATTTCTTTTTCAATTTTCAACATATAATGTTATGTTTCAGTATTCACATTTCAGAGTGCCAAAACCATGGACGTATTCGGTATTGTATAGGTACTCAAAACAAATTTCGTGTAACAAAACGAATGACAGTTGGTTTTTTTTTATTAATATTATTGGCATGGTAACAAGACCTTTAAGCCATGTCTTCATTTGTTTGTATCTTCATTTATTGATGATGATGAGAATGAGTTAATGATGTTGATGTTGAAGATGATTCGAGATATCTCGATTAATGCAAGAAGAAATATCGACTAGTTAAGTAAGGTAAAAGCGCCAATGGTAGACATTTTAAGGACCAATCAAACTTCAGTCTGCAAAATTACACATATTTTTAAAAAAAGAATGGTCTTAAAACTTCTCTTAATTTAGACATTAGCAGATAAAATCTTTATAAACCAACATATTTCTACTTTATATATAATTATTATACACATGGTAAACATGGTAAACACCAATAGTCGATAATCACATAAAACTGATAGAAAATCTAACCATAAAAATACGGCAATGAGCAGTTTTCCAGTAGGTATTAAAATCACTTGGTTTTTAAAATCATCAGAGATGGCGCTAGCATATCTTTTGGTACTGAACTTGAACATGAACTGACCGAATGTCTTAATTTGATTGATTGCTGTTTCTGAAGCGTTGAAGTTTGTATGTAACATAGTAACCTCAAAAAGTTGATACCTACATAATTTTAGTTAATAATACGTACCTGGATGATCGAGCTTCGCTCGGTATTTTTTTGTGACAACGCCATCTGTTCGTATCTTTAGTGTTGTTGTGTCGTTAAAGCAGTTAGTTGCTCACATCGAGAAATAGATGTCAGGAAGAGTCATATTTCTTTTTCTTTTTTTTATAAAATGACATGATTCCATAACATATTACACAACGAAATCAATGGATTAGGGCTTTAAGAATAGATGTGGACAAGGCTAGTCGTCAGCTGAAAAAGTACTTAAAGTAAAGTACCTACTGAAAGTCTTACCAAAAGTGCCGGCCGCGCCATCTAGAGCGTCTTTAGGAATGCTATAAATACCTACTAGAAAACTGCTCATTGTCTACGTAGGTCAACAAGTTACATAATTTTTAACATCTGTACTAAAAATAGTGATAATCATTACTAATAAATATAATATCATACCTATTAAAAATTCCTACCCTTAACAAAAATCTGAAGATACAACTGGCGAAAATTCAATATTTACTCATAACAGTGTTGCGAAATTTTGTACATGTATTATATATGCCATTAGATGTCTTTTAAGTAAGTAGTCAAGTAAACTAGATAGTTACTTTTCTTTACAATAAAGGTTTTTTTCGAAAGTGTTAACTATTGGATCAGTGTCGACCATTAGGTCTTTTAATGAACACAAACAGAGCGAGATAAGACGAGTCGATTCCGATAGCCTCTAATTCCATGCTATCTTTTGACTTAATTTAAATTTATAAAATAACATTATCTTAACTATGGCGGTCATGAACAAGCGGGACGTGATTTTCTTAACTTATTACATTATTAGTTAAACAATTCAATGTCCTTGTGGAAATCACATTAACGATCATGATTACCATATTAACTATTAAACTAAAATTATAAATTAATATTATACTATTGAAATAAGTCTGATTGTGAGGGATTCCATTGCACTGAATCACAATAAATATGGGAGGCAGGAGGATTTTGACACTAATAAATCTTCAACTTTACACTATTCATAAACCACAACACAAACTTCATTAATCTGAAAACAAAAAACGACACCCGATTATTCACTAGGTTTTAATCGTGTATTTAAATTATCATTCAAAGAATATCTCGAGATATGAAATTATTTAGAAAACTAATTTCATAATCGAAATTCAATTCGATATTATCTCGATTTTTGCCCTAGACCATGGACAATTTCGAATCTAGACTTGTCGTCCATACGACAGGCTCTTTCTATTCCGTTGCAATCCTTACCAAATCGTAAGCAATCACTGCTCTTGCAAAAGCATTATTCGAATTCGAACAGCTCAAAGTGGAGATCCACTTGTCTAAAGGGTCAGGTTCCAAACCGAATTCGCTCCAACTCTAAACCGACTCCCGCCGCTTCGAAATTCAGACTTCACACCGACTTCATACCAACTCCAAACCGACTTTACTTCAACTCCGAACCGACTTCGAACCGACTCCACTCCGGTTCCAAAGCGACTCCACTTCGACTCTACTCCAACTCCCTTCTTACTCCACTCCACTACTTGCAACTCCGAACCGATTCCAAACCAATTCCACTCTTACATAACTGGCTAATTAAACCACTGGTATTAAACGTTCTGTCGAACAGCATCAGAGACTCCGCGGCTGCTCATTTATGCTGTTTGTTTCGCACTGGTGATTGGTCAGGGGTAGTTTGATGAGATCTGTGATAAAAGGTGGCGTTTGCTCCTCGCCCGAAGGTAAATGTGGCGACGACCGAGTATATGGCGTACTCTACAGATATTACACCCGACCGCACAGATGATGATTTGGCGTCAACGCATGCCTTGCTGCTGTATGGGTCAAGCGGCGTGAGTTAACAAGTGGAATTTGTGACCCCAAGAACCTGTCCGCTTACACGGCTGCGAAGCATGGCCTTTTCTAGGGCAACACAAGCAGGAGCTGCGTGTTACGGAGATGAATATGCTGCGGTGGATGGATTGAGTACACCTAAACATAGCGTGAGGAAGTCACGCATCCGGGGCAGCCTTGTCATGTTGGCTTGGCTACGTTTAGCCATACCACCTGCACCGAGCCCCGGTAAGAGGGTAGACCCAAAAAGTGCTGACTTTACGTCATAGAGGATGATATGCGTGCCAATAGTCTCACACCATAGGTGCCCAAGACCGTGTAAAGTTGAAAAGTAAAAGCCGGAAAGCGGATCACGAACTCCGGGGTGAAAGCCTCGGATGCGACCAGGACTAATGCAAAGATGATGATGAATGACTGTTCTAAAGTGTACAAAGTTTGAAGTGTGACCGGTATTCAACTCTGAGATGGTGATGATATGTTAAAAAGGTTTAGCAGTAGACATTAAAGTTGGAAGAAAATAAAGTACCAACTTACTAGTTATTTCTGAGAAAACGTAAATTATGTTAAAAAACATATAAAAATCTGGAAACCTGAATATCAATATTGATAACATAACCTCGTTGCCCAAAATTAAGTTTATAAAACTTCGCAAAATATGCATTTTTTGTATTATTTAATGTTAAGGCGCCCACTCACTAACAGTCCGCCTGCAGTCCACCTGCAGTTCCTGATCTGTCCGGCGGCCTGCAGTCCTAAGCCGATAGCGCCCATACACTAAAGCGATTTTGGCCTGCCGGCAATTCCCTGTTGTCAGTTTTGCGACCACACACTAGCAGTTGCGAGTCGTCAGTTTTAGGTCGTACGATCGCCTGCCGGTAATGGTCTGATATCAGTTACATAGACTACGAAAAAGTGCAAGCGATTTTCGACCTTATTGACATTTTATTAATTACATGTTTTTTCGCATAAATAAATGCTGCTGATCACGAATATAAGAAAAAAAACTATATTTGTTGTGATGTCAATAAGGTTGAAACTAGCTTGCACTACGTTATTCTTATATAAGTACGTGCTAATCATTGTGAGAAATAGGTGTTAGCCATTTTGAATCTAATGGACTATGTGCATAAGAAATATAGACGATTATGTACAAAAAATTAATAAAATCTTAGTAAAAAATAGTGATGTAGGTACAGGTCATCATAATGTTATTACTTCAGACAAAAGAATAAAATCAATTCACTGTTTTATTCTAAGTTTATTACGTAAAAAAGCTGACACGAAACGTCGATCGACAGGCCGCCGTTCGACATTATGCTCGTTCGCCCTGACGGCCTAGGACTGTCCGGCTTAGAACTGTCCGGAATCGTTCGGCGGCCACACACTATCGGATCGTAGTAGTCGTCAGTCCAAAATCGTAAAGGAAACTGTTAGTGTGTGGGTTATTGCGATTAACTGACCGATTTATATCGTCCGGTAAACTGTTAGTGAGTGGGCGCCTTTACATACTCCCTTCTTCCAATCTTAATATTCGTAATTTCTATTACAATGTCAATGGATGAAGAATGTATATGCACAGTTTTTCAAATAAATAAATTTCCATCCACTTATTTGTATGTTCATGCATCTCCGATAATAAATATGGACAATTACTATAATTTGACCCCATAATATTACAACATAAATTATAAGAAAACATAATAATTGCAAATAAAATGTTTAAACTTTGAAGCCGATTATCTCGATATTTAGAAATTGTTAGTTACGTCCTTCATCCACTCACCTCTTCAATTAAATGTGTGGACCCACAAACCTTTTATTTTGTTAAACTGCATTTAATTCACAATTACCGCATTGTTTTCAGGGACGCTGAATCTGCGCGGCTCTGACATTCCCTACAATCCTGTATTCTTCTCATACCTGCTCATCAAACCTGGTGTAAGTATGCTTTGTACTTTCTGATACCTGGTTTAATAAATTTTACAACCATTAACTGTATCCGGACTCCGGGGCTCAAAGCACAAAGTTTGCACCGTAAGTCCCACGTTGGGTGCCATTGTAACGATTAATTTATATCAAGTATCATATAATATATGTCGCAGGCAATTTGTATGATTATCATTAGTCCTTCGTGGTTATTTTTTTATAAACCACCCAGAAGTAGGAGTCCCGCGAAGCGGGGCTCCGTCGACCAATTAGGTCAAATTTCAAAAGAACACTAGGTTAAATCTATTCAATTTGCCTTTTTTAAACTGCCGACGAATCATACAAATTGCCTGCGACATATATATCAGTTTTTAAATTGATAAAATTAAAAGTTTGTTAGCGTCTGTAGCTTAGTGGTTTAGTAGTCGGCCTTACTATTGAGAGGTTTCGAGTACGAATCGTATATATTATAACTATCCACGTGGACTTATCCCTGGACACAAGTAATTTAGCTTGAAGGCGTTACTGGAAATATCCTTTTATTTAACATTTGTGGGTTCACGTCTATAAGTCTAGCATTCGAACCGATTCTCGATGGAAGGCTAAATCCTTAAACACTAATCTATCAACGCTTCTGAAGTTACTAATTTAAAATTTGCTATGACAACAATTAATAAATTAGGCTACCGCAATCCACCACTGTACATAGGCCTCTCCCAATGTTTGAGGCCAAGGCCCGTCTGGCCAGTGTGGAGACAATATGGCCAAAGCCTACTGTTTCCACGCTGGCCAGACGGGTTGGTATTATACAGGGTTTTATTTCGAGTTTAGCTTCTCCCGCAGTGATATCGTATCTTATAATACCCTTCTGATGAAATGGGGTGGATACTTGTATTCTTTCTCGTGGTGACACGGATAGCAATGATATAATATTGTTTATCTACTCTGATACTATAATACAAAGATTATAAAATTGAAATCAAAACTCTTATGACAAACATTACGCACAGGCCAAAAAAAAAGTTTTATTACGATACAGGTCTTGTATGGACACCTATATCATAAAATAACTTTTTAATCATAACGATACACCTATACAACCTCCATCTGGACCAAACCTCTACTTTAAAAAAAGAATCCGCCGATTCGGGAAAAAAAAAAGAAACACGCATGCGTAATCGATGTTTGCGCCTTGGCGCGAACATTTTTTCTTTTTGTTCTATACATTTAAATTAAACAAAGTTTGGTTTGGTTTGTAAAATAAATTATTTTATGTATTATAGTATGAGAGTAGATAAAGTAGTGTATGACACTGTACATAACTTGGTCTTATAACACTCGTTATTTTAAAACACACTCGTGTTATAAGAACCCTTATTATGCAACAGTATCATAAACTACTATTTTTAACTTGCAGACGACTACAGACATCGTCTTATTCTGGGGTAACGGCACTTTGCCCGCATACGTCATAGATCATCTCCGTTCAGAGGATGTGGTGGTAGAGTGCAGACCTTACGAGGACATCTTCGACTATCTGACGAGTTACTCCGTAAGTATTCAGTCTGTAATGTATCTATGTTTACGCACAAAATATTGTTTAAACTAATATAAGCAAACTCCCCCCCTACCCCATGTAACAGCCAGTCCGCATTATACGTTCGCTATCGACACACGTCTTTTATTCCGTGCCCTAGTACAAACACCTCACAGTCCAGCGACCAAGTACGCCTGCTTTCAAATATAATCGAACAGTAAACGGTGGCTACGGAATAGTCGACAGAAATGACTTTTACAAAGTAGGTAGGACACGACGATATTTCCGTCCCTATTTAGCAGGTCGACAAAGGAAGTATCTCTGACCTACAGAATACCGCGGCCGTAATAACCTTGTGTTGTGTTCTCGGCGGTGAGTAGGGTAGCCAGACTTCACTGGAGAGTTTTTGTGCTGCCAGTGGGAAGATTCCTGCTTTGTCTTCTACACTGACGGCACAGATACTCTATGCTTACAGGGTCGGTAGCACGAGTGTGACTCCCCTGGTGTTACTCACACGGTGTTGCCCACGGAAACCACTTTATATCAGGTGGGCCGTGTGCTTGTCTGCCACCTAAGTAATATAAGAAACGACGGGTTGCACTCCGGGAGTGCCGGCAGAAGTGAAAACTTGAATATTAACGTTGTGCATTTTTGATATTTTATTTGAATAATTTTGCACGAATTGCTTAATTTTTCCATATTTTAAACACTTTATATACACGAAATTTACGAATACACAGCAGTGTGGCCACTACACAGACGGTCGAGCCATCCATGGATGCGTGTGTCACGCTGTAACATAAACACACACGATCATTCGCGCAAGCGCCCTGCGCCGTCTTACGAATTTTCGATCAGCTATTTATTTTTTGATGGCAAAACCATTGCGATACCACAGACACTGTAACCAATGCCATTTAACTTTAGACTTTACTGCTATACTGTTAAAGTCTAAAATTAAATGACAAGCTTGTAGAGTGAATGCGAAAAGTTATAAATTCTTTCTCCTTTCATTTTGGACTTCAACTCTCAGACATAAAGTTTAAAATTCAGTGAGATCTATTGCAAAGTCAGCGATAGTGTTTTTGTAATGTCATAAAATTAGCAGAATCGGGGGCCAGGTCACCTGTCCTGACGCGAGATTAACATTTTTTACTCGTTACAAAAAAGTGTACAACCCCGCTAAAGATCCCGGCGCACATCGTAGGACGATGACCCAATACCGGGGGCGAGTCGAGGACCGCGCGGTCCCCCCTCCCGAGGAGGGCCAGACCGAGAGGAATGGCCCTGGGTCAGCCGGGGTGCGAAGGATATGTCACGAGACAACCTCACCTTCGGCCTAGCACATCGACCCACAGACGGCGTGCGGTTTAGTCGGTTCGAGTCCGACATAACCTCCCCCTCCGGCTCCGGAAGGGTCCGTGGGGATTTACCGCACGTAAAAAAAACCCCGCTAGAGAAGTTTTCACTTCAAAAATAAAAAGAAAACTACAAATATAGTATTTATAGAGCTTGTGTAGTAAGTACCTAGTACTATTTTAGATTCAGCTAGTAAAACTTAACTAGCTGTTGCCCACGGCTCCGCCCGCGTGGATGTCGGTTTTCGCGACCAAACATAGCCTATGTCCTTTATCAAGGACTATTAGCCGTGAAACACGGACAAACAGAGACACACACACGCACACATTTTCCTATTTGCATGGACAGTTTGAATTTAGATAGTGTTTGTTTAAGTCTGAGAATATTTTATTTATTTAATAAATTACTTTTTCAGAATGAACTTGGCAGTGGTGGAAAAATATGGGTGTCGGCAGATGGTAGCCATGCGGTGTACCTGGCCATTGAGGTTGGTATAATGATGTCGGTGCGTGAATGTCACTTTGATGATTTCGCAGTTTACTGCATAGCTAAATCAATGTTCATTCGCTCTGTTTCCAGAGGGGAGCAGCCGGTATCACAGTAGCCCCGATCACACCTGTCGCTTTGATGAAGACATACAAAACACCCGTGGAACTGCAGGTAGGATCGTTTACTGAACACGCACGGACGCACACATGCACGCAGAAACAAACACACACGCACGCACTCGCAACGCACATCCACTGACAAGCAGATGAGGTTAACTTTAGCTCCAAAGATGTTCTCTAAGGCAAAAAGTTACTTATTTACTTATTTCTGCTAAACTCAGTCTGTCAGAAATGTAATTTTGTCTAGTTTAAATTCACTGTGTTAATATGGGTTTTTCTCTTCAATGTTATAATATTATGCATTCTGGTTATCCGTAATTGGCAAATGTATCAGCCACATTACTCGCTAAACATGGCTTGTTTATTCATTTGTAACGCAATTGCTGTGGATAAGCCTTTTAAATAAAAAAAAGACGGGTTGCACTCCGGATGTGCCGGCAGAAGTGAAAACTTTTTCTTTCTTTCTTTCTTCGTTATATACAGAGAAAAAGATAAAAAGAACATACCATACCATACCTATAATATAGCGCCAATCTTAGAACCTATTGATGAATTGAATTGAAAATGAAATTGATGAATTACAAAAAGAAAAAATGATCACAAAAAGTAATAAATTACAAAAAGAACAAATAATCACAAAAAGTGTCAGAAGCCCAGGTTCGAACCCGGTACTATCTGAAACCATAAGGACTTACAGTCGAAGCGTATACCGTTAAGCTACGAAGCATCATACCAAATCTAACAAAATAAACAATCTATTAATAATGTTGTATGACGTCAATCGTCGGTTACGGTTCAAAAGTCAAATGATCCTGACGCGAGTTTAACACTTTTTACCCATCCAACGCCGCTAAAGAAGATTTCACTTCAAAAATGAAAAAGAAGGCTCTTTTACACCGTGTCAGAACGGTCTTGACTACAAAGTTTCAAAATGATCTTAATACCAAGGTATTAAGAGCAAAACAAACTGTTTTATTGGTTTAAATTGTATTACTGTCCGCACTAACGGTGTGTAGGTACCAAATATCAGTATAAGCAGTCAACTGGAAGGGAGGGTGGGGGGACCAAGGCATTAGGATCGTAGGAGGTAGGACACGTCGGTATTTCCGTCCAATTGAGCATCCGACTGGCGAAGTACATCCGCCCTACAGAATACCGCGGCCATAATAACCTCGTGTTGTGTTCCCGGTTGTGAGGAGGATAGCCAGGGCTCGCTGTAGAGTTTTTGTGCTGTCGGTGAGAAGACCAAAGGCTTGTACTGCTTTGTCTTCTACGCTGACAGCACTGAAACTCTATGTTCTAACAGGGTCGGCAGCACGAGTGTGACTCCCCTGGTGTTGCACTCGTCCATAGGCCACGGTAACTAATTTCTATCAGGTAGGCCGTGTGCTTGTCTGCCTCCTAAGTGGTATAAAAAAAGACGGGTTGCACTCTGGGAGTGCCGGCAGAAGTGAAAACTTTTTCTTTCTTTCTTTCTTCGTTATATTCAGAGAAAATGATAAAAAGAACATACCATACCATACCATACCATACCATACCTATAATATAGCGCCAATCATAGAACCTATCACTAACTTTCTGTCAGAAGAAATTAATGAATGACAAAAAGAAAAAATAATCACAAAAAGTAATAAATTACAAGAAGGAAAAATAATCACAAAAAGTAATAAATTACAAAAAGAAAATATAATCATTTAAAGTGTCAGAAGCCCAGGTTCGAACCCGGTACTATCTGAAACAATAAGGACTTATTGTCAAAGCGCTTACAGCTATGCTACGAAGCTTCTTAACGCACCTAACAAAATAAACAATCTGTAGCTGTTGTAATGTTGTATGACGTCAGTCGTCGGTTACGGTTCAAAGGTCAAGTAATGCTGACGCGAGTTTAAAGTTTTTTACCCATCCAACGACGCCGCTAAAGAAGTTTTCACTTCAAAAATATTCTGAGTACTTTGTTCGTCAAGAACGATCTGATGCTGAATGTAGACACTTGTTTGCAGGGTTTCCGCGCAGCGCACATCAAGGATGGGGTGGCAGTGATCCGCGGCTTCTACTGGGTGGAGCAACAGGTAGCTGCCGGGACACCGGTCACTGAGATACAGCTGTCGGACGAACTAGAGAAACTGAGGAGGTAAGAGTTCTTAGAACTCGGTGATTCTGTAGCTTTGTGGTTGGCCCTATGGTCGGTTCACATTATTCCAGTCCAGTAATGTCCAGTGCTGGATTGGATTGTAGTGTTCACATTATTCCAGTGGTGGAATGGAATCAATCACTGGAATGGGCCCATTCCATATTATTCCAGTAGCATTCCAGCACTGGATCCGCTCGCTAGACTGGAATGCTACTGGAATAATGTGAACCGGGCGTAGGGAGGTCGAGAGGTGCCGGATACGAATCCTGGCCTTACACTACCGGCGTGAACAACTGCCACGTGGTTCTAAGTAACGGTAGGAGAAGAAGACCCAAGAAGTTAGTGGCTTGACGTCGTAGAAGATGGCATGCGTGCCAAAAGACTCGCTTTGGATGCCCAATACCGGGCGAATTGGATATGTAACAGCCTGAAGATCCGAGTTAATCCGACATTCTCACCTAGGAGTTTCAATAATTCAATAATATTCAATAATATTTTTATTTTTTTTCAACATTTCACACAACGCTATCTAGACTCATGGTTGATAAGCATAGCTTAACTAGCTTGTGTTATGCAATGCAGAATACGGATAAAAATACTTAGATACTTTTTTTTGTAAATACATATACATATTATACATAGAAACACCCAGACCAATGCAAATATACATATTCATACATACAAATATTTGCACTGAGCGGGGATCGAACCCGCACCTTCTGCGTAGCGGCCGCGTTCACTACCGCCACGCCACTGAGGCTTTGGGGAGTTTGAGGTGTGACTCTGCGTTGAGGGTGTCGGATACAACTGGGACCCCGATTCGGTTAATTGTTAATCACTGTCGTACCACTGACACTCCAGATAATGCCGTTTTGGACTTTATTAAACTACATTTTTGAAGTGAAAACTTCTTTAGCGGCGTTGGATGGGTGTAAAATGTTAAGGAAGCGTCAGGATTAGTTGACCTTTGAACCGTAACCGACGACTGACGTCATACAAGATTAGGTACAGACTATGTATTTTGCAAGTTTTAATAGATATCGTCGTAGCTTAAACGGTAAGCACGTCGACTGTAAGTCCTTATAGTTTCACATAGTATCGGGTTCAAACCACCTGGCCTTCAGGGATTTTTTGTGATTGTTTTTTCTTATTATAATTTATTACTTTTGGTGATTATTTTTTCTTTTTGTAATTTATTACTTTTTATGAAATTTTTTTCTTTCTGTAATTTATTATTTTTTGTGATTATTTTTTCTTTTTATAATTTATTAATTTCTTCTGACAGAAAATTAGCAGAAAATAAGTGATAGGTTCTATGATTAGCGCTATTTTATAGGTATGGTATGGTATGTTCTTTTTTATCTTTTTCTATGTATATAACGAAGAAAGAAAGAAAGAAAATGTTTTCACTTCTGCCGGCACTCCCAGAGTGCAACCCGTCTTTTTCCTTCGCTCTACAAGATGCCATTTAATTTTAGTCTTTAACTTCATAAAAATAAAGTCTAAAATTAAATGGTCTTTTTGCAATGTCTGTGGTATAACAGTGGTTGATAATTAGCAATTAGCATAATCGAAGTGCGAGACGAGTGTGAAGATAGTGCACATAGTCTCCGTCTACCCTCCTTCCGTCCTTGTGGTGACCACACGGTCGATGACGGACGGACAGATGGAGGATAGGAAGAAGAAAGGACTGGAAGAAGGAAAGAAGAGGAAAGATTACAAAGCATCACCACCTCATCTTATCCGAAGGGTGTCGTAAGAGGAGACAAACGGAACAATATGCCAACCAGGCCATCTGGTCAACGTGGAAACAGTTGGCCAGTGCCTCCCAACATTGGGAGAGGCCTATGTCCAGCAGTGGGCTGTGATAGGCTAATAATGATTGATTCTCCGTCCATAGTTAATACTAAGTCTGTCCTACAGCGAAGAAGAGAACTTCATGGGCCCCTCGTTCTCGACGATAGCGGGCGCGGGGGCCAACGGCGCCATCATACACTACTCGCCCGATAGAGACCGGCCGCACAAGGTGATAGAACGTACGGACATGCTGCTAGTGGACTCTGGAGGACAATACTTGTGAGTACCCTTTTATTCGAGCGGATAGCTCAGTTATGGGAAGCGTGTGGGAAGTATGGTGCCCACATGGGCCGCCGAAAAGGAGAGCGTGCTGTAATACTAATTTTACTGTTATCATCCGAGAATTAATCTCAGTTACATCCAAAGGGGCAAACGTGGTGTAGGACGCCCAACGGCCAGGTGGAAGGACGACCTCATCAAGGTCCCTGGGAAGCGCTGGGTGCGGGCTGCTTTAGATCGGTCGTTCAGGAAGTCCATGACATGACATGAACCATATGGTTAGTGGCCAACCACTGAACTGACAAAACCGTCTTGCCCTAACGACTAATGTAAAGTACGGAAGCGCTCAGATGAAATACCAACATGCGGTCACCCATCCAAATGGCAACTGCACCTAGGCAACTTAACCCAATGATCATTTATCGAATAGTGAGCACACCTGCCTCTCTAGAAAAGTGTCAATTCGCTAGCCGGCGTTCGATGGAATAGAATGACGAATGTATGGGATTTGACGTAAATGACAGTCGTCAACGCATGTCAAATACGCCAAATCCTATACATTATTTTAGTCATTCTAT
The DNA here is from genome assembly GCA_949126895.1 of Eilema caniola. Lineage (NCBI taxonomy): Eukaryota > Metazoa > Arthropoda > Insecta > Lepidoptera > Erebidae > Eilema > Eilema caniola. The sequence continues at coordinate 6,423,654 of OX421487.1, forward strand.
TCCATCAAACGCCTGCCCCTCTAGACAAGTGACAAACGCCGGCTAGCGAATTGCCACTTGTCTAGAGGGGCTGCTAGCGAATTGCCACTTGTCTAGAGGGGCTGAGCCATACACGCTAAATCATAAAATAATGATAATGTAACTAATTTATTTTGATACGCTTTTTATTAGCTTCACCTTTATATTTGTTTGTTTGTATATGTTTGTTTGTAACCGACTCCTTAGGGTGCGATTTTGACCCACTTTAAACGGCCAGATTTCGTTCAAACATTGTAGATTTATCGAGGACCGATGACAGTACACTAATTTGATAAAATTATTCCATTTTTCAATTAGCATAATAAGATTTTTGTTAATTTATATAATTTTCATCTATTGTTGATAAGGCAGAAATTTTAATTTCCAACTATTATCTTTAGCCGATTTATCTAACATTAACAAACTTTCGAACACCAAAGAGAAATTTTAATTCAACAAAGCATATAACAAAGCATATAAAACACTTAAAACTTAGGGAGCGTAGGGCGCTATCCGTCCGGTGTAATATGCTGGCGCGCAGGTTTGCACGCTGTACGACACCAGTCAAGGTTTCACTTTTTAAAGCAGCCAGTTCTTCTACACGTGCAGCCTGTGGGCCGACTACACGCAGCAGGCGCACAGCGCACGAGTTCAGTACAACATCGCCTTCCGGGTGCTGCTGAACCTACCGAGGTTCTGTAGCGCATCAAATATGTTCGCGGAGGCACATTGCGATGATTTTATGCCATTATGAGAAAGCGCAGCGCATCAATGTGTGCTTGACTGCTAGGCAGCACCAATAGCATCCTGAAGGTATTGTCCGAGAGGTGGGACCTTCCTGTCCTACAAAGGTGGACGCGCCTGCATTCTAGCGCGTCCCCTCTTTATATTTTGATTTGTATTAAATGTAATTGTACTAACATATAAGTGCGTCAAGAAAGTCATGAAAATTGAGGGTGGCGCTGCTAGGCTTAACCTGTCCCGCGCCCATGTTAAGGCGCCCACTCACTAACAGTCTGCCTTCAGTCCGCCTGCAGTTTCTGATCTTTCCGGCGTCCTGCAGTCCTAAGCTGATAGCGCCCACACACTAAAGCGATTTGGCCTGCCGGCAATTCCCTGTTGTCAGTTTTGCGACCACACACTAGCGGTTGTGAGTCGTCAGTTTTACGTCATACGATCGCCTGCCGGTAATGGTCTGATATCAGTTACATAGAGACTACGAAACAGTGCAAGCGATTTTCGACCTTATTGACATTTTCTGAATTACATGTCTTTTCGCATAAATAAATGCCGCTGATCACGAATATAAGAAAAAAAAATAAGACGGGTTGCACTCTGGGAGTGCCGGCAGAAGTGAAAACATTTTCTTTTTTTCTATCTTCGTTATATACATAGAAAAAGATAAAAAAGAACATACCATACCTATAACATAGCGCTAATCATAGAACCTATCACTTATTTTCTGCTAATTTTCTGTCAGAAGAAATTAATAAATTATGAAAAGAAAAAATAATCACAAAAATAATAAATTACAGAAAGAAAAAATAATCATAAAAAGTAATATTATAAAAAGAGAAAATAATCACCAAAAGTAATAAATTATAATAAGAAAAAACAATTACAAAAAATCCTTGAAGGCCAGGTGGTTTGAACCCGATACTATCTGAAACTATAAGGACTTACAGTCGGAGTGCTTACCGTTTAAGCTACAACGCTATCTATTGTAAATTGCAAAATAGATAGTCTGTACCAATCTTGTATGACGTCAGTCGTCGGTTACGGTTCAAAGGTCAACTAATCCTGACGCTTCCTTAACATTTTACACCCATCCAACGCCGCTAAAGAAGTTTTCACTTCAAAAACTAGATGTGTTGTGATGTCAATAAGGATGAAAATAACTTGCACTACGTTATTCTTATATAAGTACGTGCTAATCATTGTGAGAAATAGGCGTTAGCTATTTTGAACCTTACGGACTATGTGCATAAGAAATATAGACGATTATGTACATAAAATGAATAAAATCTTAGTAAAAACTAGTGTAGGTACGTGTCATCATAATGTTACTTCAGACAAAAGAATAAAATTAATTCACTGTGTTATTCTGAGGTTATTACGTAAAAATGCTGACACGAGACGTTGGTAGACAGGCCGCCGGCCGACTGCCTGATAATGTGTGCTCGTTCGCCCTGACGGCCTAAGACTATCCGGCCTAGAACTGTCCGGAATCGTTCGGCGGCCACACACTATCGGATCGTATTAGTCGTCAGTCCAAAATCGTTAACTAAACTGTGAGTGTGTGGGTTATTGCGATTAACTGACAGATTTATATCGTCCGGCCGTCGTCCGGTAAACTGTTAGTGAGTGGGCGCCTTTAGGCCCGCAGGCTGTCTCTCAAGAACCGTGATAGCTAGATGCAGCAGTTGAAATTTGCACAGATTGTGTATTTTTACTGTGGCTAAACAACAAATACTAAAAATAATATTTAAGGGGGGCTTCCATACAACAAAAGTATTTTTTACCGCTTTTTGCTCGATATTAATAGACGCTAGAAATAATTACAAATTATTAAGGTTATATATTTACTTTTAGCTTTTTTTCTGGTACAGAACCCTTCGTGCGCGAGTCCGACTCGCACTTGGCCGGTTTTATAAATAAACAAAAATAAAAAGTAATAGTTTTAAAAAAAACGGCAAAAAACACGCTTTTTATAGAGAACCGAATTAAAAAAAAATAGGAAATAAGTTTTAATAAATTTAAATTAAGAATACTTAGTGATAAAATTTTCAATAAATATTTAAAAAAAAAAGCGTGGTGCATGGTGTCAATACAATACAATTTTGTAGTTTTAATATTTTATTCTTAATTGGTAGGGATGGTACCACAGACATCACGAGGACTCGTCACATGAGTGAGTGCAGCGTCGCTCAGCGCCGCGCCTTCACTCGCGTCATGAAGGGCTACATCAGCTTAGGGTCCGCTGTCATGCCTATGGGGACTAAGGTAAGGTAGCATCCTACAGTTTCATTGTGTATACTAGGTGAGGTATTTACGTAGCAGATAAACACACGGTCCACCTGATAGGAAGTTACTGCCTATGAATAGGTACGTGTGCAACACCTGGGCCCTGATTCTGCTATTTTTTTTATGGCAAAACCACTGCAGTACCACAGACACTGTAACCAATGCCATTTAACTTTAGACTTCAATGACATCTTGTAGATTGAATGAAAAATGGTATAAACTCTTTCTCTTTTCATTTTGGACTTTACACCTCAGGTATAAAGTCTAAAATTTAATGACGTTTTATGCAATATCAGCTGTATGACAGTGGTTTTGTTATGTCATAAAATTACCAGAACCAGGGGCCAGGGGCGACACACTCGCGGTGCCGGCCCTGTAGAAAGAACCTGCCCTACTTGAAGAACCCCATATTATAGTTTAGTACTTGGGAAAACCACGGCAGAGCGATCGTTCAATATCATGAGTGTGTGCGCGGTGGAGTTAGCTTTCTGCGCCCGTCTTCGTCAGGAAACAGCATGCCCCCTCTACATCCCAGCACTAGCTCGCTGCGTCATAGGTGCTCTTTGTGGACAAGATTGTAAAAATAAATTAATATCCAAGAATAGCACCTGCCAATAATTTTGATAGGTGCTGTTCATGGACATGGCTAGGTGCTATTCGGCTGGGTGCTCTATGTGGAGTACACCCAAACAGCAGTGTAGTGGCCAGTGGCTTGCAGGTTGCACGTTAGGTTTTCTTGGACCCTACAGATCTTCATGGAGCCTCAAAAAGTCGCTTGGCAAGACCACAGCACGGAGATCACTCCACAGCTTGAGCATGCGTGTGATAAAGTTCCTTTCACACCCTTTGTTGACCGTTGATGCTTATACAAATTACATTAAATCCACCTCTGTTGCTTTTCAGGGACATACAATAGAAGTGCTAGCAAGAAAATACCTCTGGGACATAGGGCTCAACTATGGTCACGGGACTGGCCACGGAGTGGGCCACTTCCTCAATGTCCACGAGGCCCCCGCGTGGATACTCAGCTCGCCGGCCGCGAACGATCCTGGGATCTCACCGGCTATGATTTACAGCAACGGTAAGTAAGTGCCCGCTCGACTGGCAACAGGCCCACCCCCTACCTATTATATGGGACACATCATAACTTGGAATGTTGGATAAATGTGGGTGTGATTAAAACCTTTAACCTTATTTGTAATTAAAATCTTTCGTGTTTGATGGGTCGGACGTTAGTAAGTCCACAAAAGCGAAGATAAGCCAATAGAAAGAATGAGAGTCGATCCAGGGCGCAAATATAAGCTTAATGATGTTGTTTTTATTGCAGAGCCTGGGTATTACAAAGTTGGTGAATATGGTATCCGCCACGAGGACCTGGTGGAGACTATTGCAGTTAACTCCACCGCTGACCACCCAATGGTAAGTTATTTATTACGATATGTCAGTCAAAGTTAAAAACCATTAATTCTATTTAGATTGAATTCCTATCTTAATCGATTTTCATTTTTAGCATGCAAAATGCTTACCTAAAAATTACATTCAGGGGTTTGAACCCACGATCCTTGCCTTATAGGGGCAATGCTTTGACCACTAAGCTACCAGACATGAACTATTTCAGCTGAGATATCTTATTATTTTATCGACAGATGAATCACACCCAAAAAAAAATAGTTCATACATATACAACATGTAATATTTTCGAAATATTTCGTAGCTTAATCTAGTTTTAACCAAAAGCTTTGTAAAATCGCGACAGGCTGCAGGTCTAATAGGCGACTTTCTCGGTCAAGGCGTCGTTGGGTTCAACACCATCACCTTGGTGCCGCACCAGACGGCTTGTCTCGACGTCGAGTTACTGACCGACTTTGAGGTAAGTGCGATTAACCTCTATAGTCTAGAGGCCTTCAAGGCCAATGCACGTACTTAATAAAAATTTATTCAATGTACTGTCTGGATCTGACAACTTATACGGCGTTGCGGTAGTGAACGCGGCCGGTATGCGCGGGTTCGATCCCAGCTCAGTGCAAATATTTATATGCATGAATATGGTAATTTGCATTGGTCTGGTCGTGCCTCGGAGAGCACGCTAAGCCGTCTGTCCCGATTTTCATGTCCAACTGCAATGCTTCGATATCGCCTATGGGTTGTGAAGGTCAGATACTGTCTCGATCTAGCCTTTTTCTAAAGGTAGCAGAAAGCGCTTATCGTTTTCAGCGACAGATAGACATAATTATATAATTGCTAACACAAAACCAACAGGCCCTTTGCCACTTTCATCAGTATTTAGGTATTGCCGCAGTGGTGGTTATTCATACACAGAATTTGATGATCTTTCAAATGGGCCTGTTTTTTTCTGATTATCTTATCATATTAGATAGGCCTGTTTAAACAGATACATAAATGTCGCCATCTTGTTCTCCAATTAAAGATACATCTAATCATGTACAGATGATTCTGATTTCTGACCGAATTGCCCCCTCTTATACTATGTAGTAGTAGGTACCAAGGTAATAGTTACTGGCATATCTTGACCCCATTGACCCCAATATGTCACAAAATGTATTCTATAGGCACAGTACTCGCTTTGGGTGTCTTTTAATGATAGCGCAGGATGCACTTACGGCCACTACTTCGACAGATTTCTTTTGTGGTCTTTCGTTGAATTGTAACTATTTTTTTTTCTTTGGTTTTTATGCTTCAAATTACTTCATTATGGTTAACATCCCGACTCGGAGCATCCCGACTCATTATTTTTAAACCACCCAGTAATAGGAGAATGATAAAAAATCTGTCGAAGTAGTGGTCATTCGAAGATGTGACTTGTCTAAGTATTGTCTGTCGAAGTAGTGGTAATTCGAAGGTGTGTGTTGTCCAATAATTGTCTGTCGAAGCAATGACTTGTCGATCTATGTGTTTTCGAAGTTCGCTACATGTCGAAGTATTCTACTGTCTAAATTCAGTCCGTAAGTTCGCTGGATGGTACAACGGCAGAGGAGCTCAAATCTACCAAGCCGATTATATCTAATCAAACTCCACGGGTTCTCGTAAGTACAAGACTAAAATTAGTTTCTTTTTCTAGATAAAATACTTGAACGACTACCACGCAAGAGTCTTGAAAACTATCGGTCCAATTCTCGAAGATCGCGGTTTGACATCTGAATACGCGTGGCTCGAGAAAGAATGCGCGCCAATCAACCACGCCGCCATCTTGAAAACGCCGTTTTTGGCGGGAATCAGTGTCGTTGTTTTGTGGTTACGAATGTAATTCTATTCTATTGTTATATTTGTAATAAATTTATATTTTCAAGCTATTGCATAGCTTCTATCGAGGGCCTTGAGCGCGGGGACCGAATCCAGAAATTCCGTAACGAAAACACCTCACGCTGCCGAAACGAAACGAGCGCGCTCGTTTCTTTTCGGCAGTCTTCGACACGGTGTTTGTGTGCGTGCAACTAGCCGTATTAAAACGACTCTACGAAGCTCGCACGAATCGAGACGAGCTGCTCCGAAATCGGACGAATACATAAGCAGCTGTTTATGAGAAAGTATATAGGTGTATTGGTATTTATGTACAACAGTGAATAGCTGTACTTGTAAAATTTGTGTATAAAGTGTTTTGAATATGAATGAACAAAGTGCATTTATTATTAATGAAGAAAGTCACGAAAAAATAGTAAAAGAAAATGAGTGAGTACTCTGTATACATACATTTTATTATTATCACAAATGCAGTAGGTATTAATTTTGAATTATAAAATAATTATATATAAATAAATATAAATATAATTATAATTGCATAAGTTGATACAAAATGCTATGCAATAGCTTTACCGCGGCAGTCCCCGAGTGCCACACGTCTTTTTTATTATAATGCGTGTACGTTATTTTATACTCTTCAGTTTTTGAAGTTTGTATTTTTTAAAGTAGTTTTTTTTAATTGCATATTTAGTTACTTCAGTTTTTGAAGTCTATATTTTTTAAAGTAGTTTTTTTAAATTGCATATTTAGTTAACTTAAACATGTGGCTAACAATATAAAAGTTACAGGAATAAAAAATAAAATATGCTTTAAATATTTCTCATAATTACATCTGTGAGACATCACATCAGGGTTAATATTGCATCCAAAGTACATCATTGCCTGAAGGTTAAAAAAAATACAATATTGGTTGCATTTGATACTTTTGATTAAGCCTATATTTCAATATTCATGCCAGAAAAGTACAGGATGTTATTTTTTGGGATTTTAGTCGGTTCGATAATAGAGTGGCAAGCGAATTTTCGAAAATCCTTAAATGTAGACTGTTTCTTTATAAAAAAAATAAGGGATTCTTTCCTTGGAGTACCATTTAATTTTTTCAGTATTTAGAGCAAGTAATTACCCTCCAGATTGGGTTAAAAATTCCACCCTGTATATCCCACAGTCCGGTTGAACAACGTAATACAGATCACCCTTGTGGACGCCGAGAACCTCGCACTAACAAGCAGAAATAAAACTCAAATGTATTTTATATATTAAAATGTATTGTACTTCAGACGGAATACATAGAAGAATACATCGGCTCTGCGGCATCTTATTATGGCTGTTTACGGACTGCACTTGTGCCTGAGAAAAAAAAAAGAAAGATATAGGTATTTTTATCAGTAAAGTTTATCCGTAATTTGTATTCAAAATGGAAAATCTGCCGCCAAATATGGTAAACTAGCTGTTGCCCGCGGTTCCACCCGCGTGGATGTCGGTTATCGCGACCAAACATAGCCTTTGTCCTTTCCCAAGGTCTAATCTAGCCCTATACCAAATTTTATCAAAATCGGTTCAATGGTTTAGGCTTGAAAGGCGGACAAACAAACAGACACTTACATACACGTTCCCATTTATAATATTAGTATGGATCTCAGGAGAATCAGGGCCATGATTTTGCCACTGCAAAAAATGACATTTACTTTTAGACTTTACTGACATGGAGTTGAAGTCTAAAATTAAATGGCATCTTGTTAAATGAATGAATAGTAGTTTATGATACTGTTGCATAATAAGGGTTCTTATAACACGAGTGTGTTTTAATGTGTGTTTTTATAGTATCACACGAGTGTTATAAGACCAAGTTATGTACAGTTTTTTTTTTTTTTTTTTTTTTTTTTTTTTTACGTGCGGGAAATCCCCACGGATACCCCCCCCGTCGGAGCCGAAGGGGGAGGTTATGTCGGACTCGAACCGACTAAACCGCACGCCGTCTGTGGGTCGATGTGCTAGGCCGGAGGTGAGGTTGTCTTTTGACATATCCCTCGCACCCCGGCTGACCCAGGGCCATTCCTCTTGGTCTGGCCCTCCTCGGGAGGGGGGACCACGCGGTCCCCGACTCGCCCCCGGTATGGGGGGGGGCGCGCATCGTTCTACGATGCGCGCCGCCGCTGTGGCCTGCTTCTGCTAGGGTGACGAACGGCTCCACCCGTCACCCTCAGGCCCGCGCTCATGGGGGGCGGAGGTCGGTTTGCGCCCTCCGACGCCCGAGCCGCCTTCGAGCGCGGCCAGCGATGTCCGCGAGTCTTTCTCGCTCGCTGCGCCGCGCCCGCTCTGCTGTCTCCTTCACGAGCATGACCTGCTCGCAGAAGGAGGCGCTGGCCGCCCACGCATCCGCGCAGCGGACCATCGCCGCGAGCAGGGTGGAGAGCGTGAGCACTCTCACCCCCAGGGCCGTCACAAGCTCCCGCCTCGGCGCTTCAAACGCCGGACACTCGGTGAGCGTGTGCAGCCCCGAGTCCACGCTCGCGTCGCAGTGATGGCACTCGGGCGTTGGCTCTATGCCCATCAGATGCAGGTACCGCCCGAAGTTACCGTGTCCGGTAATGACCTGCGTCTGACGGTACGAGAGGCCACCGTGTGGCCTCTCTAGCCACTCCCCCATGATGGGTCTTACCGCCGCAATCACGGCGTGCCCTGCGCGTGGTTGCTCAAGTCGTAGCTCCCACTCGGTCACCATGGCCCTGTGGAGCCGGGACTTCTCGGCCCGAATTTCTTCGGGCTCGGGATCGTGTCCCCGCCCCCGCGCCTCCTTTCGGAACTGATAGAGTGCCGAAAGGGTCCTCGCTTCCAGGATCCACGGTGGCGATCCGGCCAGGAGACTCGCCGCTTCAAAGGATATCGTGCGGTACCCCCTGATGGTCCTGGAGGCCGTCGTCCTCTGCGCCGCGTGGAGCAGAGGCAGGAATCTGGCCCCCAGGGTGTCCGCCCATACGGGGCACCCATATAGGGCCATGGACCGCACGACACCCGCGTAGAGTCTCCTGCAGGAGTCCTCTGGGCCCCTCAAGTTGGGCAACAGCCTGCCCAAGGCATTCGCCGTTGCCACCAACTCGGGGCGCAGACTTCGGAAATGTTCTCCGAAGTCCCATCGACCGTCAAGCACCAGCCCCAGGTATTTCAACCGGGGCTTGATGTCGATGGGAGTGCCTCCCACTGTAAGGCTGGCTCCCGGGTCTGGCCTGCGCCGAGGGCCATGAAAGAACATGGCCTCGGACTTGTGCAGAGCCACCTCGAGACCCAGCCGCCGGATCCGTTCCACGACTTGAGCAACCGCGGTCGTGGCCCTCAGGGTCGCTTCGCGGTGTGTAGCCCCGCCCACCGTCACCAGCGTGTCATCCGCGTAACACGTGACGGTGGCACCGTACGCGAAGTCACCGCGAAGAACCCAGTCGTAACCGATGTTCCACAGCAGCGGCCCCAGGACCGATCCCTGTGGAACACCGCACGACATCTCGCGCCTACCGACTCCGGTCGAACTCGGGTAGACGACGGCTCTCCCCGTCAGGTATGCCCCGACTATGCGGCGGAGGTAGAGAGGCACATCGTGATACACGAGCGCCTCTCTGATGCAACTCCAGGGCAAGGTGTTAAACGCGTTGGAGATGTCCAAGGACACCGCCAACATCACCTCGCCCCGAGCGACCGCATCCTCCGCCAGAGTCCTCACACGCATGATGGCATCCACAGTGGAACGCCACCGGCGGAACCCGAACTGAGTATTCGCCAGGTCCGGCCCCACTCTAGAGAGATGCTCGACGAGGCGCTTGGCAATGACTCTCTCAAAGAGCTTGCCCACCTCATCGAGCAGCACTATGGGCCGGTACCCGGACGGCTCGTCCGCCGGGCGCCCCATCTTGCGGATGAGGACCAGTTTCCCCGTCCTCCACGTCTTCGGAAACTGGCCCCGCTCCAAACATGCGCTGAGGAACCCTCTCAGTCGGGGTTCGAGACCGTCTTCCCCTAGAGCTAGGACCCACGCGCGGCCTGGAATGCCGTCGGGTCCCGGGGCGGTGTTCTTTTTGGCTCCAAGCCTTCGCACCGCCAGCTCTAGTTCTACCCGAGTGACCTCGGGCACATCGTCGTCAATCACCGCACCGGGCGCCATAGGCGACCGAGGCGGCGGAGCCATCTGCGGCGGAACATGTTCCGCTCGCGCCGGGAACAGGGATTCGACCACTCCCCCGAGCAGAGCCGGCTCGAGCACCTGGGTCAGCGGAGGGGCCCGGGGGCGCAGCTTTTGTCTTACCATAAGGTAAGGCCGCCCCCATGGGTCCCGCTCCAGCGTCTCCAGGAGCTCCCGGTAACAAGCGGCCTTGGACCGCTTGATCTCCGCTCGGAGGGCATTCCTGGCCTCCCTGTATCCCTCGTGAAGCTCCGCCAGTCGGGGCTCCGAGTCTGCGGGACGGCTACGCCTCCTACGGAATCGAGCCCACCGGCGGTGCGTGATCACGCAGGCTTGACGCAGCCTCGCGATCTCCGCATTCCACCAGTAGACCCGACGCCTCGGATTATAGGCTGGAGCCCTAGGCATACCCGCATCGCAGACACGTGTCATGGCCTCCCGGAACCACGCCGCTTCATCGTCGACATCGACAGGCCTGTCCGGCGCAATGGCCCAGGCCTGTACGATGGCGGCTTCCAGGAGGTCCTCCCGATTCAGTCGCCCCAGCACCCAGCGCGGCTCGCGTTGGGCCGTTGCGACCGGCGCATCCCCCGCGGGAGGGGAGACATCCAACCGAACATATCGGTGGTCCGACAAAGTCTCCACCTCCGCGACGACACGCCAGTCCCGCACGCGAAGTGACAGGAAAGCGCTCGCGAACGAAAGGTCTAGGATCGACCTGCGCTCCCCCGACACAAACGTGGCTTCGGCCCCGCGATTCTGGAGAACTAGACCGAGGGTATCGGCCCAGCTCTCCAGAGCCCTGCCTCGCGCGTCCGTGCGCCGGGAACCCCAGGCCACAGACCAGGCGTTGAAATCCCCGAGCACGAGAACCGGGCGAGGTGTGCAGGCGTTGACGACGTCGGTCAGCCGCTCCAGCGACCGCCGATAATGCCCGATTAGTCGGTGTAATCTCGGCGCGAAATAAACGGCCACGACCGCAATCTCCCCCACACGCGCCGCTACGATGCCATGCTCCCTTGCGATTACTACAAGGGGAGGGGCACCCGCAGCGGCGTTATGCACCAGTGCCGCCAAGCCATCCAGGTCGACCACCCAAGCGGGCCCGAGTGGTCGGTGAGTGTATGGCTCGGCGACAGCGGCGACGTGTATGGACCACTGTGCCATGCTCTGGAGCAGAAGTGCCTGAGCATCGACACCGTGGCCCAAGTTCGCCTGCAGGATGCGGAGCTGGGGATCCATTATGGAACCATCTCCGCATCCCGCCCCGAACTATTGGCGGAACGCCCGCCTCGCGGCTTCGGCTCCCCGCGGGTGCAGGCCTTGCTGCCAACCCTGTGGTCGGCCGGCTTGCCCTCCGCCGCACACCTAAAACAGTGCGGCGGAGCTTCGCAACCACCGGCCCTATGACCGGGTTGGCCACAGCGGAAGCAACGGTCACCGACCGTCACCTCCGCCGTGCACTGCACTCCCACGTGGCCGACCGACAGGCACCTAAAGCACCTGGCCGGTCGGTCCTGTAGGAGGCGTACCCGCACCCCTACAACTCCGCCCACCGCGAGGGTCCGCATGTCGGCAGCCTTTTGGGCTGCTGCGATGGGGCAGCCGACAACTACTGCCCCCTGTCCGCGACGGCCGTAGCGGATTGCTCCGACCTTGACCGCTTCAGGGGGGCAGCCCCCGGCCTCCGCCACGGTGACCCGGATTTCGTCAGCCGTGATGGAGTCGTCCAGGTCCGAAATGCGCAGCTCTGCGCATTTGATGGGCCTGGACACCCGGACGTCAGCTGCGTCGAGCGTCTCCCTCAGCCTAGCCGCTATGGCATCAGCCTTGGGACCGCTCGAAGCGCCAGGGACGTGGATGAGCCGGGCACCCGTCCGAGTGTGTGTCACTCGGAGGGTCCCCGCCACGTCGAGGGCCCTCATATCGATGAGGCCCCTCGCCTGCTTCACCAGAGCAGTGTACTGCACGCCCCTCTCCGCAGCCTCCGGTGTCATCGTTAAGACGACAGCGGTGGTGCGGGGGACGCGCAGCGCTCCTGGCGCTCCCTTTGCAGCAGCCTGGGCCTTCTTGGCCCTTTTGGCTGCCTTCTTTTTGGCGTTCCGCCTTTTCCTGGCCTCGCCGGCCACCTCCCAGCCCCCCGCCGGTGCGGAGCTGGTGGAGGCAGCTGGGGCCGGAATTGGTTTCGGTGCCGGGGCCGGGGCTGGGGCCGAGGACGTTTTTCCCCTGCCCTTCCCCTTTCCCTTGCCCTTGGCACCCACGGCCGGCGCGGCGATAGTAGCCGGGGCGGGAGCAGTAACAGGCGCAGTGGGACCACTGCGCGTGGGGCCCCTCTTTACCGCTCCGGTGTACCCCCCGGTTGACGACGCCAGGGGCGGACGGTGGATGGAGGCCATGATGGCGTCTGCTCCTCGTGCGCCGCCTGCCGCGCCTCATATGCCGCCTGAGCCGCCTCCATCCGCTTTTCCATGGCGGCCAACGCCGCCATGCAGACCTCCAGCGGACTTGACGGCTCTGCGAGCTGGGTCAACACCGCCCCTCGGCAGCACAACGGCGAAATGGCCCGCTCCTCCGGCTGCTCCGGCGACTCGTCCCGCAGGGGCGACCTCGATCGCGCCGGCGATGTCTGTCCACTGCGTGCCGGCTGCGCCGCCGACCTGCGTGCCGCTGACCGCGTGACGCGCCCTTCCGGCAGCCTGATGAGCTCGACCCGGTGTTGGCCCAGCTGGGACCGCTCCTCGCGGGCCTCAGCCAGTTCCGCCCTCAACAGGTCGAACTCATCGACTAGGCGCCTCACCGCCTGACACAGTCGGTCCTCCTCCATCCCCAGAAGCTCTGCGCGGGCCACTAGCAACCCCTGCAGAGCCTCCCTTGCTTCCCGGGATGTTCTATCACCGGGTAAGGGCGCCGCCGAGGTGGAGGAACTCGGCGGCGCTGGGGCACCCTTCGGGACTGGGGCGCGCACCTCGGGGGTGGGCCGCTTGCCACCCCGCGCTTTTCGGCGGCCGACCGCTAGCAGCTTGGGTGGGGGGGGGCGCAGCATCTCTTCGCCACTATGGCTGCTGCTGCTGGAAGACGAGTCGGTGAGCGTGAGCTCAACATCCGACTCCGTCTTAGGTGGGCGAGGAACTTTTTTTCTGGCGCTCCTCTTACGCCACATAGCTTTCCGGGTCTGCAGTCCCACCGGGCTGCTGACCCTGCTATCAGTGGCGGTGTCGAAGTTCTCCGACACCGCCTGGGACGCGACTTCCGCGTCGTGATGCTGCGCGACCTTCGCGCAGACTGTTTCGCTTGGTTGGGGTTTTGTTTTTTGATTTGTAATAAGAGACTCCATTTTGTTCCCACGAGAAGAACCGTTCTAATTACACTTCCTGGGTGACGGCCATTCCAGGAAGCGGGGTACATACTGTGGAGGTCCCCAGGTATCCACAGGTTTTAAGCGACTTCGCTGTCGGGTTTTCAGACTTTTCCTTGTCGTGGGCCGGCCAATTAAGGCAAGCCCCGCGGCCTCCAGGATATCGGCGTTCCCGAGTGTGGCTAGCACTCAGGTCGTTGTCGATATCTCGGAGGTTACGCGATACGGGGGAGTAGCCAACTCTCCCAACGCCGACGGTGGCACGAATGCCCGTCAGCCCCTGCGCGAGCAGTAGGCCGACCCGTCCCCGGATCCAGCGGATCCCATCGCCTCTCCCGTGTCTCCTCTGCTAAAGCAGAGGGGTACCGGGAGCGACGGCTAGCCCTAAAAAGGGCTGTTGAGGTGGGAGGAACCCTACGAATCCCTCCCCGCGGGCCTTGCAGGCCCGCCATACCACGACCCCCTCGTGCAATGGGGTCAGCTAGCCCTCAAAAGGGCTGTTGAAATGGAAGGGTATCCTACGGACCCCTTCCCGCGGGCCTTGCAGGCCCGCCATCCCACGACCTCCTCGTGAGGTCAGCCGTCGGGTTATTCGTCAACGGCCAACAGAACTCCCAAGGTAGGAGTCTGTTAGCCGTTGTCCAGGGTGCACCAGCCCCCCCGCTTCCGCTCCCCAGGACCGCGGTCCAAAGGGGGAAGAAACGGAGAAGCCAACGTGGAGGTTACCCAACCAGCACCCCAGTTATGTACAGTGTCATACACTACTTTATCTACTCTCATACTATAATACATAAACTAATTTATTTTACAAACAAAACCAAACTTTTTTTAATTTAAATGTTGGCGCCAAACATCGATTGCGCATGCGTGTTTCTTTTTTTTCTTCCGAATCGGCGGTTTCTTTTTTTAAAGTAGAGGTTCAACCTTCTTGGTCCAGATGGAGGTTATATAGGCGTATCGTTATGATTAAAAAGTTATTTAATGATATAGGTGTCCATACAAGACCTGTATCGTATTAAAACTTTTTTTTTGGCCTGTGCGTAATGTTTGTCATAAGAGTTGTGATTTCAATTTCATAATCTTTGTATTATAGTATCAGAGTAGATAAATAATTTAAATAGTCAGTGAAATACCTAATTTATCCCTGTACCAAATGTCTGCCATATCCGTTCTTTGTCGCACCATTAAGACCTGGAACTCCTTGCCAGCACACGTGTTTCCCTCTTCAAGTGGGGCGTGAAGAAGCATCTGATGAGGCCGTCAAGCTGAGTGCCACCATTGTTAACATGGTACGTGTTTGTTATGGTGACCCTCTCTTTCCTGAGACTTTGCCTTCAACTCACCATCAGGCGAGGTGAAGTCAAATTGACGTGTACCATATTAAAAAAAAGCTATTTGAGCTAGTCAATAATATTGAAAAATCACCTTGTCCTCTGACTATAGGAGCGCACTCTTGTTGCAGCCAGGTATAGTCGTCCTTCAACCCCTGCTCATTGAGCACGGCGCCGAGCGTGTCTAGCACACGCTGGTGGTAAGCGTTGATGTACGCGAGCTGGAAAAGGATGGGTGGGCGAGTTAGAAAATAGTAACAGATTTTGTAGCGTTGCAGTAATGCATTGGAATATAGTTTTTTTTTTACGTGCGGGAAATCCCCACGGATACCCCCCCCCCCCTTCGGAGCCGAAGGGGGAGGTTATGTCGGACTCGAACCGACTAAACCGCACGCCGTCTGTGGGTCGATGTGCTAGGCCGAAGGTGAGGTTGTCATGCGACATATCCCTCGCACCCCGGCTGACTCAGGGCCATTCCTCTCGGTCTGGCCCTCCACGGGAGGGGGGACCACGCGGTCCCCGACTCGCCCCCGTATGGTACGGTATGGGGGGGGGGTGCATTGGACTATAGCAATCGGCGAGCAGGTAGGGGGCGCGGTTGTGATTTCTGCTCAGTAATATTATGGGCTATGGAGCGAGCTATGCTTGGGAGTTTATCTGAAGCATAGAATTCAAAACGAGGATCCGACAAAGAACCAAAGTTACCGACATAGCTCGCAAAATAGGCAAGCTGAAGTGGCAATGAGCAAGCCACATCTGTCGAAGGACCGATGGCCGTTGGAGCAGACCAGACCTAGAATAGAGACCGCGAGAAAGCAAACGAAGGGTAGGACGCCCCCTAGCCAGATGGATCGATGACCTGAAAAAGGTGGCTGGGACGGACTGGATGCGGAAGGCGGAGGATCGGACGAAATGGCGCGATTGGAGAGGCCTGTCCCTGTAGTTATATGAATATTTATGGCGCGGTTTATTAGAAGAGACGTGGCGGGGACTTAGGGCGGTGGCGGACAATTTAAGTAACACAATATTAAACCTTATGTAGTGTACAATAACGTCAATGAGGTGACGCGGGCCTTTTCGAGGTGGTGGCGCGTCACTGTGGCGGGACTTCGCTTGAAGGCGCCGACGCAAATCTCCTCTAATTACCGACTTTATTGTACACTACATAAGGTTTATATTGTGATACTTAAATTGTCCGCCACCGCCATACGTCCCCGCCACGTCTCTTCTGTATAAACCGCGCCTATGGCAGTCGTTACGGGTGAGATCCTTCAAATTCCAACAACTGGTCTTCGATACTGCCTATGAGTTTTGGCGGTCAAATGGTAGTCGCTTCTCGGAAAATATAGAAGCTCAGCCACGTGGTGGCCGCCCATTGTATATTCAATGTATACATGCTACCTACTTGTATCTACTGTAAATGAAATGGTGTACAATAAAGTGTTATCTATCTATCTATCTATCTATCTAAAGCGGACCCCAGACTCCAAGGCTTTAACGCTAGGATGAAGAAGAAGCGAATATTTTTGTGATGTGATACGAACCTCAAAATCTGTCAGCATGTTAACATCAATGCTTTCCTTCTGATGGGGTACCAACGTCAGGGTATTGAAGCCGAGCACTCCGCGCCCGTCGTAGTCACCCAGGAGACCAGCTGCCTGCAAGTGGACAGATAAATAAATAAATAAATATTTACTACATTCTACACAGCGCTATATAGCTTAACTAGTTTGTGTTATGGAATCTGGAATGCGGATAAACATAGTTAGATACTTTTTTTGTAAATACATACGTATTATAAATAGAAACACCCAGACCAATGCAAATATATACGTATTCATGCATACAAATATTTGCACTAAGGGGTAATCGAACCCGATTTATAACAACGCCATCTATTGATATAAAAACTATTATAAAGAGAACTTTGAAACTTTGTGACATTGCAGGAGGTATCTAGATTTCCGGAACCGATTTTGAAAGTTCTTGCACTAATTGAAAGCCACATTATCTGTGAGTGTCATATGCTATACAATCACGCTATCGGAGAGGGTCAGCAGCGGAAACCGGATTAAAAGTCAACGCGGGCGGAGCCGCGACCAACAGCTAGTATTTCATAAAAACAGATATACAGGGCTGTTTAGCCTATGAGGAAGTACCCAGTTCTCACTTACCCGAGGATGGTTTGAAGTCTCGTTGACGTTGACTATCTCGACTAAATCCTCGATACGAATGCCGTACTCCCCCACTTTGTAATAGCCAGGTTCTGAAATAATAATATTGATTTTATTTTCATATTTCGTAAAGTGACAGTAAACTCGTTCAAAGTGACAGTGAACTCGTTCAAAGTCACTGTACTCGTCTCAAGTTACTGGACTGGTCCAAAATCACTGATCTCATGGGAAGTTACCAAAATCGGCAATCCACTGTGTACGCCCACGGTCGCTTAACTCGTCTAAAGTCACTGGACTCATTCAAAGCACAGATATGATTCCTATACAGATGCATAAGCAGAAACAAAAAATTGTTACATATGTAACTTCCAAAAGAAGGTAGGCAACTTTGGTTTGCAGGAGCTGTAACTAGATGGCGACATTGTAAAGGCAAACTTTTATTACAATTAAAAATTAATTTATCAAAAATAAAACATGCACTAAATATATTATAGAATATATTCGTATAGAAACTATCGTGAGCCATCACCCGACCGGAGTTCTTATTCATGAGCAGAGCATCCTGGCGCGGCGACGTCAGGTCAGTGAAGCACCTGACGTCGCCGCACCAGGATGCTCTGCTCATGAATAAGGACTCCGGTTGGGTCCAAAACTAGTCGGGCGTATCCAGACGATTTACGTGAGTATAGCCGTAAAAAAAATATCTAATTATAGAAGATTATTGATTAAAACTATAAATATTCTAATCTATATTAATTCTGCCAGTTTCTGCAGTAATTGTTAAAGTAACAGACTTAATGCACCACACCGCTAGATGGCGGCTTACTCAAATAACACTTTTGTCCCAAACTCTTTATTTACCAACATTACCAACGAGTTTTATATACTTATTTTATCATGTGTTTAAGTTCTGAAATAATTTACGTTATTCTAAGTCAGCAAATAAGCGTTTTGTCTTGGTTTTAACTTTTTCATTTCTCTAAATGAGTCTACTAGTGCCATCTATTCATTTTTGAATATCACTAGATATTTTCTTTACCCTATGATTATTACCCTATAATTTCCAGTAACGTCACTGGAAATCGACCAACGACAATCTCTATCAAAGCTGTCACAGCGCTGTGTGCTGTATGCTTAGAGAATTAATTGCACGGCTGAGTACGGAATGATAAGTATCCTTCTTATTAGAGAGGAGGAGGGATAGGGCTGATTAACTTTAACATCAGACAGCTATGTACAGCCCAGACACAGCCTCAGATGTATGGCTCGAGTCAACAATAGTGCCCGGATTACGGCAATAGGTTCACCCCCTATTACGTGGGACCGAATTCAGATTGGTGAAATGTGGGTGTTAATTCACCTCCGCCTAACCCTCTCGGGATAAAGGCGAGATTATATGTATGTATGTATCCAAAATAACCTGTGTTCCTACGAATAATATACCTCTCCAATGGCGAAAGAATTTTTAAAATCGGCCTAGTAGTTTCCGAGACTATTCATTACAAACAAACTTACAAATCTTTCCTATTTATTTATAATATTTGTAGAGACTTACCGTTACTGAGGATCTGACCAGCTTTTAGACCAGGGTCATGAGGGTATGGTCTCCAGGACATGCCTGATGGGCCTTCGTGTACATTCAAGAAGTGTCCCACGCCGTGGCCAGTCCCGTGGGCATAGTCGAGACCTACTTCCCATAGGGCTGAGCGGGCGAAACTGTCCAGTACATTACCCTGTGAAAAAGAAATGTGGTATGGAAAGGACATTCAGAGGTAAGGGAAGTTCATAGGTACTATTATGAAGTGTAAAGTGGTCTTGTGGGTGCTAATTTGATGTCACACAAATCACTGTTTACTACACTACCGACGTTGTTGGAGGGCGCAAACCGACCTCCGCCCCCCATGAGCGTGGGCCTGAGGGTGACGGGTGGAGCCGCTCGTCACCCTAGCAGAAGCAGGCCACGGTGGCGCTCCCATACCGGGGGCGAGTCGGTCTGGCCCTGGGTCAACCGGGGTGCGAGGGATGTCACGAGACAACCTCACCTTCGGCCTAGCACATCGACCCACAGACGGCGTGCGGTTTAGTCGTTTCGTGTCCGACATAACCTCCCCCTTCGACTCCGAAGGGGGGTAGCCGTGGGGATTTCCCGCATGTAAAAAAAAAGATACACTACCGGCACTGTATGATGGCCGCTAAGTACTAAGAGGACTTGGCAGAGCTTGCTTGTTCTCTCTTTTTTACACGGCCGTTAAGTACCACCTTATCTACTACCTTATCAACTCAACTACAGATGACTAGACCGTTTTACTCAGTCAATATCGTTACTTAGCTATGTCTAAACGGACATCATAGCGTGCCGCAAGTATAGTCACCGGTCATCGGTGAATGTGAGAAGAACTCGCACTAGGCACTATGAGCACAATTTTTTGTTGGAATGTGTGTTCGCGATCGCCAATAAAAATGTACTCAACGAATTACGATGCAGTAATTTTGATTAAATCTTTGTCCAGACTTAAAATCTCAAAGAATCAATTTCGTTTATTAAGTTTAGGCACATAAAGAGCACATATGAACGTCAAAAATGTTACACTCATGTCAAGAAATTACTAATATAATATTAAATAAAGTAAATAAATCATTTGAAAATGATTCTTTCGCTGGTTCGGTAAATTGGTTCTACTGAGAAGATACCAGCAAGAAACTTATTAAACAATATTATCGTTTCTTTTTTAAAGCGATTTGTTTTTTTTTTTTTAAATTTATATTGTGCGAGCAAGCAAAAAGATTAGGATGACCAAGCATTTTTATCATTGAGGTATTCGTAATCTTACGTAAGTTTGAATGAAATTTTAAAGCATTTAGTATGTTAACTATATTGAAATAGATTGAGATAGGAAAAATTTAATCTGTTCAGGCGGGACTCGAATAGTTAGAGCATTCCCTGAATGCCTGAACCGTTCCTTAGTATGCCTGAAAATAAATTAAAAACCTATATAAAGACTGCCTTATTTAAAAAATCATACTATAGGATAGATGATTATCTTAAAGACAAAACTGTTTGACTTCAGCATGGTACAGGCACCTCCTAAAATGCTGCAGTTACGGCATAATATTGTACTAGGAACGTGACTTCTTTGCCATATTATAACTTAGGTTAATTAATATTATATTATATATTTTTATATACTTTGTTAATTCAGACACGAGACAAATGTAGATTCTTCCACATGTAGCCATAATAATATAAATATTGTAAGTTGATGTCTTAAAAAATGCCGCAGTGCAGATTGTTGCGCCGTTTCTTCTCCACCAGCGCCTTGGAATTGGTGGTAAATTTAGCAAAAGTAGAATTATTAGTGACGTCAATAAGAAACAACCATGTTGTTCTAAAATCTTTTACTTTGACTTCTTTTAAACTTTAAGGGAAAGATCGCGGATTCAAATCCCGCCTGAATTGATTCAATTTTCCTATTTTAATCGATTACGTAAGTTTAATAAAATCGATTCACTAGAACCTACGATATATGACTAAAAGTTGCGATAACCAAAATGCAAGAGGGCGGAGCCAAGAGCAGTACAGTCAAAGCTGCTAATGGAGACGTAACAATATTAATTGTGTTATGTTAAATGTCTCACTGTCATTTCACGGTTTTAGGTTCAGCCGCGTCGTAGTTAGGCTTGAAAAAGCAGACCCCAGACTCAGAGGTGAGGGCCTCGGAAGCAACCGGGACCAACGCAAGGATTTTTATGTAGGCCACGCACGTCAATTCGACTGCACCTCGCCTTATAGTAAGCTGAAGGCATAGTCTCAGGAAAGAGGGTCACAATTACAGAGACGTACCATGTTAACAATGGTGGCACTCAGCTTGACGGCCTCCTCAGATGCTTTTTCAAGCCCCGTTTTTTTTAATAGCACTGAGGTGGCAGACGAGCACACAGCCCACCTGATGGAAAGGGGTTACCGTGGCCTATGGACGTGTGCAACACCAGGAGAGTCACACTAGTGCTGCCGACCCTGTAAACACAGAGTCTCTGTGCCGTCAGTGTAGAAGATAAAGAAGGAACAGCCTTTGGTCTTCCCACTGACAGCACCAAAAACTCTCCCGTGAGCTCTGGCTACCCTACTCACCGCCAGGAACACAACACGAGGTTATTATGGCCGCGGTTTTCTGTAGGGTGGAGGTATCTCCCCAGTCCAACTGCTCAAATGGGCGGAAATCCTACCTCCTACACAAGGAGGACACTTAAAGGACCCGGGACTGTAGGAAGAAGGAAACACGCGAGCCGGTCAGGCCTCCTAGGTCTTAATGGTGCGGCAAAGCAAAGACTTATCGAGTGATGAAGGTTCCGCTAAACTACATCAATAAAAAGCTAGTCTTCCTCACCTTAACTCCCTGCGGGAACAGCGAAGCGCCCACCATGATCTGACCCTTGAGCACCCTGGTGAAGGCAGACTTTTGTTCAGGGGTAGGAGACCTTGCCATGTGGCGCGCACGGGTTATGTCTGTTGTACCGGTTCTGAGAACAAAGTGTTAAATGGTCAAGTTATATAATTGAGAAAACTTAGTGGAGATAGGACGCAATGGTATTTCCGTCCAATTGGGAATCACCTCTTCCCCAGAGAATACAGCGGCCATAGTATATAACCTCGTGTTGTGTTCCTGGCGGTGAGTAAGGTGCCAGAGCTCACTTGAGAATTTTGGTGCTGTCAGCGGGAAAACCAAAGCCTTGTTCTGCTATATTTTCTACACTGACTGCACAAAAACTCTGTGCTTACATCGGCAGCACGTGTGTGACTCCCCTGGTATTGCATACTTCCATAGACCACTTTAATATAGAAACCAAGATCTAGTTGGTATCTACACTTCTGCCTACCCGTTCGGCGATTTACAAGCGTGACTTTATGTATGTACCTTTGAGAATGCCGCGAGGCGAAACCGGTCAATTTAAAAATGAAATATGTGGAAAAGTACAAGTGTCTTATTCAATATATTAACATTATGTAGGTCGGTAGGTTGCCCGAAACCTCCACGCAGTGCACTCTGGATTATGGAGACGGTATGCAGCGCCTCTCTTATGCAAGGGAGAAGCTGCCGTCTATAATCAGTTGCAATCGAAGCGGGCGTAGCCCTATTTAGGGCTGCTCGGAGGCTCTCTATTATAAAACTGCCCACTCATTTGCCCACAAACAATGTAACTGACATCATGTCTCGTTTAATCTAATTAATAAAACCGCTAATTAGGGTTCCGTAGCCAAATGGCAAAAAACGGAACCCTTATAGATTCGTCATGTCTGTCTGTCTGTCCGTCCTTATGTCACAGCCACTTTTTTCCGAAACTATAAGAACTATACTGTTGAAACTTGGTAAGTAGAACTGAAACTCAAAATGTTATTTTTTTCATCACACTCATACGTGTGGGGTGGGGTACCTATCTATGGATAGGTCTTCAAAAATGATATTGAGGTTTCTAAACTGAATAGTTTGCGCGAGAGACACTTCCAAAGTGGTAAAATGTGTCCCCCCCCCCTGTAACTTCTAAAAATATGATGTACATTACCATGCAAACTTCCACCGAAAATTGGTTTGAACGTGATCTAGTAAGTAGTTTTTTTTAATACGTCATAAATCGTAAACCGCAATTTACCTACTTGCTGCTACTTGTCCGACTCCCACTTGGCCGTTTTTTATTTAAATATTTTGATTACACAATAAAGCTACAGTAGGTACATTTAAAACCAAAAGGATATGTGAAAAATATATGATACTTTTTTGTACGCCCATGTTAAAAGCTTTCTTCGCGAGCAATAAAACATCAAATGTCAAAATTAGACTCGTCTCGTTCGAGTTCGTAGTCGAGTTTTGTAACTCGAGTTTGTACTTAAATCAAGTTGACACAACTCTAGTCGCTAGTAGGGATGGGCGAATGTACAGTCGACAAGATCGATAGTCCCACCCACCTTTACATATAAAGTTGTATGGAAAGTTGGGATACTATCGATTTTGTCGAGTGTTCATCAACGGAAATAAATTTCAAATCGATATTTATAGGTTGCATCGATAATTATCGCGTGAACAATTTCTGATGCAATAACTATTAAGCGTCGGTAGCTTTGTGGTTAAGGAGTCGGCCTTACGATCGAGAGGTCCCAGTTTCGAATCCTGACCATTACACTTCCGAAGTGATCCCACTCCTAGCACAAACGATTTAACTTAGTTGGAGGGGTCAGAGGGAATATTAGTAACTATCTTTTGCCCGCGGTTCTGCCCGCGTGGATATCGGCTATCGCTATAATATCAGTTATCGTTATAAATTGTAGCCTATGTGTTATTCTGATGAACAAACTATATCATTGTAAAGTTTCATTAAAATTTATTCAGTAGTTTTTACGTATACGTATAGTACGTATTTTGGGGGGGGGGGGGGGGGAGTTGCTTGCGTCCATAGGAAGATTGCCCTTTGTTACCCTACACGTTCCCCCCAGGTGGCGCTAAACAAGCAACAACGCCGAGCAACAGGCGGCGGTCAACTAACCTGTCTTAGGGCTACCACAAGCCAAGGAGAATTAAATACCTTCTAAAAGTGTGGCACTGGTGCCTTGGGAAAGCACCATGAGACTTCTCCTAACTCTTATTTAAAATGGAAGGTCTGATAAACGAATGCGATTTGTCATGCGATCCGGCTGACCCCCGGCGCTATCTGGTACCCGGGCCAGAGAGTGTGAAATTGGCTACCGAAGACTGCATGAAAGCGTGCAACCAGGCTTCTGCTGCAGTTACTGTTACTGGTAATACTAAAAAGAAACTCATACAACAGGCTTTCCACCAAAGTATGTTTATTTATCGTCAGAGAAGCTCATCGGTTGGAAACCTACCAGAGTCCAATGAATCAAAAAATTCTACTTCTGAAGCAAACCACCCTTGCCCGCCCCAATGGCAAAGAATACCTGAAGAGAGAAGCTATAAAAAGAGGAAAATGACACAGAGCCCCTCTCCTGAAACAATCAAAACCTCAAACAGATTTGGCAATCTGCCTATTGATCTCACTGAAGAGGATGCGGAGCCAAAAATTAAAAAGCCCAGTAAGCCACCACCAATTATTCTCTATGGTGTGGAAGATGTCAAACAATTGACTGAATTATTGGAAACAACTGCTCAAAGAGATAAATTTACCTACAGGATAGTAAATCACAACCAACTAAGAATCAGCTGCTCTGAATTGGGTGTATACATAAACCTAATCACACTTATTCGAGAAAAGGGAGTTATAGGTCACACATTCAATACAAAAGACCAAAAACAGACAGAATACAGAACGTACAGAATAGTCATACGAAACCTAGACCACTCAACACCACACACAGCAATCACAGAAGCAGTGGAAAATACTGGAAACAAAGTAACAAGCGAAATAATAAATGCAAAATTTGGACCAGATAAAGAACCCTCAACAACATTCTTTGTGAATATAGAGCGTGGTCCTAATAATAAAGCTGTAAAAGATATAAGGTATATCTACCACCAATCTGTTATAATAGAGGACCCACGGAAAAAGAAAACACTAGTGCAGTGTCAGAGATGCCAACAGTACGGACATACCAAAAACTACTGCATGAGGCCCTACCGTTGTGTCAAATGCTCTAAATCACACAAGACATCTGATTGCCCCAAACGCGACCGCAGCACTCCTGCTCAGTGTGCACTGTGTCATAGCCCTCATCCAGCTAATTATAAGGGCTGTGAGGTATATCAAGAAATTATCGCTAGAAGAACGTCAAGAACTATCCCACCAGACGCTGGAAAAAGGAAAGATATGGAAACCTCTAGAAGACATATGAAGACAGCTTAACCAAAACCCAGGAGTGGCCAAAATTGCCCGAACGGAAGACGAACAGATTTGAGACTGTGAAAACCAACCATGAGACAAACAAGAAAAATCAAAACCAAGATAATGTAGAAGAATTAAATATAGAGTCTGAACACATCCCTAACCTAGAAAAAATACTTATGGCCCAAACACAAAAGCTTGAAGTAATCCTACAACAAATGAGTACTTTAATGACTCTTCTAACAAAAATAGTCAATAAACTGGTCTAATGGCTATGCTGAGAATTGCAACCTGGAACATAAATGGATTAGCTCCTAACAAAGACGACATTGAAACTCTTCTGATTGAACGCAAACTTGACATAATACTCGTCTCCGAGGCCCATTGCACCAGTTCATCTAATGTGAAGATTAAAGGTTATTGTACTTACACGACGAACCACCCTGATGGAACAGGACACGCAGGTACGGCTGTCATAATCAGAGAGAACATCAAGCACCATCTTCTACCAGAATTTAAAACTGCAGCTATCCAAGCAACTACTGTGGCAGTTGAGGATAAATCAGGTTATTTCAACGTTTCAGCAGTATATTGCCCACGGAAACATAAACTTACTGACGTGATGTTTTCGCAACTATTAACCACACTGGGTGGTCGATTCATTGCAGGAGGAGACTGGACCTCTAAACATACTACTTGGGGCTCAAGGGTGACCACAACTAGAGGCAGGCAATTAAAAGCTAGTGTCATACATAATAAACTAAGCACAATATCTGCTCTGGAACCCACGAATTGGCCAACTGATCCAAAAAAATTGCCAGACCTTCTGGATTCCTTTATCACCAAAGGTTTGTCTAAGCTCTATCTAAAACCCGAATCCTGCTTGGATGGATAATCTGACCATACTCCAGTGCTGCTAACTGTCAGTAGTATGGTAATAGAGACTGATAGACAATACGCTCTCACTAATAAGTACACAGACTGGGAATCATTCAGACAATATATTTCACAAAATATAAATCTAAAAATTCCCCTGAAAACCCCTGATGACATAGAGGAAGCAACGAAAAACTTTACAACGCTAACTCAAGAGGCCTGTTGGAAAACTACACCAGTACTGGAACAAAAACAGATAACCACCAATTATCCACTTGCCATAAAAAACAAAATCGCTGAAAAACGAAGGCTCCGCAGAGTATGGCACCAAAGTAGATGCAGCAGCGACAAACAAGTATTCAACAAAGCTATAAAAGACCTACAATGCTCACTAGAGGAATGGCGGAACACAACACTTGCGTCGAAGCTGGAGACACTTACAGCCACAGCGGCTTCAAACTACTCCCTGTGGAAGTTCACAAAGTCATATGACAGACCTCAAGCTGCGAAGCCACCACTAAGAAAAAGTAACAATAAGTGGCCTAGAACTGCTAAGGAGAAAGCCGACTTATTTGCAAACCACCTTGCAATAACATTCCAACCCAATGATTCCGGTGACCCTGAAGCAGAGGAAAAGGTAAAACGTGTCTTAGACCAACCGATTCAAATTACCTCCTAAGCCAGTGACAGTAAAAGAGGTTGTGAGAACAATTAGAGAGTGTAATAATAGAAAGGCACCAGGTTTTGACCTTATCACTAAAGAAATTCTAGCAGAACTACCCAAAAAAGCCATTGTTTACCTAACCATGCTGTACAATAGCATCTTGAGAATTCAGTACTTTCCGATTATGTGGAAGATATCCCAAATTATTATGGTGCACAAGGCTAGAAAACCTCCCAATGACGTCAGTTCTTATAGACCTATCAGCTTATTGCCAATTTTGTCGAAAATTGCAGAGAAAATAATACTGAGCAGAATTACGCCCATATTAGATGAAGGTATGATGATACCAAAACACCGATTCGGATTTAGACAACGACACTCGACGATAGAACAAGTACACCGAGTCGTAGATAAGGTCAGAGGAACACTCGAAAAAAAGGAATATTGCTCAGCAGCCTTTCTGGACATACAACAAGCATTTGATAAGGTGTGGCATGAGGGTCTCCTAAGCAAAATCAAAACCAGCCTACCGCATAGCTACTACGAAATCATCCGCTCCTACTACTGTTTTATAGCCTTCCTTCGCGTACTCTCCCTGACCTGGCGCTCTTTCTGTGACTCGTAACGACTTATGTTTTCTACTAAGTGACTTGGCAAAAAACATAAGTCGTTACGAGTCACAGAAAGAGCGCCAGGTCAGGGAGAGTACGCGAAGGAAGGCTATAAAACATACAATTTTTCCAAAACTAGATATTGTTAAGCACAGTTCTGGGTATCAGGCAGTGGAGCTTTTTAACAAGTTGCCTATTAATCTTAAGTTATTAATATTTAGTGTAAATAAGTTCAAAATAGAACTCAAGGCCTTTTTATTGGAAAAGTGTTTATACTCCATATCGGAATTTGTGTCACATGATGAAAGTAATAACTAAGGTTTGATATCGAATGAAAGTTAGTTTTAAATAACATTGATTTTCTCTTTTTTAATTCATTTTATTGGAATATAAATCATTTGACATGGGTACCTTTTGACTTAATCACTGTATTAATACTATTTTTGACATGTTGATACTTTTTGACGTGACAACGTCTTATAAATTGGTTTGCCGGGCGACACTTCAAGAACTGCGTTACGATTTGCGTTACGCTCCGCGTTATGCGCTTACAATGAGAGCGAGTGAGAGGCACGCGTCCCGCCTAAGAGCGAGAGAGACAGACATGAAATTCAGTGCGAGATTCTTTGTATAAATTAATTTTTTTTTTCCTTTGGCAATGTTACAGGTACCCCTCTAAATTATTATATAAGGACAACCTTTTGGAATCTGCTGTTGGTTGTCAACAAGGAGACCCACTTGGACCGGTAATTTTCAGTTTAGCTATTCAACCTATTATTCGGCAGTTAAATTCTAAATTCAATGTATGGTATCTAGACGACGGGACCCTAGGAGGAGATGTGGAGACTGTTTTACAAGATTTGGCCTTTATTAAAAACGAATTTAGTTTAATTGGTTTAGATCTAAATTATAGCAAATGCGAGATATTTTTAAATGATGCTTCGGACAAAAAAAATACTATTTCTAAATTTAATTCTTTGGCTCCTAATATCAAAATTATAGAAAAAGAGTCTCTACGTCTCCTCGGGTCCCCAATCTTAGAAGAAGCCTACACCCCATTTATAGAGGAAAAAATTCAAAATTTTAATATCATTTCGGACCGCCTACTCAAAATTAATATCCATTCGGCTTTCACTATTCTCCGGTATTGTCTTTTCGTTCCGAAATTCACCCATGCTCTCAGGTCTACACCCTTTTGGAAACATTTAACAATTTTGGAAAAAATGGACAAAATTATAGAAATTACACTCACTAAAATTTTAAATGTGGCCTTGAATGATCGTGCGTCACTACAAGCGTCTCTACCGATTCGCTTGGGTGGGCTCGGTATTCGCAAAATTTCGGATGTCAGCTTACCAGCGTTTCTGTCTTCGGTCCACAGTACAGAAGAATTAACTAGGAAAATCCTTGCACCTACACTAGTTAATTCTGAAGTATTGTGTAAGACTGAAGCAGTGAACGCTTGGAAAATTGCTTGTCCAAACACTGATCTCCCAAGGAACCTTTTCTCACAGCGTCAGTGGGACGGGCCGCTCTGTAACTTATTAAGACAAAATTTATTAAATACTTGCACTAATGCTGCTGAGCGTGCCCGCTTACTGGCAGTTGGAGTGTGGGAATCGGGTCTTTGGTTACAAGCTCTTCCGTCATCTAACGTAGGGACTATGTTAGATGACATTACTTTCCGCATCGCGACGTGCCTCCGCCTAGGTGCGCCGTGTGTCTCTCCGCATCAATGCCGTTGTGGAGAAGCAGTTGACCGACTCGGACACCATGGCCTGTCGTGCTGCAGGAGCGCTGGGCGAATTCCACGGCACGCCAGCCTCAACGACATAATCCGCCGTGCTCTTGTCACCGCTGGTGTGCCTGCTGTGCTTGAACCAAACGGTTTGGCGCGCGACGATGGCAAGAGACCGGATGGTATGTCATTAATGCCTTGGAAAATGGGTAGGACTCTGGTGTGGGACGCAACATGCGTTGACACCATTGCCCCTACCCATATACCTGGCACGGCTGGTTGTGCCGGTGCTGCTGCAGCTTCTGCAGAGGCTCTTAAGCGGCGCAAATACTCCAATCTCATTGGAGATTATGAATTTGTGCCGTTTGGAGTCGAAACGTTTGGGCCTTGGGGTCCGAGCGCCCGCAATCTCTTCAGGGAGATTGCGAAGCGTATGGTCGACGCTTCTCGTGACCAGAAGGCTGGCCTCTTTTTAGGTCAGAGATTAAGCATTGCCATACAACGTGGCAATGCTGCCAGTCTTCTGGGAACGCTACCACAAGAGGCATGCGATGCGGATGAATTCCACGACGCATTTTAACTTTTAGTTTTAGTTTTTATTTTTTATTTAGTATTATGTATATATAGTAACTTTATTAATTTAATTTAATTTAATTTGTATATAATAGGTTTGATTTTGTAAACATAGAAATAATTTCTTTTCTTAAATTTAAAAAAAAAAAAATTATGTTTTAAATATAATTCTTTGTATAAATAAATGTTTTAAATTGTTACTATTATTTCATCCTTCTTCCTACTATACGAATGAATATTCACATTAAAATTATTTTACCACTCAAAGTCGTTGTCACGTAAAACTTTCGCCTGTATACCGACTTTACAGGCAACCAAATTTTTTTTTTCGACTTTTCGACTTTTTTTTTTCGAATCATTTGACACGGGTACCTATTGACTTAATCACTGTATTAATACTATTTTTGACATGTTGATACGTTTTTTTTTTCGACCTTCTGTAGTTTTTTTGTTGACATTACCTCAAATTCGTGTTGTACTTTTCTTTGTCATCGACATTTTAGTTTTTGTTGTATTCCTATATGTTAATATCTACATCATAATTATTATAATAGCAAACTTTAATTTATCTTATCCACAAAAATGTATATCAAACACAATGTGACATTGTTATTGATTAAATAAATAAAAAAACTTGTCAGAAAGGCTGTTTCAGGTAAAGGAATCGGGAGAAACATCCACTTTTCATCAAATAATGGCGGGCGTTCCTCAGGGATCAGTCCTGGGCACTGTTTTGTATACGATTTTTACTGCCGATATGCCAGAAGTGGCTGGAGTAACCACAGCCACATCCGCTGATGACACCGCAATACTTGCCTGTAACAGAGACCAAGCAGCAGCGTCATACGATCTGCAGAGAGGACTGGACGAAATAACTAACTGGTTAAAGAAATGGAAGATAAAGGCAAGCGCTACCAAATCTCAACACATAACATTTACCTTGAGAAAAGTAGATTGTCCATCAGTCCGCCTTGGAGATAATACCCTACCACATACTAATAATGTGAAATACCTAGGAATGCACCTAGATCGCAGGCTTACTTGGAAAAACCACATTAAAGCCAAAAGGGAAGAGCTGAATATAAAATATAAGACATTGCTCTGGCTTATAGGGCGCAATAGTAAACTCTCCACAGACAACAAGCTGCTAATCTATAAATCAGTATTAAAACCTGTCTGGACGTATGGCATACAGCTGTGGGGAAGTGCAAGTAAATGAAATCTGTCCATGATCCAAAGACTCCAAAACACGATTTTACGTACCATATCGAATGTCCCATGGTTTGTGACAGGTGCTGAAATCCATGAGGCTATGCAAATGAACACAGTACTGGAGGAAATAAGACATACTGCTGAAAGATACCAAAATCGGCTAGCCATGCACCCCAATGAGCTGGCAGCTCAGCTAACAAAGCAAAGCTATCCCAATCGCTTAAAGAGGCTCGACATTTTGAAACTGCATTCCAGAATATGAATTGGGCTGCTAAAATACAAGTAGTGTACTTGATGGAGTGCACACTTAACCCGTGAACATGCCTCAACACATCCGCTTATAGTCGTGAGACTGATTGCAGATAAACTTAGAAGAAAAAAAAAAGGTTTTACGTGAAATAGTAACAAACATCCATCCATCCCTCTATCCATTCATACTTACAAACTTTCGCATTTATAATATTAGTGGGATTATTAGCAACCGCAATCCTACTAATATTATAAACGCGAAAGTTTGTAAGTATGGATAGATGGATGGATGTTTTTTACTCTTCGCCGCGAGCAGGGTGGAGAGCTTGAGCACTCTCACCCCCAGGGCACAAGCTCCCGCCTCGGCGTCTCAAACGCCGGACACTCGGTGAGCGTGTGCAGCCCCGAGTCCACGCTCGCGTCGCAGTGATGGCACTCGGGCGTTGGCTCTATGCCCATCAGATGCAGATACCGCCCGAAGCTACCGTGTCCGGTAATCATCTGCGTCTGACGGTACGAGAGGCCACACGGTAGCCTCTCTAACCACTCCCCCATGATGGGTCTTACCGCCGCAATCACGGCTTGCCCTGTTTGTTACTCTTCCACGTAAAAAGTACTGAATGGATTTTACTTTATAATAATATAGCTTATACATCAAAATAACACATAGGCTCCATTTTATAACGATAACCGATATTATAGCGATAAGCTACATCTACGCGGGCGGAGCCGCGGGCAAAAGTTAGTTATTCAATGAACGGCCTGAATGATGTTGTTACAACTGGTCTAACTGTAATGCTTCGATATCGCCTTTGGGTTGTGGTGGTCAGATGGCAGTCGCTTCACGGAAAATATCGAAGTTCAGCCAAATCCGCAGTTAGACCCGGAAAAGCGGAACCCGGTCACCAAGTTGAAAGCTTCGGATGCGACTGGAATGAACGCTAGAATCAAGAAGAATAAGAAGAATAGTAGGACCAATAATGGTAGCTGTTGAAAGAAAGTATCTATGTAAATCAAATACCTATCGATTTATGGAGAGTAAAAAACTCGATAAGCGTTATCGATTATTATGGTAAATATCGATATCGATATTTAATATGGCGAGGCAAGTTCTATAGTCGCTGTCGCTCTGTCTCAGCTGTGCTCTTGCTCTCACACACACTTTATTTTGAAAGTATCTGGTTCCGGCGTGTTTATTGTTGTTGCAATTCATTGTTTTTTTTTGTATCCTTGCTCGTGCACGTGGATTTTATTTAAATAACAAGTTTTACTTCACTTAAATAGTAATATACACACCAAAATGGCTACAATCCCCACGTTATCGCAATTATGCGCCGAAGAAGTTGCAAAACACACCAAAAGAAACCGAAAACTTCGTAAATATCTGAAGCACATCCAGTTTCCTGAAATTGAAATAACTTACGTCAAGCGAAGTCTATTCAAGACGTGTGATTTTTCGAAATTTATTGGCAGAGAAATGGGCAGTTCAAGGATCGTACCAAGTAAGCCAAGAATGTGTAATAACCATGAGTTTAAAATAACAGTCCGAAACGAGAAGGCACTGTATATAACCGCTTTCGACGGACTAGGAGATTACATGCCGAAATTTGATTTTCCTATCGGCGATTATATATTGGCACCGTTTCAGGGAGGATATGTCCTTAAAACGAAGACATATGAACCAGAATGTTCGCATATTGAACAGTTGCATGTATTCCATGGATTCCATGTTGCAAAAGAATTCCGTGGAAAATGTACCAGCCGTGCAATAGACAATGTTGATATGCTGCAGATATTCAATCGGGATATCAGCGAGCATTTGGATATTGCATGGTGGCGTGACAACATGCATGTACCAACACGTAGAGTAGTTAAAATTATTCAGCCCTACCAAGTACCTGTATTATTTTATCTAACAGAAAAGATTGTACCTGCTGACTTATGTAAAATAAAATTAACATGCCCATCAGCCATTACTAACTGTAGTACCGTTGAAACGTGTTGGTATGTGGAACATTCTGACAAAGGACTGATAGGCATTGCTGTAAAACAGATCAAGGTATATGAAATGTTACAGGAGACACCAAGTGTTGGTTTACTGGCTGCAAATGGGTTTCGCGCTATTGGTAACTTTCACTCCCATCTTATTTACAATTATTTCAGGAATTTATTTATTCTAATAAATGTTCAACCACTCTCTACAACAGAAATCAATTTAATTACATTTCAAGACAATTGTAGTGTTAGACTTGAAAAATCCAGTGGTCTGGAATCAGTCACTGGAAAGGACACATTCCAGTGATGGTTCACATTATTACAGTAGTATTCCAGCAGGCACATGCTGTAAGAACATTACAGATGATCAAACAAACTCAAAAGCTTTGGCTTATACTGATATGTTGCCTGCATAGCAGTTGAGTGCATTATATGAGTTAATTTTTGTTTTCAGTGATAAAAATTCATTTGTGTATTTTGGGAATTCGACATTTTTAGTTTTTTTTGTATTGGCATTTTTAAAATATACTTTCCTATTTATTCTGTTGAGTATGTTTAATGTTTTTGTGATGTGATATTTAATGTTCCTAAAAATTTATGTGACAAAACATAACTTATAACTAGTTTAAAATAATTTTTACACTATCAATGTTTTTTGGATGCCTGTTTGGGCAAAACATGTTGGCACCGTAACTCACAACAATTTATATTGTAACAACTTCCATGTAACCCATGTTTATGCAAATAAATGAATCTGGAATCCTGTAATAGCAATAAAAACTGAATCCACAATGAGATCAATTTCACGTGCTGTTTGGTGACATCGAGCATGAGTAGTGATAATGATGTGCTTGAAAAATTGAAATCTCACTACAAAATACAAAATAATGTGAACCGGGCATAAGGCATGGAGGGAATACTTTGTACATTGTAAGAACGGTCACCCATTCTTAAACCGAATAGTGTAGCTCACCTTCTCGGTTACCATTTAGCCAAAAGCCCATTAAAACTATGTTTTAAGATCGACAAAATATAGAATATAGAGATGCAAGACTGAAAAAAAGTACCAAATAAAGCCAAGAAAATAAGACTGTACATTAATTTTTTCTTTTTAAATAAATCTTTTATTATTAATTTCATGTAGTATAATAGCATAGTTCTGTACATTATGTAGGTTATTTAGAATTAGTTGTACATAGTGCCATATTGTAATTAACGTTTAAACCAATATTGAAATGAAATATTATAATGTATTTATAAATGTCTTTAATTTTTTTTTAATTTAAAAACATATTTTATCATCATTCTTTCTTTAAAAAACTGAAGTCAAAACTCTGGTTTTGGCAGTAGTAAACTTGTTTAATATGTGTTTGTATGAGAACACACAACAAGATTGTTAAACTTTAGTTAAATTACTGACCCATAATGGAGTATACATCAGTCTTAGGAAAAGTTCCCAATGCATTGAGATCACTTTGTACCTCAGAAAGCACATTAAGCTTGGTTAGGTTTTGGTTGATATAAAGTCCTCGGGACCAACGATCTTAAAGCATGGACGGATTACATTGTGTTTAGTATTAAGATCCACAAAATATAGAATTTAGAGATGCAAGACTGAAAAAAATAAGACTACATTAAAATTTATTATTATTTTTTAATTAAATCTTTTATTATTAATTTCATGTAGTATAGTTCTGTACATTATGTAGGTTATTTAGAATTAGTTGTACATATGTAATTAACGTTTAAACCAATATTGAAATGAAATATTATAATGTTTTTATAAATGTCTTTAATTTTTTATTTATTTAAAAACACTTTTTATCATTCTTTCTTTAAAAAACTGAAGTCAAAACTCTAGTTTTGGTAGTAGTTAACTCATTTATTATGTGTTTGTATGAGAACACACAACAAGATTGTTAACCCATCCTTAGACCGACTGGTATGCTCATGGTCTCGGTGACCACTTAGCGCAAGGCCCCTTGTAACTATAATCCTTTCGGTTAGGTACTAACTAAAGGTAAACAATTTAGTAGCGATTTTTTTTAAAAACGCATATTAAACAAATAAACAAGGTTAAATAACTACTTAATAATTTATTTATTTCTCCCCAACAACCAAATTACATACAGTGTTTATGTCGCCGCCAACTAGCTTAATCGGCCGTCCAATTATCTGCCTAGGCAATTAACTAAACGGCGCCATTCAATTACCGGCCTCGGACGGCTCGTTTATTACATCATTTAATAACCCTGGCTAATGCTTAGGCTAATGGTAAGATAGGACACTTCCTCGAAATAAGATAGAAAATTACATATATAGATACATATACTTACACCTGTAAATCCCCGTGGGGGTAGACAAAGGTATATTCAGAGCAAATTAGTGATAAGTAGGTTTATTGTGATAGCTGCGCAATCCGATTTGGTTAGGTTAAGTTAGAAGGCAAACGCGGGAGCGGAGCGTAGCTCCCGCATTAAGCCTTTGTGGTTATATTATTTTTAAGTCATTTTTCTAACTGTGTAATTAAATGGCTAGGCAAGTTGTTAAACGTCACCGATTCATTTGCCTAGCCGTTTAATTAAATGGCTGAAAACCATTAAGGCCGTTAATTGAATGGCGCCGTTTAGTTAACTGCCTAGGTAGGCAGTTAATTGAACAAATGTAAAAAATAAGACTGTTTGTTAATATTTATTATTATTTCACCACTTTTATGATTTTATTTTTTACGCAGTATATAGTTAGGCAATAGGTAATAAGGTAGTATACTTTAGTTAGGTATGTAATAGTAATTCACTGAAATAAAAAACAAAAATGCCAAGAAAACAAGACTGTACATTAATATTTATTATTAAAACTAACATAATAAAAGAGGTGAACTCTTTTTTATTTTAGTTTTTATGCAGTATAATTAGGCAATAGTTAATTAGGTAGTATAATTTAGTTAGGTAATAGTAATAAGTGTGCATATTGCATTTCATATTGCATCCAATATTTAATAAACACTATTTACTGATAAATAAATTTGAAAACATTTGCTATGCATATTTTTGTAATCACGACCCGACGCGGGTTATTAGCATGACAAAAGCTTGGCAGGCTTCTTGACATTTATGTAACAACTAGCTTTTGCCCTCGTCTCCGCCCGCGTGGATGTCGGTTATCGCGACTAAACATAGCCTATGTCCTTTCTCCATAATCTACCCCTATACCAAATTGCATCAAAATTGATTCAGTGGTTTAGACTTGAAAGACGGACAATCACACACACACACACATACACTCTTTCACATTTATAATATTAATAAGTATGGATTAAATAAATAAGATATAAAATAAATTTTATATCTTATTTATTTATTTATTAAATTGTTATATCTTCATATTATATTTTTTTTTAAATGCCTATTTTATTTCTGTAATTACCTTAATTCTTTTATTTTTAAACTATACCTACT
Source organism: Eilema caniola (assembly GCA_949126895.1). Taxonomy (NCBI): domain Eukaryota; kingdom Metazoa; phylum Arthropoda; class Insecta; order Lepidoptera; family Erebidae; genus Eilema; species Eilema caniola. Next base: position 6,460,185 of record OX421487.1, read on the forward strand.
CGATAGGTGTGATAAAAAAAGCCGGCCTAGTGCGAGTCGGACTCGCGCAGGAAGGGTTCCGTGCCAGAAAAAAGGCTAAAAGTAAATATACAGGGTGGATGATTTTAACCTTACCTGGAGGGGAAGTACTCTTCCTGGAGATAGCGAATTTCACTCAAAGGAAACATCCTTTATTTTTAAAAATTAATAAAACTGCCTTCATAGATTTTTTGTAAACTCGCTTGCCACACCCGGTAATCGAACCGACTAAAATCCCAAAAAGTAACATCCTGTATTTTATGGCATCAATCGATAGTGTCAGTTTTAGTTAGATAAGGCAGTTTTATTAATTTTTAAAAATAAAGGATGTTTCCTTTGAGTGAAATTCGCTATCTCCAGGAAGAGTACTTCCCCTCCAGGTAAGGTTAAAATCTTCCACCCTGTATATTTACTTTTAGCCTTTTTTCTGGCACGGAACCCTTCCTGCGCGAATCGATAGTGTCAATCATAAGGATAAAATCTATCTAACAAACACTGTAAATTAAATGAAAGGAAATCCATAAAATCTTAACTTATAAAGATAGTGCCAGCAGATCCAGCATTTTTACTCAAGGAGTCATCAGAAACCTTATCAACAATAAAGTTGTCCTTGACACCAAATATTATTATTTATTATTATATACTAAATGACTGAACTTTGATTCCGGTTTAGAATATAACTTTATTAACTGCATGAGGTATGTATGGTATGTATGTATGCGTTGGTAGTAATTCAGGATGCTAGATTGAAAACATTGCGGGCAACGGGGATGGCGAGAGAATTGCCGTATTGATGGTGACTTTCTTCTTCTTCTTCATCTTAGCGTCAATTCCAGTCGCATCCGACGCTATCACCTCGGAAACTGGGATTCACTTTACTAGTGTAACTGCGTGTTTGGCTTAGCTTTGAAATTTTGCGTGAAGCGACTGCCATCTAAGCTCCACAACCCAAAGGTGATATCGAGGCATTACAGTTAGACCAATTGTTGGACTTTTTAGGACTACACTACCAGTAACGACTGCCATAGATATTCGTATGGCAACCGAGACCGACGACTTAACGTGCTCTCCGAGTCACAGCCAGAACGATGCAAATATCCATATTTATGCATACAAAAATTTGCACTGAGCGGGGAACCGCCACAAGAAGATGTTAATTTAGCACTGAGACGGCGTGTGGTTTTAGTCGTTTCGAGTCCGATGTAAATCCCCTACTGACCAGCGTCGGTATCCGCACAAAAAAAAATTAAATATCGAATGTCATTGTTAAGATGATATCAGATGAGCCTTTGAGTTAAAGTGCTAAATTTTGTCAAATTTAATTTATAAGTTTAGATTTGAAGGATTTACTTTCATTTAATTTACCATATTTTTTAGAAAGATTTGATCTTTATAATTGACCCTGTCGATGGATGATATAAAAATAGAAATGGTTATTTTTTTTTAGATTTTAGTCGGTTCGATTACCGGTGTGGCAAGCGAATTTCAGAAAATTTTTGAATGCCGTTTTATTTCTTTTTTTAAATAAAGGAATGTTTCCTTTGAGCGAAATTCGCTATCTCCAGTATTTATAGTACTTCCCCTCCAGGTAAAGTTAAAATCTTCCACCCTGTATAACCTTCATAATTTGTAATTATTTCTAGCGTCTACGTGTAGCCATTATTAATATCGAGCAAAAAACGGTTAAAAAAAGTTAAATATTAAAAATTCCCCCTTAAATATTATTTATATTTTATGTTATAGCGGCAACAGAAATACACAATCTGTGAAAATTTCAACTGTCTAGCTATTACGGTTCTTGAGATACAGCCCGGTGACAGACGGACGGACGGACGGACAGCGAAGTCTTAGTAATGGGGTTCCGTTTTTACCCTTTGGGCACGGAACCCTAAAAACAACTACCTATATCTCCACTTCTTCATCTTAGTGTTAATCCCAGTCGCATCCGAACCAGTCATAGCGGATTTGGCTAAAATTCGATATTTTTCGTAAAGTAACGCTTCGGCAAGTTCCACAACTCAAAGGCGATATCAAAGCACTGCAGCTAGACTAATTGTTGAACTTTTTAGGGCTCCAACTACCCGTAACGACTGCCATAGATATTGTTATGGCAACCGGGACCGACGGCTTAACGTGCTCTCCGAGGCACGACCAGACCAATGCAGGCCTGAGGGTGACGGGTGGAGCCGCTCGTCACCCTAGCAGAAGCAGGCCACGGCGGCGGCGCACATCGTAGGACCCATACCGGGGGCGAGTCGGGGACCGCGTGGTCCAGGGCCAGACCGAGAGGAATGGCCCTGGGTCAGCCGGGGTGCGAGGGATATGTCAAAAGACAACCTCACCTCCGGCCTAGCACATCGACCCACAGACGGCGTGCGGTTTAGTCGGTTCGAGTCCGACATAACCTACCCCTCCGGCTCCGGAGGGGTGGGTATCCGTGGGGATATCCCGCACGTAAAAAAAAACAAAAACCAGACCAATGCAAATACCTATATTCCTGCATACAAATATTCGCATTGAGAGGTGATCGAACCCGACGCCTCCTGCGAAGCGGCCGCGTTCACTACCGCTACGCCACAGAGGCTGTCTTGTATGAATCATCAGGTATAAGTACTAGCTGGTAATATCGGCTTAGACTCTGAAGGTCTTGATGTATCCAGGACCGAATTGCCAGTCCGAGAAACGTACCTTTCTCGAAAATGGGTTTCTTTTTATTTAAAACACGTCAATTTGACTTCACGTCGCCTGATGGTAAACTGAAGGCAAAGTCTCAGGAAAGAGGTTCACCATAACAAACACGTACCATGTTAAGAATGGTGGCACTCAGCTTGCCGGCCTCGTCAGATGCTTTTTCACGCCCCGCTTAAAGGAGCCGGGACTGTAGGAAGAAGGAAACACGTACTGGCAAAAAAAAGGCACCTAAAATGTCACAAATTGCCGGGAAAAATAGTAATCTTTCAAACGACGTCAAAACGGAGGAGGTTCTCAAGTCGACGCTTAAATATTTTTTTACGTATGACCACGCATTACTTTATACAGAGTGGTTCGATTTTATTAAATCTTTTTTTATTGGAAATAGTATATCCCGAAGTTGAACCCATATAAATTTCAAAATAAAAATCCAACTCTAAGGGTATGATTGATTGTTCACTCACTGATTGTAAGGTAGACCCACGCATAACTTTTTACAGAGTAGTCCGATTTTGACAATTTTGTTTTATTGGAAAGAGCATTTACTCCAAAGTTGGTCGCATATGAATTTGAAAAAAAGAATCTAACCCTAATGGTAGGAAAATCGGGGTAATTTATTGTTCACTCCCAGATTTTAGCGCTGAGTTGAGTAGTTATTTTTTTTAATTTTTAAGTGTGTAGTAATTAAGTAATAGTAGCCAAAAAAAAATAATGAAATAAAAACTTAAAAATTTTTTTTACCGCCGAACAAACTGAAAAGCAAATCATTGTAAAACTTTTTATTTAACCTTAACAACTAACTAACTATATCTAAGTATATAGGTATTTTTGTAAATAGTTGAGTTTTTGTTTCTCAGCTAATAACTCAGTTCTTAAAGTAATATAAGTATAGCTAAGTAATTTTGAGTCGGCGCCAAACAAGCTACCTATGTAATTGATTAATTACGTAAAGCGTAAAAATTAAACTGTTGAATTTTTTGTTAAAAAGTATTTTATTCACTCTAGAACCAGTTTTTTATTGACATCAATAATAAATTCTACTTAAGCCAGGCGTGGTTCACTCCGCGCAGTACATCCGTTATATACCTACAGCGAAGTATCCGGCCGACCGAATTTAAAATCAGTCGAGTGTCACTCGCGCTCGGCTGGGATTTTATAAAAACATTATTTTTTTCTCTCTTGATCGTGCCTACTTAAAGTAGGTACCTACCTTAGAATGGACAAGAAAAGAAAATATGACAGACGATATTGTGTGGCGTTCGGCTGTTTGAATTCGAATAGAAATATACCGGATTTATCTTTTTTCTCGCTTCCCAAAGATGCTGAAAGGTAAGTTTGCCAAATTAATAAATCTTAAAATTTTAAGGTAAATTTTAACCTACCCATAACCCAACCTATCAATACTACTGTTCGGACAGAATGCGTATCTAAACAAAAACTACTTATTTTATAGGTAGACCACAAAGTAGGTAGGTACCTAGCCAGCTAGATCGGACCCATCGGGGTCAACGTACTTCGCCGTCACCCGCCCGACGTATTTTTTTAGTTTCGAGTGTCCTTGACGGGCATCGCTCGTTGACTATAGGTAGGTAGGTACCACTGACGATACCTACCCTTCGTAATTTCTGCAGTTCCAAGTTCCTTCTTTTTAAAAGACTTCAAAAAAGGAGGAGGGTCTCAATTCGATTTTTTTAATGTTTGTCTCTTCATAACTCCGTCAGTTATTACTTCTTACCTACATAAGAACCTTCACGCTCGAAGGAGCGTTAGGTACCTTATGTACCTACCTTAAAGCTTAGCTTATAGGTAATATCTAGATTCTTTGCTTATAGTCCGAGAGCTGAAGTAATAAATTTAATAGGTATACAAATGAATAGCATAATATTTAATATTATTTACCTGAACATGATATTTAGATACTTTGGCCAGGCGTGGTTCACTCCACGCAGTACATCCATTATATACCTACAGCGAAGTACCAGGCCGACCGGCTTAAAATTAAGCCGTTTCGTGTTTGCGTATGTAACTAAACACCTAAATGATATGTTCAATTTAGCAAATACACTAAAGTGTACTAGTAAAGAATACTAAATGTAGTAGTATGCTTATCGTCTTATGTTAAAATATGCGGACATTGTAATAAAATACTTTTTTCATCTAATACTAGGTAGGTATGGTTAAAGTGGTCATTTTCACAGTAGAAAAATGTAAGTAGAAAAATAGTAACAGGTACTTAGCTGGACTGGTAATCAAATATTCAGTTCTTCACAAGAAGGCAACCCTAACAGCGTAAGAAGAGATAAGAGGTACGCGATAGAACGAGACGAAGTCGTAGGTGAATAAAATTATAGGTACCTAATGTTGTGCGAGCTGAATTCCACCGTATTGCGTCGGAGCAAGACTGGAATTAATTAAATCTTCTTGCGCAGTGATCCTTCTGTACGTAGTACTATTAATTATTCTGTGCTTAAGCCTAGTTTACTACCCCTTTAAAGAGGCTGGTGAAGAAGAAACATACAACACATAATTTACAATAGTTACATTTTTGTCTCGTGGCTGAATGAACAATAAGTATATAAAAAAGCCGCCAAGTGCGAGTCAGACTCGCCCATGAAGGGTTCCGTAGCAGCAAGTAACATAATATAAAAGTTCATGTAGTTCGTTGTTACTTTGACTGATGTTTTAATAATAGTGTACGGTTTACGATTTATGACGTATTAAAAATAACTACTTACTGGATCACGTTCAAACCAATTTTCGGTGGAAGTTTGCATGGTAATGTACATCCATATTTTTTTTGAAGTGAAAACTTCTTTAGCGGCGTTGGATGGGTGTAAAATGTTAAGGAAGCGTCAGGATTAGTTGACCTTTGTACCGTAATCGACGACCGACGTCATACAAGGTTAGGTAAATACTATCTATTTTGCAATTTACCTGAGATAGCGTCGTAGCTTAAACGGTAAGCACTTCGACTGTAAATCCTCATAGTTTCAGATAGTATCGGGTTCAAACCACCTGGCCTTCTGAAACTTTTTGTGATTATTTTTTCTTTTTGTAATTTATTACATTTTATGATTATTTTTTCTTTCTGTAATTTATTACTTTTTGTGTTTATTTTTTCTTTTCATAATTTATTAATTTCTTCTGACAGAAAATTAGCAGAAAATAAGTGATAGGTTCTATGATTAGCGCTATATTATAGGTATGGTATGTTCTTTTTTATCTTTTTCTATGTATATAACGAAGAAAGAAAAAAAGAAAATGTTTTCACTTCTGCCGGCAAAAAGACGGGTTGCACTCTGGGAAGAGTGCAACCCGTCTTTTTTTAGTTTTATCATTCTCTTATATTAGAAGTTACAGGGGGGAGGGGGGCATTATACCACTTTGGAAGTGTCCCTCGCGCAAACTATTCAGTTTAGAAAAAAAATATATTAGAAACCTCAATATCATTTTTGATATATAGATATGGGTTTGATGAAAAAAAAATTGTGAGTTTCAGTTATACTTAGAACTCCTAAAATTTATTGTTGTTTTTTTCTATTTTTATGTGAAAACCTTAATGCGGTTCACGGAATACATCTACTTACCAAGTTTCAACAGTATAGTTCTAATAGTTTCGGAAAAAAGTGGCTGTGACATACGGACGGACAGACAGACAGACATGACGAATCTATAAGGGTTCTGTTTTTTGCCATTTGGCTACGGAACCCTAAAAAACTTTATAATAAAATAATCAACCTAGTTAAAATATGACAAAAACGTCACGTTCCTAGTACATTATACAGCATTTTAGGAGGTGCCTGCACCATATAATTCTTGGTGTCCTCCCATGGGTATCATTAAAAGTCGACCAAGGGATAGAGCTCATTTGACATTTACCAACCGGCCCATTAATTGGTTCGTCCCCTATTACGTGAAATCAAAAATATTGACCCTTTAAGCAACTTCTAATTGCAGAACCCCATATTGTAGTCGCTTGTAAAAACCACGGCAGAGTTAATTCCATAACTTAAACGTGCGTGGGATGAAGTGCTAAATGAGAAGGGATGAAGCGAAATATGCGTGTTAATACAACTCTGCGTACCCATTCAGGGATTTATGTATGTGTCAGTGGCCAGGGGTCCCTACAATCCCATTCCTGCCGGCTTGCTTTACAAAGAGATACCGTGGTAGAATTCCATACAAAATGAGGTAGGGTAGTGTACTGAGTCAACGAATCATCACCAATACTGCTTAATATCGTATACTAAACTAAGATGTTGCTTATTTTATATTTTCATAATTTTTTTATTCCCAAAATAGGTCAAAATATAAATCAAAATTAGGCAAAATTAATAATTTTTTTACATTATAAAATAAAAATTAAATACATTATTGACCATGGGCAAAAATGTATGGACCTTGGTCCAATATACCAACAGCGTTAAAACCTATGCCAATTGAAAGCATTTGAAGAGTAGAATATTTAATACTACAGCACCAAGCTGAAATTGAGCGCGAACATGGTGTTTCAAACCTAACCTTATTACATTTATTTTAATAAAAATGGTCATTTGATCATAGTTTTGTGTGGTAGTTAGAGATGATCTTTACGAGATTACCTATATATCACATCATTTTTAGGGTTCCGTATTATATTACATCATTTTAGGGTTCCGTATTTTTGCACCAAAGCAAATGGGTATATCTTTTTATATAAAAAAAAAACAACAAAATGTTATATTGTACATTTATTAACAGTTTTATATTAAGTATCAGTTTTATCCCTAAAAGTAATTACAAAAATAGCTTCTATACAAGCTTGTGGTAGTGAAGGTGGAGAACGACCGAAAATAATATGGTTGGAATATGTGAACTTATCTGTTCTAAGGGAGTACAATTGTTGAGATAACGAATGACAGAGGTGAGTGGAAGAGAAAAAACATGCTACACCAACCCCACGTAATGGGAAAAGGGTAGGACGATGATAATGACAAGCTTGAGATAGACGTAATTATTATCAAAAATCTAGATGCGAGTGCTGTACAAAATGATTTAGTAGTTTATGAACTACAGTTAAAGCAGCATATTATCTCCTCTAAATAATGGTTGTCTCACATAAAAATATTTTATAGGTCAACAATGACATCATCTAAATGTAGTGCCGGTCTATGAAATCCTTCCCGTCTAGCCAGTCCCAAATACCATATTATAGAGATAACATGGGCACAGCTCCCTACTATGCGTCTACCCGTAAGACATGTACAATAATAATGTATTATCGCATCTCGGCCTACTTGATCGCGATCAATTAATGTATAAGTGTAATATGTTCTTGACCTAACGTGTCGAGATTGTATTCGTCCTAGTCCGGCGGTGGCGGCGTACGCGCAGGTACACAAAGAATAGAAAAAAAAGCTTTTGTTTACAGTTTATGATACTAAACTAAACCCGTTTGCACTAAACTCTACTTAGGTTAATCCTTGTAAAGTGACTCCTAAGTCTAAGATAATCTTAACTTTATTTTCAATTCCACCAACATATTTACGAAAGGGCATTCCTAACTTAAGATAAGCCTAGTAAAGCGAATGAAGGTGTAAATGAACGAATGAATTAGCCAAGTGTCTATGATAATTGAGCGATTGTCTATGATTTCTTTAACGATCTCGTCGGAATTTTGGCGCGAACGCGGGAAAGCGCACATCGCAGTATTATTTTATTTTTTGAAATTGGTGTGAATTCGAGTTTTTATGTGTAAAAATGTTGGATTTTTAGACATAACGTCTTGGACAATTCACACAAGTGTAGGAAAGTAGGATATTACAGTGAATTGTGACATTTCGTGTTCGTTCCAAATCTCCTGGGGGAGCTTTCAGTAAAGTCCCTACAACTTTACTGAAGCAGAAATCATCACTCATCGTCATCGTCATGGCAATCATCACTCATCGCCATCGTCATGAAAAAATATTGTATTGAAGATATTTAAGGTTTAGGCTGATGGCTTTGTGCCAAGCCCCAATAAATAATAATACAAAAAAACGATCTCGTCTCGTCAGTCAAGTCGCGTAAGTCACGTTGTATTTAAATTTATTTGAAAATAATAATAAATAAATTTAGGTTATTTATTTATTTAGTTTAATGTCATGTGCCAAACAGTACATAACAGTACCGGACATTGATTGACAACTGTCAAAAAAATAGGGTTAGGAGATTCTTAAAACGTTATGACTTACTTATTCGGTGTCATAAGAATTAAGATTGACTTAGCGTGTTTAGGAGTATCTTAGGGTTGGTGCAATGCATTTTCTTGTTAAGAGTGTCTTATATACTTTAGGCATCAGGTTAAGATACTCTTAAGTTCAGTCAAACGGGCATAAGAATTTTTATGATTTCTTAGTTTAGAAAATGTATCAAAACACCATGTTCGCGTTAGATATTGACTTAGCCATGTAAATATAAAATAAAGTGTACTCCAAAACCTATCATTTGGAATCACATCCAAGCTTGTTGAGAGATTGGACCAAAATTACCCAATGTCCTTTTGAATCAATGTTAATAAAATTTGTACAATTGTGTTAACGCAACGAGGACTCACATAAATGCGATACTCTCTTGCTCTCCATACATTTGCACTACGCGCCAGAACACTATGACGTCACACATGCTGCGATTTTGTATAGAGCGTTTTCGGGCGGCTCGCAAAATTCAATTTTCAAAATCAAATATCTTTAAAACTATTTGTCACTTCAACAGTTAATTTTATTATGGTAAGAACTAGAGTTCACGATGATAAAAAAAATTGGACACTACCCTATTGCCACAAATTACCTAATAAGTAGTTGAAAAAACCCCTCTAGTCAAGTGGCAATTCGCTATCCGGCGTTTGATGGAATAGAATGACGAATAGGAGCCGGCTAGAACGACTGTCATATACGTCAAATCCCCATTTGACGTATATGACAGTCGTTAACGCATGTCAAATACGTCAAATCCCATACATTCGTCATTCTATTCCATCAAACGCCGGCTAGCGAATTGCCACTTGTCTAGAGGGGCAGATAACTCACTACCTGGAAAATCAACAATCTAACTCAGTTAAATAGGTACCTAAAGACGACGAGATCAACCAATGCATACAAATATGTATCTTAACAGTCGGCCATACTGCTATTGGTATGGTCGTAGAGGGACGATTATTTCCAATGGCTTCTCTTTACAAAATGTTCACTCTTCACCGTTGGTATGTGTGTATGTACTCACTTGTATTGTCCACCGGAGTCAAGTAGGAATATTTCATTCTTCTCAATCACCTTCTGCACTCCTTCCCGGGAGGGGCTGTAGTGTATGATGGCTCCGTTGGGACCTCCGCTAGAGATGGTCTCGAACGACAGACCCATGAACTCGGCGTTTTCTCTGAAAAAAAGTAGTAAAAAGATTTAAATAGAAAAATAGAACCGGTCTAGGCGAGGTTTGAACCCATCGCGGGTTACAGGGCAATGCTTTGACCGCTAAGCTACCAGACGCCGCCCTTACCAAAGCAAACATACAAACTGCCCGCGAAAAGCATAACCTTTCTTGGCAGTCGGCTAAAGAAGGACGAAAACAATCGGCCACCTTGTCGAAATGGAGACTCGTTCGCTCGGCCAGAAAGTTCCGGCAGCTGCTCTTTTCGAAATTATAAGAAACTAGCTGACCCGGCGAACTTCGCACCGCCAATATTTTACCACCCGCGTGGCGTCAGATCCCGTTCCCGCTGCACCCCCTACTATATTAAACATGCATTATACATATAAACCTTCCTCTTGAATCACTCTATCTATTAAAAAAAACCGCATTAAAATCCGTTGCGTAGTTTTAAAGATTTAAGCATACAAAGGGATATAGGGACAGAGAAAGCGACTTTGTTTTATACCACACTCGAGAGCAATGAATCCGGGTCACTCAAAGAATCCAAAAAATCTCGGAAAGTAAGAATGCTAGGTTAATGCAATAAATTGTATTTAATAGACAATTTAATACTCCTTAAATGAAAGTATTAAAACTTCTTAGTTATTGTAAAGTTATATCATAAAAAAATCAAATTTGAAAAGGGAACACTGTCGAAGATGGAACTACGAAATTACAGGATTTGTTTTTGCTTTTGTTTGTAATCTGTCATTTATGTTGGTACATAAACCAGGTTGATAGTGCTCAATATTCATTATTCAAGCTGAAATCATGTCGCTTACACTTGAAGAATGCACCAGAATACTTACATTGGTGGAAACCGGCCGGAGTCAGCGCGATACAGCCAGGACTGTCGGTGTGTCGCTGTCAACAGTACAAAGAGTTCTCCGACGTTACGAAGAAACTGGTTCTAACCTACGCAGACCAGGAACGGGCAGAACTAGGTGTACCACAGCACGAGAAGACCGATACTTGGTGAACACCATGCTTCGAAATCGCTTTCTCACAGGAACTGAACTCACAAATCAGTTTCGACGCCTCGGAGGAAGTAACCCAAGTGCATGGACAGTAAGACGTCGGCTTGCTGAATCTAACTTAAAACCCCTTAGACCTGCAAACGGCCCTAAACTGGAGCGTGGCCATCGTATTTCAAGACTAAGATATGCCCAGAACCACGTAAATTGGAGTATTGAAGATTGGTCGAAAGTTATGTTCTCCGACGAATCAAAATTTATGCTCTACAAGCACGATGGAAGACACAGAGTGTATAGAAGACCAGGGGAAAGATTCAAGCAAGCATGCATCGAAGAAAAAGTAGCCTACGGTGGTGGGTATGTACTTGTGTGGGCCGGAATTTCCTCTGAAAGTCGCACAGAGCTGGTGATCATAGAAAACGGCTCTTTAACTAGCGTAAGATATGTGGAAGAAATCCTCAACGAACACGTTGGTCCATTTATGGTCAATTTGGGTGAGGATGCTATATTTATGCATGACAATGCCCGACCTCATACAGGTAGGATTGTGAATGACTACCTTCAAGAGATGAACATTACTTGTATGGAGTGGCCAGCGCGCAGCCCGGATATCAACCCGATCGAGCATGCTTGGGACGAGCTAGGGAGATGCGTAAAACAACGAAACCCTCCCCCAATCACGCTTCCTGAGCTCAAAATTGCTTTCACAGAGGAATGGGAGAATATTCCCCAAAATCGTATAAGGAACTTGGTGTACAGCATGCCAAACCGCGTAAACGCAGTAATGGAAGCACGAGGAGGTAATACGGAAGTATTGAAATTCAAGAAAATCGTCATAAAGTTCAAAAATTTCATGTTTCCTATTTTTGTTTTAAGGAGAGATCAGCAGTTTTTTTTCTTTATGTAATTTTGTGTAAATAAAATGTATGGTGACTCATATTTTTTTAACTTTCATTTAAGGAGTATTAAATTGTCTATTAAATACAATTTATTGAATTAACCTAGCATTCTTACTTTCCGAGATTTTTTGGATTCTTTGAGTGACCCGGATTCATTGCTCTCGAGTGTATGTAGAGATAACCGTTTTATTTTCGCGGATCTTTTTCTATAAGAAAGGTTTAACGTCAGTACCCCTAGCACGAACAACTATCGTAATCGTACCGTAAAAGTATTGAGAGAACGGAGCACTGCAATTGGCCGGCTTCACATACACACACACACATACACACACACACACAGGTTCACAGTAGACAGCCGGCCAATCGCATTGCTCCGTTCTCTCAATACGTTTACGATGCGATTACGAAAGTTGTTCGTGCTAGGGGTAATGTAGTGGACGCTCTTGAAGTGTGTAGGAACTGAAGCATATGGCGGTATGTCTCTGCCTATATTTTTGCCCGCGGCTCCGCCCGCGTGAATGTCGGTTATCGCGACCAAATATAGCCTGTGTCCTTTCTCAAGGTCTAATCTACACCTTTACCAAATTTCATCAAAATCGGTTCAGTGGTTTAGGCGTGAAAGCGTAACATACAGACAGACAGACAGAGTTACTTTCGCATTTATAATATTAGTATGGATACTCACTTGCGGAACTCCAACACTTTGTCAGCGGCTTGTATCTCCGTGACGGTTGCTCCCGCATCAATTTGGCTGTGAAGCCATCTGAAGAATCTGCTCACGGCTATACCGTCGCTGATGTGGCACTGACGGAAACCCTGGTGACGGCAATAGGATTGTTGTTGTATGGGTAATGATTTGCACTGAATGAAAACACTGACATACACTCATTTTGAATGGCATTATGCTCATATACACACAGTTCAGACGTTTCGAACGGATTCAATCAAAGAATCTACATGAGTGTGTATGATTTATAAGTGTGTGTGCGAGCGCACACACATAAACAACGTCAAACACGCGCGCGTGCACACACACACACACACACACCCAAACACACAAATCATACACACACCCTCTTTTTTAGGGATCCGTAACCAAATGGTAAAAATGGAACCCTATTACTAAGACTTCGTTGTGCGTCCCTCTATGCGTTGGCTCTATGCCCATCAGATGCAGATACCGCCCGAAGCTACCGTGTCCGGTGACGATCTGCGTCTGACGGTACGAGAGGCTACCATGTGGTCTCCCTAGCCACTCCCCCATGATGGGTCTTACCGCCGCAATCACGGTATGCCCTGAACGTGGTTGCTCAAGTCGTCGTTCCCACTCGGCCACCATGTCCCTGTGGAGCCGGGATTTCTCGGCCCGAATATCTTCGGGATCGTATCCCCGCTCCCGCACCTCCTTTCGGAACCGATCTAGCGCCGAAAGGGTCTTCGCTTCCAGGAACCACGGTGACGATCCGGCCAGGAGACTCGCCGCTTCGAAGGATATCGTACGGTACCCCCTGATGGCCCTGGCGGGCCTCGTCCTCTGCGCCATACGCAGCAGCATACACCCTCACACACATTTGTTTATTTTCAGCTATAGTCGGAATTTGTTATAGATCTCCGTCCTTTTTCGTTTTTTTCCGTCACAAGTTATTACTCACGTCTAATTCCACTTCATTCTTGACGAGCTTCATCAAAGCCACTGGCGATAGTTCTGATATTACGTTCAGAGGTTTCTTGAGGAAATCAACCTGAAAAAGAAAGTAAAATTATGAAAAAACATCTTACAAATAATTTCATCTTCCGAGCCTTTTCACAACTCGGTTGGAGCCGGCTGTCAGTGTAACGGCGAAACGGCCGAAGTTTGATATTTTCCGTAAAGGAATTGCAATCTGATCGCCATACCCGCCAGTTTTTCAGTTTTACAAAAACCTGTAATATAAATGAAATATTCGCATACAAAGAACGAAAGTATTGAAAACTAAGGGTTGTGTCGCTTTGCAGCAAAAAAAGGGACTATAGTCCCGTTGTCTGCAAAATTGTCGCTATTAGGGAATACAAAATTGAGTTTTGACAGCAGATGTAGCGCAATTTTCGTCTGTTGCTTATCGTCTGCTAGATAGAGAATCAACCGGCCGTCAAGTATTCTTTGGCAACATTTATAAAAATATGACTATAATCCCTTTCTGCAAACGAGCGGATAACGCACTGGCTATATCGAAGTTACGCAATTAGTTTAGGGCTCCAATTACCTGTAACAAATGCCATAGATGTTGGGACCGACGGCTTAATGCGCACTGTGACGCATAGAGAGGTATAGTAGAGGAATAGTAACCCATCCCTTAGGATGAAGGGACGTTAAATTTGGCTAGTACCTATTGCTTAACCTTGCAATGTGCTAACCTTCTCGATTACGGCTTAGCCTTGAGCCCCTTCTACGGGCAACCGAAAATTCCTGTTAGCCTATTTACTTCTATCAATTTACGCAGCAACAATTAAATCAAAAACAAAGAATGCCAACTTTAATCTGCTCTAAGTAACATACGTATAATACGACACTCACGCGCATTTTCAATTAGTCGGGTTATATTTTAACGATACAAAGCGGTGTCGAGTAATGTTTGTGGTACAGGAACGCGTCTGACTCATAGGTGGGGCGCATTAAAAAAATTCCGGAATGAATAAGAAAAAATACTATTAAAAGTCAAAAATAAATTTATTGTTACTCAAAATATTCTCCCTTTGCGTCAATGCACTTTTTTATTCGATTGAACCAATTTTGAAAACTTTTGTGCCACTCCTCCGTGGTGACCCCAGAAACCTTCGACAGCCTCTTCTGGTGATGAAAATCGTTGACCGCGTAATTGGTTCTAAATTTTTGGGAACAGAAAAAAGTCACAAGGTGCCAGGTCGGGACTGTATGCAGGATGGTTCATAAGTTCTACGTTTTTCACCTTCAAAAATTCGTTTGTCTCTCTGGCCGTGTGGGAACTAGCATTGTCGTGGTGCAAGATGATACGGCGTTTACGGTTATTTTTACGGAGTTCGTCAATAACTTCCGGCAAACAAATGGTCGTCTACCAGTCACTCGACTATTCTTTAAAGCAACAGTAGCCACGTGTCCAGTTTTATTAAAAAAAGAAGCAATCATCCGCTTAGATGACTGCTTCTTTTTTGCGAATTTTACGCGCGCTGCTTTGGTTGGTTTCGGCTCATCTTGAAAGACCCATACGCTCGATTGCTGATTTGTTTTGGAATCGTAGCAATAAATCCATGTTTCGTCACCTGTTACTATGTCCCACACCAAATTTGACGCACCTTCGTTGAATCTGGTACGCATGGCACTGCACCAAGTGACGCGGTCCGTTTTTTGAGCCTCGGTCAAATTGTGTGGGATCCACCGCGAGCACAGCTTTCTCACACCCAAATGTTTGTGTAGGATTGATTGTATTTGACTCATGCCTATGTCTAAGGATGAGCGAATTTCATGGTAGGTCACATGCCTGTCTGTTTTAATCATACGGCGCACAGCATCGATGTTTTTGTTGTTCACAGCGGTGGACGGGCGACCATCGCGAGATTCGTCACTGAGATTGACACCACACCAAACCAGCTATAAATAGTCGTCTTGCATGGTGCAAAAGCAGATTAAAACCGAACGATGCTCTGTTGAGCTGTCAAATTATACTTAAACCGTAGAAAATCATCATCATCATTTCAGCCGAAAGACGTCCACTGCTGGACAAAGGCCTCCCCCAAGGATTTCCACAATGACCGATCCTGCGCCTTCCGCATCCATGCCCTTCCCGCGACCTTCACCAGGTCGTCGGTCCACCGTGTGGGAGGCCTGCCTACACCGCGTCTTCCGGCGCGTGGTCGCCACTCGAGAACTCTCTTGCCCCAACGGCCATCAGTTCTACGAGCTATGTGCCCCGCCCACTGCCACTTAAGTTTGGCGATTCTGTGTGCTATGTCGGTTACTTTAGTTCTCCTGCGGATCTCCTCATTTCTGATTCGATCACGCAAGGAAACTCCGAGCATAGCACGCTCCATCGCCCTTGGGGTGACCTTGAGTCTTCTTATGAGGCCCATAGTAAGGGACCAAGTCTCAGTTCGTTAGGTCATCGCTGGCAACATACACTGAAAATCATACTACGAAAATTTTCCCGACTTCAATTTATTAATTAATTTTTAAAACGGCGCTACAATGTAAAAACAATTGACAGTCAGATGAAACAAACTGCATTCTACAGCCAAAGAGTTATATTTCCAAATGTTGTAATTACTTTTTAAATATTGTTTATGTAAGTGGCCAGTTCCGGAAACTTTTAGTGCGGCCTATGTAGAACGTAAACATTCTGGCTGCCATTTTAAAGTTCACGTTGACACGTTGTGAATGTTAACATTCGAATTTCGAATGCGTCTCGAGTTTGCGTACCCCTGAGGCCCTGAATGCGTGTTTACAATATTTATAGCGACTCGTGACGGTTAAGATAAATAAGAAATAAGTTTTAATTGTTTGTATTTATATTTGTAGGTATTTGTTATTGTTCTCAGAAAATAAATATATTTTTTATTTTTACTTTAGTATTAGCAGTGGTTTCACGTCAATGGAACAATCACCAGGATTCGAACCTGGCACCTCTCGATGTTAAAGCAGACTCCTGACCCACAAGTACCGACGCTTCGAACAAATTATTGTATCTGTTCATCAAGTTGGTGCCTATGTAAAACATATGCTTACCCCAGAAGCCGCCCGGTGTATCGCTTCGCTCCCAGAGCTACACACCCAGATGGAATGATCTCCACCCGAATTGGACAGTTCTCTCTGAAAACAAATATAAATATAGACTTTAGACCGGATCTCTGCCTACCCCACTGCGAAAGAGGTGTGACTGTATGTATGTATGTGTAGATCGGGGTATAATTTTTTTGCAAAAATTTAATCCCATATCTGTTAACAAAAGTAGTTTTAGTTACGCCTTATAACATAGCACGAGTGTGACGCTCCTGGTGTTGGACACGTCCATAGGCCACGGTAATCACTTTCCATTAGGTGGGCCGTGTGCTTGTCTGCCACCTCATTGGTAAAAAAACTATATGCACTAAAAACCCTGTCACAATCGATCTAGCCACTTCAAATAACCGAAACAAAAAGTCAGACGATAATTTTTTTTACACAGCGTGTATAGTAAATGAGTGAACGTGCATCGCATGTGAGGGTTTATGTGCACGCCGCCATCACACACACACACACACACAATGTGGTGTGGGAAAAGTGTGTATGTGTGTGCATATGGGTATGTATAAAATGTACAACAGTATTGTTTTTTATTGAATAATCCATTTACAATTTTCCACAGATATTTTATTATTCTGAGTTAAACCCACATTGTAAGCGTGTGTGTGAGGGAGAGTGTATATGTGTACACTACCGGCACGGTATGATGGCCGTTAAGTACTATGAGGACTTGGCAGAGGTTGCTTGCTATCTCTCTTTTTTACACGGACGTTTAGTACCACCTTATCTACTACCTTATCATCTCAACTGCAGATGACTAGACCGTTTTACTCGGTCAATATCGTAACTTAATTAATATGTCAAAACGGCCATCATTGCGTGCCACAAGTATCGTGAGTGTGTGTGTGTGTGTGCGTTTTTTTGAAGTGAAAACTTCTTTAGCGGCGTTGGATGGGTAAAAAGTGTTAAACTCGCGTCAGGATCGCTTGACCTTTGAACCGTAATCGACGACTGACGTCATACAATATTAGCTACAGACTGTCTATTTTGCAAGATACGATTAATAGCTTCGTAGCATAGCGGTAAGCGCTTCGACTAAGTCCTTATGATTTCAGATAGTACCGGGTTCAAACCTGGCCTTCTGACACTTTTTGTGATTATTTTTTCTTTTTGTAATTTATTCATTTCTTCTGACAGAAAATTTGCAGAAAATTAGTGATAGGTTCTATGATTGGCGCTATATTATAGGTATGGTATGGTATGGTATGTTCTTTTTATCTTTTTCTATGTAGAAAGTAAGAAAGAAAAAGTTTTCACTTCTGCCGGCACTCCCAGTCCCAGAGTGAAACCCGTATTTTTTCTTATAATTATGTACTCACAGCTATATTCTTCAACACGCTCTCAACCTCTCCATACTGTAGCACTTTGAAGTCGGTCACTCCTTCCTCTTTCAGGTGTGTGGACACGTCGGTGGTTACCTCGCTGTTCAGGAATAATTTGACGGCGGTCGGCGTGATTATGAGGTAGGAGAAGAATACCGGGTTGTATTTAATGTCGCTGCCGCGGAGATTGAGGGTATCTGAAAAAATTACAAATTAGTTTTTTTTTACTATTAAGTAATTACTGTAGGAGGTAGTGTAAAGTTGTGAATGTTTTATAAGTCTGTTTTAAATAATTTTTCTAATATAGTCGATATTTTAGTAATTTTCGAGACTAAATAACTGTTTTGTCTATGGTTGTGCAAGCGAGATTGGACAACATTAACTAAAGTGTCTATTCACGGTGCTGCGCTGAAGTATATTGTATCCGCTACAGTAGGACACGATGGTATTTCAGTCAAATTGAGCAGTCCGACTGGGGAAGTACCTCCGCTATAATAGCCTCGTGTGGTGTTCCCGGCGGCGAGTAGGTTAGCCAGAACTCACTGGAGAGTTTTTGTGCTGACAGTGGGGAGACCTAGTAAGCTATATTATTGTAAAGTTTCATTACAGTCCTTTCAGTAGTTTTTACGTGAAAGCCTCTGTGGCGTGGCGGTAGTGAACGCGGCCGCTACGCAAGAGGCGCGGGTCCGATCCCCGCTCAGTGCAAATATTTGTATGCATGAATATGTATATTTGCATTGGTCTGGGTGTTTCTATGTATAATTTGTATATGTATTTACAAAAAAAAATATTCCAAGTATGTTTATCCGCATTCTAGACTCCATAACACAAGCTAGTTAAGCTATGCTTACCATGGGTCTAGATAGCGCTGTGTGAAATATTGTGGAATATTTAATTTAATAATTTAATTTAAAACATCCATCCATACTCAAAAATTTACGCATTTATAATATCAGTAAGATATATCAGAATAACACAGGCTACAATTTATAAAGATATTGTGTGAATTGTTGCGTAAAAGCGAAATGTAGGGTAAAACTAGTATTACAATACTTACAAGCCACTTCGTCGAGCGCGTTGATGACAAGCACGGACGCCTTCCGTTCGGCCATCTGCTTACGAAGTTCTTTTATTTTATCACCTGCTGTTTTACCTTTAATCAGAAAAATTAAATGCTAATTTATGTACATTGGTGTTACAAAAACGCAACTGCCTTCTAACTCCTCCGAGGAGGGCCAGACCGAGAGGAAAGGCTCTGGGTCAGCCGGGGTGCGAAAGATATGTCGATGACAACCTCACTTTCGGTCTAGCACAACGACCCACAGACGGCGTGCGGTTTAGTCGGTTCAAGTCCGACATAACCTCTCCATCCGGCTCCGGAGAAACTGGGGGGGGGGGGGGATACGTGGGGATTCCCCGCACGTAAAAAAAAAAAGACGGGTTGCACTCTGGGAGTGCCGGCAGAAGTGAAAACATTTTCTTTTTTTCTTTCTTCGTTATATACATAGAAAAAGATAAAAAAGAACATACCATACCATACCTATAATATAGCGCTAATCATAGAACCTATCACTTATTTTCTGCTAATTTTCTGTCAGAAGAAATTAATAAATTATAAAAAGAAAAAATAATCCCAAATAATAATAAAAAAACAAAAAGAAAAAAATATCATAAAAAGTAATAAATTACACAAAGAAAAAATAATCACCAAAAGTAATAAATTATAATAAGAAAAAACAATTTTAAAAAATCCCTGAAGGCCAGGTGGTTTGAACCCGATACTATCTGAAACTATAAGGACTTACAGTCGACGTGCTTACCGTTTAAGCTACGACGATATATAATGTAACTTGCAAAATACATAGTCTGTACCTAATCTTGTATGACGTCAGTCGTCGGTTACGGTTCAAAGGTCAACTAATCCTGACGCTTCCTTAACATTTTACACCCATCCAACGCCGCTAAAGAAGTTTTCACTTCAAAATCCATCAGATTTATGAGGTCGTCCTTCCACCTGGCACGCGGTCGTCATTCCAGAACGTTCGTTTTTGCTCCATCGGCCATCTGTTCTGCGTGCTATGTCGCCCACTGCCACTTCAACGAGATAATCCGTTGGGCTATGTTGATTACTTTTGTTCTCCTACGGATATCATCATTTCTGACGCGATCACGTAGGGAGATACCAAGCATAGCCCTCTCCATAGCTCGTTGAGCGACTTTGACCTTTTTAATGAGACCTAGTAAGGGACCGCGTTTCAGATCCATAAGTCATCACTGGTAACGCTGAGGACCTCGTCTTCAGGCACTGACGTATGGCAGACGAGAAGACATCTCGTAGCTTCCCGAACGCTGCCCAGCCGAATCGGATTCGTCGATTGACCTCGTCGCATACCCATTTTAAATACACAAAAGCTAAACATAATGGAAGAGATGCAAGCCTCATATACCACCGAGTACCACGCTAAGCTGATAATATACAAAACAAACTAAATCAAAATCGAATCATCCGTTCTGTAGTTATGATGTCACATATAGACACAAAGGGGTTAAATATGGATCTTACCAGTATATTTAATAGGTAGTGGTATGATGGTGTTGTTCGGCCTCGCCGGTGGAGGGTCTTGGAGCTGAACCCTGACCTCGTCGACCAGGTTCTTTGATACGGGCACCAGGGTCATGCTGGACTTGTTTAATGTTGTCTGTACGAAAGAAAAGTGAACATAATTCTAAGATATAGCACCATCTAGACCCTAAGTATGGTACTTACTTATTCTCCGTTTGACGAATACACAGTAGACCTGAATAACCTTTTGTATCTTTTCCCTATTTAAATCTCCCTGGTTCTTTCTTTTGAGGATTAATGATAGAAAAGTAACCGAACTGGTACAAATTTGTCACGAATTTCGGCCAGGTGGGCACCACCGTGCACTATTGCGAAAAACTCTCCATAGTAATCCAATCTCGGTTGGATTGCGTTCAGGGGAGCAAGTGCAGCCGGGCAGGGGGGGATTATGGTCGCAGCACTAGTGGGGCGGCGGGTGTCACGCAGTGCACAGACAACAATCCTCTACTGATGAGGCCGTCAAGATGAGTGCCACCATATTTAACGTGGTACGTATATCCCAGGGAAGTCACACTGATGCTGCCGACAATGTAAACGCAGAGAGTTTCTGTGCCGTCAGTATAGAAGACAAGGCAGGAATAGCCTTTGGTTTTCCCACTGACTCTGAACTCTCCAGTGAGCTCTGGGCCCCGATTCTGCTATTTTGTGTCATAGCATAGCCACTGTCGTACCACCCTCTGTGTCTAACACAGAGGAACATCACAAATTCCCACATTAGGAGAAATGTTTCTCTCTTACCTGCAAAGGTGTCCATTCTTCCCGGCTAAAGGTGTACGGATCCACTCCTACCGCAGCACCCCCTTTCAAATTGGATGTCAACCACTTTTCTATGGTGGGAGTATCGGGGAGGGCTGCAAACAATATTAAGTACATGAAGTATTTAAAAAAGAAAGCAACGGTAGTGCCAACAGAAGTGAAAACTTAGCATTATGTAGATACGTAGAATATACTGCTTCCGGGCTCAAGATTCAACATCAGTCGCAGCGAAGTCGACGACGAGGCAAGGTCTACGGACTCGTCGCCGCCCGGACCTGACGATGTCGACCGCAGTGATCACCGAAACGTCTGGAACGCAAGTTTCATATGGACCACGGCCAATCAGCCCGGAAGCAGAATATTCTACATGCAACGCCGGCCGTGAAAGCCTAAAGACTTATAAATGTAGATACTTATACACAGAGTTGTCAGGTGTCACATGTGAAGTGTCACAAGAGGTCTCTCAGTAACGGCGTGGCGAGTTAAATAGCTTTTTCCCATTTCAAAAGATGCCCAATGCGCATAGTTTCCATAAAAAAAACACTTACAGAAAAACAGCTTTGCTGCAAAGCTTGCAATGCCTGATTGACTGATTTATCTAAACCGCTATAAACTTAGGTAACATTTTGGTAGTCATAGCTTTTTAAAATTGATAGGTAAGCAATGAACTCAGGTGTGGGAAGCATGATATCCCCAACGAACCCCGGAATAGGAGGGAGGATGGCAGGCGGGCAGGCAAAATACACTTGTCAAATATATCGGTGGACCTTACAGCTATTCAGGCGGCGACCATGTCATAACTCCAAAACGGTTTGGGGTTTTTGCGGCAAAGATATTTTTATTTCTTATCTGTGGTCGCCGCATGAGCAGATAACACGCGGCGTGTGACATGCACGTGACAAAATTGACATTAATGTAATGACATAGTCAACGTGTCATGACCTACGTGGCACATAGAAAAATGCTTAATACACCACACATGGTCTCACTTAACACGTGTATTATTGTATTACAATTGGGTATTTTCCTGTAGTTAAAATAAATTATTTAGCTGAACTTATTAAATTAAGACTGGCAAAAGAGTGAAAACAGTTGCGTCGGTTCTTATTTTATGGTTCATTTTTATTTTTAATCATCCACCCAACCTTTAATAGTAAATTATTTGACTATTAAATATCATGACGTCACAAATATTTTTTTCATACAATTTTTCTTATAACTTTCCGTTTTGACGTTTAATAAAAAGTAACTAATTTGACAAGTCAGTCAAATACCCAATTATAAAATACCTATGTACAATGTGTCCGCAATAAGGGCTAGACGTCACGATCATGACGTCACAAATATTTTTTTCATACAATTTTCCTTATAACTTTCCGTTTTGACGTTTAATAAAAAGTAACTAATTTGACTAGTCAGTCAAATACCCAATTATAAAATACCTATGTACAATGTGTCCGCAATAAAGGCTAGACACTCAGCATAATATATACTGAGGTGGGTATTAATTAACTAGCACAGAACTGATTTTCAGTGTAAACCCATAAGTGCCACTTGACGTCGTCTAGCAATATCGCAACAGCATAGTGAAAGCAGCACATTTTAGGTTTTAAGCAATACTTACACTGCTTCATCAGGTTCCAGACCGATAGATCGACCTCCTTCTCGAACTGAGTATAGTATCTGCCGTCGGTCCATACCAGGGCCTCTGTGGGAGTCACCACCGCGGTGCCCGCTGAGCCAGTGAAGCCTGTGATCCATTCCCGACGAGCATCTACAGGCGCTATGTATTCTGACTGAGAGGATAAATTAAATTAAATTAAATATCATTTTATTCATGGCAACTAGGCCCAATTTGTTAGTAACAATTCATCTTACATGTATGGTTAGTATGAAATATGTCAACAATTAAATCAGGAAATTATTATGGGTGCGCCAAAGTTCACCTAAATTTTCAACTCCGAAAATTGGAACTCCGAAAATGTTCTTCCTAACATTTTTCATCCTAACAATCACAATTCCTAACTACTCTGTCTCTAATGTTTTAATTCCGAATCATTCAACTTCATAATGTCGGTAGCAATAAACATCTATTATACTATTATTTCTTTTCCTATATTTTGTCAACATAACCATCTTTTACACTATTATTGAAAGTCATACCTTTTCAAACTGTAGAATTATTTTTTAAAGAATATTAAACCACCTTTATAATGTTCCAAATCACATTTATTTTTAACTGTAACATTTACAATATAGTTAACACCGCGACTCAGATTACCCTGACTCGGATAGATTAGGTTAGAAGGCTAATGCGGGAGCGGAGCGTAGCGAAGCTCCCGCATTAGGCCTTTGTGGTTATTTTTTTATAAACCATCCAGAAGTAGGAGCCCCGCGTAGCGGGGCTCCGTCGACCTTGTAGACGCATCAATTGTTTAGTTTACAAAATCATATTATGAAGGGGTTTAAAAATATAATTCTACCGACATATATTTTTATTACATTTGGTAGATAAATGTTTCTTTCTAAGTTTGAGTGACAATATTATGGTAATTATGTTTAGGGATAAAAACGTTAGGATAAAAAACAGTAGGAGCTTTAATATTGTATGTTAACGATTTTATTGATAACAATTTTTGGAAACATGAGTGTTATGAACATCGACGGTAGCACTACAAATAGTATGAATAAAAACTTTAGGATTAAAAATTTTAGGAGGAGTGATCATTCGGATTACAAATCGTTAGGAAGAACAATTTTGGATAAAGAACTTTAGGTGAGTCAATATGGACCTAATTATTATCAATCGACATTATATATCTGATGTCAGTCAAAAAATATAATTCAATAATCAAATAATTAAAAAAAATAATAAATGAAATAAAACCGCACGCCGTCTGTGGCCGAAGGTGAGGTTGTCTTGCGACATATCCCTCGCACCCCGGCTGACCCAGGGCCATTCCTCTCGGTCTGGCCCTCCTCGGGGGGGGGGGGGGACCACGCGGTCCTCGACTCGCCCCCCGAATTGGGGGGAGCGCGCATCGCGCATGACCTGCTCGCAGAAGGAGGTGCTGGCCGCCCACGCATCCGCGCAGCGGACCATCGCCGCGAGCAGGGTGGAGAGCGTGAGCACTCTCACCCCCAGGGCCGCCACAAGCTCCCGCCTCGGGGAGACAGATGGTCAATGGACCCGTAAATATCTCCATCTCTTTCCCACTGAACCGTGCCCAAAACTGAATCGCTCATGCGCATCGCGGTGGAAGTGAATGACATGAACCTCCTGCTGCGGTTTCTCAAAAAAACATTAATTAGAATGTTTCTTCAGGGTCGGCAGCACCAATGTCACGACACTGGTGTTGCATACGTCCATAGCCTTATATATTATAACGATAACCGATATTATTGCGATAACCGACATCCATGCGAGCGGAGCCGCGGGCAAAAGCTAGTACTTACATAATGAGCATCAGAAGTAGGTATGATAAACGCCGTGAGCGCTGTCGGCTGTGAAGACATCAGCGCTCGAAGCGCTGTCACACGCTGGCGCGTCATAGCTTGCAGATCTGTAGAGAAAACTCAATATTTATTAGAATTCTGATAGATGGCTCCAGCGTCTGCGTCACCCTAAGAAACACGTATGTATAAGAGAATTTCAAATATCGAAGACGTGTCCAGCTGCGACAGCCTTGATAGAGATTCTCATTGGTTGCACTGGGTGACGTCACTTGAGATCGACCAATGATAATTTCTATCAAGACTGTCTGGACGCTGTGTGCATAGATAATTGCACAGCATGTAGCTCAGTTGGTCAGAGGGTTCCCCTAAGGAAGGGACTTGTCGCGCGGTAACGTTTCATACTAGATGTTGACTGTTTACGAATTTCCGATCCAAATTTATTGGCATACTACTTTTTGAAGTGAAAACTTCTTCAGCGGCGTTGGATGGGTAAAAAGTGTTAAACTCGCGTCAGGATTACTTGACCTTTGAACCGTAGCGGACGACTGACGTCATACAACATTAGCTACGGATTGACTGATTGACAGATTTCTATTTTGCAAGATATACATAGCTTCGTAGCTTAGCGGTAGGCGCTTCGACTGCAAGTCCTTATGGTTTCAGATAGTACCGGGTTCAAACCTGGCCTTCTGACACTTTTTGTGATTACTTTTTCTTTTTGTACTTAATTCATTAATATCTTCTGACAGAAAATTAGTGATAGGTTCTATGATTGGTGCTATATTATGTATAGGTATGGTATGGTATGGTATGGTATGTTCTTTTTATCTTTTTTTCTGTATATAACGATGAAAGAAAGAAAGGAAATGTTTTCACTTCTGCCGGCACTTCCGGAGTGACGAGGCATTCGTATAGGGCCATGGACCGCACGCCACCCGCGTAGAGTCTCCTGCAAGAGTCCTCCGGGCCCCTCAAGTTGAGCAACAGCCGACCCAAAGCGTTCGCTGAGACCACCAACTTGGGGCGCGTACTTTGGAAGTGCTCTACGAAGTCCCATCGACCGTCGAGCACGAGCCCACTTTCAACCGGGAGTATACTACTTAATTACAAACAGATAAATAAATAAATAAATATTCCAAAACATTTTACATAACGCGCGATCTAGACCCAAGGTAAGCATAGATTAACTAGCTTGTGTTATGAAATCTAGATTGTGGATAAACACCCAGACCAATGCAAATATTCATATTCATGCATACAAATATTTGCACTGAGCGGCGATCGAACCCGCGCCTCCTGCGTAGCGGCCGCGTTCACTACCGCCACGCCACGGAGGCTGTTGATAAGATTAGCATTGTAAACAGATACTCCTTAACACATATTGGTAGAGTAATAGTGATGTTTGTTTGTGTCTGTGTGTATCTTAATGCGGGTGTGTGCGTGTGTGTGCGGGTTTGCGTGCCTGCGTGCATGCTTGCGTGCTTGTGTGCGTGCTTGCGTGCGTACGTCGTACTTGCATGCGTGCGTGCCTGTGTATGTGTGTGTGTGTGTGTAGGGCTTGTAAATTGAAATTCTAACCAACCTTCTCTTGCTCTACTCCTAACTCTGTTACGTGTCCTTGCATCCAGTTGTCCTGCTAATCTGCAATAAGATTGAGAATTTTAATTTAGTAAAGGTTATGGAACCAGACCTTTATAGATTTGCCTCTTCAACGTAATTTGCCTTTGCCCACACAATGTTCGATTAAACTTTGTTCTAGCGTTAACACCTAAAACTCCGAACAAAAATTAGGCGCCATTCATTGACTAGGCCACATCACCCAGAAAGCAATCATAGAGATGGAGTTAGTCGATCGACTTCATTTTTAGGGTTCCGTAGCCAAATGGCAAAAAACTGAACCCTATTATGGATTCGTCATGTCTGCCTGTCTGTCTGTCCGTTCATATGTCACAGCCGAAGTGGCTGAAACTATAAGAACCATAGTGTTGAAACTTGGTAAGTAGATGTATTCTGTGAAAGATTTTCACACAAAAATAAAAAAAACCAACGAAGACAAAAAATTTGGGGGTTCTCCATACTTAGAAAAGATACATAAATTTTTTTTTTTATAAAATCTGTTGTAGTATATCTATGCAGAGGTTTCAAAAATGATATTGAGGTTACAAATATATTTTTTTTTCTAAACTGAACTGAATAGTGTGCGCGAGAGAAACTTTCAAAGTGGTAAAAAGTGCCACCTCCCCTCCCCCTTTAACTTCTAAAATAAGACAATGGTAAAACTAAATAAAATATAAGATGTACATTACATTACCATTTCAATTTCCACCAACAATTGGTTTAAATAGATCAAATCAAATCAAATCATATTTATTTGTATTAAACATGTGTTATACATACATGTGCATGCAAGATGTAATTTGGTAGTATGTCCAACATGTTTAGCCGCGTGTGTGGCGGCGTACAAATGTCATTAATATTTATATCCAAAAAAACAAATTCAATAATACATCTGAGTCAAAATCAAAATGTCAAGTAAGGTATTCAATTAAAATATTTCATTGCTTTAAATGTTATGTCAAAAATGTCAAAATAATAATAATAATGGTACAATAATGAAGTGCTAATGTCAATACATAGATATACGTAAAATGTCAAATCTCATGTCACAACCTTGTCATCTAGAAATTCTTTAACATTGTAGTATGCTTTTTGCAGTGAGAATTTTTCTTAACTAATCTCCTTCCAATCTTTAGGCAATTTATTAAATATTATAGGCGCCATACAAATAATGCTATTGCGCAAAAAGGCCGTCTTTGCCCTGTGCAAACGAAGCTTTGTGTTATCCCTCCTGTTTCGGGGAACTGTTACTTGCAAGGACGGAAATAAATGCAGGTTACATTTAACAAACACAGCTACTTCAAAAATATACAGACTAGGTAGTGTTAAAATTTTCTAGTCCTGAAAGTAAGCCCTGCAACTATCTGTAGTTTTCAATTTAAACATAGATCTTATGCATCTCTTTTGTGCCTTGAACACAACTTCTTTATCTGTGGAGTTACCCCAGAAGATAACTCCATATCGTAACAGAGGTGCAGCTAGACCATGATAAGCTGTTATTAGAGCATCTCTATTAACAATGCTGGAGAGCGTATGTAAAGCATAGGCAGAACTACATATTCTCTTACAGAGCTGATCTATGTGTGATTTCCAGTTAATCTGTTCATCAATTGTCAGTCCAAGAAATTTTGTCGTGCTAACGTTTTCAATTATATTATTCTGATATTCTATGTCTATTCCATGTGCAGTTACTCTTTGGTTAAAATGCATAATTTTAGTTTTTTGTAGGTTAATTTTTAAATTGTTAATGTCCAACCATTTAATTATAGAAGTCAAAGTATTACGTATGTCAGTTTTATATTTATTTAAGTCAATATTATCATTAGAAATTGTCAATGTACTGTCATCTGCAAATAATGTCATGTGATGTCGAGTAGATTTTGGTAAGTCATTTATAAAGAGCAACGGGCCCAGTACACTGCCCTGAGGAACACCATACATGACATTTCTCTGTTCTGACTGATGTATTTCTTCATGTTTTGTTACAGTATTTATTCTAGTTATCTCTGTGTACTGTTTTCTGTTATTCAGATAAGATTTCAATAGATCTAACACATTACCTCTTACACCATATGCTTCAAGCTTTTTAGGAAGAATGTCATGTTTAACATAGTCAAATGCTTGCGTCATATCACAGTAGATTGCACATACAGGTGTTCTTTTATCGACTTTTAACATTACTTCATATTAAAACTCATAGATTGCCAAATTAATAGTTTTCTTTTCGCGGAACCCTTTTTGTTCATTGCAAAGTATATTATTTTTTTCCAAATAGTTATACAATTCTTTGTGCAAATATTTTTCAAAAATCTTGGCAATAACAGGTATCAGTGATATTGGTCTATAGTACTCCATGATTTCCCTATCATCTTTCTTGAATAATGGCTTTAGTAATTCTAAGTAGTATTTTTAATAGGTACGTCATAAATCCTTAACCGCAATTTACCTTTCATTCAATCAACTTATACTACAACTTTTATAATATGTTACTTGCTGTTACGGAACCCTTCATGGGCGAGTTTGACTCGCACCTGGCCGCTTTTATTGTATTTTATTAGCTTGAAAATTTTACAATCGAAACCGACTGTTATGAAATCGATACTTTTTTTTAAATTATAAAGTCGTAATAGTACTTAAATTAATGCATACGGCCGGGTTTTTATTAACAATCAATTGATTTAAGACTGTTTTTGATTGTCACGCGGGCACTATGAAAGGAGTTATCGAAGGCTAGTTTATGTTTTTTAAATCGAAAAATACCAAACTTAAAGGTATTCCAAATGTGGATTAAGTAAATATTTTGGAGATTAGCGTGTGCGTTATGGCCTGCTATCGGTTTATGATACATTTTATAACATGTACAGACACGAAATATCTCCTGCTTTATAATTATGCAGGTATATATAGAAAATAAATTAAAACTCTAGGTACATAAAATCATGAAATCATTTGCATTTATCGATTTATGATACTGTAAATCGATGTTTTTAAATTAATCGATACCTATTTTAAATTTTTGTGCAATCACTACTTCCATCTGTCACGGCCATCTGTGGCGGCTGAATAAACATTTTGTGACGTCACTGGGGTCAAGATATAAGCGGCAACTCACTATAGGTACAACATGTGTCATATCATATATAACACGTTTATTTAGATCAACCGAACACAATTGCGCCGTTGTCACTCATGTTGACTACGTCGTGCAACGAAAGGAATAACCGCTATTATAACACCAAGGTCATACAGGCAAATTAATATCGCCAGACCACAATGTGCGTTTGTAGAACTGCTAACTGAAAACCGCTTCTTATATTAGGCAACTGCAAAGTTATTAGTGCCCTGATACTTGACAGTTGATAGCCTCTTGGCTTGGCGGTAGTAAGCCCGACTACTACCCAAAGCGGCTCAGCGCAAATATTTTTCATGCATGAATATGGCTATTTGCATTTGTATGCTCGTGGCTCGGTGAGCACGTTAAGCCTTCGGCTCTGGTTGCCATACGAACATAGATACAGTCAAACCTGGGTAAGTGAGATCTGGATAAGTTAAAAATCTTCATATGTGAGAGTAATAGCCAGGACCCGTCATTTTAAGCTCCCAAAACCCTCTATGAGCGAGAAAGAGAAACCTCCGTAAGAGAGAGTCGTTTTCCCTCATGGACCCCCGTAAGTGAGACTGCTACTTATCAATACCTCTATAAGCGACAGTCAAGCTTTATTTATTAATATTATTTAGGAGGAATAGTTTTATATTTAGCTACAATAAAAATACAATACATACATAAAAGATACACAATTACAGTAACAAATGACAAAACAAATTACAATAACATCTGCTATTTTATGACATGAGTTTAAAGTTAAGAATGATCTTAACTTTCGGGTTTTTGTATTCCTTTCATCATTTCATGTAAGCATCTTGATGCCTATCCTTATAAAGTACTTATATGTCGAAAATATATATGTACATAATATAATAATATGTTGTGCATATTATGCACAGATGTAATTTTATCATATTACATAATATTTACTACATTCGTACTTGCTGTGACTTGTTATTGCTGCGTACCTCTATAAGAGAGAAACGCTACCCATGTACCTGCATCAGCGAGAAACTCGGGTTAGTGAGAAACCTCTATAAGCGAGAATGAGATTATGCTCCCTTGAACTCTCGCTTATCCAGGTTTGACTGTATATGGCAATCGTTACAGGTAGTTGGAGCCTTAAAAGTCCAAAAACTGGTCTAACTGCAATACATCAATATCGCTAATTGGTTGTGGAGGTCTAATGGCAGTCGCTTTGCAGAAAATATCGAAGTTTAGCCAAGCCCGCAGTTAGTATGAAAAAGGCGGATCCCGGACTCCGAAGTGAAAACTTAGGGTGCGACTAGGATGAAGTGAAAAGAAAGTGACTCGAGTCGCCAACTAGCGTTGTCGCGATTAGCAACTAGAGTTTCGCAACTACTTTTTCAAATAATAGGAAACCGGAGATCAAAATCTAAATGCGAAACCTGACATGCGCAACTCGAGTTGCCCGCATCTGAACAACCAATCAGCAAGTCTCAAAAAGTATCGATAAGACAGAGTATGCCACGGATTGGTGGAACAATTAGTTTCCATTTGCATGATTTAGCGTTTCCATTTTTCGTAAAACACTATTGAAGAAGAATTTTGAATTATATCTAAAGAATTTTTAATCTTATCTACGGAAGAAAAAGATTATAGCCTTAAGCAAACGAGCGACTCGACTGCGTGAACCTTCACATAGCCTTCTTCTTCGTCTTTTAATATAGGAAACGTAATTTGACTTCACCTCACCTGAAAGGCAAAGGTAAGAGGGTTACCATTAAAAACACGTACCATGTTAATAATGGTGGCACATAGCAAGACGGCCTCATCAGATGCTTTTTCACGTTCCGCTTAAAGGACACGGGACTACAGGAAAGGGGAAACAACGTGAGTTGGCAGGGAATTCCAGGTCTTAATGGTGCGGCATAGGACTGAATGATTCACCGAACCGTTTTATTCTTGAAGAAATATTCTGCACCGTATGCGGGTGACATCTAAACCCTGCACATGTTGTCCTGTATAGGAAAGCAAAGGGTAGGATTAATTGGAAAGAGCTCATCAGAAATTCGCCATGGTAGAAACGGTAAAATACTGCGATAGGCAATATCTGCAAAGGCTAGAGAGTATTCGTGAGCTCAGGATTCCCAATAATGCGAACCGACAGTTGCTGCAACCTGTCGAGAGCTTCTCATTGGTAGGTATGTGGAGGAACGGAGTGTTATGTTCCTCCAACACAAAGGGAGGATCCTCCGACCAGGCAAGGTGATCACGCCTGGCGGGCCGCGGCCCAACGATTGTCGTTGGGATGTTCTATATGTATTGTACCAGCGCGGGAACTTCACTTTCGCAATGCAGGATTTAAAGTATCGTAGTAGTTCGGCTTGATGTCGCTAGATGGCGCTGGGTACATGTGGTATCGCCACATCACTCCCCTCCAAGACCGGAGGTTGATTGCGATGAGTCAGCTGTCTTAGCTCTCTTGAGGAGCGTGCCAGTGCCAGTCTTGAGTAGTTCCGTTTCGTCGGATCTGGACGCCGCTTATTCCATTGACGGAACAGTCATCCACGCTAGTCCCAGTGAGTCGGGACTACCGGTGGTCCCGAAGATGCGGGGCAAGTGCGGTGCTGCGGTGCTGCGGTCCTGCGTTGAATGCCCAGCGAATTGGGGCTCGAAGCGTCGAGATGAAACCTCGGCGAGCCGCTAGTGAGGCGAGGCGAATCCTCGGTGAGTTGAGGTGAGTCCTCGGCAGTAACGGGGCGAATCCTCGATAAGGCGAGGTAGTCCCCCGTGTATTGGGGCGAAATGGCTTAGTGACTACGTAGACGGGAGAGATGTCCTCTTCTTACGTGACCGTATGAACGTGTACTGTGTGCCGTAGGCAGGCGTGGCCGAAGGGTAACCAGGCTGCAGCAATCGCTGCATGCTGTGGTGGCCTTGTAAGGGCCGAAGGTGCTGGATGGCGAAGACTTGATTACCGCTCATGCGGAAGAAGCGAATAGGATGTGACGATGAGAATGCTGCTGATATGCTCAGCGAAGGTTACGTGATCAGATCACGTCGGGGTCACCACTGTGGAGGAACGGAGTGTTATGTTCCTCCAACACAAAGGGAGGATCCTCGGACCAGGCAAGGTGATCGCGCCTGGCGGGCCGCGGCCCAACGATTGTCGTTGGGATGTTCTATATGTATTGTACCAGCGCGGGAACTTCACTTTCGCGATGCAGGATTTGTAATATCGTAGTAGTTCGGCTTGATGTCGCTAGATGGCGCTGGGTACATGTGGTATCGCCACAGGTACTTTGCGGAGCCTGACCAGAGATATAGGCAGTATTTCACGCAGGAACGAATTTGTGTCTTTTAAAGAAGACTCCGCTGCTCCGGCGTGAAAAAATGTCGAAACTTCGTTCAGGACTCCGAGTTTACGCGAGGCTTTTTTGATGATACTCTCGATGTCGTTTTGGTTATTCAGTTCGCAGAAATGTTAAGAAAACATTAAGGTTGTCTTGCAGTGGCAGTGGCGTGCTCTGAAAAGTGGGAAGGGGAAGGAAAGAAGATACCTTTGCTGTAAACGCACATGCCTGTGTCTTCTTGGCATTGAACTCATCCAGGTTCTCAGAGCCCCATTGGGAAATGTGGTTCAGGATCTGATCATAAGCTCAGTGACAAGCAGCTGCCTTTTTTCGCGATATAAGACTGCCGGATTGGCCGCAAGATTTCTGTCTTCCTCCTAGCGTTAATCCCAGTCGCATTCGAAGCTTTCAACTTTTACCAGTCTAACTGCGGATTTGGCTGAACTTCGATATTTTCCGTGAAGCAACTGTCATCTGACCCAAAGGCGATATCGAAGCATTGCAGTTAGTCCAGTTCTTGGATTTTTGAGGGCTCCAACTACCCGTAACGACTGCCATAGATATTCGTATGTCAACCAGCCCCTCTAGACAAGTGGCAATTCGCTAGCCGGCGTTTGGTGGAATAGAATGACGAATATATGGGATTTGACGTAAATGACAGTCGTTAACGCATGTCAAATACGTCAAATCCTATACATTCGTCATTCTATTCCATCAAACGCCTGCTAGCGAATTGCCACTTGTCTAGAGGGGCTGGACTGACGGCTCAACGTGCTCTCCGAGGCACGACCAAACCAATGCAAATACCCATATTGATGTATGCAAATATTGCATTGAGCGGGGATCGAACTTGCGTGTCCTGCGTTGCGGCCGCGTTCACTACCGCTACGCCACGGAGGCTGTCTCGTAAATTCTGGCTGGTGTCGGCCGCTGCTGCTCTGGAAATTGGCCCTAAGAGCAGACAGAACGCATCTTCGATGTGACTGGCTGGTCATAAAGGAGTTCTAGTTCCCTTCCCAGTCCACTTAGGAGTACCTATATCTCTCGATCGTATCGAGGATATTTCAAGGAACCGCAAATAATAGAAAACAATGAACAAGATTGCTCTTGCATAGTCCCAACTATTGCATAAAATATTTTTTTTTATTATTAGTATCAATATTTGAAACGTCAATGATGAAGAACTTTCAATGGGTCAAAAATGTTGAATTGTTCATAGTCAGTCCGAACTCCGAAGACATGTCCATTGGTACACTCGGCCAAAGAAATATCTCGAAACATATATCTTGGACTTAAAATGTGCTCAAAATGTGTGCTCTTGATACGCGTAGTTCACGTTTATTGTGTCACTTGTCTGTCTTTAGAAGATAGCATGCCGTCTGTGAGTCGTAAGTCGTAGATTGCCGGAGGCTAAATTAACTGACACATATCCCTCGCACCCCGGCCAATATAATAAGTATTAATAACTCACCAATACCCGCGCGCATACAAAATCCTCATCATCCTTGCGATAATCTCGGTCGTATTCAGACTAAGAAGCTTTCACTTCGAACTTATCGGTTTACTTCTTCCTATCTACCTGCACGATATTTTCTGTTAAGCGCCTAGCCTGTTATCTGACCTCCACAACCCATTGCCGATATCGAAGTATAGCAGTCAGACTGCCCGCATACAAAATAAGTAAATATTCAAAATAAGATAATATGGTATTTTATTTTCAAATGTTTGAAAATAAGTACCACCTACCAAATGAATGTCTTTTGCGGAATTTTAATAATATTATTAACAAATAAATATGACGGGTGACCAATTTAGATTATATATATAACGAATTTAAATTAAAATAAACAAAAACATTGTTTATAACAAAATAATAGAATTTATGGGTTTACAATATAACATCTGTCATATTAGCTAGTCAAAAGAATAACTTACAAGAAGAGAAACAGCAGGCCAATCCTTATCCGCCACATATTTATTTTTCTAAACAAATATAAACTGTATTAAACTCACAAAATCGTTCACATTATTTTATTTACAAGACAAAATAATTATTAATATTTTAATTGATTGAAAAAACTGTCAAACGTGCTCGCGCCAACTTTCCAATTAGTCTGTTCAGAAACGCACGTAGCATCCTCCATAGACAAATTTAAATTCGTTAAGAGTACAATACTAGGTAAAGGTGTGTTTATCTTGAGAGTAAATAATTTTATATGTATATGTCGCCGCCAACTAGCTTAATCAGCCGTTCAATTAACTGCCTAGGCAGTTAACTAAACGGCGCCATTCAATTAACGGCCTGAATGATATTCAGCCGTCTCGTTTATTGCATCAAACAATAACCAGCTGACTAATGCTTAGGCCAATCGTTAGATGGGGCACTACCTCGAAGTAAGATAGAAAATTACACACATACCTACAAATATATACTTACACCTGTAAATTCCGGATGGGGTAGACAGAGGTGTATTCACAGAAAATTAGTGATAAGTAGATTTAAATTGTGATAGCTGTGCAATTCGACTTGGTTAGGTTGGAATAGAATAAGGTTATTTTTTTTTTATAACCATGCAGAAGTAAGTCGTTTTGCTAACTGTTTAATTAAATGGTTAAGCAAGTAGTTAAACGTCATCGATCCAAGCTACTTGCCAAGCCGTTTAATTAAATGGTTGAACACCATTCAGGCGGTTAACTGAATGGCTAGTAAACTGCCTAGGTAGTTAATTGAACGGCTAATTAAGCTAGTTGGCGGCGACATTTAGACTGTTGGCCGTGGTTCCGCCCGCGTGAATGTCGATAATTGGGACAAAATATAGCCCTATATATGTCCCTTCCTAAGTTCTACTATCTATCTTTTCCAAATTAATTCAGTGGCTTTGGCATGGAAGCGTGGCAGCTAGAGGTTTTACGTATCAAGACACGCGGGAGCGTGTCAAGCCAAGTTCAAGACAGAAC
Organism: Eilema caniola; assembly: GCA_949126895.1. Taxonomy (NCBI): domain Eukaryota; kingdom Metazoa; phylum Arthropoda; class Insecta; order Lepidoptera; family Erebidae; genus Eilema; species Eilema caniola. Next base: position 6,496,139 of record OX421487.1, read on the forward strand.
TGCAGCACCGTGTGTAATATTTACACGAACCAATTGGAGCTACTTTTGACAAATCAAATTTTCAAATCAATTCAAATATCATTTCAAATCAATTTCAAATTTCATAAACACATCTCAAACGGTAATTAAAATATTAACGCCCAAAAATCGTCACTTCTAACATTGATTGACCTATAGATCAAAACTCTAACACAGTTGCAGATGACCTATAAAGTTTAAATTTGGCATGCAGATCGAACTAGGTAAATAAGTGAATACAAAGAAATAAATCAGAAACTGGTATTTTTTTTATCATTTTATTATAATTTTCCACTTAATTCATTCTATTGGAACACTTAACTTATTTTTAGTGCCTGTAAGTGTAAATACTATAAGAATCAGCAATCAAAACTTATGACAGCCGGTCTTTATGTGGATTTCAAGGTCTTCACGTGAATATATACGAGTTGAATACCACCCTTAATTTTATTTAATCCAAATGTTTCCGTTTTAGTAGGTACTTATAACTAAGTACAGTCTTCTTTCGTATTTATTACGTTATTAACTGGGATTTAGTATTAATTATTGTTTCAATATTTAGCGCACATAGATAGTGTTAGATCATTATACTTATAAATAATTAAATAATAGGCATTCCGGTAAATGGCGCGCAGTGCGACGCCCCGGAGTCGTGCGATAAAACTTTGACGCGAAGGGGTTGTCCCTCGACATTTCTGACCAATAAGGATACGATTTAGGCTATGTAGCATCAATTTTTTTTAAACTTATATATTTGTGGTTATATTATTATTATAATTCTTTTAATAAGTATGTATGATATAGGCAATAGTTTAAATCAATAATTCATAATTATATTAGCATGATTATAATAGTTATAAGCGTAGACCGTCACGAAAGTCATGACATGGTGGCGCTGCTGCATGGTGGCGCTATTGGTATTGTTGAGTGTTGCAAATAGGAAAAAATTGGAAAAATATTAGTTCACCAAACATTCATTTCATGACTTTCTAACGCACTACAGGTATGTGAGTTTGAGAATGAGAACATATTGATAACAAATTGTCTTTCTTGAGAATTCAATAGAAAACAGGTAATTTGTTACGTAATCGTCCTAAATAATTATCTTTTTATTACGTACTAGTTGATGCCCGCGGCTTCACCCGCGTGAATTTCTGTTCCCGTTCCCGTGACTGCCTAGCCCTTTTTTTATGTTTCTCCGCGTAAGAACCATCCTTGTACTGCAACGAATTCATACTAATATTATAAATGCGAAAGTAACTCTGTCTGTCTGTCTGTCTGTCCGTCTGTATGTTACGCTTTCACGCCTAAAGCATTGAACCGATTTTGATAAAATTTGGCATAGGGGTAGATTAGACCTCGAGAAAGTACATAGGCTTTGTTTGGTCGCGATAACCGACATCCACGCCGGCGGTGCCACGGGCAAAAGCTAGTATTCTATTAAAAGAATTGTCGAAATCGGTCTAGCCGTTCACGCGTGATGGCGTACCAAGGGAAATAGGTATTTATTTTTATATCATGTGGTATATCGTGCCATGAGTCGTACAATAGAAATACGGGTGGGTGACATTGGTATTAATTTTGCTAGAAATAAGTACCTGCTAATATAATTTATGTATAAAAAGTACCTAATAAAATCCTGTCAAAAACATAAATGTGTAATAAGAGCCAAGTTCAATTCCATAATCAAATGGAGATCCATGATCTCTGCCTACCCCTATGGGAAACAGCCGTGATTTTATGTATGTATGTATGTAAAATATCATTTCTTCTTATAACTTAGAATAATAATATTGTAGCCTAAGGCCTGACTTGCCTGAAAGAAATGATATTTTATGGCGTCATAAATGAATTTCAGGACTGACTAAATAACTTGGCCTCCATTTAGATCTCACTTCTTTTGTCGTTAAAGTCAACAACCGAGGCATACCTATATCATAATATTGAACTTGGCTCTCATTGCATATTTATGTTTTTGATGGTATTTATATTATTAGCACAATCTAACGTACACTTTCATTCGGAAAGGATTCCTTTTGCTGAGATATAGAGCCTGCGTCAGAATCTCGTCCGTCAATCAGTAGGCTTAGGCTTAGGTACAGGGGTTAAATAATCCCAACTGTCACCAGTGGTAACAATAATCAACGTTATCTCTGTGCCAAATTTTACCAAATCGGCTCAGCGGTTTAGGCGTGGAAGTTTATAAATTAAACTCGTTCAGAGTTAATTTAGTATGGATGTAGGTTATCGCTTTGTGTTGAGCCGACGCTATTGAGCATTAAATTCGCCTTTCTACTAGAATGAACACCTACTCGACTCTCTACTGGCTTCTCTACTCCCCGCTCTACTCAACCCTGTACTCTCCTCTATACTTGCCTCTCCATTGGCCTCTCTACTGGCATATCTACTTGCCCATCCACTCGATTCTCTTTTCGCCTCTCTACTTGACTCTCTCCACTCGCTTCTCTACTCGCCTCCCCACTCGCCTTTCTATTCGAATCTATACTCAACTCTATTCGATCTCTACTCGCCTCCACATTCGTCTCTCCAAATGGTAGCGTTCCCATCCACCTCTGAACATAATTTTCATCAAGATCGTGACGTGAAAGCGTAACGTACAGACAGGTATAAAGTATAATAAAAATATTTTACATTATAAACACACCTTTAGAAAAGACACTATCATAGCCACCTAAGATCAATATTGTAAAACTAAAAGATTTTAAGCCGTATGACTTGAAAATTAGAGTTCAATTTTGCAGATATAATACTTAAAATCTATTATAGATGTACGTCTGATATACGGCCTATTTTATCTTGTAGCCAAGTTGCTCGACGTACAAGTGCCTACAAAACACTTGAGATAGAGATAATACACAAAATACTTAGGTACAGTTGTTAACAAAAATCAATGAGCATTAAATGTATATTTAAAATACGCATGCCACGGTCCTATTAGGGATACCATGGTGTTACATCTGAGCGCTTCCGTGCTTCGGAGGGCACGTTAAACGTCGGTCCCGGCTGTCAACAATCGTTAGGTCAAGATATGGGCGACTTGAATAACTCTGTCACAGGTTGGCCACTAACCAAACGAAAAGAAAGAAAGAATTAGGGATCATGGTCTCACCTTAGCAGAAGCAGATGTGCCTTCTCTAAGCATACAGCGTCGAGCACAGCGCTGCGACAGCCTTGCCAAAGATTGTCATTGGTCGGATTGATGACGTCACTGGATATCGACCAATAACAATCTTTGTCAAGGCTGTCACAGCACTGTGCGTCTGTGCTCGACGCTGTATGCTTAGAGAATACGCTATTTGACAACATTAAAAAAAATACTACAAATAATGGTCATCCTATCAGATAATAGCGTTAAAAGACACGCAAGTAAACACGGCTTTGTGACAGAACAGAAACAAACAGTTTTTGTGGATTATTTATAGACGTATTTGTACATTGTGCAACTACACACCATTTATACACCATTTTATTCACAAAGTTTGAAGAAAAACTTTATTATTTACTTTGAATTCACTGCTTTAAGGTTATACAAAATGTTTACTTGCGTGTGACGTCACGTAATCGGCTCCATATAAGGTGACAGCGTTTTTCGCGCGTTTTCGAAAATTTAAACTTTAACATCGATTTTTTGTTAAAATCCGTTGATTTTGTATGCCGGGGTGCGAGGGGTGTGTCTTAGGTAATCGGCACACACCCTGGCATCTGAAGATTAGGAACTGTCAAGATGCCGCCCTGCTGACCGGCGAGGGGGAGGGGATCCGAAGGTATTTCGGCACAAAAATAGGGATGATGGTCCTCGGATTCTTATTATGCTTAATTATGCCGTTATTCTAAAAATTGTCTAAAAATGCTTAAAACTTCTGCCTAACTAAACTGAAAGTATACTATATTTACATATACATACTCTTTCTTTCATCAGTCATTTCAGTCAATACTTGTATCTTATTAATTAAATTAAATTTATATTTTTTAACGGTTCTGGCGACGACTACACCGCAGTACCTAGATACTTTGACTCTTTTGTCAGACGAGCAGATAAAATAATCTTGATCATTGATAAAATAATATGCCAAGTAAAGAGGCGTGAATAGGGATCAATGGGTGAATAGAGGTAAAATTCTCATTATTTTTTTATTTTTTTTACAAAACTTCAAATAGCCAACTACATTTTTATATACCACTTAGGTGGCAGACGAGCACCACCTGATGGAAAGCGGTTACCGTGGCCTATAGGCGTGCGCGTGTGTAACACCAGGGGCATCGCAGTGCGAGGGGTATGCGCAATGATGTATTATAAAATGTAGATGCGTTGTCCAGACTCTAAAATGGCGACAAAAAAATAATGATTTTACCCACCAATCAGAGACACGCAAGTGCACTACGGAAAAAGAAATTTCTTCAATATTAAATTCGTAATGATAATATTATTATTGATATAAATGATAAAATAATACAATTCATTTATGTTGATAATATTTATGTATTGTTAGTAAGTAGCAATAAATCCATACTAATATTATAAATGCGAAAGTAACTCTGTCTGTCTGTCTGTCTGTCTGTATGTTACGCTTTCACGCCTAAACCACTGAACCGATCTTGATGAAATTTGGTATAGGTGTAGATTAGACCTTGAGAAAGGACATAGGCTATATTTGTCGCGATAACCGACATCCACGCGGGCGGAGCCACGGGCAAAAGCTAGTTTATTTATATTTAGTGTTTGCGCCATTTTTCAAAGCCGTCATTTTTCTGCATGACGTATCTTTAGTTTATAATAGGTACATCATTGAGTATACTTGCTAACCTAACCTTCGGCTAAGTACAACGACCCACAGAAGGTATGCGTTTTAGTCTGTTCGAGTACAACATAACCTCCGGCTCCGTTTTTGGGGTATCCGTGGAGATTTTGCGCACGTTACATTAAACAAAGGGCGTGTCACCCCCGTTACTGACCCTTCTTCTTCGAGTTCAGTTCATATTACATTTAGGCAATCCATGGTTTCATTTGAAAAAATAAATTTAAAAAAAACTTACTGCACCGACAATATTCTGCACCCACAGATTAAATAACACTGAACATACTACTCACTTGTATAATAATAGGTAATTAAACATAATATTTATTATCTAGATACTAGGTATTCCGATAAGCAGTTTGTAAAATAGTACTCAGGTTATTGTGTGGGTTGTGGCTAGAGACTATTTGCTCATATGTGCTAGAGCTGAAAGCGATATTATCACAACCCACACCTGTAATTCCCCGAAGGGATAGGCAGAGGCGTACAAACATCGTGATATCTCCAACTACGATTTTTGGTCCACGTAATAGTGGTCAGTCGATTGACGACAAGTGGGCACTTTATCATCAGCTTACTGTATGATGTTTATTGTCAGATGGAGAATAGCCTTAATCGCCCTATACGACAGCCACGGGAAGAGATGGGGTGGTTTCCGTAGTTTTTAGGGTTCCGTAGCCAAATGGCAAAAAACGGAACACTTATAGATTCGTCGTGTCTGTCTGTCTGCCCGTTCGCACCTATGTCACAGCCACTTTTTTCCGAAACTATAAGAACTATACTGTGATCAATATTCCATTTAGGTTAAAATCTTATTATGATCATTCATTTATCATCCCTCTCCCTCGTATTAGGTTCCTTGTCTTCAGAGCGTCTACCATGAGTTTACATCGTCAAATTACACGCTAGCGTCAAGCTCGCTAGCGTCATAACGTGGTTCAGATAGATTTCGATAATGCTTGTACCATGAGTTTTAAGAGGTCTCACGGAGACGCTAGCGTGAGCTCGATTGGAAGTATCGTCCAGCAGCGTCCTTGACATTCTTATGTTGGCGCTTTGTAGCTAACTAGCAAACTTCACTCGTATGTTTTATTTCTTTCTATCATTATTCGAAAAAAGAGAAAGAATCAAATGCTCAAAGTATAGTTCTAACGTAATGCTAAAACTCACTGAATATCCATCCCTGTTTCACACACACTTGTCACAGCAGTGATGCCAGATTGGGGGGAATCCCCCCAAATTTGGGGGGTTTTTTGAGTTACGGGGGATTTTTTGGGGGGACAATTTTTTTGGGGGGATTGTCGGGGGGAAAATAATACATTTGGAGGGAATTGGGGGATTTTAACTTGCAAACTCGTGATTTGAAGATGAGTTACGGACTGAATTTCTACAGTACAAAACCTCGACATGTAGCGAACTTCGAAAACATATAGATCGACAAGTCATTGCTTCGACAGACAATTATTAGACAACACACATCTTCGAATGACCACTACTTCGACAGATTTTTTTATCATTCTCCTATTACTGGGTGGTTTAAAAAAACAACAAAAAAAAAACGAGTCGGGGTGCTCTGAGTCGTGGTGTTAACCATAATGAAGCAATTTGAGGCATAAAAACCAAAGAAACAATACAGTTACAATTTAACGAAAGATTACAAAAAAATCTGTCGAACTACTTCGACATATTTTTTTTTGTAATCTTTCGTTAAATTGTAACTGGGTACTTCATTCGAAGATGTGTCTTGTCTAAGTATTGTCTGTCTAAGCAATGACTTGTCGATCTATGTGTTTTTGAAGTTCGCTTTATGTCGAAGTATTGTACTGTCGAAATTCAGTCCGTAAGCGTTTGAAGATATCTGTGATGTTTAAAAGGTATTATAGGTATTCGGGTACTTTGAGATAACTTACACTTTCAACTATATGACAACTGCCATCCTTAGTCAAACCACGAACATGAGTACTGAAAAGTAGCCGAAATGTCGGTCTAAAAGTAAGTAATAACAAATAAATCGCGCTTGAATCCGTTAAAATTGGTTATGTCTCAATGAGTTATAATCGCGTAAACATTGGAATTTATCATCCGATAATAGGTTCCTGCGGGAATCTAGGCGAAGAGTAAAACTCTCTATTCTCGAGGCCCCCTTTTATTTTCACGAAAACCTGTGAGGAATTATGTCCTTGATGTTTTAGCCGGAAATCCTTTTTTTTCCCTTCTGATGCTGTTAATGCTACACTTCTTTTTTTTTTAGGTACTAATTAAATATTGCTAACTTTGGGGGGATTTTGAAAAAAATCCTTAGTTTTGGGGGGATTTCGTATCCATTTTGGGGTGAATTTGAAATAGTGATCTGGCAACACTGTGTCACAGACTGTCAGAGTCAGTTGAGTTTGTTTGTGTTATTGAACCGTTCGTTAGCGGGAGTTTTGAATCAATAAATCAAGTTTTATATTTTAAGCGCTGTAGTGACCTCTTGTATGTACACAAATTACCTCTTGGGATAAATGATTGGCTTCTCCAACAATTCGCTGATAGTCACCATTGGCAAAAAATAACAAAGAACACAAAACCTGCAAGTAGTTAACCACAATCTATTTGAATATTGGGGAGGTACTGAGAAGTGCGATCATCATCAATGCCTTTTATTTTCAGTGATCAAACACACCAACTCACCTTTGTTTGTAATGTAACTCTTTGTGTTGACTTTAAACCCGTTACACTTAACAATGAGCACAAATCTTCAAAAGCTTCTTTAGAGAGTCTGTATAGTTTAGCAAATTTTCTATCATAAGTGTAACTATTTTCTAATTGGTATCCAAAATGAACTCGCATATTATATTGTAACTGACATTGTTCACGTCTTTAGTCTTCATATTCAGCAATCACTAGCATATTCCATGCTAAATCAGCTCTTCCAGACATTATTATCCAATTCAACATAAACACAATTATAATATCAACAAACGTTTTCACACTTCAAAATGCTAGTGAGTTACGGATAAACAATCGCAATAGAAAGCCTCGCTAGCGTCTGTCAAATTAGTGACTCATGGTGCCGTTTTGTAGGCAAAAGCTGAAAAACGCTACGAACAATCGAATAGATTTCTACGCGTTTTATAACTAGCGAAATCTATAGCACTCATGGTACAAAGTTTAATTCTTTCCGTGACCGCCAGGGGCGCTGTATAAAATTTCATACAAATGATTTACGGCGACGCTAGCGTGAATTGACCGTGTAAACTCACGGTAGAGACACAGATCTTTTACCGACGCGGTCCGGTAAATGTGAAGAATCAATGTTTATCCATACTAATATTATAAATGCGAAAGTAACTCTGTCTGTCTGTCTGTCTGTCTGTCTGTCTGTCTGTATGTTACGCTTTCACGCCTAAACCGCTGAACCGATCTTGATGAAATTTGGAACAGAGGTATATTAGAGCTTGAGAACGGACATAGGCTACCTTTTATCAGGAGAAAGGGGGTTTAAGGGGGGGAAATAGGGGATGAAAGTTTTTATGAAAGTTTGTCATTTCTGAAGATATCTTAATGAAATTTGGTACAAAGGTAGATTAGAGCTTAGGAACGGACATAGGCTACCTTTTATCGCGAAAAGGGGGGTGGAAGGGGGGGGACTAGGGCCTTGGGAGAAAAGTTTGTCATTTTTTAAGATTTCTTGATGAAATTTGGTACAGAGATAGTTTAGAGCTTGGAAACGGAAGTAGGCTACCTTTTATCGCGAAAAGGGGGTAGAAGGGGGGGGGGGGGGTGACTAGGGCCTTGGTATGAAAGTTTGTCACATTTAAAAATTTCTTGATGAAATTTAGTACAGAGATAGTTTAGAGCTTGGGAACGAACATAAGCTACCTTTTATCGCGAAAAGGGGGGAAAAAGGGGGGGACCAGGGCCTTGGGATAAAAGTTTATCGTTTTAGAAGATTTCCTGATGAAATTTGGTACAGAGATAGTTTTGAGCTTGGGAACGAACATAAGCTACCTTCTATCGCGAAAAGGGGGGGAGGGACCAGGGCCTTGGGATAAAAGTTTATCGTTTTAGAAGATTTCCTGATGAAATTTGGTACAGAGATAGTTTAGAGCTTGGGAACGGACATAGACTACCTTTTATTGCGAAAAGGGGGGTAGAAGGGGGGGGACTAGGGCCTTGGGAGGAAAGTTTGTCATTTTTGAAGATTTCTTGATGAAATTTGGTACAGAGATAGTTTAGAGCTTGGAAACAAATATAGGCTACCTTTTATCGCGAAAAGGGGGGTAGAAGGGGGGCGGACTAGGGCCTTGGGAGGAAAGTTTGTCATTTTTGAAGATTTCTTGATGAAATTTGGTACAGAGATAGTTTAGAGCCTGGGAACGAACATAAGCTACCTTTTATCGCGAAAAGGGGGAAGAAGGGGGGTACCAGGGCCTTGGGATAAAAGTTTATCGTTTTAGAAGATTTCCTGATGAAATTTGGTACAAAGATAGTTTAGAGCTTGGGAACGGACAAAGACTACCTTTTATCACAAAAAGGTGGGTTGAAGGGGGGGACTAAGGCCTTAGGATGAAAGTTTGTCATTTTTGAAGATTTCCTGATGAAATTTGGTACAACGATAGTTTAGAGCTTGGGCACGAACATAGGCATTGAAGCTTGGGAACGAACATAGGCTACCTATTGACGCGAAAATAGAGGCATAGGGGGGGGGGGGGGGGTAATAAGGGATTAAAGTTTGACAGTTTTGAAGATGATGAAATTTTGGTACAGGGATTAATTAGAGCCTGGTAACGGACATATGCTACCTTTGATCGCGAATAATGTGGTAAAAGGGGGGGGGGGGATACGGACTAGATAGTTAATATGAAAGTTTGTCATTTTTGATGATATCCTGATGATATATTTGGTACAGAGATGGATTGAAGCTTGGGAACGAACATAGGCTACCTATTGACGCGAAAATGGAGGCATGGGGGGGGGGGGGGGGGGTAACAAGGGATTAAAGTTTGACAGCTTTGAAGATGATGAAATTTTGGTACAGGGATTATTTAGAGCTTGGTAACGGACATATGCTACCTTTGATAGCGAATAATGTGGTAAAAGGGGGGGAGGATAAGGACTAGATAGTAAATATGAAAGTTTGTCATTTTTGATAATATGCTGTAAAGGCGTATAGGGAGGCGAGTGGAAAGATGAATGTAGTGGCGAGTAGAGATCGAATAGAGAGTTGAGTTGAGGTGCGAGTACCTATCTACTCGCACCTCTACTCAAGTGTGGAGAGTCAAGTAGACAGGCGAAAAGAAAATCGAATGGATGGGCAAGTAGAGAGGCCAATGGAAAGGCGAGTATAGAGAAAAGTACAAAGTCGAGTAGAGAGGGGAACAGAGAAGTCAGTAGAGAGTCAAGTATAAATTCAAATATAGAGGCGAGTAGAAAGTCGAGAACAGAGGTGAGTACATAGTCGAGGACAAAGTTGAGTAGAGAGGCGAATTTAATGCTCAATAGCGTCGGATCAACACTAAACGATAACCGACATCCACGCGGGCGGAGCCGCGGGCAACAGCTAGTAACATTATAAGTCTTCAGGCTTTCACGGCCGGCGTGATCCACTATCGTCAGCTGGAGTTTACAGAATCCCCTGCTCATGTGGCTAGGTATACGTGGGCACCACCCAAAGAAGCATCAAGACCCGCCTGTCGGAACATGAACGTAATTGCCGCCTCGGCCACTTCAAGTCAGCGGTTGCAGAACACACCCAAGAAGATGGGAATCATACCATTGAATTTCAGAGCACGAAAGTTCTAGCTACCACTACACACTCTTTCCCACTTAAACTTCGAGAAGCCATTGAAATATTCAAGCATCCCAACAACTTCAACCGAAAAAACGAGGGATTTCAGCTCCAAAAAGATTGGTACCCAGCACTGAGATCCACTCGGTATCACAGTGCAAACGATCATCAGGATCGCGTACGTCGGCGCCACAGCTCTCGACCAATCAGAATCGAGTGAGTCGATTCCCCCCTCCGACCGTGCCTATAAATACGCCAGTGATTCAAGACTTCGCATCAGTCGCAACTCAGCCGCCGACGAGGCAAGGTCTCCGAAGTCGTCGTCGCCCGGACCTGCGCCACTGAAGATGTCGACCGCAGTGATCGACGAAACGTCTGGAACGCAAGTTCCACATAGACCACGGCCAAACAGCCCGGAAGCAGTATATTCTACAAGTTTATAACATTTACCAAATCGCTTGTTAATATTAATAATTACCAATTTATTACAATAACCGCAACATAATATTATCAAAAGTCTTACGCCCACGAGAAATTCCCACAAGTTTACACAGACTACAGAGATAGTAGGTACAAGAATGTTATTATTTCTCCGCTATCTTAATACCTGTAGGCGTTTATGTTATACCAATTGCGTATTGACCTTTACTGTCTACTGAAGCGTGTGGGCGGTATCGTCAAACTTGTAATATTACCTTACTTTTGTGTACCTACTCATGTACTCAATATTTCCAGTTCTAAGGATAAGAATGCCCTACACGCCATCCTGAAAGAGCAAGCACCATCCGAGGAAGTAGGTACTTCATATCGTCCTTCTGGAAGCAGAGCTCATAGTAAATAGTCGCCCTATTTCCTATGTGGCATCGGATCCCGACAAGCCAATAGTGCTTACGCCGAATCATCTGCTGCTCGGTACGGCGGCAGGTGACACGCGCTTGACGATGTTACATGCTCAGGTTATGGAATGAACTTCCTGTTGCGGTTTTCCCAAGCAACTACAATATGGAGTTCTTCAAGAAGGGCATTAGAAGATTTCTTCAGGGTCGGCGGTGCGAGTGCAACGCCCCTGGTGTTGCATACGTCCATAGATCACGGTAACCACTTTCCATCAGGTGGGCAGTGTGCTTGTCTGCCACCTAAGTGGTTAAAAAAAGTATGAGAGCGGGCAACACACAACGATATGTAGGTTCCTCGGAGGACAGAATATGATGATTATTCATTACCTTCTCCATGGTAGGTAGATACATATGTAAAGTTGTGGGTTCGATTTCCGATCTAACAATAAACCCGGTAGATTCCCATACATTATTTGAAATGTATTTAATTATGGGCACATAATGGCTTAAGGCTCCTCTACACAAACAGATGCATCTGTCGATGTCATCGGCGGACGCGCCCGTCGACGTGAAGACGGGGTGGGGTGACTTGCTCGTATGTGGTAGGTATTTCACTAATCCGTTCGCTGTCAGTTTTTGTGGTACGAAACAAAGGGTTTCAGCGCGAGCGAGAGCCGTCTGTCTTTCCACACGTCTGACGATGCATCAGTGTTCATCGGTAAGCATATGAAAGTGCACGCGTTCTTCTTGCAGTTTTTGAAGTGAAAACTTCTTTAGCGGCGTTGGATGGGTGTAAAATGTTAAGGAAGCGTCAGGATTAGTTGACTTTTGAACCGTAACCGACGACTGACGACATACAAGATTAGGTACAGACTATCTATTTTGCAAGTTACGATAGATAGCGTCGTAGTTTAAACGGTAAGCACTTCGACTGTAAGTCCTTATAGTTTCAGATAGTATCGGGTTCAAACCACCTGGCCTTCTGAAACTTTTTGTGATTATTTTTTCTTTTTGTAATTTATTACTTTTTATAATTATTTTTTCTTTCTGTAATTTATTACTTTTTGTGATTATTTTTTCTTTTCATAATTTATTAATTTCTTCTGAAACTTTTTGTGATTATTTTTTCTTTTTGTAATTTATTACTTTTTATAATTATTTTTTCTTTCTGTAATTTATTACTTTTTGTGATTATTTTTTCTTTTCATAATTTATTAATTTCTTCTGACAGAAAATTTGCAGAAAATAAGTGATAGGTTCTATGATTATTGATTAGCGCTATATTATAGGTATGGTATGGTATGTTCTTTTTTATCTTTTTCTATGTATATAACGAAGAAAGAAAAAAAGAAAATGTTTTCACTACTGCCGGCACTCCGGAGAGTGCAACCCGTCTTTTTTTTATTGCGTTTCGTCGGAGCATGAACCCTGATGAAGTTTTAAATTTCTGGAGCTATATAAAAAAAATGCAAATGCCTGTGGAATCCAAAAAATAAGTACCTCAAAAATTAAACATTTGCAAATACCAAACTCATTTCATCACCTTCACCATGAAGCTGAAGATTTTGTTTGGATGAACGTGTTAATCTCAGGAACTACTAGTTCGAATTGAAAAAATAATTTTGTATTTTGCCCATTTATTGAGGAAAGTTGTAGGTTATATATCATCACGCTACTACTTAAAGGAGCGAAGCATTACTCATAATAGTTAACAAATACGGCAGATATCCTTGCATTCTTGAAAATTTATAAAAGGCGGGTATTATGTTGGCTACGGAACTTCGTAATATGCCACGGACGAAGCCGGGCGCGTCAGCTAGTAAAGAAATAAATAAATAGCTCTGACAGCTAAGGTCTCAGTATCCATTTTGCGCGCGTACGTGTTGCGCCTGTCGAGAACCAACACAGACTGATGGACCTACAAATGTGTGACGGTCCATCTGCGGGTGCATCTGCGAGGACTACTGATGCATCCGTCTACGTGTAGAGGAGCCTTTAAAAGGGGCACAAAATATGCCACGAGCGAACCCGGAGAGGGTTAGCTGAACCGAAGGTGCGGCAGGTACGGGATCAGAATTCCACGCGTCCGCATCCGCCTATCGTCTACCTGGCCCCATAAATTGGGTATTTGACTGGTTAGTCAAATAAGTTACTTTTTACTAAACGTCAAAACGGTAAATAATAAGGAAAATTGTATGAAATACTTATTTGTGACGTCATAATATTCAATAGTCAAATCATTTACTATTAAAGGTTTGGTGGATGATAAAAAATAAATAAAAACTATAAAATAAGAACAGATGCAACTGTTATCACTCTTTTACGATTCTTAATTTAAAGAGTTCAGTTAAATAATTTATTTTAACTACAGGAAAATACCCAACCTCCACAAATGCCATTCCAAAGAAGGGATCTTTGCCATATCATATTTCACTCAAAAGATGAATGGATATCCATCTTTTCTTGAGCACACCTCTGTTCCTAAACCCCTTTAGATTCATACTTTGAAACTTCCTTACAACATTACTTTCATCTCTTCTCATAATATGTCCATACCTCAATAGTCGCTCGCTTCTCAATTTTTCATTTAATGGCGCCACTTTCAAACTTCCTCTAATCCGCCGTTGGCCACAGCTAGTAAACACAATAAGTTTACAGTACAAATACACATACACACATTTCATCCATGGTCATTTAATATTAATGACAGACCTGCCATTGCGAACCAAAGTAAATATACATGTTTCAGGCAACTTTGTGAATTATTAAAAGGTCTCGTAATAAGAGTACTCTCATTTATTATTTAGAGGGTCCAATCACTTTTATGCAAGTTGAACACAGGGTTGCCAACACTTCAAACTCTAAATTGTCACAGAAATGTAAAAACAGGTCAAGTGCGAGTCGGATTCGGGCACTAACCAATAGCTGTATTGGTTAGTGCCCGAAAGTCGCTTGGAAAGACTAAGAGACTAAAATATGAGGTTTTTTGAAGTGAAAACTCCTTTAGCGGCGTTGGATAGGTAAAAATTGTTAAACTCGCGCGTCAGGATCACTTGACCTTTGAACCGTAACCGACGACTTTGTAAGACGACATGACGTCATACAACATTCCTAGCTACAGAGTGTTTATTTTGCTAGGTACGCTAAGAAGCTTTGTAGCTTAGCGGTAAGCGCTTCGACTGTAAGTCCTTATGGTTTCAGATAGTACCGCGAACCTGGGCTTCTGACACTATTTGTGTGTTTTTTTTTTTGTAATTTATTAATTTCTTCTGACAGAAAATTAGTGATAGGTTCTATGATTGGCGCTATATTATAGTGTTACGAGCGTGGGGATCGGTTTAAATAGAAAATGCGAGGACAACCGTTGAAGACAGACTTTATTCAGCTGCACTTAAATTACAGCAAAGCTCGTAGAAATTCAAAACTCTTCCTTACACGATACACAGTCACTTGTATAAATCGCACTGTATCGCTTCGCACACTTTATCGCTTTGATCGCTTCGAATACTAGTCGTAAACTCTTGAGCGGAGGCTGTTAGCTCGCCTTTTATATCGGGCGCGGCCGAGTAGCGAAAGATCGAGAAAAGACAGGTGCGTTCTGAAAAAGACAGGTACTTTCTGGAAGGTTCTATTGGGTCTTGTGTCTCTTTCTAGCCTGACGTCTCGTTCTATTCATTCGATTCCTTCTAGAACAGTGACGTCAAGGCGTGCTGTCTCTTTCTATAGTGCCGTCTCGCTCACTGCTATGGGAATTTGGCCATATATTGAAATGGCCAAGCGCCGGGCGTAGCACTAGGTATGGTATGATATATTATGTTCTTTTTATCTTTTTCTCTGTATATGACGAAGAAAGAAAGAAAGATAAAGTTTTAGGCACTCCCGGAGTACAACTGTCTTTTTTTATATAGGACACGTCAATTTGACTTCACCTCGCCTGATGGTAAGCTGAGCGCAAAGTCTCAGGCAACGGGGTCTCCATTACATACACGTACCATGTTAACAATGGCACTCAGCTTGACGGCCTCATCAGATGCTTTTTAACGCCCCGCTTAAAGGACTCGGGACTGTAGGAAGAAAGAAACACGTGAGGTGCCAAGGAGTTCCAGGTCTTAATGGTGCGACAAAGAAAGGAGTCACCAAACCGCTTGGTTCTTGAAGGAATATTCTGCACCGTATAGGTACGGGTGACATCTAAGCCCTGCTCGTGTTGTCCTGTGTAGGAAAGAAGAGGGCGGGACCAATTGGAAGAGCTCATCAGAACATTCACCATGGTAAAGACGGTAAAATACTGCCAAGGAAGTAACATCTCTACGCATCTGCAGAGACAGACCTGTCAAGAGCATCTAATAAGTACTTTGCGGGGCAGTATTCCACTTCCACACAGGACCGAATTTGTGTCTTGTATAGAAGAGTTCTTTAAGAAGGCCATTATTACAAGGGTCTTACAGAGTCAGCAGCAAAAGTGTGACGCCCCTGGTGTTGCACGTACATAGGCCACGGTATAACCACTCCCAATTAGCTGGGCCGTCTGCTTACATACTACCTAAGTAATATATAAAAGCTCTCCGCCAATCTCTTCTAACCTATATCATTTTTTTTATATAATATAGTCACATCAATTTGACTTTACCTCACCTGATGGTAAGTTAAAGGCTTTTTAAAGGCTAAAACCTAAAATATTTGAATTAAATAAATTACTTACTTACTAGATTATCATTTTTGCGCTTTTGTAGCACCTTGTTCGTTCGCAAACATTAATCGAAAATGGCAAAACATGAGCGGTTTAAAAAGTTTCAAAATTTAAAAAAAATCGAGCGTGCCCCGATCTCGAATAATATTCGAATTCGTAACGTAAACGTTACCAGATAACGGAGCAATGCGATTGGCCGCGTGCCTACTGTGAACCAATCGCAATGCTCCATTCTTTTGATACGTTTACGTTACGAATTCGAATGTAATTCAACTTCAAGCTCGGACCACAGTGATGGCAACCCAGTCAGAATAACTAACTTTACGGTACAATGGAAATTGAGGCGAAATGTCAACTTTTTAGGAGCTGACAGGGTTTAAGATAGGTATTATACATACTCACGCAGGGCCTGATTAACCCTTAGGCTAATTAAGCTGCAGCCTAGGGCGCGAGTATCGAGAGGGCGGGCGCGCTGAAATCGTGTCTTCTTATGCACTTATCTACCATCATAGCATCTACCTACTCTACGTATTTCAACTAGACCGAGACAAAACACTAAATCTAAATGCGCTTGAGAGTTCCTAATTTTAACAATATATTTTTTAATTTATAAAGCGCGCTTGTTACTAATATTACGGGCTTAAATTTTAACTTCATTTTGTATGGGAAAGCGTAAATTTTAACTTCATTTTGTATGGGAAATTCGGAATTTAAACAGTGCAGCCTAGTTGTGCCATGTTGAAATTTACTCTACTCACTAATTTTAGGCCGTCCGTAACACACCTGGCGCGTCCTCATATTTAGCCTAGGGCGGTCAGAACTTTTGATCAGTCGCTGTACTCACGCTTCGTGCAGAATATTGAAGGAATATGTAGAGGCGTACTATACCTACTCATTATCATCCTCCTGTCCTTATCTTATCCCAAATTTATTTGAGGTGGCGCGACATGTGTGCTTTTTCCATTCATCTTTAGTTGTAGTCATCTCAACATTCACTACCTTCTTAACCAAATCATCTTTCACAGTCCATTCACCTCCTTTTAGGTCTTCCTATCCCCTTATAGCCATGCGATAAACAATGAAAATAAAATATCCGACCAAACCGCGGTGCACACATACATAGCTGCTATTATTAACCTGTTAGATGTGGGTTCCTGACATTAAAATCAATGAATACGTGACCTTTGCATCAGGTCATAGCCTCTGGGACCTTTCGAGTTTCGCTCTATTATTAAAAAGGGAGTAATGGATTTTGGTTTCTCTGGAAGTACGTATATCACTTTGTAGGTAAATAAATATTAATTTGGGAAGGTGAGATTTTGTGTTTTAGTTATTTTGATGGTAAATGTAAGCGAACTGCAATTTTTGGCACTTCCAGGAATAGGTGTGGGTGCGGTCCATCGAGCATATAACCAGAATTCCGGTTTTCCGGTTCCGGTTATATGCTCGATGGTGCGGTCCTACGTACCTATGGGTGTGGTCACAGGTTTAAGCATTCAGTGAGCATGGTACCCTATTTGCATAAAGTACCAGGCTCACAGAAACTTCAGTCAGGTCACGGGATCAGCATTTATATTTTCACGAAGTAACCTTAACAACACACAATAACACAGCTAATAGTGGCCAAACCTGGAAGGATGCAGACAGGCGAATGAAGCACTCCCTGTGCTTAAACATAGACTGATCAGGCGTCTTCGACAACTATCAAAACAACTGCGCACGGCTACAGCTGTCATCACGGGGCACGGCTCCTTCAATAAACACCTTTTTTATTTTAGGAATAACTGACAGCCTTCTTTGCAGAGCCTAGGATATACAGGGTTAAGTACTTCAATAATTATTGAAGTACTTAGCCCTGTATCTTGATCTCCCGGAGAGTAGGTACTGTATTATAAATATTATAATACAGATACGCAGTGTGCAGGTTAGCAGTGTGAATAGCCTGCTGGCGTTCTTCAATGAGTTGGATTGGGGTGGATCGAGTGAAATGCCCACCCCTCACGCAAAAACGCACCATGCCGTGTAGTTGCGGATACCAGCCCGTGACCCCATACCATACCATTGAACAATGTGGGTCCGGAACGGGACCAATATTTCAGTAACAGCTTGTGTGTTTAGAATAATTAAGTGAGCGATGCTCATTTGCGTTTAAAGATGTTCAATAAAAAAATAGACGGGTTGCACTCCGGGAGTGCCGGCAGAAGTGAAAACTTTAAATTAATAAATCGTGTCCATGTAGAATTTGTTATCGACGCATTATATAATTGTAAATATTTTATTTATTATTTCAGTTTGCTTCGAATATGTTTATGTTCTATAGCTATGAATAAAAAATTAAATAATTATAGATTTTTATTCAAAATACAGCTTTTGGTACGTATCTAAAAGCAGTAAGTAAAACTATACGAATCAATTATATATCCATGGAGTATTTTGAAACTTACTAATACCAATGAATTTGTTTTTAATATTTTACCTAATTATGTGATAACACTGGTAACCCTGATAATACCTAAGTAAGACGGCTTGGTTGAAATGGCTTCACTTCGCTCGCGCGTATTGCGTTTCCATGCGTTATTATTCTAAGTTTAGAATAAACTAATAATCTAAATATTTTTTAAAAATAAGGACATCTTCCGGATTGTAGCAAAATCACTTAGGCCCCCTAAATGATTTGGCCTAATACCGACAGCTAGCCCATTTTTTATTTATTTTAATTTTCAATTTCAGCTAAATCCATACTAATATTATAAATGCGAAAGTAACTCTGTCTGTCTGTCTGTCTGTCTGTATGTATGTTACGCTTTCACGCCTAAACCACTGAACCGATCTTGATGAAATTTGGTACAGTGGTATATTAGAGCTTGAGAACGGACATAGGCTACCTTTTATCACGAGAAAGGGGGTTTAAGGGGGGGGAAATAGGGGATGAAAGTTTTTATGAAAGTTTGTCATTTCTGAAGATATCTTAATGAAATTTGGTACAGAGGTAGATTAGAGCTTGGGAACGGACATAGGCTACCTTTTATCGCGAAAAGGGGGCAAGAAGGGGGGGGACCAGGGCCTTGGGATAAAAGTTTATCGTTTTAGAAGATTTCCTGATGAACTTTGGTACAGAGATAGTTTAGAGCTCGGGAACGGACATAGACTACCTTTTATCGCAAAAAGGGGGATAGAAGGGGGGGAACTAGGGCCTTGGGATAAAAGATTGTCATTTTTGAAGATATCCTAATGAAATTTGGTACAGAGATAGTTAGAGCTTGGGAACGGACATAGGCTACCTTTTATTGTGAAAAGGGGGAAAAAGGGGGGGCGACCAGGGCCTTGGGATAAAAGTTTATCGTTTTAGAAAATTTTCTGATGAAATTTGATACAGAGATAGTTTAGAGCTTGGGAACGGACATAGGCTACCTTTTATCGCGAAAAGGGGGGAAGAAGGGGGGTACAGGGCCTCGGGATAAAAGTTTATCGTTTTAGAAAATTTTCTGATGAAATTTGGTACAGAGATAGTTTACAACTTGGGAACGGACATAGACTACCTTTTATCGAAAAAGAGGGATAGAAGGAGGGGGGACTAGGGCCTTGGGATGGAACTGGTGGTACTTTATGGTAACACAGGACCACAAATGATGCAAGAACATGCATATATATCAAAAATGGTATAGACGCATGGGTTTTACATAATTTCTGTTTCAGGGATCTGACGGCAGTCAGGATCAACGGTGGAGGAGAGGCTGGCAACAGAGATACAATCTTTGTATCGGCCTATCTTCCATACGAACAAAAAAATCCCATCCCTAGTATACTAGAAGGATTAGTGGATCACGGCATCCGAAATAACACGGAAGTAATCATCGGATGCGACGCGAACGCGCACCATGTGATCTGGGGCAGCTCAGACATCAACGAACGAGGGGAAAAAGTACTGGAATATCTGGTAAGTTCTCCTTTACAAATAATAAATAAAGGCAACAGTCCGACTTTCATCAATCGGATAAGGACTGAGGTTATTGACATCACTCTAGCCACAAACATGGCCAGCAGAGATATCATGAACTGGCAAGTATCTAATGAAATTTCATTATCTGACCATAGGTACATATGTTTTGAGTATAAAACTTCAAAGGTGTTTCGGGTTGAAATGCGAAGAAACCCCAAACACACAGACTGGATCCAATATAAAAAGGATCTGAAGATCTACTTAGGAGATCCAAAATGCAAATTCAACTCGATAATCGACATTGAATTTGAAGCGGACAAGATAACAGAATCAGTCATAAAAGCATGGACAACAAACTGTCCAGAAAAGGAAATAAAACCTAAAAAGGTGCCATGGTGGAACAAAGAATTAGAGATGCTACGTCGCAAGACAAGGGCAATCTTCAACAAAGCCAAGGCACAAGGCGATTTCAGAGAATACTCCAAAATGCTTACTGAATATCACAAGGCCGTACGGAAATATAAGAGGAAGTCATGGAGAGCACACTGTGACCAAATAAATTCCCTTCCAGAAAGCATGAGACTGGCTAAAACCCTGGAAATAGCTAAGGAGAACCCACTCACCAGTGTAAAAGACGGAAATGGGAGGCTCACGGAATCAGGAAAAGAAACACTACATGTAATGATGAGTGAACACTTTCCTGGATCGGAAATAATTGCAGAAGTGCCAAAAAATCAAATAAAAATCAATGGTACTGAAGGTACAAAAACGAATAGGGCAGAATGGAACACTGCACGGAAAATAGTTGATGGGAACAAATTGCAATGAGCCATAGGAGATTTCCAACCCTATAAATCTCCAGGCCCTGATGGTATCTATCCTGTACTATTACAACAAGGCATGAACATACTAATCCCTCATCTTGTGAGATTATACAGAGCATGCTTAGCTTTTAACCATATACCGACGATATGGAGGAGAGTAAACGTAGTTTATTTACCCAAACCTGCCAAAGCAAACCATGAAGATGTAAGATCATACAGGCCTATCAGCCTAACATCTTTCTGCCTAAAAACGGTGGAAAAGCTGATAAACAAGCATGTGAGGGAAGGACCTTTAAAACGTTTCCCATTACACAGGCTGCAATGCGCCTACCAGCAGGGCAAATCAGCGGAAACAGCACTGCACCTAGTAGTGGAACGCGCTCGTAAGGCACTGGAATGCAAAGAAATAAGCGTAGCAGCCTTCATAGATATTGAAGGCGCCTTTGACAAAACTACCTTCGAAGCAATCCAGACAGCTGCGATAAAACACGGGGTGGATAACACCACCTGTAAATGGATAGAATAGATGCTAAAGAGCAGAATAATTTGCTCTACGTTAGCAGGTGAGAATATATATGCCAAGACCACTAGAGGATGTCCCCAAGGGGGCGTACTCTCACCCCTACTATGGAGCTTGGTAGTCAACTCACTAATAACGAGACTAAATGAAGGACCATTCTACACGATAGGATACGCTGATGACTTAGTGATAATGGTAAACGATAAATTCCCAGGCACTGTCTCGGAACTACTACAAAAGGGTCTGAATATAGCGCACAGATGGAGTACGGAAAATCATCTAACGATAAATCCATCCAAAACATCAGCCCTATATTTCACACGTAAAAGGGACCTAAAAAGTTTAAAAAGACTTCAGGTAGAAAGCGTAGAACTAGAGTGGGCCGAAGAGGTGAAATACCTCGGAGTCATGTTGGATAAACAACTCACATGGAGGTCACATCAAGATTTCATCACACAGAAATCAATGAGAGTCCTCGGCATGTGTCGCAGGGCGTACGGCAGAACATGGGGACTTAAACCGAAGGTTCTGTACTGGATATATAACATGATGATACTACCGATAATCAAATACGGAAGTATAGTGTGGTGGCCAAGAACCACGACTGTAACATGCACGAAAGAGCTCAGCAAAATCCAAAGGATAGCTTGCATGTCTATAACGGGTGCATTTACAACAACACCGACAGCAGCGATGGAACGGCTGCTAAGTATGCTACCGCTACATTCAACTGTACAAATGGAGGCAATAAAAGCTCTTAAAAGACTTAAGGATGCAGGATATATAACCAGCATACCGACAAGTTACACAAAAATGGGGATAACACCTGATGTTCGGGAACTACTAGAAATGAGGTCTGACAAGCAACAGCCCAAACTAGTACTTCATAGAAATTACAAGGTGACAATTCCTACTAGACAGGAATGGAAACAAGGTCTCAGAACCAATCAAGGAAAAAGACAAATCTGGTACACCGATGGCTCCAAGACGCTAGATGGCACAGGAGCAGGGGTACATGCGGAAGACTGCGATATAAGCGTTAGTCTAGGCAAATACGCCTCCGTGTTCCAAACGGAGGTGTACGCTATAATAGAATGCGCTCAGGAGATTATAAATAGAAATACCCATGAAAAGGAAATTTATATTCTCAGTGACAGCCAAGCAGCCATTAAAGCGCTAAGCTCTCCAAAGGTAAATTCAGGAACAGTGCTGAATTGCATAAGAAGCCTAAATAAGGTTGGCAGAGCCAACAAACTGAGGCTCATCTGGGTCCCCGGCCATGAGGGGATAGAAGGGAATGAGAAAGCAGACCATCTAGCCAGACAAGGATCTGCAAACATACCCATAGGTCCAGAACCATTTGTTGGACTCCCTGAAACCACGCTAAAGAGGGCTATTTCAGAACAGGCCAAGAATAGGCAGCTTAAAGAATGGAAGACCAGACCAGGCCTAACACATTCGAAAGAATTCATAAGTAATGAATTAGGAAGGCTGAGCAATAAAATAATTAATCTCAGCAGGGACAAAATCCGGAAAATAATAGGAGCGTTCACTGGCCACTACTGCACAAAGTACACCTTGAGCAAGATTGGTATCATGAACGACGCAAAATGCAGACACTGCGGGGAGGGCGATGAAACGATGAAACACATACTGTGCGAGTGCCACGCCTTAGGAAGACATCGTATGGATCTTCTCGGGATGGGCTATCCAAAACCAGAGGATTACAGACATCTACAAATAAGAGGAATAACCACCCTAATAGAGAGGGCTATCCCTCCCGAAACGTAGGGGCCAGGTTGGGGTTGACACAAAGGATCCAATAGGGTCGAAGTGACCGCGATAGCTCCAAAGCACACTAAAGCTGTGGGTTATGACTCTATTTCGACAACGATCCTAAAAAAATGCGCGACCACCATAGCAGCTCCTTTAGCACATTCTATAAATCTCTCCTTTAGCCAGGGCGTGTTTCCCGACAAGTTAAAGCTGTCAATAGTGAAACCCCTATATAAGAAGGATGATAAATCTGAAATGAGCAATTATAGACCCATCACATTGGTCCCCGTAATATCAAAAATATATGAGAAACTGATGCATACGCGTATAACAAGTTTTCTAAATAAACATAAAATAATCAAAGATGAGCAAAATGGCTTTCAGAATAACAAATCTACGACACTCGCAGCTTTCTCTCTCGTAAAAACAATAACAGAAAATATAGACAAGAAGACTGCTGTGACGGTGTTGTTTCTAGACATGTCAAAGGCGTTCGATTGCGTGGACCATGATACACTCATTAGTAAATGTGAGCGTTATGGTATTCGAGGACCTGCGTTAGACTGGGTTAGGAGCTATCTATCTAATAGAACCCAGTGTGTTGAGGTAACCCGTTTGGACAGCACTTTGGTATCAACAAGGTACAGATCAACATTCAAGAAGAATGCATTGGGTATTCCGCAGGGCAGCGTGATTGGACCTCTTTTGTTCCTCTTATATATTAACGATCTTCCTAACATGACAAATCACCAATGTGTGCTATTTGCAGATGACGTATCTATAGTTGTACCAGCTGAAAATAGACTAACTCACGAAACAGTAGTAAACAAAGTTATATCTGACGTAATCCAATGGCTACAACTAAATAATCAGACCATAAATTATTCAAAAACAAAATATATACAATTCTGTAATTATAAAATGAATACTAATGACATTAATATATCATACAATCATCATAAAATTGAACGCATTGATCATATGAAATTTTTAGGTATTTCAGTAGATCGTTACTGTAACTGGAAACCCCACATTGTGGAGGTGTGTAAAAAGGTGAACAGGTTTGTGTTCGCCCTTCGAAACCTGCGCAGAATGGCATCCGAAAATGTGGCTCTAACAGCCTATCACGGTTATGTCGCATCGGTTTTACGGTACGGCCTTTTATTATGGGGTAATTCTCCACTCATTATAAACGCGTTTAGAGCCCAGAAAAAGTGCATAAGAGCGATATGCAATGCTGCCCCATTGGACTCCTGCAGGCCACTTTTTGTACAAACAAAGATACTAACACTGACTGGTCTATACATCCTCGAAACTGGGCTGTTTGTCAGGAAACATCCTCACTTGTTCGAGAGGGTTGACGCCAACAGTCGTTTTAGTCAAAGGGATCCCACTAAACTGGTCATAAAAAGATGTCGAACAACATTGTGTCACAAGAATGTATTCAACATGTGTGTAAAGATATATAACAAAATACCACAGACGCTGCGAGAACTACCGCAACGCCTTTTCATTAAAAAATTAAAAAAATACCTTATCGAGAAATGTTTTTATGGTATTGAAGAATTTTTCAACTGTAAAGACCACCACTGTTTCTAACGACTGACATTCTAATGATATAATCCCTTGACATTCTAATTGTTTACTAATTAATTAATCTCATGTATAAATTATTTTTATGTTTGATATGTATAATCGTTGTTATTATGATAATTTATGTCTAATAATCATTGTAATGAATTAATAATATTTCTTTGTAATAATAAAAATTTGCATGCCTCATACTGCGGCTAAACATGTTGTGCTGTTATAACACTTACCTACTAAGATCTTTGTAACCATGTTTATGAGCAAATAAATTTACTTACTTACTTACTTACTTAAAAGCACGCACCCCAGTAACATAAGATGGCCCTTCTTGGCCTTGGGATCAAAGATTGTCATTTTTGAAGATTTCCTGATGAAATTGGTATGGAGATAGATTAGAGTTTGGAAATGGACATAGGCTACCCCTTAAGGGATAGAAGGGGGAGGGGAGAAGGGGAATAGGGCTATGGGATTAAAGTTTCTAATTTTTCATTGGCACAAAAAAGGGGGTGATTATGGCATAAATAGAAAGAATTTCTTTTAAGATGTCCTCATGAAATTTGGTACAAAGGTAAATTAGAGCTTCGGAACGGACATAGTCGAGTAGCGAACCAAATATAAAATCGAGTGGAGAGGCGAGTAGAGATTGTTATAGGGACGAGTGGATAGGCGTGTAAAGATCGAAAGTCGAGTAGAGTCGACTACAGGGACGAGTAGATATGCGACTAAAGAGCCAGTGGAGAGGCGAGTATAGAATCAAATAGAATGCAGTAAAGGATTGAGTAGAGAGGCGAATAGGGAGGCGAGTGGAAAGATGAATGTAGTGGCGAGTAGAGATTGAATAGAGGGTTGAGTAGAGGTGCGAGTAGATAGGCGAGTGGGGAGAGTCAAGTAGAGAGGCGAAAAGAGAATCGAATGGATGGGCAAGTAGAGAGGCCAATGGAAAGGCGAGTATAGAGAAGAGTACAAAGTCGTGTAGAGAGGGGAACAGAGAAGTCAGTAGAGAGTCGACTATAAATTCATGTATAGAGGCGAGTAGAAAGTCGAGTAGAGAGTCGAATATAGAGGCGAGTAGAAAGTCGAGAACAGAAGTGAGTACATAGTTGAGGACAAAGTTGAGTAGAGAGGCGAATTTAGTGCTCAATAGTGTCGGATCAACACTAAGCGATAACCGACATCCACGCGGGCGGAGCCGCGGGCAACAGCTAGTATACCATATAATAAATAAACTAACATTTTTAAAATTGATATTGTACTCGGGCGAGATTATTGTGATGAAATTTTCATATAATGGATTGAGTTATTATTACAACTTTTATACATGTAAAAAAAGGTTACGGTTCGGTGAAGATATTTTTTTCAAAAAAATTAATACTTAAATAGAAAAATAATCACAGAAAGTAATAGCTTACAAAAAGAAAAAATTATTACAAGATTTGTCAGAAGCCCAGGTTCGAACCCGGTACTATCTGA
This sequence comes from Eilema caniola, assembly GCA_949126895.1. Taxonomy (NCBI): domain Eukaryota; kingdom Metazoa; phylum Arthropoda; class Insecta; order Lepidoptera; family Erebidae; genus Eilema; species Eilema caniola. Next base: position 6,522,393 of record OX421487.1, read on the forward strand.
ATCCATAAGGACTTACAGTCAAAGCGCTTGCCGCTAACCTACGAACCATCTTAGCGTACCTAGCAAAATAAACACTCTGTAGCTAATTTTGTATGACGTCAGTCGTCGGTTTCGGATCAAAGGTCAAGTGATCCTGACGCGACAAAGGTCACGTGATCCTGACGCGAGTTTAACACTTTTTACCCATCCAACGCCGCTAAAGAAGTTTTCACTTCAAAAAGCCTTGGCTATATTCACTAACACATTCTGAAATCCCCTTTTGAAAAGAAAAAGTTATATCGGTCTCGAACTGACGGAAACTGCACGCCATCTTGAGTTTTCAGGTGCAGAGGCGAAAGATTGCCTATACCTGTCGCCGCCAACTAGCTTAATCAGCCGTGCAATTAACTGCCTAGGAAGTTAACTAAACGGCGCCATTTAATTTACGGCCTGAATGGTGTTCAGCCATTTAATTAAACGGCTACGCAAATAGCTTGGCTCGATGACGTTTAACTACTTGCCTAGCCATTTAATTAAACAGTTAGAAAAATGACTTATTTCTGCAAGGTTATAAAAAAAAGAACCACGAAGGCTTAATGCGGGCTTAGCCTTCTAACCTAACCTAACCAAGTCGGATGGCACTAAAAACCTATGATCAGGCAGTTAATTGTTACATATATAAAGTTGGCGGCGACAAACCCATCGCAACCAGTTGACCCACATTTTGAAAACCGTCTAAAAATTTAAAAGGCGTCCCTAGGGTAAAATAATACACCAATAAATCAAAATTATACATTAAACTATTTATTAATTTAAAAATAAGCTTTACAATATACTAATTAGCTTACATGGTCAATTTTACTATATTTACCATTAGATCAAAACTCGCTTCACAATATATAGATCATAATTATTTATACACCTTTGACTGAGTATTTTTGAGGGAATGGGGATGAAAATATTCCAGGGAACAGGGCCTTTTGCAGTCATGGCAAGATGAGGCTCCTTTGCCATGACCAGTCTCGTGTTCTCTGGAACCCCACATTAATTGATTTGTACATCAGTGTAGATTTAGATCGGAAAAGGGAACATCCAAGACGGGACTTGACCTGTGAGCAGTCCTTTGGATTTTCAAAGTTCTCCTATATGTACATTCATTTTGAGTTGAGTTCTTCCGATTTAAATCCACATGAAAAGTAAAAAAATATATTAATTACTTTTAAATTTCATTAAACTTGTACATTAGTGTTTAGACCTAGGGACCCAATACTCCATTCCAGAGGCCCTTCAATTGTAACATGGAGCTCCAGGGCCCAGCAAATTCATGAAATAAAGCTTATGTTACTGAGTTAATTCACAAAAAGCTTTCAGATTTTAATGATCCTATTGTTACGAAAATTTATCATCATGACACAAGACTTCAAAACTTTATATCATAAAAAAATATATATTTTGGCACTGTCATTTCTGTGGTCAATATTAATTCACCAAAGGCTTTCTTTCTAGAACTTATTGACCCCATAGTCACAAGAAGGTTTACAACTAATTGCAAAGAGATTCATCATTATAAATTTTTTAAAGTGGTAGTGTCTGTATATTGGAGATGTACAAAGAATAGTTAGGTTAAAGAATTTGAACAACATTTTTTTATGGATTTGTTGTTTTTTTGTGTTCATGTGATGGACACACAAAAGCTACTGAACAGATTTTGATGCTGTTGGAAGGGTCTTGGTCGGATTTAAAATCTTATGTTTGGTTGCTTGCAATTGGTTGAGTAGAACCAAAAGTATGAGCAAGTTGTGTTTACCTATGTTGCGCGCGTGGAGCTGCGAGCTTAGGCTAGTAAATAAATGTGTTTGTAAATAAACAGAAAAAAGGCCACCTAGATTCTTACTAGTCTTCCCACCGGGGCCGCTTTACAGATTCATGGTCAGATTTTTTTTCCTTTTTAAAGAGCCTATTTAGCAGTGCGTACAGAATGTTTTAGAGTTCCAAACAGTTATACAAGTTTCAATCTAAATAGTAATCATGTTGACACCCTAATTTGTTATATCAGTCCATTATTAGTGTTAGCACTACACATTAAGTCCATCCCAGTCTTCACGGCACTGTCACATCTCCAAACTCAGTGTATTCAATTCATTCACTAGTATTTGGTAATCTGGAACAAAGAAAATTTGAACAATATAGTTTTGTTTTGTCATTGCATGGGAAAAATTTGGAACAAAAATGTCTAATTAAAGCAGTCTGCCTTCCAAATTTTTCTCCACTTTGCAGTTTCAGAGAGACCACAAGTAATTTCATGAGAAATCCCAATTAATTGGTGGACAAGTACAAAATCTAATTGGAATGTCAACTTAGTGCTTAAAAATTAATGTGATGGCAACTAGCTGTTACAATTTATTTTTTTAAACTGGCCCTGTGCGAACATGTTTCAACATGTTCATTACATAATTAGTTTGATTACTATAAGTACATCAAATTCTTTGTTAGTCCCTGAGGGGGACAGAAAGGCACACAGGAAGGCCAGTTGCCCTGTTGAATACAGGCAATGTTTTTAGAGAAAATTAAGTCACTTACCTCAGCATTCCATTGGAGCTATTGAATTAGAATTGTCTCCATAACCACTCAGACTCCCTTGAAACTCCATACCACTAATTTGACTGTCAGCATTGAAAGATGCACCATAGGAATCGTTGCTAGGGGCATGTGAAGCCTCTATATTTCCATCAACCGAGTCTGTGGCAGCTGCAGCATCAGGCTCAGCCCAGTTAATTTTGAATCTAGTCACACGGGGTTCAGAGGCAAGAATATTTCTCACTACTTTGTCAAATTGGGGCTTTGCAGGCGGATTTTCTCGTAATTCCGGTTCTGACTCCGAATATTCGTTGTTAATAAAATAACCGACTCGAACAAACTCCTGCCCGCGGTACGAACACGTTAGAAGGACCACTGTGACGCCTAGAGCATCATTTTCTGGTATTCTTGTTACATCTGGCGGAGGTGCTTGAAAAACGAACATGTGTCTACCTTCGGGAATTGGACCGACGTAGATAGTGTCCAAAACCTGGTCGTGGTCCTCCGATTCTGCTGATCCCACATAGATCATCTTCCATTCTAAGTCTTCCTTCAATTCTTCTATGCACTCGAAGGTTAATTCGAATTGGAACGGGTTGAGAAACGGACTCGGGTTATCCAATACAACAACATTAGTTATATGCACCTTTGCCATTTTGTTTTTACGAATCTACAGCCCGTTCGCTTAATGTAACGATTGATCACGATTTGGAAATTAAGGTTGAAGATTCAACTTTATAAATTACGCAGAAAATCTTTTCAATTAAGAGACCAAAACCAGCAGGTCGGCGAAAAAATGACAATAATTTTGGCGGTTGAAATAATCACGTGATCAAAATAAGTGTCGACGGCAGCGCTGAGGTGAATATGACACGTACTAAAATAAAAAAGTTAAGATTTTTTGACAGGAACGATGACTAGTCTAAATTACAGGTCTACCGAAGTTGTATGTGAAATTCCAAAATATATTAATACATTGGTTCTAAAGATAAGTAACGGACTATTCATATAAAACCATAATTACTTACGTTTTCTGCTGTCTTCTTTTAAATAACACTTAAATTTATAGAACTCAAAACGTCATAAAGTAACCACAAACTATAAAAATATGTGACCCAGTATCCACAGATTATATAAAATTAACCATTAAGCACGAACATTTACTTTTATTGATTTTATATCTGTGCCAAATTGTTGTCTAAGCTTTTTATGACTATGAATTAATTATCATGACTATTATCCACAAGTTCCACAACATCATACGATATATCATAACATCCATTGCATGCTCCAAGCAAAACGTTCTATAGACCTTTTGTTGGATGCAAAGGTTGGAGAGTGTCGTGTCGTGTTGTGAATAATATAAAAGCGTCCAATGTCGTGAGTACAGTACCTAGCCCCTTTGGGCCCCAAGTATCTGTCCCAAGATAATGTCAACTGGCAACAAAAAAGAAAATGTCATGCATAAATAATAAATAAGTATGGCGTCCTTTGTATTCACTGTGCGTATTTGCTGTCAAATATTTGTATTGTGATGTAAAAACTTATACAATTTATTTTGCTAGTTGTTATAGTACTAAAACGCTTCGCCATAGTTACAATGAAATAGTATAAAACTATATACTTATATATTAACTCTCAAGAGAAAGGTACCGGATTCAGACTGAAAAAAAGTAAGTTTTTTACGCTTTCTTTTACGTTAGAATACATAATAGTTATTTAATAGCAAGATAACTTCGTAGACTCCCACATATGTGCTCATAATTCCGGGTTATTCTTGTTAATCGTGTGAAATTTGTCAGATTTCTTGTCATGCCTAATACGGAATAATGAAGTCCAAAACAAGGATAGTATGTCGTATGATATTCGCATTTCTGACAATTGAGTCATCGCTGTAGTGTCCCCGTTGTCCTCCGTAATTAATTTCGAGCGTGTAGTGTCGCTCGCAACCTTACTACGCGCGAATGAAACAATTTAGTGACGAAATTAACTGTAGTATACGTACAACGTTCATATTCTGATTTTTTTACGTTTAGAACAGTCGGCTGCTAAATCAACGGTCGTGGGTTCGGTTCTCGTTTGATACAAATATTTGTATACATGAATATATTTATTTAGACTGGTCTAGGTTCTGATATCTAGTACAGGATGTATTTTCAAAAAAAATTAAGCACATATTACAAGCTAGATAAGCCATAATTGCTTGGGTTTGGTATGGGTTCTTTTTTATACCACTTAGTTTGCAGATAAGCACATTGCCCACATAATGGAAAGTGGTTACTGTGGCCTAGGGTCTAGATATATCTAGAATATCCTAGAATACTAGATAGAATTTCAACATCTGAAATACTATAAAATTATGGGACACCAACTGTTAAATATAATGTAACACTTTGTAAATTTATATGCTTAATAAAAATATAACTTTACAAAAAGTCTATCTTCTAAAGTTTACGCCAATCTAAGTTATTGAAATAAAACCATCCTTTGAACATGGCTGCTGAAAAGTAGCTGAAACGTCGGTCTAAAGTAAATAATAACAAATAAATCGCGATAGAATCCGTTAAAAAATGTCTTATTTTAAGGAAATTTTAAAATTCATGAATATTCATATAGCTTCATCCACATAGAACTTTGACTGTACCCACAACCCATGGGAACCTATTCCCGGGATAAAAGTAGCCTATATGTTATCCCAAACTGTAATCTATCCCTGTGCCAAATCTACCAGATCTGTTTAGTTGTTAGAGCATAATTGAACAACTAACATCTGAAAATGTGCACAAACTTTATCATTTATAATATATGTATGTAAGATAGGTTTGTATGAACAGGACATTGACCTGACTGACGATTACAAAAAAAAAAATATAAGTGCTATTTTTTGCAAGGTAATAATTATGAACCAATTTAATTGTTTCCTGAGACAATTATACCAAGGTTGAAATACTTTTACTTTTAGCAATAGTGAATAATGAAACGAAGTCCCTTCATTATATGTTTCCACACTTAGTTGCGACAGCTATATTATTTTTGAAGTGAATATAATTTATATAATAATCATAGCTCGGAATTAGGTGGAGTTATTTATGTACTTGTATCAAAATGTTGATATTAATGTGGATTTTCCTGGGATTCTCTGAAAGACAGACCCATGGTATGGTATGGTAACACGGGCTGGTATCCGCAACTTCACGTCATGGCGCGGTTTTTGCGTGAGGGTGGGCATTTCACTCAATAGACATATAGACAGACCCATTTGGCCAACGACATTACGAATAAATAATAATAAAAACCTCAGAGATAGATAACAAAAATAGAACGAGAGTATTTTTTTATACCATTTATGTGGCGACAAGCACACAGCCCATTTGATGGAAAGTGGTTACCATAGCCTATGGATATATGCAACACCAGGGGCGTAACACTTGTGCTACCGACCCTAAAGACCTGTCTTTCACATTGTCAAGCCCGATTCGGCTATCGGAGCCGACACTGTGTTGGCACGATATCGGATTATTTATTGTAACAGGTACCCTTCCCCCTTTAATTTTTCGTCTGGCCTGACCACAGACAACCACAGGAGCTAATTAAGCAGGTGGGGGATCTTATGTGGCGCTCGAACCGACTACAACTTTCAAACAGAGACTAAAACAGCGAGTGCAAACTTTCAACCTTCTTACAAAAGTCACGTAGCGTCATACAGGGCGATACAAATCACAAATTATTTTGTTTTTCACTTCTATCGTCGTCTCCATAGTCGCTAGAAAAAAAACATGCCGTTATTTTTTAAATGTGGAAAAATCTTGAAAGATGTATAATGGGCCCCACTGGAGCAGTCGGACTGGAGAAGTACCTCCACCCTACAGAATACAGCGGCCACAATAACCACGTGTTGTGTTCCCGGCGGTGAGTGGGTTAGCCAGAGCTCGCTAGAGAGATTTTGTGCTGTCAGTGGGAAGACCAAAGGCTATAAACCGGTAATCAATCCTCACGAACTCACTCATCTCCAGTCATCATATACATCACACTATACCAATACCTACTTTCACACCTTATATGCATATTTTACTAAAATACGTTCATCTCTTGACGTCATACAATATTTCAACACAGTATTCCATAACTTTTACCTGCTTTGTCTTCTACACTGACAGCAAAGAAACTCTCTGTGTTTACAGGTTCAGCAGCACGAGTGTGACTCCCCTGTTGTTGCACACGTCTATACTTATGCCACGGTAACCACTTTCCATCAGGTGGACCGCGTGCTTGTCTGCCATCGTAGTGGTATTAAAAAAAACCATTCACAAAATAAATTGTTGATTTCAGCTGTCCTGAATGAAATCTAAATCACGATGGCATCGGGCAGAGAGGAAGGACCTGTTTATTACCGAGAAATACAAAAGAATGCCTACCTGAAACGGATACCCAATGAAGTCACTGGTAGCAAGCTCAGGCCCCTTGGGAGCAAGGTAAAACAATATTTTTTTACCCAACTGCGTAAGAAAAGAGAGTAATGTTTTTCGAGACTATGTGTGTATGTATCTTCATTTCTTTGGCACGCCCTACGGCCTGAACGTCTTGACGGATTTTGACACGCCAGGTGTCATTTGATTTGTCATGATTATGGCAGTGACACCAGGTTACATGGATTAGGAAATGAAAGCGGAGTTGTTGCAAGGTAATCGAGTCATGAGCCGTCCATACTTCAAAATGACTCATTTGGTCTGTGACGTTAACATCTAGTTCTAGTGAAACGTCCCTGCGCTCTTTTGTTATTTTTGGTCAAAAGTTCAATATAGCTTTAACCTGGTTTAAGAATGAAGCGTGCGGTACAAGGGTGTACAAATAGTTATCGTTTTCGGGGTTTTTGGGGTTGTTGATTACGAATTATAATCCATTTAGCGATCAAAGATGGTGGGCGGACTCAAGATATTTAAAATAAAAACCTTTGAAAACGATACCTAAATGTATCGTTTTCAAAGGTTTTCCGGGTTGCTAATAAGAACATAATACCCATTTCGCGAATTAAAATTAAAATTCAGACTTAGAATAATTACCTTTGATCATAATTGGTTGAGTTGAACCGGAGATATGACCAAAAGTCGCAAAAAGCCGACATCCACGCAAGCGAAGCCACGGGCGTAAGCTAATTATTAATATTAGCGTGAGTTGATGTTCCTTGAGAGTACAAGATCCCAAATAGAAGTTAAATAAATATTGTAGAAATAAAATTAAATGTACATGTGACAACCCTGACAGAATCGCAAATGTCGGCATTTCCGCAAACATCAAAAGTGACGAACTACTGTAAGATTACTCGTCAAACTGTACATATTAGGTTCTTCAAGCGGAGCGTGAGAAAACATATGTCGTGACTGTCAATGTGGGGACTGCCATTTTTTTATACCACTTAGGTGGCAGACAAACACACGGCCCATCCGATGGAAAGTGGTTACCGCGGCCTATGGAAGTGTGTCTGTATGTATCACTGTTAGAACAGAGAGTTTCTGTGCCTTCAGTGTAGAAGACAAAGCAGGACAAGCCTTTAGTCTTCCCACTGTCAGCACAAAGCTCTCCAGTGACCTCTGGCTATAGTACTCACCGGCGGGAACACAACACGAGGTTATTATGACCGCGGTATTCTGTAGGGTGGAGGTACTTCCCCAGTCGAACTGCTCAATTGAACGGAAATACCGTCGTATCCTACCTCCTATTGGGAGATCCGATTCTATTATCTGTATTCTAGGGACATCGTCTGTAATGGCGGCCACTCTCTGTACAGCACACCAGCTTATCAATTTAATAAGTTATATATTAAAAAAAAAAAAGCTTTTGTACTTCTTTCTTCCAGAAAATACCACTAAAATCGATGTGGACACAGTTCTGCGTTCACAACGGTCGCACGCCATACCTCGAACAATACCCAGACGCTGAATCCCCAGCTACGCATTCCCACAAACCAGTATGGAGGGCCTGCCTACTCAGTGCGAGGCATGTGACAGCTAGCGTGAAGCCTCACACCGGAGATCAGTATGACTTCCTTGTGGATACCGATAATGGAGCGGTTAGGATGCTGGCGCCTGATTGGTGAGTTTTAGTATATAATCAATCTATCAAATAGCCACTGACCTCTATAACTAGCGTGACTTCCATAGAAAATGTCAGCTTACTTTTTGTGTCGATTTGAAGCGCCACCGTGTGTGTTCTGAGAACTAATTAGTTTGCAAATGGACGTTGTTCGTTGTTTTTATTTATGCGTTTACCATAAAAAATGTCTAAAATGACCATTGTTAATTTGATACGTAAGACCCATCGTTTATATTAAATTATCGCTACCAAGACAATTGTTATCCATCATTAGTATTAGTTCCAAGAACACTCACTACTGCGTGCCGCAACTATCAGCGCCAATATGGCGATTTTCAATTGGACACAATATATGGGTACCGATCACCAGTCCAGCGAGTACTATTACAGGTCAGTGGAATTAGCCTATCGCCTCGCAGTCCACTGCTCATCTCTCCCAATATTAGAGGGTTTACCCGAGTGCTTTAGTATAACTAGCTTTTTTACCTGACTGCAAAATAAGTGGTAATCCACATCTACACTACTATTATAAAGAGGAAAGATTTGTATGTTTGTAATGAATAAACTCAAAAACTATGGTGCCGATTACAAAAATTCTTTCACTATTGAAAAGCTACATTCACCCTGAGTAACATGGCTGTATTGGATTTCCACGGGAACGTTTTTACCACCCGTGCGAAGCCGAAGGGCGGATCGCTAGTGTGGTAGAAACAGGAGGATACATGCCCAGTTTTACTCAATTTGTTTGGTGTAGCCATACAGTCTTTTTTTTTACGTGCGGGAAATCCCCACGGATACCCTACCCTCCGGAGCCGGAAGGCCTGCTTCTGCTAAGGTGACGAGCGGCTCCACCCGTCACCCTCAGGCACGCGCTCATGGGGGGCGGAGGTCGGTCTGCGCCCTCCGACGCCCAGCCATACAGTTTAAACAAAAAAGAGTAACAAAATATGGTGTACCACAAGGGAGTATTTTGGGGCCACTACTATTTCTCCTGTACATAAATGATATGCCTAAAGTTACACGTCACCCAATGGTCTTGTTTGCTGATGATAGCACTATACTTTTTAGTGCAGAAAATACTCAAATAATAGAAAACAATATGAACGAATGTCTAAGGGCACTTGGTAATTGGTTACAGGCAAACAATTTAAAATTAAATTTAGACAAAACTAAAATTATGACTTTTGAACAAAGGACTAATGACATAAAACCTAACATAAAATATGACACTAAAATAATTGAAGAAATAGATTCAACAAAGTTTTTGGGCATAACACTAGACCGAGATATGTCTTGGCAAACTCATACTGAGAGTGTTTGTAAACGGCTGAGTCAATATTCCTATGCGTTGTATAACCTTTCCAAAATAGTAAACCAGACAACTGCGCTTACCGCATATCATGCTTTTGTAACATCATCTCTAAGATATGGAGTCATATATTGGGGTAATTCCACCAACACAGAAATGGTTTTTAGAGCGCAGAAGAGATGTGTTAGAGCTATATGTGGCATAAAAAGTACCGATAGCTGTAAACCTCATTTTTTGAGCCTTGGAATTTTAACATTACCTTGTTTATATATATTTGAAATGGCGACATTCATAAAAAATAATTTTCATCTTTTCGATACTCTGAATAGTTCACGGTATAGTTATAAAATTAGATGCATACAACATAAAAAAACTGTATTCAATCAAAATTTTCTTGGAATGGTACCTAAAATATATAATAAAATACCAAAATCTATCCTTCAAATTACTAACATTATGTTATTTAAAAGGGAACTAAAGAAAATGTTAATAAATAAGGTATATTATACAGTAAAAGAGTATCTTGAAGATAAAACATTATAATTGATGTAATAAATAATAATAATTAATATGATGTATACTTCATTTGACCAAATGTATGGTGAATGAATATTGACATTTGTGATTTGTTCTGTGTTATTATGTTGATTTTTTCTTTTTTATTATGTATGGTAATTAGTGACATTATTATTATTTGACATTGAATTACTATTTCATTTGTTTTTTATTTCTTAATTATTGTGGTTTTTTGTGACACAATTATTTTGGATCTTTAATTTTAATATTTATGTACCTACTGCCAATGTTCGAATATTGCATGCCGAAATTGGTAGAACATGTATTTCTTTAACATCACACAATACCTCAGATGTACAATTAATGTTACATGTTCAGCAATAAAATGATTTGATTTGATTTGATTTGATTTGATTTGATTTGATTTGATTTGATTTGATTTGATTTGATTTGATTTGATTTGAATTTCGATATTTTCCATGAAGCGACTGGCATAATGACTTCCACAATCCACTCGATATGAAAGTTTTGTAGTTAGACCACGTTTTCGGACTCTATAGCTAGAACTACCCAAGACGGTGTCTGGTTTTAGTTTTGACAAGGCCAACATCCAAGAACCTGTCGCGCCGTTTCCCTGGTCTGCTCCTGGTGGGGTGTCAGACAGCCGCAGCGCACCTGTCACCCCCAGGCCTGTGTTCGGAAAACCAGCCCACCCCTTGCCTGCTCTTGCGTTCGACCATAGCTTTTGAGATTTGTTTCATAAGATTGACATAATGCTCTCAATAACATAAACATGACATTCATGCTATATATAATTAAGGAGTTCCTCCATAGTTCAAGACTTGGTAATCTCAACATGTCCTTGACCATCATAATGTAGCTTACCTTGTCACAGGATAGTCCTAAAGCTAGTTAAAAAGCAATCATTTCCCATTTAATTTTTGATTTTATTGTCTTTGATTTGTTTCTCTGGTGTGTCTCCAGAGTCCAAGGTCCAATACCCATGAAATTAATATGGGACAACCTGGATTACAACATAAATAGTATGTCGGTTAAAAGTTTGTTTTAAAATAATATGTAAATGATCATAAAATGAAAAACTACTGGAACAAACTACTTAAATTTAAAAAAATTGTGGGACCAAATGACAACTATTCTAAAGCGAACTAAAACAAAATCACGTAAATGGAATAAAAAATCTCATAGTAATCGGTGTCCTCCTTTTTAGAGGTCGGTTAAAAATATATCAAAATCGTTTTTTCCACAGGGAATCAATGCAAGACTGGGTCGCAACCCTCCGCAACACTCTCCACGAGCTAAAGATCCTCTCAAAGGGCGAGAACGTGTATTGCATCGCGCCTGCCCCCGCCCCGACGCCGCACGCCCCCCGCGCAGCCGCCAGGGACCCCACGTCACCGCTGCCCCCGACACCGCCCACGCCTCCCGATAGGTCTAGTTCACTGATATTGACTCATTTGATGTATATTTAGATGCCATATTATAGATATAAGGACTTATATGTACTAGGTGATATAATAGTCATTTCGGATAAAAAGGTCATTTTGGACGTAAACAATCAGAGTTACGCATATAAAGAGCACATATGAAATGGTAAATAAATCATTTGAAAATGATTCATTCGCTGGTTCGGTAAGTTGTTTCTACTGAGTTTTTCTACTGAGCTCCTCCACCATGAAATGCCACAATTTTCACCAATATGTAGATAATCCGACCCATATAACTAAGACCAGTGCTAGGTGTATAGACTTACATGTATACATACATATAATCACGCCTTTATCCCCGGAGGGTTAGGCAGAGGTGAATTAACTCCCACATTTCATCAATCTGTATTCGGTCCCACGTAATAGGGGGTGAGCCTATTGCCGTATTCCGGGCACTATTGTTGACTCGAGCTATGCATCTGAGGCTGAGTCTGGGCTGTACATATCTGTCTGAGTTAATCAGTCCTATCCCTTAGTCGCCTTGTACGACACCACATGGGAAGAGAAGGGGTGGCCCAAATTCTACTCTGCCGGGAACCACGCATAGACTTGATATTAAGAAATTTCAAAATGAAAAACTCTGCTACTATCGTATCTGCCCGCACCCGCTCCCGACAAACCACGCCCCGCGCCAATTATAATATAATTTACTTAGGCACCGAAAACAGATTTATTATTATAAAATAATGGTTCAAGGTTTATGCATAAGGTTTATGAAATTAAATGTTCTTTTTTGTATTTTTATATTTGAGTTAAATAAATGAAACGTAAATTGCGATTAACGATTTATGACATATTAAAAGAACTACTTAATTGTTTTCGTTCAAACCCAATTTTCGGTGGCAGTTTACATGGTAATGTGCATCATATAGTGCACTGTGCGCACAGAGCATAGCCAACCCAAAAACGTCAGACACAAATACAGGCTAGCTCTTTCATCATCTGGCCTGTCTATGTGCCACTTAGGCCCAAATATAATGTCCACAAAAGTATAATCCATACTAATATTATAAATGCGAAAGTAACTCTGTCTGTCTGTCTGTCTGTATGTTACGCTTTCACGCCTAAACCACTGAACCGATTTTGATGAAATTTGGTATAGGGGTAGATTAGACCTTGAAAAAAGACATAGGCTATGTTTGGTCGCGATAACTGACATCCACGCGGGCGGAGCCGCGGGCAAAAGCTAGTAATATAATAAAATACCGTAGGCATTAAAGGATTTAGATAGTGAACATTAATTCAAAGATAATTTACAAGATCTACTATCACATTTTTTTTTACTACTATACCTAGCAGGAGTTTTTTGATGACAAACACGATGAAAATTTTTTTGAATGTAGAATGTTTGAGTTTCAGAATAATAATACTGCATGCTTCATTTTTAACTTACAAATTTTAATTTTAATTTAATATTATAAACATTTTCTGTGCCCCAATCGGGCTTCATGTTGAAACAAAATATGGTGTAAGATCTGTACCTACAAACACATGAATGCAAAAAAGATTTTGACCTTGACTTTGTCTGAGAAAATACAGTTTCGATAGCAAAATCACCTGAAAGTATTAATGGGGCAAAAAAGACATAATTTTTTTACAACCGACCCCCATACAGTATTCCTGACATTTGTACATTTTCTTTTTTGCGTCCGAAATCTTTTTATCCGAAACGACTATAAATCAGGAGTACCTACTGACTTGGTGGAGGGTGAAAATTTACATAAAAAAAGCCGGTGGACAAAATTATTCGATAGTTAGTCATACCATTGGCAAGCCGACAGGAATAGGATTATAGGAATCTCTCAATGCGGATTATGGTATGTTCAACATTTCAGATTCATTCAGACCTATAATTCAGTATCTGAAATTCTGTATCTAAAATACAGAATTTAAGGTGCATTTTAGATACCTACATAATATTAAATAAAGAATTTCAGATACATTCAGTTTTTGATAATAAATAAATTATGTATATTACTTAGGATGGTATTTTAAACATATCTACCACGGCTTCCCTATGCAGAGGAAGCCGGCAGGAATCGGGTTATAAGGAGCGCTCTATAGAGGCCACCTTTCCCGAGAGCCTACTATGGTGCCGGATAGGTTTAACTTATTTGTCGAACGAGTGATGCTTCCATTTTTTCATAGTGTGCAAATCTCGCCACGGCACAGAGGCTTTTTAGATAGTTTATAATTCAGAACAATGTGTACCGTGTCAGCTAGTTTTATACATATATCCTAAGCATTGCACAGCAATGTGAGTCATATGTTATTTGTCTTTAAGACTTACTCTAGCATTTATAAATCGTATATAATTGTTTTACTCGAATACAATGAATATAGAAATATTTATTGCTCAATTAATGGAAGATATGCTTGCAGTAAGCGTACCATCTTCATCTAAATTGTGATACAAGTTGCATTCGAGTATTTTACCTTAAAGCCCAGATTGATAAAAATAGGAGAAGTTTGAATCGGTCTAGGCGGGGATTGAACCCGTTATCTTTGCCTAACAGGGACATTTGACCACTAAGCTACCAGACTTCGCCCTAACCAATTCAAATTTCTCCTTCTATATCTGTCTTTAAGCTAGGCCTATTTAAGTAACACAACATAAGGTTTATATTGTGTAACTTAAATTTTCCGCCACCGGAATACGTCCCCGCCACGTCCCTTCTGTATAAACCGCGCCTAAAATCGTCCCACATGTTATTTTGACTGTACTCCATTTTATTATGTATTTAAAAAAAATAAAAAATGTTGCTGTGACTTTTTGTAGAAACAAACGAAAATACTAAGCAACTGACAGACTAACAACCAGTGGTTAAATTTTAGTTTTTCTTCTTTAAGTGAGTTTCTCAACAGAAACTCATTTACTTACAGGGTCGGCAGCACGAGTGTGACTCCCCTAGTGTTGCACACGTCCACGGTAACCACTTTCCATAATGTGGGCCTTGCGCTTGTCTGCCAACATTAATAAACTGAGTTTTTAAAGAAAACCTATTAAAAATACACATCAAGATTGTTTACGTTTAAGTACCTAAGAGGGCATCCATTCATTACGTGAGGTGTTCTAGAGGCCCCTCCCTCTAGAACACCAGCTCTAGATCAAGCTCAGTCTTTCCAAATCTCACTTAGGGGGAAGAAGCAAATATCACGTTTTTTTTTCTCGCACAAACGGTGTAAAGATGCTTGAAAAAATATTTCCAGAATAAAATAAGAACTTCGCAGAGCAGTATTTGTCGTATTCGTCCGAACTTCGCAGAAATAGCGCTCGATTATTTAGCTGTATCGATACGTGCGCCTCGAGAAACGTCGCGGCCTAAAAAGCCGAATAACAGCAACACTCTTGAGGCCGTGCACGAGTCTCCATGGACTGAATTAGAATAAATCTTTTCTTAATTTTTGTTTGATATTATTATTTAATTTTATGATTGTGATTTTAAATAACGTTAATATTCATAAATACTAGTCTTTGCTAGTCTTAAAAAAAAATATTTTTGCTCAATAATCCAACACGTTTACAGTTCAAATAGAAGTTTTGAAAAATCTCGCACAAGATTAAGGAGAGGGAAAGGGGGTGGAGGAATATCTTACGATATCTCACTAAGGGGGGAGGGGCGGTTGAAAATTCTCGAAAACGCCTCACGTAATTAATGGACGCCCTCAACCGAATAGAGTATATTAGTATTTTTGTTCAGGATGTTTGCCGGGTTACACCATTGAAATAAAACTTGTTGTTCGCTGGATGTTTATAGCCGTTTAAAAGTTATTTATTGTAAATAATTATAATAAACAGCGATTATACATATAACCTGGTTTTATTTCAATGTGTCCCGCCTTTATTGCGCTGTGATGGTTCGCGGTGGAGTTCCAGCTCTTCCTGGGGGTGTCGTAGAAAGTGACGAGGGGATAGGACTGTTCTGCATCCGACAGTAAATATACAGCTATGTCTAAGTGCCCGCTAAAATCATAGTTGACAAAATGAGGGTATTTATAAACCTCTGCCTATCTCTTCGGGCATTTACAGGCATATATGTCCCGCAGAAGCTGTTAAGTGTGGGGCCCCAACAGGGCCCTATCAATAATTTTGGGGCCCTAGCAAACCTCACTTGCTAGTCGACACACCTGCTAAACAACTGTTAAATGAACCCAGGTTACGAGTTCGTACTTTGGACACGACGGGGAAAACACTTAAAGGATGGTGATGATGGGATCTCAATAAGATCTTCAGAACCCCATGAAGGGGCGAGATTCCGCTGACGTCTTTATTTTCCATCATCTTCATCACCATTGACATTTAGACGCTATCCCGATTGCATCCGAGGCCAGACAGCCGTGTAAAAGGCCTCCTTCCACACTTTCACGCGTCGCACCAATCTGTTCCTGTCCACGTCCATCAGCGCAATTTCATTAGCATACATGAGCAACCCTGGAGGCGCTCATCTGAGTTTCTGATGTTGCCCGACAAAACATCGCTGAACAGGTAAGGACTGAGTACGGATCCTTGGTGTACCCCGAAGATGATGTGGAAGGTTCCGAACTATGGAACCGGAATCGTGGTACATGTCTCAGATGGTGTCAATTTAGGCCTCTGGGATTCCCTTGGACCGCAATGCCCACAGATCACCGCGCGAGGAACACAGTCGAAGGCCTTCTGCATGTCTAGGAATAGGCAGTGTAGGGGCGTGTTCTTCGATCTATATTTCCCCGCGACAATCCTTAGGGCGAACACTGGGTCCATGGTCCAACGAAACCCATACTGACACTCCGAGAGTGCACTCTCCTGTCGGATACGGGTGTCAATTATCCTTTCATAGAGCTTCATGGTGTGGGACATTATCTTTATACCACGGTAGCTGCCACACTTCTCCACCGATCCCTTGCCCTTGAAGACTGGCGTAATGATACTCAGCCTCCACTGGTTCGGGATCCTACCGGTGAGGAGTACGCGGTTATGAAGGTTTGACAGAATGCCCACACCACGAGCACCCATTGCCTTCCAAGCCTCTATGGGGACATCGTCCGGTCCGACAGCTTTCCGGTTCTTCATGCGTCGAATGGCAGTCTGGACTTCTGCAGGCGTCCATATTCCGGTCAATAGCGAAACTATTCACTAGATGTCGCTAAATGTAACAGGGACGTACTCAGATACGAAGTATCGCCATCTACCCGTAGCATCGAGTTTGGAGACAGACTAAGGCGATTAGCATACTGCCCCGCGCTCCTCGACGTGCGTAGAAAAACGTAGCCACGTGCGTGGTCGCGGGCGAGCAGGTCTGTCTCCGCGTGCAGATTGTCTGCTGACACTAGGTGTCACGCGCGGGGTGGCGGTTGGAGTATTCGAGAGCTGTTAGACATTTTTAAGTAGGTGTTTGACGAGTGTTCAGGAAGGAATAGTTGAATATTGAATAATAAATAAAAAAAAAGACGGGTTGCACTCTGGGAGTGCCGGCAGAAGTGAAAACATTTTCTTTTAAGATAAAAAAGAACATACCATACCATACCTATAATATACCGCTAATCATAGAACCTATCACTTATTTTCTGCTAATTTTCTGTCAGAAGAAATTAATAAATTATAAAAAGAAAAAATAATCACAAAAAATAATAAATTATAAAAAGAAAAAATTATCATAAAAAGTAATAAATTACAAAAAGAAAAAATAATCACCAAAAGTAATAAATTATAATAAGAAAAAACAATCACAAAAAATCCCTGAAGGCCAGGTGGTTTGAACCCGATACTATCCGAAACTATAAGGACTTACAGTCGACGTGCTTACCGTTTAAGCTACGACGATATCTTTTGTAAGTTGCAAAATACATAGTCTGTACCTAATCTTGTATGACGTCAGTCGTCGGTTACGGTTCAAAGGTCAAATAATCCTGACGCTTCCTTAACATTTTACACCCATCCAACGCCGCTAAAGAAGTTTTCACTTCAATAAAATATTATTAGCAAGGGATTTTCAAACATTGCACCTAGCTTGACATTAGATTATTGTGACTTTGATATTAAATTGTAATTCAAATTTAATTAATTTGGTAATAAGTTATTGTGACCTTGACATTAAATTGTAATTTCGTTAATTTTACATTAGATTATTATGACTTTGACATCATTGGATATTACATTTTTAATTTTGCTGTTGATATTTATTTCCCATTTTTTTGTTTTTATTTATATTTTGGTGGACTAATTGTTGTGTTATTGCTAATATATTTATTTGAGTTATGGTATTCTAATCAATGTAATAGCTTCTAATTGAATTTAAATTGTTATCTAACATTCGGCGTAACCCCCCCTACCGGGGCCGAGTCGGGGACCGCTTGGTCCCCTCTCCCGAGGAGGACCAGACCGAGAGGAATGGCCCTGGTTCAGCCGGAGTGCGAGGGATATGTCGCGCGACAACCTCACCTTCGGTCTAGCACAACGACCCACAGACGGCGTGCGGTTTAGTCGGTTCGAGTCCGACATAACCTCCCCCTCCGGCACCGGGGGGGAGAACTATCCGTGGGGCTTACCCGCACGTAAAAAAATAACCCCTATTGCGTTAGGTAATAAACTGTAATGATAATGGTATGCGAAATAAAAAAATATATTTTAGGACATTCTAGACAACGCTAGACTGAAAATAAACCTAGTTTACCTAGCTTGTCTCATGGGTTCTAGAAGCGAAATATTCATGATCAGATTTATTTATACTGAACAGGAATCGTACTCGCGATCTCAGACGTAGCAGTTATTAAATCCACCGCTACAACTTAGATATCACCATAAAAACAAAAGTAGAGATTCCAGACCATATCTTACAAAAGCCAAAAAGTATGTGTCAACAAAAAAAAAAAACTGACAAAAAATGTCTTTCACAGAGTCCCAGGTATTGAACTCACACCCACAGCAACAAGAACCGTACCCGAAGCAACCAGGCAACCAGAAACCACACCTCCAGTAACAACTACCGCTGAAGCTATCCCTGAAACACAACCAACGATCCCCTCCACAGAAACCGTAGAACAAGAAAATATCGATATTTCAAATTGGGACTCTGCACACACTTTCACTGCTTTACCCAGCACTAGTCAGGCCAGAGTCGAGTCTACCGAGTCTAAGAAAAATACTGAGTCTAGAAGAGGTCTGACAAAGATCTGCGGCCAGAACATATGTTTAGATGATTCGTTGTTCAATAGAGCGAATACGGACAGTGATGAAGAATTTTTTGCGGCGATTGATAGAATGAGTGATGATGATGGGGAAATTGATTTTAAACAGAGGGTAGTTGTTAGTAATGGGGAGAAAGAAACGAACGAGGATTCCAGGTGAGTTATTATTGAACTTAAAGTGCGTGTATGTACGCGTGTGGGTGTGTGTGTGTGTGCGCGTGTTAGCGTGTGAGTGTGTAAGTGCGTGTGTGAGTGTGTGTGTGTGCGCGCGTGTTAGCGTGTGTAAGTGCGTGTGTGAGTGTGTGTGCGTGCACGCGCGCGCGCGTGCATGTGTGCGTGTGTTTGTATGTGTGTGCGTGTGCGTGTGTGTGTGTGTGTGTGTGAGTGTGCGCGCGCGCGGGCGCGTGTGTGTGTGAGTGTGCGCGCGCGCGGGCGCGTGTGTGTGTGAGTGTGTGTGTACGCGCGTGTATGTGTGCGCGTGTGTTTGTACGTGTGTAAGTATGTGTGCATGAGCTTGCGCGTGAGTGTGCGTGTCTGTGCAACACTATCACAATTTTCTAACTCTTAAATATATTGTCTTTTCAGTAACCATCAAGCAACCAATATCACAGTCATACAAGTATCAAACAAAGAACCTCCTCACACAGCGATACCGGTTTTGGGTCCAGAAACCAACGTTTTTGATTTCGACTTCAAACAAAAAGTCACAGTGAACGAACCAGACAAGCCTAACTTCGTCAATATAGTCAATACTGAACAGAACGACTACGGAACAACTTTTGGTTCTAGTAAGAGCGAATCAGAATACGGACATCTAAGTCTTACAACAACAGTAAACCTTACAGGAACGAATGAAACGAATTTTATGAACCAGCCGACTTCGATTGTAACGAATCATACGACTTCAAATGCCGAAGAAGTGTACGAACGACTTTGCATGGCATCGACTTCGAATTCTAAACCGTCTCCTTTACCAGTGAGGAAGTTGAAAAACGTCGATAAAAGTCGGAAGTCGTCTTTACCGAATTTAGAAGTCGGAGATTCAACTTACGAATATTTATTTTTAAGTAATAATAATACTAATAATACTAGTACTGTTAACGTTGCACCTGAGGTGAATTGTAATGGAGAGTCCAGGGTTCTCGTCCATTCTGAGTCAAATTGTGATCCTATTAATAGGGTTAGGTCAGTAGAACGTTCTAGAAGTCAGAACGCGTATGACTCTTCTTCTAGAACGAGAGAGAATATAAATAGAAGAGCGCAGAATAGCAGCCCGAAGACGGAAATAAAAAATGGTGAGAATTCATTTTTTATAATATATTTTCTACAATATAATAGTATTTTTTGGAGTAAAGATTACTTCAGGTGCTTTTTCTTACAAATTTTTGAAGTGAAAACTTCTTTAGCGGCGTTGGATGGGTGTAAAATGTTAAGGAAGCGTCAGGATTTGTTGACCTTTGAACCGTAACCGACGACTGACGTCATACAAGATTAGGTAAAGACTATCTATTTTGCAATTTACCATAGATAGCGTCGTAGCTTAAACGGTAAGCACTTCGACTGTAAGTCCTTATAGTTTCAGATAGTATCGGGTTCAAACCACCTGGCCTTCTGAAACTTTTTGTGATTATTTTTTCTTTTTGTAATTTATTACTTTCTATGATTATTTTTTCTTTCTGTAATTTATTACTTTTTGTGTTTATTTTTTCTTTTCATAATTTATTAATTTCTTCTGACAGAAAATAAGCAGAAAATAAGTGATAGGTTCTATGATTAGGCTATATTATAGGTATGGTATGGTATGTTCTTTTTTATCTTTTTCTATGTATATAACGAAGAAAGAAAAAAAGAAAATGTTTTCACTTCTGCCGGCACCACCAGAGTGCAACCCGTCTTTTTTTTTCGTAAGAATATCGGTAGACGCTCCACTGTCGCCTCAAAAACAGATGTAATGGAGAAGTTCGGATTGGTTCGGGCGAGGTCTGGTACTTTGTGGTCAAAGCATTGCCCCTGTAAGGCAAAGATCGCGGGTTCAAACCGATTCAATCTTCCCTATTTTAATCGATGCTTTTTTTAGTTTTGAACTTCGAAAGCAATGGTATTCGTAGCTCAGTAGCTCAGTAGTCAGAGCATTGCCTTTGTAAGTTACTGGTTGTGGATTAAAATCCCGTCTGAGCAGTCACTTTTTCCAATTTAAACCGATTCTTTAGGTACGTTACCGAGAGAATGGTTTAGAATTGGTGGAGCTCAGGTTGCGCCCATTCTGGTGTCACGAAGCGTGATGCGTGTTGGTGACGATGACGCGGGTCCATGATTTCGGTTCACATAAAATTTCCTACGAAAACTGCTCAGCGTGCGTAAAGAAGTTTTCACGTCAAAAAATTCATTATTTCTAAGTTGTGCATTCCACAACTGCAAAGTTTATATAATACAAGTTATCTCTGTAGAATGCGTAGTTTTAACTTAAATTACTCCTTTGTACAGAGAACGCCGATCAACCCCAGCCACAGAAACCTATATGGAAGCGAGGATTGACCGAGTTGTCTCTCCTCACTAGGCTACGTTCCATAGGCCAGCCGAAGAAACAGGAGAGTCCTACGAGACAAGATGATAATCACGACAGGTAGTAATTCTTCCTCTAAACACACTTTCTGTCTGAAATTTTTCAGCAACATATGTCTCCTTTTTCTCACAGTCTAATTCTGCTGATTTATAAAAAAGCTATTTCGATTTAATTGACTGGAAAAGTCAAAATAAATGTTTAGGCGGTATTAATTTTGCGAAAAATCAGTATCTGGGGGCACGGCAGTGCCCCCGCCAAGACAAGCCAAGCGAAGCGCAAGGGCACTACCTACCTCTTCTCGAAACGCTTCGTTGTTTTTTTTTAACTCTCATAACTTTGCTTCGGATGATGCTAAATAATTAAAATTTTCAAGATAGAATGCCATCGGTACAATCATTAAACATGCAAAGTTTGAATGTCGTAGCTATTATACTTTAGATTTTTTAATTTCTCAAAACCTTAAATTTCGTCACTGACTCAATCACTCACTGATCATCAAAATTGTTAGGGTACTTCCTAAAGTCCTAGAAAGCTGAAATTTGGTATGTAAGCTAATATTAATACAAAGACCACATAAAATTAAAAAACCTGACAACCTATCCCCTGGGAATAGGAGGTGGAAGCACATATTAGATAACTGTACCTACTACGGTGGAATTTGTATATGAGACTAGCACTACAGTTTGTGCTACATAAGTCAAAACTAATTAAAATATTTCTTATAACAAATAAAAAATACGTACGTCATAATTTTTACACAACTTACAAAAATAAATGAAATCCCACCAAAAACGTTAACTCGTCGTGGCAAATTTTTTACATGAAAATGTTTCTGGTGGGATTCTTTTCACCTGTACATTATTCCCATATTAACAGGGAACTGTAATTGTTTTCGCAAAATTAATACTTTCAGACGATTTTGCTATTGAAACTGTGCCTAAAATCTTTCGCTCCGAAACGATTATAAAATTACCCGGTATACTGTGAAAAAAGTACACAGACATAGAGTATAGAACAATAAACTTTTTGTTCACCCAAAAAGTGCTCAGTGCGCCGAGAGATTCGTATCGTAAGACGTTTTCACATTCATCCGATATCGGTGTCGGACGCCGATAGCCGACATCTGAAAACCGATACCTTGTGCTGTTTTCACATTTATCCCATAAAATCGGCCCGATACGGCCAGTTGCTCGAAAGCACAGACTAGTTAGGGATGCTGGGGTGAAAAAAAAAGATCTTATTGACATGACATGGTATTGAGTTTTTATTCTTATATTCGTGATCAGCGTCATCAATTAACGCGAAAAGACACGTAACTGAGAAAATGTCATTACGGTTGAATATTGCTTGCAGGCGCTGTTTTAGTTTCTTTGTGATCCGATATCGGGCCGGACAATGTGTAAGAGATACATATTTCATACATTTTATTTCCTTCGATATCGGATGTCGGATATTGAAATCGGATATCGGACAATGTGAAAACGCTCTAAAATGCGGGACGGTGTCGGTGACGCGAGTTCCAAAAGTTTTATTAACTCAAAATTTGCTCAGTTTAAAATTATAGTTAATTATACTTTTCAGAGCCCCAGCGGTGACGTCCCCAGTGAAAGTGGTCCACAGATCGAGAACTGAGAACAGAGTCGACAGCAGTAGGAGAAGGAGTAGCTCGCTAAGTAATGGTATGATAACAATGAGAAAAGTTCAACCTTAAAACATTATAAGGGCGACCGCTGCCTCGTGCGCGTGCACTGTAAATAATCTGTATCGTGTAAATAAGATGTATAATGTTGCAAATACGAGTTTACGTAGCTTACCCTTTGAAAAAGTTATCAGATCTCGTATAAAGCTAAGCTCTAAAGACTGCACGCTCTAAACCTAAGGTGAAGTGTAGAGCTTGTAGGTTTACGCAACTTGCGTCAACACCCTAGCGCCTTCCCATCTGCCAAGTACGTAATGGACTGCGCATGCGCTGCTGCTGCATCAGCGGAGACTCAAACGGTGCAAATATATCAATTTAACTGGTAACTATGTTTTTGGGCCGTTAGGAGTCGAAAAGTTGGGTCCGTGGTACAAATCTGACAGGTATGAGTTTGTTATTGTCACAGAACCTGCTATTATTTTTTGATGGCAAGACCACTGCGGCACCACAGACACTGTCACCAATGCGATTTAACTTTAGACTTTACTGGTATACGATTAAAGCCTAAAATTAAATGACAATCTTGGAGAGTGAATGAAAAATGTTATAAACTCTTTTTTACTTTTTTTAACTTTAACACTCAGCTTTCAAGTCTAAAATTTGACAACATTTTGTGCAATGTCATGTCAATGGTCTGATTTTAAACAAAAAATCGATCAAGTGCGAGACGGACTCGTATGCCTGAGGTCCGCATGAAATTGGATTCTGGGACCAACTTCTTTTTATCTTGCTGGAAATCCCCTCGGAACCCTCCCCCGCCGGAGCCGGAGTGAGAGGTTATGTCAGACTCGAACCCACTATACCGCACACCGTCTGTGGGTCGCAGTGCAAGGCCGAAGGTGAGGTAGCTATAGAGCATATCCCTCGCATTGATTCAGGGAAAAACTAATGCTACATAAACCGTTATATATCATGATTGCGGTGCACAATTTCAAGACGTTAAGAGACCTGAATACGTGGATGAATTTCAACTTGATGTCTCCACACATTCTCGAAAAAGAGATTTTTTCAGACGGACATACATGCATACTTACATCCATCCATACATCCATCCATACATGCATACTTACATCCATCCATACATCCATACTTACATCCATCCATACATCCATCCATACATACATACTTACATCCATCCATACATACATCCATACTTACATCCATCCATACATCCGTCCATACATCCATACTTACATCCATCCATATATCCATACTTACAAACTTTCGCGTTGATAATATTATTAGGATTAGTAGGACTATATCACTTCAAAAAATCTATCGTATCACGTCTTCTTCGAATTTCAATTCATTAAATTACGATTTCACGCTTGTTATTCATAATTATGGGTGGGATGACGAAAAAAGAATACAAGTATCACCACCCCATCTCGAAATGTGACTAACGGAAACATACGCAGACTTGAAAACTCGAAATAAATCTATTAAGATAGGAAAAAGTGGATGCTCGTGTGGGACTCGAACCCACGATCTTTTCCTTACAGGGGGAATGCTCTGACCACTGAGCCACCGAGCCACACCTGAAGCTATCCAAATTCTCCTATACTACCGTCTTAGGGCGACGGTGGGAGCCATCTACCGACATTCATACGAAATATCGGAAACAATGAATGATGTTGCAATCATTTTTAAACATTGTTCAGTGGTCAGAGCATTCCCCCTGTAAGGGAAAGATCGTGGGTTCGAGTCCCACCTGAGCATTCACTTTTTCCTATCTTAATCGATTTGAAAAGTTAGCATAGTAAATGCTTCAAAATTTCATTCAACTCGAAATAAAACCCGGCACCAAGCCGTCTGGCCAGCGTGGAAACAGTATGCCAGATCCTCCCAACATTGGGCGAGGCCTGTGTCCAACAGTGGACGGTGATATGCTGATTGATTAATTGATAATATTCTTCGTCCCACAGGTCAGTCCCCAGTAATATCAACCGTACCAAATCTAGTAACTCTCCGAGCGCGGCAGGCGGCGGCGTTAAGAGCCGAACAACGCCGCGGGGCGGCGCTAGTCGCGTCCATATCTGTTAGAGACGCGCCTGTGTTCGCCGATTATGATAACCAAGTGTGGTAAGACCTTTTTTTTTTAAGAATATTAGCAACCATAATTACTAATATTCACTCTAACTTCGATAGTGTAATGATTCTGACCCGCGACCTTTCGATCGTGTGTCCTTCGCCACTAAGCTACCGACGCTCCGATAAATATGCCAGTGATTCAAGACTTCGCATCAGTCGCAACTCAGCCGCCGACGAGGCAAGGTCTCCGAACTCGTCGCCGCCCGGACCTGCGCCACTGAAGATGTCGACCGCAGTGATCGACGAAACGTCTGGAACGCAAGTTTCATATAGACCACGGCCAAACAGCCCGGAAGCAATATATTCTACATGCAACGCCGGCCGTGAAAGCCTGGAGACTTATACTTATTGCCTCGTTTCAAAAAACACATCCTGTATGTAACCAGCGTAAGAACTTCACTATCGCGATGCAGGATTCGTAGTGACGTTGTAGTTCGGCTTGTTCTTACTAGATGGCGCTGGGTACATGTGGTACCGCCACACGATTATTGCTCAGGACATAATATGGCCCTAAAATGTGCTCAAAATCTCCAGTACACCTTTCTTGAGTGTTTTTTGAAGGTAGCACGAGGTGCTACGACGGTGATAGCTCACATTCACCAAGCATAGATTGCTACAAAACAATTCGCGGCTGGCGGCCTTGTATGTCTCATGGATTAAGTTCAAGATATGTGTTCCGATATTTGTACCTTCAAGCTATACCCTTAATATCTCCTCCCCCTGCAGGGTGGCGTGGTGGGGCGGCGCGGGGGTCCGCGCCTCCGGGCGCTGCGGAGACAGGGTCGCAGCCCTACGGGGGCGGGCGCCCACCAACGCGGCGCATGCAAACGCTCTGCTACACGCTAACAATCATTCTGTATGTTGTTTGTATTATTATACTAGTTTTCACTCGCATCTTTTTTTTATTTCACTTAGGTAGCAGATAAACTTCCACATGTTGGAAAGTGATAACCGTGGCCTATGGACGTGTGCCAGGGGCTTCACACTTGTACTGCCGACCTTGACCGAAACATTATCATAAAAGTTGCCTTAAAACTAAAGTACCGTAGTAGTAACTAAAAAGTAACTTATTTATTTAAATAGATTGTAAAAAGTGAATTGTTAAGATTGGATTCGAAAACGCGACCTTTTCCTTATTGGAGGAATGCTCTGACCAATGAGCGACCTGATCTATCTAATTTAATCTAAATGCATTTGAATAGTCAGAAATGATGATATCCGTAGGAGAACAGAAGTAACCGACGTAGCCCAGCGAATTAGCTGGTTGAAGTGGCAGTGGGCGGGACACACAGCGCGCAGAACAGAGGGCTGATGGAGCAAAACAGTTTGGGAATGGCGACCGCGTACGGGCAAACGTAGTTTAGGACGCCCAACGGCGGGTGGAAGGATTACCTATCAAGGTCGCCGGGAAGCGCTGGATGCGGGCTGCTTTAGATCGGTCGTTTTAGAAGTCTATGGGAGAGGCCTGTGTTCAGCAGTGTACTGTGTGTGGTTGATATGATGATGATGATGAGTCAGCATACTAATTGCTTAAAAAGTAACTTATTTGAGTAGACAGTCAAAGTATTCATATGCGTACAAATATTTGCACTGAACGGAATCCAAACCGAGGCATAAAACTTAGGACTACTTAATAAATAAAAGTGAGAGTTGTTTTAATATTCCAGGTCGACATACTGTTTCACCGGGTACCGCTCGGAAAAATCTACGTTATAACCAAAAGGGACCAAGAAAGTATAGGTATGTTACTATATTTGTATTTGATTAGTTTTTACACAGAACAAATACAGAGATAAGGCGGCCTAAATAACTGTACTGTGACGTCAGGGCGTACCGTGACATCATCATAGTAGGCGTGGCTTTAATGTACTATCGAAGTCCTATAATGATCATCCTGTCAGATAATAGTGTAAAAAGACATTTAAAGCTATAAATTAAACTAAAATAAGCATATTTTTTGAAAATTTCGCTTAAAAATATCTAATATTTTTTCGAATTTTTATCTGTGACGAAAACGCTCTGTGATCGATCACAGCACTGCTGACGTCACACGCAAGTAAACACGGCTTTGTGACAGAACAGAAACAAACAGTTTTTGTGGATTATTTATAGACGTATTTGTACACTGTGCAACTACACACCATTTATACACCATTTTATTCACAAAGTTTGAAGAAAAACTTTATTATTTACTTTGACTTCACTGCTTTAAGGACGTCACGTAATCGGCTCCATACAAGGTGACAGCTTTCTTCGCGCGTTTTTGAAAATTTAAACTTTAACGTCGATTTTTTGTTAAAGACCGTTGATTTTTTTTTTGAAATATCGATGTAGTGTGCATATTATATGCTAAGGAATAATTTAAAATGGTTTTCCAAAATTTGTCAAATACCCTATTCATATTCTCCTATGCACAGCTCTCTCAGCCACAGCGTCTCCAAATATAAATCTACTCGATGCTAGATGGCGACACTTTATATCTGGATGCGTCACTGTTATATTTTAGTGATATCTAGTATGAGATAGTTATACAAATCAGTGCTGCGTAGTTGGCCAGCGCGACGCAACGGTTGTGTCAGGCCCGAACCAAGTAAAACAGCGCGAAGTCTTAAGTTTCAGCAGCCATTTCCCCTGTACCCCGGTTGATCGAAATTGGGGCCCTTTCGAAATTGGAAATGGCCCTGGGGTATGAAAACCATAAAAAGTATAGGTACGCATCGCGCCACAACTATAATACCTCCTCTCCGTATTTGCCCTGTGGATTTAAACTTTTAAAGTACAAGATAAATATTCCACAATAATAATAAATATTCCACAACATTTCACACAACGCTATCTAGACCCATGGTAAGCATAGGTTAACTAGCTTGTGTTATGGAATCTAGAATGCGGATAAACATACTTAGATACTTTTTTTTTGTAAATACATACATCAAATACATAGAAACACCCAGACCAATGCAAATATACATATTCATGCATACAAATATTTGCACCGAGCGGGGATCGAACCCGCGCCTCCTGCGTAGCAGCCGCGTTCACTACCGCCACGCCACAGAAGCTGTCGTATAATACCTGTTGTCTATCATTATAATATACTATGTTATTCCTTAGGTTTAAAATTGGACGCGGAGTGCAATATAGTCCGCGTGGAGCCGCATAGCGGCGCCGCCCGGGCAGGCCTGCCGCCCGCGGGCCACTGGGCGCTCACAGAGATCAACAATAGACCCGTCAACTTGCTCAAGGTATCATACATAGATCATACATTGTGACTTCATACACTGTGACTATGAAATGACATTTATTCAAATGGTAAATTGTCACTATGTATGAACACGTTCACTACATACTGAGTTTTCATAAATTTTAAATCTATATAGCCATTGTGACTTCATATGTTGTGACTTCATAGTACTCCAAACATTGCAGCTCTATTCACCGTGACTTAATACACTATGACTTCTTACAATGCAATTCATACACTATGACTCAATTCACGATTTAACATACAGCGACTGTACACTGAATTAATTGGCTGTTATTTGTTCGCCGTGAATGGGATATTTGACAACATTAAAAAAATACTACAAATAATGATCATCCTGTCAGATAATAGCGTAAAAAGACATTTAAAACTATAAATTAAACTAAAATAAGCATATTTTTTGAAAATTTCGCTTAAAAATATCTAATATTTTTTCGAATTTTTATCTGTGACGAAAACGCTCTGTGATCGATCACAGCACTGCTGACGTCACACGCAAGTAAACACGGCTTTGTGACAGAACAGAAACAAACAGTTTTTGTGGATTATTTATAGACGTATTTGTACACTGTGCAACTACACACCATTTATACACCATTTTATTCACAAAGTTTGAAGAAAAACTTTATTATTTACTTTGACTTCACTGCTTTAAGGACGTCACGTAATCGGCTCCATACAAGGTGACAGCGTTCTTCGCGCGTTTTTGAAAATTTAAACTTTAACGTCGATTTTTTGTTAAAGACCGTTGATTTTTTTTTTTGAAATATCGATGTAGTGTGCATATTATATGCTAAGGAATAATTTAAAATGGTTTTCCAAAATTTGTCAAATACCCTATTCATATTCTGTACCTTCAAGCACTACCTGCCTACACTGTGCATCTGCCGCAGGCAACTAGCTTAGTCAGCCGTTCAACTAGCGGCCTGAAATGTGTTCAGCCATTTCATTAAACGGCTAGGCAAGTAGCTTGGATCCATGATCTTTAATTACTTGCCTAGGCATTTAATCAAACAGGTATAAAAAAGGCCTTAATTCTACATGGTTATAAAAAAAAATAACCAGGTCCTAAAAGTCAGATTGCGTAACTTTTTCAATGAACTTATCACTAATTTTCTGTGAATAAGTACATCTCTGCCTACCTCCTTCGGGATTTACAGGTGTAAGTATATGTATGTATGATAAATATATGTATGTAATTTTCTGTCTTATTTCGGGGTGGTGCCCAAATGGCCTAAGCATTAGCCAGCCAGGTTATTAAATGTCGTAATAAACGTTACGGTTGAATATCATTCAGGCCTTTAGGTTGAATGGCGCCGTTTAGTTAACAGCCTAGGCAGTTAATTGAACGGCTGATAAGCTAGTTGGCGGTGACACATCCATACATTGTGATTCATTTACTATGATTTCATAACTTAGACTATAAACAACGTTTATAGACGCAGCAAGTGCATTTTTTAAGCCATGTTTGCGTAAAAATGATGAAATGAACACATTGATAGTTTACAGAATAATATGGACATTAGTTTATTCACACAAAACAAACGTTTTTCTTGCAGGTTTTTTGCGATTCATACTATACAGACACAGCCTGCTAAATGCTGTGTCTATACAGTATATGGTCTAAGTTTCATACACTATGACTTAATCACTTAATACATTATGACTTCATACAATATAGCGATGTTTTATTTTCTATCTTTTCAGGGTGGGGAAGATGACATGAACCGTCTCAGTAGACACGGGACTGAAGTCTCTTGTCTCATTCAACCGTCCCCCTTAGTGAAAAAGCTGCGGTCCGCACTCAAAGGAAACAAGAACCTACTGGGTTTGAGATAAGGTCCATTTTAGAGGCTACGGCTTGATTGTAGTTGTGACCAATGAATGCTGTGTGTACTAGACAGGGTGTTTAGAATTGAAATTTTGTCTAGGTTAAAAGGCGGCAAATTGAGTTTTGAATTTGGAACAAGTCTCAGAAACTAATTAAATGAGTTAATGGATTTTAGGTCAAAGTAGAAAATCATTTATTCTGTAAAGACCTTTAAATGGCACTTAAAAAGTAAAGAGACGATTAAAGTTCAGCCAAACACACCGGTTCGTAACGCGGCCCTGAGTAGAATCCGTCAAGAAATTCAGCGTTTGGTCAATTTACAAACGTGTAATATGCTATTAAATTTTAGACCTAATGGATAACGACTTAAGTCCAAATTTAAATGACAAATAATTCATTAAAAGTTTTTCATTCATTCATATGATATTTAATTTTAGAAACGGAGAGCACGGTAAGACGCCGGTCCCAGTTGCCATAATAACATTTATGACAGTCGTTACGGGTAGTTGGAGCCCTAAAAAGTCCACCAACTGGTCTAACTGCAATGCTACGATATTGTCTTTGGATTGTGTTCAGCCAACTCCGCAGTTGGACTAATAAAACGGTCCCCAGGCTCCATTTTGAAAGCTTCGGATACGACTGGGATAATGTAGTATAACGTATGGCAGTGGTTGACGACTTGCAAAATTTGGATCTTGTGTATTAATCAATTGGATATTTTCCTGTAGTAAAAATACATTATTTAGCTGAACTTATTAAATTAAGAATACGAGTACTAAAAGACTGAAAACAGTTGCGTCGGTTCTTATTTATTTTTAATCACCCACTCAACCTTTGACAGAAAATGATTTGAAGTTTAAATATTATGACGTCACAAATACTATTTTCATACAATTTTCAGTTTTGATGTTTAATAAAAAGTAACTAATTTGACTAGTCAGTCAAATACCCAATTGTCGACCTTTAATTTAAAAAAAAACCAGTTTTATTCTATACAACCTGTCTAGTAGTTAGTATTCATAGAAATCATTGAATCGTGACGTCAGTATTTAGTAAACAGAATATCCATCCATATCCAAGTGTCTATAAGTTAAAAAACCGGTCCACTGCGAGTCGGACTCGCACAAAAAAGGTTCCGTACAGTATCAGGCTTTTGACTAAAAAACCGTATATTTTGTACGGTACAATAGGAAAGTCCATACTGCATATACAGAGAGGAGGTGTATTTATGTCTAAGTTATATAGTATAAAATACTCTTGTCAGTGTTATAAGCAACCTTCTAAAACGGCTTGACGGTTTTTTATGATATTTTTATGTGTATTTAATAAGTCTGAGAATAGGTTGTAGGCCCATTTTACGCCGTTTTAGGCCCTAAGTGATAAGGGTGGCCCACCCCAGTTAGCTTTTTTTATGTTATAGGCCATTTTTTATGGCTTGGCATTAAGAAAAATATTCATTTAAAAATAATAATTTTGAACCTTCTACCACAAACATTCGTTTTCAATAGCGACAATATAACGATTTTACGATTAACTTATTTCTCTATAAAATAATGCTGTGCACGTGCGACGATGACATTCACTAAGGCCACGCCTACTATGATGACATCACTAAGTCCTGACGTCACAGTACACAGTCAGTTAGACCGCCTCCTCTCTGTATTTGCTCTAAGAAAAAGTATGATACTTTTTACCGCTTATTTTTTTACTTGTAACAGTTAAAACAACGCCATTTTTATATTCGTTAATAATTGAATTCATTTTCATTAAGAACTTTTTGGACCAATCCTCCTGACATTCTTAAAAAATTGGAAGCTCACTTAAATTGCCGAGCGAAAATGGATTTATATAAAAAAAAGTTCACGGTATAACAGAAATTCTTAAGAAAAACTGTATTCTCCTTTATTTTGTTCAAAGGAGTAGACAGGGCAATATTAGTTTTTGAAAATATATAGAACGATATTTATATTTTAAATGAAAAAGAAGGAACGATCTTTTCAAAAATCTCACTCTCAAGGTAATAACTATCCTTTTTTTTTGAAATTGGTTAAGAAGTAGCAAAATTTTCTTCATTTTAAAATAATTATTTGTGTAAAAAAAGTATATTATCATCTTTTTTTTATTGTATAAAAATTATATTATTTGTATGAAACTTTAGACTGAGAGTGATTGTCTGAATGCCTGTTTCTATATTCTATCTGTGGATTGCTTTTTCTTGCAGCCATGGCCCAATTTAGTAACGTCACGTTTCCAAAACGCGAGTTTTCAATTCGTTTACAAAGAAAAACTTGGAAACTAACAATGCTACTGCAGCTGATTTTATAGTAACGTTTTAGAACGAAGAATTTTGGCCACAGAATCGACTGCAAAATTTTAATAAAGGTATTAATTAAGCAAAAAAAATGTATTGGAATAATATACATGCTATACCTGCCATAACTAAGTGCTCGCTTGACGGTAATAGGCCCGCCTCGAATGTGGGACCAAAAATCATAGTTGGCGAAATGTGGGTGTTAATACACCTCTGCCTAACCCTCCGGGGATTCACAGGCGTTAGTATAATGTATTTATAGTAGTATACTGTCAGACGATTTTGATTTCAAACTGTGACTCTCGAAAACGAGAATAAATGTAACGCTTACGGCCGGCGTTACATGTAGAATATACTTCTTCCAGGCTGTTTGGCCTTGGTCCATATGAAACTTGCGTTCCAGATGTTTTGTCGATCACTGCGGTCGACATCTTCAGTGGCGCAGTGATCGACGAAACGGCTAAACACAAAATCTTTCTCTCGAAAACTAGTATAAAATCTACGGCCGGTCGTTGCGTGTAGAATATATTTCTTCCGGGCTGTTTGGCCGTGGTCCATATGAAACTTGCGTTCTAGACGTTTCGTCGACCGCAGTGGGTCGACATTTTCAGTGGCGCAGTGATCTACAACGCCAAACACAAAATCTTTGTCTCGAAAACGAGTATAAAATCAGCAGGTATATCCGGATAGTTATAGAAAGACGGCTTTAGACTAATGTATGTATGTAAATATACTAACTAATAAGGGAACAATTTTGAAAACATTTTTTCTAGTAAATAATAATAAAATAAATAACATTTTGTATACATTTTACAAAAAAATATACATAAATAAAAAAGTTAGTGATATTAAGCAATTTTTTAGAACTTTTTTCTTGTTATTAAGTCAATGTTACATACTTGGGTGTCGAAACTGCAGATTTAGTAATAGTGCCGGCAAATTTCTTGAATAAAAGTTGAAAAACTCGCGCTTGTGTGCTATGGCATTTGTCGGCCACTACACTACAATACGATCTCGCTACGAATCTTTTAAATTAATATATTTATTGGCAAATGATTTATTTTAAAGTTTCTATACTATTTTACTAAAAAATATTAATAAAAAAAAACATTTTGAAACTTGTAGGTATGTTTTTAACTACTGGTTCTGCAATCAAACCCCTTGTTTATTTAAATATACATAATTGTATTGTTTTTATTAACGTTACATAATATGTTCTTTGACTGAAAACCGTCTCAGATTTATTTTAATAGTATTTATTGAACTCTAAAAACATTATAGAACATTCAAGACTTTTTACCTATTGATGGACAGTCGTTATTTTAACTGATGTACCGGATATCCGTATCCGCGGATATCTGACGAAGAAGAAAGATCCATATTTTTATTCGTTACATTTTGGCGGATATTTTATCGTCAAATGTCGTTTGAAGGTCTCGTGACCCAAAACTGATCGAATAAAAAAAGTCGAGAACGGCATCCGCGAATCATAACTTCAAAAATCCGCGGATATAAAGTTTTAATGAACCGGCTCATCACTAGAATAAAAGCAATTAAGAAAGTAAAAAAGCGAAAGGTATATCCGGATCTTTATAAGTGCGAGCTTGTGGTCCGTGCCTACCCTAATGGTATAGAGTCGTGAATGTGTATAAATATATATGTTTGGA
This sequence comes from Eilema caniola, assembly GCA_949126895.1. Classification (NCBI taxonomy): domain Eukaryota; kingdom Metazoa; phylum Arthropoda; class Insecta; order Lepidoptera; family Erebidae; genus Eilema; species Eilema caniola. The sequence continues at coordinate 6,556,963 of OX421487.1, forward strand.
GAGTTAAGCTTATCTGAGTAGGTATATATCATCAATTTTTATATTAGTTTTCACCTGTCTCACAGCATATTGTGTTAGTTTGTATCGTATAAATATATACATATCTCAATTTTGTGATCCAATCTTATTATGTAAGCCAGCAATACAAGATTTATAAATTATACTGTGTTTTATTGTTTTAACTACAAGACTGACGAGTAAGAAGTATGTACGCGGCGCTCATATCGTGTAAATAAATAATTGCATCGCGACTTTGAGGCCAATAGAGAGTTAATAGGTTTTTTTTTTAACGTGCGGGAAATCCCCACTGATACTTCGGAGCCGAACGGGGAGGTTATGTCGGACTCGAACCGACTGAACCGCACGCCGTCCGTGGGTTGATGTGCTAGGCCGAAGGTGAGGTTGCCTCGCACCCCGGCTGACTCAGGAAAGAGTTAATAGGTATGCCAAATCGGTTGAAAATTTGTTACAGTAGAGCTTGTATCTATACAAATATAATAGTTTTTGTTGTAGTCGATAATATCTATTAGTTTTGATTTTATAGGCGTTTGAACTTGCTGAGAGCGCGAGCGGACTGGCGAGTGTTGTAAGATGACGTCATACGCATCGAGTACGAGTCCACATCGCACGTTTACTTCTATAAATAACTAAACGAATTAACGTATTGAAGTAATTCTTATACACTTTGTAGTTTCGCCGCGCTGTTCCCGGCACAGTAGAATTTGAAACCACGGAGGACAGAACATTTCTTTCTTCATGGATCAAACTTACGTATGATTTTTGATCTGACCAAGTATTGAAAAAGTCAGGAAAAAATATGTAATCCACAATTCAAGACTCCTGACTTATTCAACTTTCAGACAAAAAGAAAACTTAATCAAACAGACAGATTCTTTTTTGCGTCGGGGGTTAAAAATAAAGATTGTCACAACAAGCATCTTTGTATAAATATAACTTTATTCCACCATTACATTATCTACATACATACGAGTACATAGTACTATTAAAAATATCACACGATATAATAACATAATGCGATAGATTACACATGCGGTATCTCTGTCTAATTGAGCAGTCCGACTGGGGAATACCTCCGCCCTACAGAATACCGCGGTCATAATAACCTCGTGTTGTGTTCCCGGTGATAAGTATTGTAGCCAGACTGGAAAGTTTTTGTGCTGTCAGTGGGAAGAATCAAGGCTTGTCCTGCTTTGTCTTCTACACTGACGGCACAGAAACTCTTCGTGTTTACAGGGTCGGCAGCACAAGTGTGATTCCCCTGGTGTTGCACACTTCCATAGGCCACGGTAGCCACTTCCATCAGGTGGGCCGTGTGCTTGTCTGCCACCTCAGTGGTATAAAAAAAGTTATTTTTTTCATTGAAATATCATTTATTTATAGCCCGACGTCGATCGTTGTACCGCTCCCATGGTACGCGCTCGCTCTCGTCTTATGCACTTTCTCTTTTTACTCTCGACGGAACGGAGACGGTATATGCGTTTGGGGTCAGAGGATGGTTATACAAACATATGTTGCCATTATAAGTCTTCAGGCTTTCACGGCCGGCGTTGCATGTAGAATATACTTGCCATCTTCAGTGGCGCAGAGATGTCGACCGCAGTGATCGACGAAACGTATGGAACGCAAGTTTCACATAGACCACGGCCAAACAGCCCGGAAGCAGTATATTCTACATGTTGCCATTGTTCTCCAAAACTACTAGTCTGACTTTGATGTAGTTTTCAGTACCGCTAGCACGAACAACTATCGTATCTCGTTTTTGAGCCAACCTATTTACATAATGTTAATAATAAACTTTATAATAAATAACACCGAGTAGAATTTGGGCCACCCCTTCTCTTCCCATGTGGTGTCACGTGTCGTTGACTACAAGGCGACTTAGAGATATGACTGATTAACTTTAACATCGGACAGATATGTACAGCCCAGACTCAGCCTCAGATGCATGGCTCGAGTCAACAATAGTCCCCGGAATACGGCAATAGGCTAGACTGAATACAGATTGGTGAAATGTGGGTGTTAATTCACCTCTGCCTAACCCTCCGGGGATAAAGGCGTGATTGTATGTATGTATGTATATTATTTAATTTATTGTATTCTTTGTGACTGTAGAATTTCCTTGCGTGTGCTGAATTGGCTGAATTAAGATAATTATTGCAGTGTAAATTCATACTGATTTAATGTTTGCATGCCATAAAATGATAAATGTGCTGCATAAATCATAATATTAACACCTGAGCCCTTTTTTCATGGTCACTGTGGTCCCTACCACAGACACTATAACCAATGCCATTTAAATTTATACCGTTAAAGTCTAAAATGAAATGACAATCTTGTAGAGTAAATGAAAAATGTTATAAACTCTTTCCCTTTTCATTTTGGACTTTAATACTCAGCAATAAAGTCTAAAATGTATTGACATTTTATGCAATGTCAACGGTAGGACAGTGGTTTGTTATGTCATTAAATTAGTAGAATCGGGGGCCTGTTTAACGACATTTAAGCGAATAAAATGAATTTGATGAAATTGAATTTGAATTCATAATTTTATCGTTAACGTATTGAGAGAACGGAGCAATGCGATTGGCCGCCTGCCTACTGTGAACCTGTGTGTGTGTGTGTGTGTATGTGTGTGTGTGTGTGTGAAGCCGGCCAATCGCAGTACTCCGTTCTCTCAGTAGATACATTTACGGTACGAGTACGATAGTTGTTCGTGCTAGGGGTACAGTTAAGGATTCGTGTGGCGCATGTTCATAGACAGGTGTTACGATGACAACTCACACGGAGGCGCTGCAGCAAACATTTATGAAGGTATTTTTTTTTTAATTTTCATGTTTAACCTTGCCCTCGACACGCCGCGCGTGCCATTCGAGCGGTATAGCGCTCGCGGTATCTAAAATAATTTTGATCCACAACCAAAATACCACATCAGCAATAATTATAAATTAGATTTCGTCTTCGCAAACACAATTCCATTATTTATTAAAGTTTCTATATCTTGCTTTTTATAGCCTAGTTCTGTTAAAATCTCTATCGAATGCTGTCCAGGCTTTGGCGGTAGACTTTTACCAGAAGATTTAGCAGGAGTATTTGATAATCTTGGCGACGGTTCTGGTATAGGAAAGTTTTCATTATCTCTATAATAAGATTCATCTGATGCCCTATACTTGTGTTTATCAACTATATCTAAATCAATAACAGGAGTAACACAAGCATCTAATTTATCAAATATTTCACACCATTCTTCCTGAGTTTTAGTCAAAAATATTTCTTTAAACTTTGCCTTAATATTTTCTTGATCACCCATCTGCGAGTATTCGTCTTCAGATAAACCCAATCCTTCCAGCAAATTCGAATAAAACTGAGGTTCTAACGCTCCAACAGCCATAAATTTACCATCTTTAGTTTTATAAGTCCTATAAAACGATACCCCACCATCAAGAGCATTTGTTCCCGGTTCCCCAGTCCATATTGGTAATTTCCTCGACTTGAACAGCCATGTTCCTACATAAGCAGCCCCTTCAGTCATATTAGCGTCAACAATTTGCCCTTTACCTGATATCGTTCTTTGAAACAAAGCCATTACTATACCCAAGGCACAAAGAACTGACCCTCCAGCGAAATCACTTAAAAGATTCAAAGGCGGTCGCGGAGGTTCTTGGTTTTGGCCTAGTAAAGATAGTACGCCAGACATACCCACATAATTTATATCATGTCCTGCTTTGTCCTTATAGAATCCATTTTGGCCGTATCCTGTCAGCCTAGCATAAACTAATCGAGGGTTATTTTTTAGGAGAACTTCTGGGCCCAAGCCGAGTTTCTCCATAACACCCGGGCGGTATGTATCAAGGAGAACATCCGATGTAGCGCAGAGCTTTTTGATAACGTTTCTACCTTCAGGTTCCTTTAGGTTTACAGATATCATTCGTTTCCCGTTAGATAGTACGGCGAACGGGTTTGCGTTGATCTGTGGAATAAGATTTTAATTGTTTATACTTGTGTATCGAGTCCGATATTAAAGTCGTAACAGACCACTGAATTTAGTACATAGCGTACGGACCAAGTTCGGTGGTTCGGGTCGTATCAAATCCGGTGGTATGTTAGGACTTTAACCACCAATATCTGTAAAATGGTCCGCTCTTTTACGCTAGGCTGGCAGACAAACCCCTCACATGGTTTGTTTTAATGATACCCATTAATTAAATTTTAGTATAATAATATTACAATCGAAATTAACATTAAAATATACTTTGGGACGCATATTTTGAATCAAAGTCGCGAGACAAAGAAAGAGTTACAAACATCCGACCATCTATACTTACAAACCTCCGCGTTTATACTATTAGTAGAATATGAAACTTCTAAAAGAAGTCACCCTGACTGAGCATATAAATAAGCTTTTCAATACGTCGTCGTCTAAACTATTTGGAAAATACTTCTTGCCCTCTCTCTTTGTTAAACACCTAAACACCTCTGAAAGCTCGAAATTATATCCAACGAGTGCATGTCCTTTGCTTCCAAGACTTTTTACTTAACTTTAAATTTTTTTGTCTATTTATGAAAGTAGGTAAAAATCGCAAGACAGGTCAGCGGAAAATGATGGGTGAGTTAGGGTAGATTTGAGATATAAGTACCTCAAATCAATAATTTATATTAATAGACACATACTTTATCTACCACTGTAACACTGGCGCCATAATCAGCTAAAATTGTCCCACAAAGTGGTCCTGGGGCCAAGCCCATCATCTCAACTACTTTTACGCCTTTGAGCGCCATCTCTTATCAATTTCCTGAAAACAAAAACGTTGAATGAGGGTCAATCCCACTAAAAGATTATAATAATAATAAATAATAATTAATCTAATTTACCGGCGAAAAAGATCATAGTCACCATAATATATGTAATGTATGTCGCCAACTGGCTTAATCAGCCGTTCAATTAACTGCCTAGCTCTTTACTAAACAGCGCCATTCAATTAGCGGGCTGGATGATGTTCAGCCAGTTGATTAAACGTCTAGATAAATGGCTTGGATCGATGACGTTTAATCACTTGCCTAACCATACAATCAAACAGCTAAGAAAATGACTTATTTCTGCATGGTTAGAAAAAAAATAGCCTTCTAACCTAATCTATCCAAGTCGGATTGCGTAGGTAGCTCAATAAACCTATCACTAATTTTCTGTGAATATACCTCTATTTAGTAGGTAATTTTCTATCTTATTTCGGGGTGGTACGAATGGCCTTGGCAGCCAGTTTATTAAATAATAAAGTAAAATAGTTATATTATAAGAAATGTGCATCAATAACAATATTCTCATTATTTCAAGTCGGTTAAATGGGATGTACAACAGTAAGTATAAAAGTACCATGACCAACAGTAATCTATGGGACAGTGCAAGTGACTATCATATTTGCTACATAAATATTTACATACTTACTTACTGTTTGTTTATGTGTATTGTGGTAATGATACCAAGGTCAGCGTAGTACAAACAACAACTTCATTGATGTCTGCACTTCTCCATGTACTATTATAATATTAGTATTTACTTATTTATAGTCGTCTAGACTGTCCTCAGTAATAAAAGTATAAAACAAAACTTAGTAGGTACAAAGTAATCTAATCGTAAGGTAAGGTTAAAGTCCGGTCAGAGACCAGTTAGGACTACAGATGATATCAAATCAGTTTGTTTTGCTATTTTTCACTACGGGCTTCGCTCAAGTAATCTATTTCATGGTCTTACTTATAGGTTTGGTGCTTAACCATACATATTATTAAGTTTCGAAAGACCCTTGAGGATCACAAAGTTTTTAATAATTTTAAAGTCTATGTAGGTTTTATTCATAATTGTTGAAAAGTTTTTGCATAGTCTGTAGTAAAACCACCAGCTGACGGCTGACGTTGACACATAGAAACAGAAAAAAAAACAAACACCATATTGGTTGAAACTTTCTCGTTTCTGTTTTAGTTTTTTATTTATCTTCAGTTTATTTAGTTTGCATGCTGAATTATTATCAGTTCTTTTTTTTTATATTTCATCACAATGAAAACAAAGAAGACCCATCAGTGTGAAACGTGTCATAAAGTTATTATTGGGAGTTCATACAAGTTCAAATCACATCTATATCAACATAGAAGTATAAATGCTAGGTTCAAGTGTCCTGAGTGTTCTAAGGAGTTTTTTAGACGTGATGCGTACGATAAACACTCTGCAGTGCACACTGGGGTAAGAAAATTACATACTTGTGATCACTGTGACAGAGGATTCGTAGACAAGCGGAATCTAATAAGCCATTTGAAAATTCACGATGAATACTTCAGTAAACCAAATGTACAGTATAAATGTATGGTTTGCGGTGCTCATTACTGTGAAGAACGGCTCCTTAAGTATCATATAAGGAAACATCATTTTAACTTACAAGCTAAAGATGCTATTCATAATGATAAAAAGCTAAACGAAACATGGGTGGAACGTGTAATTCAGTCCGAAATATGCGTCGAAATGACAAAAATTAACGACAACACGATAATCATTAAAAGGTCGACAAAAACTGAAAAGTTCACTCCGATCAAGACGCCATGTCAAACAACAAAATTTCGGGAATATATCAGCTCCGTTTTCGCAATTACTGACAAGTCTCAATATTCAAAAGCTATTTGTGATTACTGTAAGAAAGAAATGTTGAAAAAAAGTCTGCAGTCTCATATAAGGGAGAGACATTTAAAAATTAAGAAGTTTAAGTGTGAAGATTGCAGTGTAAGTTTCAGCCGGCATTATCTTATGGTAAATCATACTTGTGGTAAAACCCGACAGTATCGACTGCGTAAGATTTAATTATTTTTTACATACATATACTCTATAAATCTCCAAAGGGGTATGCAGAGGTGTATTAGCATCCAAATTTCCCTAACTATGATTTTCGATGCCAGGTGATAGAGTGTGAGGCCTATTGCCGTTCAACAGGCATTTTGTTATGGGCTGCATGTTTACTGTCATATGGGGAATTGCCCTATTCCTTAGTCGCTTTCTATGACGCCCACAGGAAGAGATGATATGGCCCTATTCTACTCCTCCCGGTACATTTTTAGGGTTCCGTAGCCAAATGGCAAAAAACTGAACCTTTATAGATTCGCCATGTCTGTCTCTCTGTCCGTCTGTATGTCACAGCCACTTTAAACCGAAACTATAAGAACTATACTGTTGAAACTTGGTAAGTAGATATATTCTGTGAACCACATTAATATTTTCACACAAAAATAGAAGAAAAAACAATAAATTTTGGTGGTTCCCCATACTTAGAACTGAAACTCAAAATTTTTTTTTCATCAAACCCATTATGTAGGTTATCTATGGATAGGTCTTCAAAAATGATATTGAGCTTTCTAATATCATTTTTTTCTAAACTGAATAGTTTGCGCGAGAGACACTTCCAAAGTGAGAAAAAATATTTCTTCCCCTCCTCCTGTTCTTGTCACAGCTGGTCACATTTATATAGGGTTACCATCCGTCCGGATAAATCCGGACTTTTAGACATTTGTCCGGACTTTGTCCGGTTACTTAATTTGTCCGGATTTCTTTTTATTAGATGGAATATGAGGTATATGAGTAATAAAACTACATACATACTATGTAATATCATAAATGAAGTCGCGCACGGATTGTTTTGTAATAATGTCTGGTGAATTACAGCTCGTCCACCGCAGTAGCACCCCTTGTTATCCCCAATATACACCTAAGAAACATGTAATGCGCCTTTAGAGCACATTAGGTCCAAGATATATATTATGTCCAATACCATGCCATTGCAACTAAGTGTCCGGACTTTTATCAAAATGTCAGGCTTTTTGTCAGGACTTTTCAGAATCCTAAATGGTAACCCTACATTTATAAGACTCCCCCCCCCCCCCCCCCCTCCCTACTGTGTCGTCACATTTTGCGAACGACGAAGGATTTTCGGAAATAAATTCAAAAACGTCGCTTTCTTTCTCGTCATTTTTAATTGCCATTCTTGGATTTTAGATTCCACATTACGTTTAACATCGTCACTATTTTTTAAACTTTTTCATGAGTTGTTAACTTCGTCGCGTTCAATTCGTTTCTTTTTTTTAACAGCATAAGCTGCACTTTATGTTTCATATGAGGTTTTCATAAAGTAATAATTTATAAAGATTATCATAGATTTTGAAATGTGACGTCACGAAATTTAGGACACCTCCCACTCCCTTGTCACACAATGTCACACTTCGTCGACCCCCTTAACATGTGACGTAATTTACGGTCGGCGCCTAACATGGAGATATAAGAAGTAAATGATGTATTCCAGGATCTTTGCAGGTGGAAACATGTGATATCTGTCTTTATTATAGTTACTTGAGAAAACCATAGCAAGAAGTTCATTCCACAACTGGTGAGTGCGTGGGTTGAAGTTCCTTTCAAACCGTTTAGTGCGCACTGTTTCCGGTCGCAATGTGTGAGGATGAATTCTTTGCCTATGGCTGTGTTGCATACTAATTGAATAAATTTTTAACTAATGTATTTACAAGACAAATCAGTTTGCATGCATTTGAGAAACAATTTTTTTTATGTTTTATTAACTGACCCGGCGAACTTCGAACCGCCAATATTTTCCGCCCGCGTGGCGTCATATCCCGTTCCCGCTGCACCCTCTACTATATAATGCATGTATTACATATAAAACTTCCTCTTCTATTACTCTATGTAATAAAAAAAACTGCATCAAAATCCATTGCATAGTTTTAAAGATTTAAGCATAAATAGGGACAGACAGACAGACGCGAAAAGCGACTATGTTTATACTATGTAGTGATATTGATATAACTGACAGATGAAACATGCATATTCTATATAAAAAATATATTCTTTTATGTATTTGTGGTGCTGAGGCCGTCAATCTTAAAAAAACAGGCCCATGGAAAAAATCTTCTCTCGATTTAGTTGTGCATCATCTGACCCATTGGCAAGCCGATAGGGACTGGTTTATAGGAACCCCTCGCCACTGATACAGTAAGACTGTATAAATAAAGTTAAGTATTTAAAACTAGCTTTTGCCGACGCCCACGGTTTCGCCTGCGTGAATGTCGGTTATCGCGACCAAACGTAGCCTATGTCCTTTCTCAATGTCTAATCTACTCCTATACCAAATTTCATCAAAATCAATGCAGTGGTTTAGGCGTGAAAGACGGACATACAAACAGACACACATACACTACCTCCAATCCTACATCCTACTAATATAAACGCGAAAGTTTGTAAGTAAGGATTGATGGATGTTTGTAACTCTTTCACTTAAAAACTACCGAATGGATTTTAATTAATCTTTACAATAATATAGCTTATACATCAGAATAACACATAGGCTACAATTTATAACGATAACCGATATTATAGCGATAAAAGCAAAAGCTAGTTTATAATATTACTAGCTTTTGCCCGCGGCTCCGCTCGCGTGAATGTCGGTTATCGCGACCAAACATAGCCTATTTCCATTTACAAGGTCTAATCTACCCCTATACAAAATCGGTTCAGTGGTTGAGGCGTGACATACAGACAGACAGACAGAGTTACTTTCGCATTTATAATATTAGTATGGATTATGGATTCAAATGTATTTAACACAAATAAATATTTCCAATATAGGCTGCTTAGGTCTGGGTCTAGACGTGGTCAGATATTAGAAGTGGCTATATTAATCTTACAGTTGCCAAGCAAGTATTTATGTATTCTTCTTCCTCCCAGCGTTAATTCCAGTCACATCTGCCCCTCTAGACAAGTGGCAGTTCGCTAGCTGGCGTTTGGTGGAATAGAATGACGAATGTATGGGATTTGACGTATTTGACATGCGTTAACGACTGTCATATACGTCAAATCCCATATATTTATCATTATATTCCATCAAACGCCAGCTAGCAAATTACCACTTGTCTAGCGGGGCTGAAGCTTTTAACTTGGGGTCAGGGGTCAGCTTTACTCGTGTAACTGCGGATTTGGCTGAACTTCGATATTATTGAAGTGACTGCCATCTGACCTCCACAACCCAAAGATGATATCGAAGTATTGCAGTTAGACCAGTTTTTGGATTATTTGCATTGCAACCGAAACTGTGTGCTTAACGTGCTCTCTGAGGTACAACTAGACGAATGCAAATAACCATATTCATGCATAAAAATATTTGCATTGAGCGGGGATCGAACCCGTCGAACTACGCCACTGGGGCTGTCCAAGTATTTATGTATATTCATATCATGTCTATGAACTCTGAGCTTAGAAGAAGTCAATGGGCACTACACAGACTAGACTAAAACTGCTAGTCCACCTTTGATTTTAAATTACGATCTTTCATTTATAGTTAAGATACTGCATGTTTTTTCTTATTGTGACCCTTAGATCCTAATATTAAACCTAAAAATATGATGAAATAAGGTAAATGGACACACTCTAAAAGAAATCGACAAGCTCCCTCTTTTTGAGACAGTTAAATAGTGTTAAGCATATTTTTATTGAAATGACTATTTTGCAACCCATCTGTTGTCATAAATCAGTTGGGGTGGTTTTGTTTTACACTGTTTGTTGTTTTATTTGTCTGTTCAAGCCAAAATGAACCCCTTTTGAAATCTTTTTGACCAATGAAATGTATTGTTTAATTACCTGTACAAAATTTTGTTCTCACTGTAACTTTCTTTGGGTAAAAAGACCGAAAAGACAGCAGTCTTTACCACCATGCTGTTAGAAGCTAATTGCTACAATATAAAGACTGAAATATAAACTTTCATTATTATTCCTTAAGAATATTATATCATTTATTTAGTTTTACAAATAAATGTAGATATGTGTATCCGTATTCATGAACCCATATTACAAGTTAAGTTTACTTTGGGTCTAGTTAGCCCTAGAATATTATTATGATTTTTACTTATTAAGATTTCCAAATGCACAAAATATAGGAAAATATTGTGATAAGAACTCTTTTGTATTTGACATGTTAATATTTTTTTTATCTTTATAATCTGTTCTACTTAGACTGCATACAACCTCTGTAAACACAGTAAGTGGCACTATACAGGGGGTGTATTATTGAAACGGGAGAGTACTTGCAGGTACCAGATGCGGCGCGTAAAAAGTCATTCATTTATTGCACCTATGCAAAATTGCATATTCCGCGCGCAAATATTCGGTGACGATAAAATCACCAAATACTACAATGGGCAAACTTTTAGATTGGGTAGAAAGTGGGCAAGATTCACTGAAAAGTAAATCAAAAGAATTTTTATCTACCAATCCAAATCAAAATACGGATATTTGAATTGGTTCGGGCGAGGTCTGGTAGCTTAGTTTGACCACTATTTTTTATTTTTTAGTTTGCATTGCCCCTGCTAGGCAAAGATCGTAGGTTCAAACGCTGCCTGGACCGATTCAATATTTTTCCTATCTTAATCGATTTATATCAAAGTAGTAGGTATTTTTACGCCGCGTAATAGTGGTCATACTGTGTCTATAGACTTTGTATATAGTCTAAGATGACGATGAAGTGAGTTAAGACGGGGGGTGAACGGATCCTCCCAACCTAATTTTACGCATGTTGAGCATTTACATAAAACTGTGCCTTATATTGTAAAATTAAGATGTTATTATACAATGTTAGTTATATAACACGCTGTATTACATATTATTATAATTAGGTTTTTATAAATAAAAGTTAAAATGGATATAAATGCGTTTCATTATAATCCTCTTCTGTATCCGCCCATGGTAATCATAATATTAAATAATCTGGATAGTAATCCTCGTATTCTTTATAAACCATTTTTTTCCTAACATTACTAGACATGGTAGTGGTTAGGGAAATATTAGGTAAATGGTACAGGTACTGCAAGTGCTTTGTTACGTTCGTTTCCCTTCTTCTTCGATGTATAATCTGTGCAGTATTTGACAGATGGTTCTTTTTAACATTTGAGTCGACCACAGATGCAATTTTCAATCCTTTTAGATCTCTTTTATTTTTCTTGGCAGCCAATAACTTTATCTCCGTAGGGATGTCAAATTTTATGTCATTTATCCCATGTGGGTCGTAATTACCACATTCATGTATGCAAACATAATTCGTATTGTTCGGTGCCATAATTCTTGAGTAAATAATATTTCCTGTAGAGTTTATCATTCTGAATGTTATATTCTTCGGTGACATCTGAAAATAATTTAAATTTGAAAAAGTTGAATTGGTCTAGGCGAGAATCGAACCCGCGATCTTTACTTTACAGGGGCAATGCTTTGACCACTAAGCTACCAGACCTCTATTAACCTCACCCTTACCAATTCAAATTTCTTTTGAACTGAAAACTTCTTTAGCGGCGTTGGATGGGTGTAAAATGTTAAGGAAGCGTCAGTATTAGTTGACCTTTGAACCGTAACCGACGACTGACGTCATACAAGATTAGGTATAGACCACGGAGGACAGAATATGATTAAGTAGCGGAGATGCCACAGTCAAATTTCTCTTAAGAAAAACGCGTGACCAAATGCGGGTGGGAAGGGAGACGCGGGGGGCATGACGTCATACCTCGTCCACGTCTCCATCTAGTGCGTCATAGCGAAACCGAATAGAAACAGACCTTGTCATTTTTGTTATATAGTTTGACTATTCGCCACTAAGCGCTACACAGAATTCTAGAATAATCTATTTTAAGGAAATAATTTTCAAAAATAAGGCCATCTTTTGGATTATAGCAAAATCATTTAGGGAGCTAAATGATTTGGCCTTATACCGACAGATGGCCCAATTTTTTTTACTTTAATTTTCAATTTTAGCAAAATATTCCATTTAATAAATAATATAACATTTTTGAAATTGCTAATGAAGTCGGGCGAGATTATTGTGATCATTTTCATAAAATGAATTGAGTTATTATTACAACTAGTATACATGCCAGACTAGGTTACTTATTTCTTCTCTACGCTAGATGGTTCTGTTAAGACATTTTTTTCGGAAAAATTAAAATTTAAATATAGTGGACTTACTGATGAAATGTTATACCCTTAAAATGTTGAAATTGTTTATTTTTACACTTTGTACATCCTTGTACTGTACACTTCATTCTTAAACCAGGTTAAAGCTATTTTTATCCTTGAACTTTTGACCAAAAATGACAACCGAACGCAAGGACGTTTCACTAGAACTGGATGGTGACGTCACAGACCAATTGAGTCGTTTTGACATATGGAAGGCTCGCGACTCGATTCCCTTGTAACATCTCCGCTATCATTTCCTTCTCCATGGTATAGACTATCTATTTTGCCAGTTACCATAGATGACGTCGTAGCTTAAACGGTAGGCACTTAGACTGAAAGGCCTTATCGTTTCAGATAGTATCGGGTTCAAAACCACCTGGCCTTCAGGGATTTTTTGTGATTGTTTTTTCTTATTATAATTTATTATTTTGGGTGATTATTTTTTCTTTTTGTAATTTATTACTTTTTATGATTTTTTTTTTCTGTAATTTATTATTTTTTATGATTATTTTTTCTTTTCATAATTTATTAATTTCTTCTGACAGAAAATTAGCAGAAAATAAGTGATAGGTTCTATGATTAGCGCTATATTATAGGTATGGTATGGTATGTGCTTTTTATCTTTTTCTATGTATAACGAAGAAAGAAAAAAAGAAAATGTTTTCACTTCTGCCGGCACTCCCAGAGTGCAACCCGTCTTTTTTTTCTATACCTATCTGTCTTGAGGCGACATGCGTCAGTGGAGTGTGTCTTTCAATATTCTAACGTACTATCAGAACCAATGAATGATTTTTCAATCATTTTTAAACATTGATTTTTAACTCCGCCCATATCAAACAAATCAATTTGAATTTCTAGAAAAATAAAACAAGATTCTGTTTTCTGCTACTGCAGCTTTCATAGCGAGTCCCTAGGTTTATTATTTGTACAGGTATTGATAGGTTAGGGTATTAGGTCTGTGGGTCCCTTCCTATCAAGACCCTAGGGGCCAAGGAAATCTCATCCGCAAGCCGGTTCACCTGTTGAGGGGCAACCGAGGCTCCGAGGTAGGCTTTCCTCTCAGCGTTCAATGGTCAGACGTTAATCGCCGCATAACTCTAAAGAAGAAGAATGAGTACCTACCTAAGCTAACTCCAGATTCAAGAGTGAAAAGTGTGAGGAGGTAGGACACGACGGTATTTCCGTCCAATTGAGCAGTCCAACTGGGGAAGTACCTCCGCCCTACAGAAAACCGCGGCCGTAATAACCTCGTGTTGTGTTCCCGGCGGTGAGTAGGGTAGCCAGAGCTCACTGGAGAGTTTTTGTGCTCTCAGTGGAAAGATCGAAGTCTATTCCTGCTTTGTCTTCTACAATGAAGGCACAGAAACTCTCTGTGTTTACAGGATTGGCAGCACAAGTGTGACTCGTCTAGTGTTGCACACGTTCATAGGCCACAGTAACTACTTTTCATCAGGTGGACCGTGTGCTAGTCTGCCGCCTCAGTGGCATAAATAATAAAAAAAGACGGGTTGCACTCTGGGAGTGCCGACAGAAGTGAAAACTTTTTCTTTCTTTCTTTTTTCGTTATATATCTACACAGAAAAAGATAAAAAGAACATACCATACCATACCTATAATATAGCGCCAATCATAGAACCTATCACTAATTTTCTGTCAGAAGAAATTAATGAATTACAAACAGAAAAAAAAATAATCACAAAAAGTAATAAATTACAAAAAGAAAAAATAATCACAAAAAGTGTCAGAAGCCCAGGTTCGAACCCGATACTATCTGAAACCATAAGGACTTAGTCGAAGCGCTTACCGCTAAGCTACGAAGCTTCTTAGCGTACCTAGCAAAATAAACACTCTGTAGCTAGGAATGTAGTATGACGTCATGTCGTCCTACAAAGTCGTCGGTTACGGGTCAAAGGTCAAGTGATCCTGACGCGCGAGTTTAACAATTTTTACCCATCCAACACCGCTAAAGAAGATTTCACTTCAAAAAAACCTTGGATCTCACCAGGAACCGCGCAACTTACCAAATATACAGTAAGAATCTCACAATAAGTTTCCTCGCCACAGATAATATTTTTATAATTAGATGTTCCAAACTCCGAGGTGAACCGCCATTCTGTTTTCATAGGGTTGTCACATGTTATTGGTAAGTCGAGAAATTTTATCTTCACTGGACAAACATTCTTAAGGTCCGGTTGCATTGAATGATTGTGGGCGCACATCCGGTCTTTGTCTACGATTGAATAATACTCTAGAGGGCACGGTGGATCTTCTATGGTCTACTGGAAATTTTTAGGAATATCAGATATTAGCAGTATAGATGTACCTACTTACGCCGAGAAATGGCTACAAATGAACCTATGATTACACTGTCAAATACATTTAGCACGATTTGACATTATTGAAGGGAAAATTATTGGTTTTACTATACAGCTGTCAATGTCAAAATTGTCTTTGATTTGCAATAAAACAATAATATTGAATGTCATCCCTTAGTGTTAAGCCCTCTCTACTCAACTTTGTTCTCGACTATTTTGACATTAATGATCACTACTTCGCTCCCTTGAGCAGTAGCGTGATAATATATAGCCTATTTGCACCTCAGACTCCGCGTGGAAAGTCCCAAACACCCCTGATTATTTTATAACTAACTAGCTGTTGCCCGCGGCTCCGCCCGCTTGGATGTCGATTATCGCTTTCCCGTTTTTCTGTTGAAATTTTTCCTGAATTTTGTTTGCTATAAACCTCACGGAACCCGAGACCTTTCCAACGAATGCAAAACCGTGGAAATCGGTTCGTGCGTTCTGGAGTTATAGCGTCAGGAAGGAAAACCCGACTTATTTTTAGATAGTAGATTTAAATCTAACACGAATCATTTACCCACAATCCGCAGTCGGTACATCCAGTTGAATTTTGCAGAAGTTGATTATTACATTTATAAAACACTTTATTTTCGACGCCATCTTTAATTTTCACACCACGCCATGTCCTCCAATGCATATCTCTTTTATACAAATACTTCACACCTCTCATTGCTACCAGTCTTCTGAAATCCTTCTCAATATCCTCAACCATTTTGGCATCTTCATGAGATAACTCTTGTTTTTTAAAATGTTCAATTCCATTTATGTATTTTTTGTCTTCTAATTTTAAATTTTCGATATGTTTGACTTTTTTATCAGGTTTTCTTCTATTTTGGAAGTTTGATCTTAATTCAACGTGATAAGTGATTGCTAAAGAGAATGATATCATAAATAATACTACTTGAACTAATATCATGTTAACAATACGCGTCTAATTTTTTCGAATGCCAGTATAGCAAGGAAACCTTTGATAGCATGGTAGTGGGCTGTCTTTTTGTGTTATTTTTAAACATGCTCTATTGTACGGGAAAGTTTAATTTGTGAATCTTTGTTTTTGTGAGTAAAGGTGTTGGCGGTATAGTGGTTAAGAAAATAGTCTTTCGATCGCGTGGTCGCGAGTTCGAATTCTAGTCACATTACAGATGTGAACCCACTCTTTGTACAAGCAATTTTGCTTAACTGGAGGGTTAGGATGTTGTAGGATTAAAATTTCATTAAATTGAATCATTTAAGTGTCAAGCAGAACGATTTAAATAGAAAAAAAAAAATAATCGGTCTAGGCGGGGTTTGAACCCGCAATCTTTGCCTTACAGGGGCTATGCTTTGACCACCAAGCTACCAGTCCTCGCCCGAACCAATTTCTCTGTCATTGAGGCGACAGTGGAGCATCTACCGACATTCTTGACTCTTTTAAACACTATTCGGGCCGAGAAATCCCGGCTCCACCAGGTCATGGTGGCCGAGTGGGAGCGACGACTTGGGCAACCACGCGCAGGGCACGCCGTCATTGCGGCGGTAAGGCCCATCATGGGGGAGTGGCTAGAGAGGCAACACGGTAGCCTCTCGTACCGTCAGACGCAGATTATCACCGGGCACGGTAGCTTCGGGCGGTATCTGCATCTGATGGGTATTGAGCCAACGCCCGAGTGCCAGCACTGCGACGCGAGCGTGGACTCGGGGCTGCACACGCTCACCGAGTGCCCGGCGTTTGAGACGCCGAGGCGGGAGCTTGTGGCGGCCCTGGGGGTGAGAGTGCTCACGCTCTCCACCCTGCTCGCGGCGATGGCCCGCTGCGCGGATGCGTGGGCGGCCAGCGCCTCCTTCTGCGAGCAGGTCATGCTCGCGAAGGAGACAGCAGAGCGGGCGCGGCGCGATGAGCGAGAAAGGCTCGCTGACATCGCTGCACGCGCCCGAAGGCGGCTCGGGCGTCGGAGGGCGCAGACTGACCTCCGCCCCCCATGAATAATATATATTCTGAATGATATAATATTCCTCTTCCCCCTCCCCCTTCTATCACTTTTTTCGCGATAAAGGGTAGCCTATGTCCATTTCCAAGCTCTAATCCATCTCTATACCAATCTCATCAAGATTTTAAAATTGTTTTACTTACATACCCTAGCTCTATTTTCCAACCCCCCCCCCCCCCTCCACCCCTTTTTTCGCATGTCAATTTCCAAGCTCTAATCTATTAAGATATTGATCAGGATATCTTCAAAATTGACAAACTTCCATCCTCTAGCCCTTTTCCACCCCTTCAACCCCCTTTTTCGCAATAAAAGGAAGCCTATGTCCATTTTCGAGCTCTAATCCATCTCTGTACCAAATTTCATAAGGATATCTTCAAAAATGACAAACTTTAATACTATCTATCTAGTCCTAATCCCCCCTCCCCCTTCTTGCCCATTATTTGCGAGAAAAGGTAGCGTATGTCCGTCCCCAAGTTCTAATTCATCCCTGTACCAAATTTCATCAGGATATCTTCAAAATTGGCAAACTTTTATCCCCTATAACCCCCCCCCCCCCCTTAACCCCGTTTTTCGTGACAAAAGGTAGCCTATGTTCGTTCCCAAGCTTCAATCTATCTCTGTACCAAAATTCATCAAGAAATCTTCTAAAACGACAAACTTTCATCCCATGGCCCTGGTCCCCCCCCCCCTTCTACTCCCCTTTTCGCGACAAAAGGTAGCCTATGTACGTCTCTAAGCTCAAAATTATCTCTGTACCAAATTTCATCAGAAAATCTTCAAAAATGACAAACATTCATCCCAAGGCCCTAGTCCCACCCTTCTACCCCCCTTATCGCTATAAAAGGTAGCCCATTTCCGTTCCGAAGCTCTAAACTATCTCTGTACCAAATTTCATCAGGAAATCTTCAAAAATTACAAACTTTCAGTTTTTTCCCCCTCCCCCTTCTACCTCTCTTTTCGCGATAAAAGGTAGCCTATGTCCGTTCTCAAGCTTTAATCTACCTCTGTACCAAATTTCATTTAGATATCTGCAGAAATGACAAACTTTCATACAAACTTTCATCCCCTATTTCCCCCCCTTAAACCCCCTTTCTCGTGACAAAAGGTAGCCTATGTCCGTTCTCAAGCTCTAATATACCTCTATACCAAATTTCATCAAGATCGGTTCAGTGGTTTAGGCGTGAAAGCGTAACATACAGACAGACAGACAGAGTTACTTTCGCATTTATAATATTAGTATGAATTAAAGAATATAATAGTAGATTGTTCGACAAGGGACTAAAACAAGCCATAATGACACGAGATGGCTAATAGTTCGAGTGTCATTATGGTTGTTTAGTCCCACGTTAAACACTCTACTTTTCACTTTGAATGCGAGGAAAAAAAGCGACGTTTTATACAAAATTATAATATTTAAAAAAAAATTAAGAACTAGGCAAATATCTTTTTCAACCTAAATATACGAATTTATCATATCGATCGTTCGAATCGAATTTATCATTTTTTACCCCGTGGTAAAGCCTCCGTGGCGTGGCGGTAGTGAACGCGGTCGCTACGCAGGAGGCGCGGGTTCGATCCCCGCTCAGTGCAAATATTTGTATGGATATGGTTATTTGCATTGATCTGGGTGTTTCTATGTATAATATGTATGCATTTACAAAAAAAATATCTAAGTATGTTTATCCGTATTCTAGATTCCATAATACAAGGTAGTAAAGCTATGCTTACCATGGATCTAGATAGCGTTGTGTGAAATGTTGTGGAATATTTATTTATTTTTATTTAGTTATAATAACAAAGTTTCTAAGCTGCACAATTAATTGGTGTGAGTAATTGGTGATTACAACGCAAGCTTATTACGAATAATCTATTCAAAATTCAAATTGCAAAGAAATTTGTCCCGCGGTTTTTTTTGTTGTTAAGTGACGTACGGTTTATATTGCTACGCCCGGCGCTTGGCCACTTCAATATATGGCCAGATTTCCATAGGAGTGAGCGAGACGGCACTATAGAAAGAGACTGCATGCCTTGACGTCACTGTTCTAGAAGGAATGGAATGAATAGAACGAGACGTCAGGCTAGAAAGAGACAGCATGCCTTGACGTCACTGTTCTAGAACGAATGGAATGAATAGAAAGAGACACAAGACCTAATAGAACCTCCCAGAAAGTTCCTGTCTTTTTCAGAACGTACCTGTCTTTTCTCGATCTTTCGCTACTCGGCCGCGCCCGATATAAAAGGCGAGCTAACAGCCTCCGCTCCAGTTAGTCTAAGACTAGTATTCGAAGCGAACAAAGCGATAAAGTGTGTGAAGCTATACAGTGCGATTATACAAGTGACTGTGTGTTGTGTAAGGAAGAGTTTTCGAATTTCTACGCGCTTTGCTGTAATTGAAGTGAAGCTGAATAAAGCCTGCCTTCAACGGTTGTCCTCGCATTTTCTATTTAAACCGACCCCCACGCTCGTAACAACTGGTGTCAGAAGTGGGATAGAAAATGCCGATAACGCCGAGAGACGACAGGGAGGGAGTTAAAACCCGAAGCCAGGCCGCGGAAGAGGCTGCGGGTACTCCGAGTACGTCGTCGGGTGCTTCAAGATCATCATCGGAAATTAACCTGAGCGCGATTATGACCTTATTGAAAGAGCAGGCCCGTCGCCAGGAAGAGCAGACTCTGCAATTGAAGGCACAGCTCCAGTGTCAACAGGAGGAGCAGGCCCGTCGCCAGGAAGAGCAGACTCTGCAATTGAAGACACAGCTCCAGCAACAACAGGAGAACCAGGCCCGTCAACAGGAGGAGCAGGCCTTACAACTAAAGGTTCAGCTCCGGGAACAACAAGAAGATCTATTTGCCTTCTTGAAAGAGTCTAAAGCAGAATGGCAAAGAGAAATTCATTCAGTGCAAGACAAGCTCGACTGCCACGACGTAAAAATAGAAAGCCACGACGAAAAATTAGGAAGCATCGACGAGAAATTTGAGAGTTATGAGGAACGGCTGCAGTCTGTGGCTCAAAACGTGAAAAAATTGGAGACGAAAATAGCTTGCGGAACAGCTGGCTCTGTAACCATTTCATCTGCACAGGCTGTCGGAAAGTTCAAAGTACCGCCATTTGATGGGACCTCCTCGTGGACTGCATACAAACTGCAGTTCGAGTCTGTGGCAAAGGCGAACGGTTGGGATAAGGAGCAAGCCAAAACAGTATTAACATTGGGGTTACGGGACCAAGCACTCAGTGTTTTAGAGGCGCTTGGAGGTGAAGTGACTTACGACCGCCTTCTTGAAGCGTTGGAATCACGTTACGGTGATAGTCACTTAGAACATGTCTACCGTGCCCAATTGAAGGACAGAAACCAGCGTCTTAATGAGTCTCTGCAGCAGTGGGCTTTGGAAATAGAAAAGCTCGTGAGAAAAGCTTACCAAGGAGCTTCTTCGTCATTTCTTGACAGCATTTTGGTGCAAGCTTTTATTGATGGGATCAGAGACTTGGAGGTGAGAGCTGCCGTCCGTCTGGGTCACCATGCAACCCTTAAAGATGCTGTTGCTCACGCCCTTGAAGTGGAAGCTGTACGACATGACCCTCGACCACATAGATTGCGTGAGATCTCAACAAATGAGCAACGTGGGTACCGTCGGGAATTCACACCCAGGTGTTATTTCTGCAAAGAGCAAGGACATATTCGGTCTAGCTGCCCGAAACGGACTCAACAAGGTAATGGCCAAGAACAAACGGCGCGACATCCAGATGCGCCGGAGCAACAGGGAAACGAGTAAACGCCAGGACTGCGGGACGGGTGCTGGCTGGTAGTGTAAAAGTCCCAATTCTGATCTCTCAAGCTAATGATGGAAATAGTCTGGTCATCGAAGGAGGTATTGATGGATCACCGTGCCACCTCACCATTGATACTGGAGCAAGTCGGACCGTGATTAGCTCTCGGCTGGTGAAAAATGTACCTAGAGATCATCTACATCAACTTAAGCATCTCCATCTGCAGACAGCTACCGGCCAGCGCATTTCCGTCCGAGGAGAGCAAGAAGTGGCGTTGGAAGTCGGTGATAAGACCTATTGGCATAAAGTCATCGTCGCTGATATCTTAGATGACTGCATCATTGGATTGGATTTTATGAGAAAATATCGCTGTAAAATCGACGTGGATTGTGGCGTTCTGAAACTTGGGTTCGACGAAATTCCCATGGAAGGTGGCGCATGTGGAAAAGTGTACTGTGCAAAACGAACTGTACTCCAGCCTAAATCACAGACCCTAGTGCCAATAAGACTACCTCAATATGGCATCAATTCTCATCGCTGTGCATTGGTGGAAAAAGTAGACGGCAGCAGTCCCTGGATACCAGCTCGTACTGTGGTAACAACACCAACCACAGCCGTTATAAGAATTTTAAATATGAGCGACAACGAGTGCGTCTTAAACAAAGGGACACTGCTTGGCACTTGTGAGGAGATCTCGTGGATACGTAGTTGCCAGGGTTCGACCAAAAGCGATGCCACAAGTGACAGAGAATCAACAGTGCTGAAACTACTGGAAGATTGTCGCAATGACCTCAGTAAGGTAGAGATGCTGAAGGCGCGGAACATGCTGCTACGTTATAAAAACGTCTTTTCTATGCATGGTGGTGACATTGGCAGAACTGGAGTAGTACAGCATAATATCGAGACTGGTGAGGTAACGCCAATCCGTCAACGACCACGACGTGTACCGATTGCTCGAGAAAAAGAGGTGGAGGAAATGATTGAAGAGATGAAGAAGGACCGTATCATTGAACCCTCGGTCAGTCCATGGTGTTCTCCGGTAGTCCTTGTAAAGAAAAAGGATGGAACCACCAGATTCTGCGTCGATTATCGCCGACTGAATGATGTTACGAAAAAGGATAGTTATCCGTTGCCAAGGATAGATGACACTTTGGACACCTTAAGTGGCATGCAGTGGTTCTCAACATTGGACCTCAAGAGTGGGTATTGGCAAGTTGAAATCAGTCAACAAGATAAGGAGAAAACTGCATTTTCTACTGGAAAAGGTCTCTGGCAGTTCGACGTCATGCCATTTGGATTATGTAATGCTCCGGCCACTTTTGAGAGATTGATGGAACAAATACTTGCTGGACTGCTGGGAGGAGCCTGTCTGGTATATTTGGATGACATAATCATCATTGGAAAAGACTTCGACGATCACCTCAGCAAACTAGAGCAAGTTTTGACTAAACTACGGGGTGCCAACTTAAAACTCAGTCCAAAGAAGTGTTCACTTTTTAAACGACAAGTGAATTATTTGGGGCATGTTATTTCGAAGGATGGGATACAAACAGACCCTGAGAAGATAAGTGCCGTGAAAGATTGGCCGACACCAAAAGATAAGACGGACGTTCGTGCCTTTTTAGGTCTGTGTTCATACTACCGGCGGTTCGTGAAAAGCTTTTCCGATATTGCGAAGCCTTTGCATCGGTTAACGGAAGAAAAACGGAAATTTAGCTGGGATGAACAATGTGAAGCCGCTTTCAAAGACCTTAAGCGAAGACTCTGTGAAACACCAATCTTGGGTTATCCAGATGCAGAAAATGAGTTCGTCGTCGACACAGATGCCAGCAATACTGGGATAGGAGGAGTCCTGTCCCAGAGAAAAGGAGACAAGGAGGTCGTGATTGCTTACTTTAGTAAGTCTTTGTCTAAACCAGAGAGAAATTACTGTGTTACACGGAGAGAATTACTGGCCGTGGTTAAGACATTGCAGCATTTCAGTAAGTTTCTGCTGGGCCGCAAGTTTCATCTGAGGACTGATCATGCTGCTTTAAAATGGTTGCTACAATTTAAAAATCCAGAAGGACAAGTGGCAAGATGGATTGAACAGCTCCAGGAATACGACTTCGTCATCGAACATCGGAGTGGGAAAGCGCATGGAAATGCAGATGCGCTCTCTCGAAGACCTTGTCCGGTGGAATGTAACCATTGTGTCAGGCAAGAAGCTAAAGACAGTGTAGCGATTAGAATAATAAGGACTGATACTGTCAGCGATGAGTGGAGTAGCGAAGCCATGCAGCAAGCACAGCAAGAGGATCGAGACATCAAGCCTATTCTCGAATGGATAAAGGCAGGAACACCTAAGCCGAAATGGAGTGATATCTCCCAAATGAGTGCAGCTACGAAGAGCTACTGGGCACAATGGGAAAGCCTCGTGATACACAATGGAGTCCTGTGTAGAAAATGGGAGTCTGCAAACGGGAAAGACTCACATCTGCAGTTGGTTGTCCCAAAGATTAAAATTAATGAGGTTTTGAGATCATTTCATGACGGAACTTCAGGCGGCCATCTTGGTGTGAAGAAGACGTTGATGAAGATTCGTCAACGATTCTATTGGATCCATTGCCGTGAGGATGTTGAAGATTGGTGTAGGAAATGTACATGCTGCGCATCGGTAAAAGGGCCGCATACAAGGAGCAGGGGAGCATTGAAGCTATACAATGTTGGAGCGCCTTGGGAAAGGATTGCATTAGATGTTGCAGGGCCATTTCCTGCATCGGAGTCTGGAAACAAATACATCCTAGTAGTAATGGACTACTTTACTAAATGGCCGGAGGCTTTTGCCATACCTAACCAGGAAGCAACTACAGTCGCGGAAAGACTAGTCACGGAAGTGTTTTGCCGATATGGAGTTCCTCTGGAAATACACAGTGACCAGGGAAGGAATTTTGAATCACAGGTATTTCAAGAAACCTGTAGGATAATGGGTATTCATAAAACCAGGACCACCCCATATCATCCGCAGTCTGACGGAATGGTTGAAAGATTTAACCAAACCTTGGAAAGGCATTTGGCTAAGGTTGTTGAGAGCCACCAGAAGGACTGGGATAGTCATATTCCTTTGTTCTTGTTGTCTTATAGAACAGCGATACATGAAAACACAACGGTGACGCCTGCGTGTGCAAACTTTGGCAGAGAACTGAGACTACCGGCTGATCTACTGACTGGACGTCCTCCAGATTCACCGCAAGAAATCACGGAATATGCTAGTGCATTGCGCGATAGACTAAATGACGTTCACACCCACGTCCGTGAATCTGGGCTCCAGGCAAGCGACAGAATGAAAACCCGATACGACCGCAACTCTCATCAAGCCGGGTTCGACGAAGGCTCGTTGGTATGGCTACACAATCCGATGCGTCGCAAGGGCAAATCTCCGAAGTTGTCTCCAACCTGGGAAGGGCCGTATAAAGTTGTCACCAGGATCAATGACGTTACATACCGGATACAACGCAACCAGCGAAGCCCCTTGAAGGTTGTACATGTTGACCGACTGGCGAGATACTACGGATCTAATAATGCTCGGGACGAGCATGTCTAAGAAGGGGGTAGTGCTACGCCCGGCGCTTGGCCACTTCAATATATGGCCAGATTTCCATAGGAGTGAGCGAGACGGCACTATAGAAAGAGACTGCATGCCTTGACGTCACTGTTCTAGAAGGAATGGAATGAATAGAACGAGACGTCAGGCTAGAAAGAGACAGCATGCCTTGACGTCACTGTTCTAGAACGAATGGAATGAATAGAAAGAGACACAAGACCTAATAGAACCTCCCAGAAAGTTCCTGTCTTTTTCAGAACGTACCTGTCTTTTCTCGATCTTTCGCTACTCGGCCGCGCCCGATATAAAAGGCGAGCTAACAGCCTCCGCTCCAGTTAGTCTAAGACTAGTATTCGAAGCGAACAAAGCGATAAAGTGTGTGAAGCTATACAGTGCGATTATACAAGTGACTGTGTGTTGTGTAAGGAAGAGTTTTCGAATTTCTACGCGCTTTGCTGTAATTGAAGTGAAGCTGAATAAAGCCTGCCTTCAACGGTTGTCCTCGCATTTTCTATTTAAACCGACCCCCACGCTCGTAACAATATGCTTGCATATTATTTAGCCAACAGATTCAAACTTGAAAATAATTAAAAACTAATTGGAAATGAACTTATCCTTAATACTTACATAATAATTAATTAAATTAATATCATTAATCGTGGTTCACGAAATTAAATGGGATTTTTTGATTTTTTCAAATGTCATTTTGAGGTTATTTCTATACACAATCACTAAAAAGGTGATAATCCTCCCATTCACAAACACCGTGATTGGCTGTTTAGGAGTTATCAAAGCAAATTAAAAAAAAAATACTTTAGTCCCTAGAGATTAATAAGGAACTTTAGTCCCGATATGCAGGGAGTAAAGTAACATTTTAAGAGCATGAGAAGTGAAAATATATATTTTATTTATTTATTCTATGTGTTACCACCATTACATGTTAATTTCGAATACAAAACTAGCAGACCAATAAATGACGGGCATGTGTGTATGGATAAAGAACCTTCTACCTCACGGACTCGATGACGGTAGATGTGCACCGTTGAGCCACCAGTGGCGAGGGTTCACTATAATCCAATTCCTACCCAGTAGGTTGCATCGAGCATGACAAACTAGCACGAGATAAAGTTCTTACCACCAGCTTACCTTTTGGAAATTTTTACCCCTCGCCACTGTGAGCCACCATTCTATGATCGCTTCATCCTCCGTTAACGTTAATGTAATGTACGAGTAAATTAGCTGTTGCCCGCCTACTCGTTTGATTTTTTTCCAGTTACCGCAACTCATGCGGGGACTTCATTACGTTCCAAAAAGCTGTCATATTCCAGACTACAATCTGTCGATATATCGAGTTTTAGCTAGAACCGTCCAATGGTTTGGTCATGACTGAGTAATAAACATGGGCATCCAAACCTCCAAAAATTTGAACTTCTTTATTTGTATTTGGTTAAGAACAGAGAGTTTTAGCATCCGTGAATACGAAAATTCTCTGTTCCAATAGAGGGTCAGTAGCACAAGTTTTTGAAGTGAAAACTTCTTTAGCGGCGTTGGATGGGTGATAAATGTTAAGGAAGCGTCAGGATTAGTTGGCCTTTGAACCGTAACCGACGACTGACGTCATACAAGATTAGGTAAATACTATCTATTTTGCAATTTACCATAGATAGCGTCGTAGCTTAAACGGTAAGCACTTCGACTGTAAGTATGTAAGTCCTTATAGTTTCAGATAGTATCGGGTTCAAACCACCTGGCCTTCTGAAACTTTTCTCATACGGTAAGCACATCGACTGTAAGTATGTAAGTCCTTATAGTTTCAGATAGTATCGGGTTCAAACCACCTGGCCTTCTGAAACTTTTTGTGATTATTTTTTCTTTTTGTAATTTATTACTTTTTATGATTATTTTTTCTTTCTGTAATTTATTACTTTTTGTTTTTATTTTTTCTTTTCATAATTTATTAATTTCTTCTGACAGAAAATTAGCAGAAAATAAGTGATAGGTTCTATGATTAGCGCTATATTATAGGTATGGTATGGTATGTTCTTTTTTATCTTTTTCTATGTGTATAACGAAGAAAGAAAAAAAGAAAATGTTTTCACTTCTACCGGCACTCAGTCTTGCCAGAAGGTTACTTATGTAACCTTTTAGGTGATTTTTGAACTACGTTGGTTACTTTTATATAAGTTACACTAATGAAAAGGTTACTTTTAGGTGATTTTTCGGAATTTACATAAAAGCAACGTGAAACGGAACGCTCATGTAACGTTTTAGATTTTTTAATGTTGGTAAGCTTCGTTAGCAGTAGTAGAACTAAAACTAATTCGTTTTTGTTCGTTTGCCGCCGTCGCTGAAAGTTCAGTGTTTGTATGTTGTGTTTTGTGATTATTAATTACAATACAACATAATTTCCTACTGGACATTTACTGGAAGCTTGGTAAGTGGTGTTTCAAACGTCTATTGGCCACATTTAACATTAACTATTACGTGGGCCATGTACTTGTCTGCCACCTAAGTGGTATAAATAAATTAAAAGTCAATATGACTTTAACATGTTAACTAGGCACTAAGATTTTCATTACAAAACAAACCTCATTAAAACACTCTACAGAACTCTACACCCCAGGTTCTGCTAAATCAGAAGTTACACTTTCTACCACTTCGCAACCCCGGAACTTAAATAATTATTTATGAATATGAAATATGATTTAAACATTCTAATTATGATAGTACTTATCTAGTTGGTACTCAGCATTTGAAACTAATTACCATATAGGGACCATTATTTATTTAACCATCCTTTTCTTTTTTTTTTATATAGGACACGTCAATTTGACTTTACCTCGCCTGATGGCATGGAAAGCTGAAGGCAAAGTCTCAGGAAAGAGGGCCACCATTATATACACGTGCCATGTTAACAATGATGGCACTTAGCTTGACGGCCTCATAAGATGCTTTTTCACACCCCGCTTAAAGGACCCGGGACTGTAGGAAGAGAGAAACACGTGAGCTGGCAAGGAATTCCAGGTCTCAATGGTGCAAAAAAGGGAAGAGTCACTGAACCGTAGTACCTATACATAATATTATTTCCATGGTAGCTGCTGCTTTGCTTTGACATCTTTGACATTTGTTTTCATAGTAATGCTTGAGCGGAGAAAATAAAAATGAAACTGGAACGCTCCAATGAATGTGACAATTTTTTTGATGGTTGGTTTTTTCATTCATTCCTTTCAGTCGTAGAGGGAGTATGTAATAGAGAAGTCTTCGGCGTATACCGAATGAGATAGTGCTAGTACGACATCGGTGTTACCCACTTACACCAAACGTATTTACCTGAAAAATAGGTAAATTCATTGGATACAATACTAAATAAAATTTGGTATAGAGGTAGCTGACACCTCGTATTAAGACAGACTACTTTTGTAGCGGTAAGCTGGTAATATTATAAATGCGAATGCCCAGTGTGTGTCTGTGTGAATGTTTGTAACTACAAACCTCTATAATAATAACTCTCCCAGTCTGATTTTTATGATGTATTAAAAAATATAATATGTTTAATTATGTATATACATATTTAACTAGTATTCGCCCGCGGCTCCGCCCGCGTGGATAACGGTTATCGTGATTGTGTTGCGTGTTGAAACATAGCCCAATGTCCTTTCTCAAGGTCTAATCTACCCCTTTACCAAATCTTATTAAGATCGGGTCAGTATTTTAGGCGTGAATACGTAACATCCAGACAGACAGAGGTACTTTCACATTTATAACAATACTAACTTTTGCCCGAGGCGGATGTCGTTTATCATGACCCAACACGACCTGTCCTTTCTCTAGGTCTAATCTACCCCTATATCAAATTTCATCAAAATCGGTTGAGTGGTTTAGGCGTGAAAGCGTAACATACAGACAGACAAAGTTACTTTCACATTTATAACATTAGTATGAATGGGTAGAGGTGAGGAATAAAATTTTGATATCTGCATGACTCATCATCGAGCTTCTTATAATAATATATCTTAATCTTCACAATAAAATAACAAGTTATAAATAATGTTTTATTTCACATAATTCACTGACCTTTAAACAAAACCAGTTTATTATAAAAGTTTCGTACCTTATTATTCGTTTCAGATATTTTTTTAACTGCGTAATGTACCCTAAGTTTTAAGTACTTCAAACAAATAGCTTTGATCAAAAGCGGAAAATGACAATCTAAAAAAGGCTGACTTCTGAAATGTTCAGTAATTTGGCAAAAAAAATCTATTTTCAAACATTTCTTAAGACACTCTTGTGTAAGAAAGTGAAATCTTTCTTTACTTAATTCTTTGTTTTGACGGAATATTTTTTCACCGATTTCACAAATCGCTACAACATCTTTACTGGGATAATGCAACCCACCCTTGTCTTTTTTAAATTGTAAGCTCGGATACTTTTCTGTTACTAAGACAGATACACATTCAGGGCATTTTAACTCTTTTTTGAGATTTTTAACAACAAAACCTGCAATATAAATTATAATCTGTTTAGTGAATTCTGTGAGTTTGCTTGGATCCGCCAAATAATCATGATCATTCATGGTAGTTATTAAATCAGTATCTCCACAGAAGTCGTTCTCAATGTCAGAATTATTTAAATCATCAAATAATCTAACTCTATCAGTTGTTTTGTTGATAGCTACTTCAGGTTTCGTATAGGTCAAAATATTTATGTCCTGTAATGGAATACAATTTCCCGTTGTAATGTGTTTCAATTCACCATGTACTAGCATACGTTTAAACGCGGACCTAAATTGCTTCGCGGTGGGGTTGTTGTTAAAACCGCCTTTAGCTCTAATCGCACTAAAAAAGTATTCTAAATGGTCTTGGCTAAATTTATATGTGCATAGAAATCGTAGCGAGTCAGTGTTAGCATGGTTATCATATATGTGCAAAATACTTCGAATACAGATCATAAAACCCCAAAATCCGGTTTTCCTGTTAGTTTTTAATATAGGCTGGCCCTCTAATGTAATTTGTATTAAATATTTGTACATATCTTCAAGAAACATCTTATGCTCTACAAAGTTGCCCTCGAATAACGGTTTTTTGAAAGAAAAAGCATTTAAGTTTCTAGAATTCAACACGTCAAATAAGTTGTTTATTCTCCTAATGAACTCTATTGTCGCTTCGGAATCTTGAAAGCTCTCAATACGAAGGTCATTTCTACAAAATTCAATTGCATCGGCAACTGAGTTACTGAAAGTCTGCGCTGCCAATTTTACCTTCATGATTTGTTTGGTAAAATTCTCATGAGCTCTTGTCAACTTATTACCCAAATGTAAACCTTCGTTTTCCTGTAACTCAACTAAAAGTTTAACATATTCCCACGAAATAGTGCGACCTTGTCCGTCTATAATACTTCCTTTTTGTGCTAACGTATTTCTTACTAACTTTAACATGTGTGAAGGATCGGGAAATACCACTACTCTTTTATCTCCAATTTCAAAGGAGGGGTCAATTTCAGAAGCTTGTAATTTGCAACCTAATATTTTTCCCATTGCGAAATTAGTTGGGCATCCATCAAACGTAACTGATATTATTTCAACACCACATTCATTGCTCACTAATTCGATACACGTCTTTACTAAATTAGCTTTTTGCTCTGCAGAAATACCATCTATTAAATAATAACCTAACGGTATTTTCCATGATCCATTTACACATGTTAACATAAAAACTAAGGCTTCTTTGGCCAATTGGCCACTGTCCATATTATTGCCACAATTTACGAACCCTAAATAGTCATTGCCATCAAATTCCACGAATTTTCTAATAGCCATTTCGTCAAAACATAAAGCGCAAAGTAATTTATTTGACGGTTTATTTTTACTATTGGCTCTATTGAGAAGTCTGACGGCGTCTAGTGATTCTTTGCTGAATCCTGGATTGCCATCTACGCACTGATACCACCGTGAAAGTGTACGTGTGTGGGGAAGACATGTGTTAAAATATTTCCGGACATAATCGTAGGCCCTAGGACTTATAAAATGCAGAGTTAAAGCAAATTTTCTTAACTGCGGTGAATATTTTCTTTCTGCGATTCCTTTACAAATGAACCTTTTTAAGAAATCTTTATGCGCAGGATCTATATTGCATAGCAAATCAGCTTCTTCTTCATTTATCATAAAACGAGCTTTGAGCTGCTCTATGATACTGGATAATTCAGCGGTCTTTCTTTTTAATCTCCAAGCTTTGGATCTCAATACAGCCATTTTCTTTTTTCTTTCTTCAGCTAAGAGTGTCTTCTTCTTTAAAGATCTCTTCAACTTTTGTTTCCGAGGGGTTTCCACATCCAAGGACATAGGGATCGAGCAAGATGTAGGTATACAATCGGCCTGCAAAATAAAAAATAAAAAATGTGCACATGTTTACAGGGGCTAAATATTATTTATTACAATTAGGTACTTACAAATAGAATAATATTTTATAGATAAAGAATCTATAATTAAAAAATACTCACTGAGGAACTTTCAATTTCCATAGTCATTGACACTGAACTTGATGGTTCTCCAATAACTTCATGGTGATCCTACAAAAAATAATATAGATCTTTAACATCTATTAAAATTAACATACACACTTATATTTGAAAACTTGAGTGTATGTACATTGGTAAACTTACCTCAGGCAGTTGACTAGTACTAGGCTGCTCAAATGGAACGATACTCTTTTCATTATCTTGACACTAAAAATAAAAACAACTGTAAGTATGCGCTAGTTATCATTCATGATGATGACTAATATACTTTGGTACAAGTATATATTTATAAGTAACTAGTTGACCCGACAACTGTTGTCAAGTCTTTAAATTTTTTTTTTTAAATAAATGTGTTTATTATTGTAATGCTTTATGTATGATCTACAACATTCTTCTATGTAACCTTATGACGTTTGAAATAGAATTGACAGAATGCATGCTGCAAATATTCATGATGGTTAAGTATTCTTAAATTTTATAATGTTCAGAACAATTTTCTTCACATTCAGCGATTCATTTTTATTTTATAGAAATTATTATTTATTACTACTAGGTACTTATAAATAGAATAATATTTAATAAAAAAAAACTATGGTTAAAAAATACTCACTGAGGAACTTTCAATTTCCATAGTCATTGACACTGAACTTGATGGTTCTCCAAAAACTTCATGGTGATCCTACAATAAATAATATAGATTTTAAACATCTATTAAAATTAACTTACACACTTATATTTGAAAACTTGAGTGTATGTACATTTGAGCAGCCCAGTACTAGTCACCGGCAGTTGACTAGTACTGGGCTGCTCAAATGGAACAATACTCTATTCAATATCCTGACACTAAAAATAAAAAATAAACTGTAAGAATGCGCTAGTTATCATTGATGATGACTAATATAATTAGGTACAAGTATATAGAGAGGCCCATGTTCAACAGTGGACTATGTGTGGCTGTTATGATGAATAATATTTTATAGA
Source organism: Eilema caniola (assembly GCA_949126895.1). Lineage (NCBI taxonomy): Eukaryota > Metazoa > Arthropoda > Insecta > Lepidoptera > Erebidae > Eilema > Eilema caniola. Next base: position 6,589,180 of record OX421487.1, read on the forward strand.
TAAAGAATCTATAATTAAAAAATACTCACTGAGGAACTTTCAATTTCCATAGTCATTGACACTGAACTTGATGGTTCTCCAATAACTTCATGGTGATCCTACAAAAAATAATATAGATCTTTAACATCTATTAAAATTAACATACACACTTATATTTGAAAACTTGAGTGTATGTACATTGGTAAACTTACCTCAGGCAGTTGACTAGTACTAGGCTGCTCAAATGGAACGATACTCTTTTCATTATCTTGACACTAAAAATAAAAACAACTGTAAGTATGCGCTAGTTATCATTCATGATGATGACTAATATACTTTGGTACAAGTATATATTTATAAGTAACTAGTTGACCCGACAACTGTTGTCAAGTCTTTAAATTTTTTTTTTTTAAATAAATGTGTTTATTATTGTAATGCTTTATGTATGATCTACAACATTCTTCTATGTAACCTTATGACGTTTGAAATAGAATTGACAGAATGCATGCTGCAAATATTCATGATGGTTAAGTATTCTTAAATTTTATAATGTTCAGAACAATTTTCTTCACATTCAGCGATTCATTTTTATTTTATAGAAATTATTATTTATTACTACTAGGTACTTATAAATAGAATAATATTTAATAAAAAAAAACTATGGTTAAAAAATACTCACTGAGGAACTTTCAATTTCCATAGTCATTGACACTGAACTTGATGGTTCTCCAAAAACTTCATGGTGATCCTACAATAAATAATATAGATTTTAAACATCTATTAAAATTAACTTACACACTTATATTTGAAAACTTGAGTGTATGTACATTTGAGCAGCCCAGTACTAGTCACCGGCAGTTGACTAGTACTGGGCTGCTCAAATGGAACAATACTCTATTCAATATCCTGACACTAAAAATAAAAAATAAACTGTAAGAATGCGCTAGTTATCATTGATGATGACTAATATAATTAGGTACAAGTATATAGAGAGGCCCATGTTCAACAGTGGACTATGTGTGGCTGTTATGATGATAATGATGATATATGTAAGAAAATACCTGACCCGACAAATGGTGTCGTCTTAATTTTTTATTATTCTAATCTACAATTGACAGAATGGGTGCTGCAAATATTGTGGTGGTTAACTATTCTTAAATTCTCTAATTTACTGCACAATTTTCTTGAATTCTTCTTTCATAAGAACCTTCTTCTGACAAATTCAAACACAACAAAAAAATTGCGAAATCGGTTCAGGTGCTCTCCAGATTTATTTTGAGCTTAGCACCACATTCAGCGATTCATTTTTATATTATTGATAGACTAGCTGTTCACATACGGCTTCGCCCGCATTGATAGTTACTGCTCCTTTCCAGTAGGACGTAGCATGATGTTTTATCTATAGCCTATGTTACTCAGTAATAATGTAGCATTGATTGGTGAAAGAATTTTTGAAATAGGTCCAGTAGTTTAGGAGCCTATTTATTACAAACAAAAAATACTCTGTTCTTTATAATATTAGTATAGATTAATGGCTTACATGAAATATAGAGAGTGATGGAATCGAATTTGGATTCAAATAAGTCCTTGATTTTGACTTATAAAAACAACGGGATTCAAAGTGTTTAGAACATATCCGTGCATTCTTGTCAGGTTCCCAATTTTTTCTGCCTGTTGCTTGAATCCATAAACCTCTGATGGATATTTCCTGCGGAAACCTGAAAATAGATAAAAACATAGGTATACATTAAATTGTTGGGTCAACTTTTCCAAAGACTGGTCACACTGCCCCGATTATACTGACATTGATGATGATGCCCCAAGACAACATGGCCGTCATAATTATACAGGACTACATAAATAAGTCGGTTAATATAAAAATAAATTACGAAAATTATACTTTAAAAGTTCATTAAAGTATGTAAATGAAGGCGCAAAGATAGTGAATACTAATTTACGAAGTAATTTCTATAAATTAATATAGGTAAAAGAACATAAATCAGGTTACTTACCGATGAAAGGTTATGTTCGGAGTTTTCCGTTCTGGGCGATTTTTACACTGTATGACACAACAACGCCCCATTATAAGGTCGTAGTTAACACATACAAGAACTTCTAACTTCACAAAACAGTCACAATCACTAATTTTTAGACAAAACAGTCAAAACACTATCGAACACAATGTTTGTTTGTAGCCACCGTACGAGGTTCCAAACAAATGAAAGTGCATACGAAAAGCGAGACAAAAAACTGTGCGTCTGTCTCGCTTACTCTTGTTGAAATATTATATATGTGTCACTTTCACTCCTTGTCAAGATTATTTAATGTCTTCTCTATACATACTCCCTCTACGCTTTCAGTGGTCTCGAACCTACCGATTTATGCGTATTTCTACCGAAATGAACCGTAGTCTACCGAAATACTGGAATGCGATGATTTTTCTACGATTTCCAAGAATACACGGAAATTCGCCCTATTTTCTACCGATTTGGCGATTTAACACCTAAATTGGCAACCCTTTTCATTTACATTTTCGGGACTATTTTAGGGTTGGTCAGGCAACACTAATTTTCATGCGTCAAGTTAAGTTCAAGTCATGAAATAATAATTATGATGAGCTTATACTTTTCCTTGTATAAATGTCAACAACTGCCAAACTGAGTAATCCAGTTTTTAATTTCTAGTTTCGTTGGAGATATTTCGTATCTTTTTTGCTTTATACTAGAATATCTTTTCTAGATGAAGAGTCTAGAATTTGAGAAATATCGTATTCAAAGTATTTCAGGGATAGGTAAATTGTAATATGTGGAAGAATTTCAAGACGCCAAGCTGCTTTCAGAATTGGACGATGTTCATGACCAAACACCCGCACGTACGTATACTTTAATGATAAACACAGTATGGGTAGTGTTAATCATTTAAAAATTATGTTTTTTATGTGAATATTTTATGTTTCAAAGCATTACTTTAATTTGTTGTGCTTATATCATTTTCCTCCGAAAAAAATGGATCAAGAAGATTAAAATCTTTTTTTACCAAAAAGAAGATTTTAATATTCTTGATCCATTTTTTTTTTGTACCTGACTATTTCTATATTATTCAGTAGGTACGTTTATAAATATTTCAGATCTCTAAACGTATCATTTCAGAATGATGATATTTCTGGTGAGTCGGAAAAGATGAAAGACGACAGCCATTTTAGAGATTAGCCGGAACAAACAGACAACCAGACAAAAATTGTAAAAAATGTTGTTTTGGTATATATATATACATATGCGTGTAGTAAAAAACGGTTATTTTAATATTACAAACAGACACTCTAGTTTTATTTATATATATGTAGGTATGTATATGTTAAGGGTGTCTCATTAAGAACTTGAATTTTAAAAATTAAAAAATATTTATTTATTTAATATTTTATTAACATTTTTTTGCAAAATTTTGTCAAAAGAGTGCATACCTGCCAACAGACCAACGGTGGCCATTTAACCGATATTTTGTTTCATGTGTAAATGTCATCACTACCTCCATACATATGTAGAAAAAAATGTTAATAAAATATTAAATAAATAAATATTTTTTAAATTTTAAAATTCAAGTTCTTAATGTGACACCCTTTATGTATGTATAGAGGGTTTAATTTTTAATTTTAAACAAAATCATCCTCTTTATTGCGTTAATCCCGGTCGCATTCGAGGCCTTCACCTCGGAATCCCAGGTTCGCAGTCTAACTGCGAAGCGGTTGAGCTTTGATAGTTTCCGTGAGGCGACCGCCATATGACCTTCACAACCCATTGGCGATATCGAAGTATTAAGTTAGAGCAGTTGGACTTTTTAGGGCTCCAACTACCCGTAACGACTGCTGTAGATGTTCGTACAATAACCGGAACCGATGGCTTAACATGCTATTCGAGGCATGGAAATACCCGGAGCAATGCACATATTCTTGCACATAAATGTGTGAACCCTTCGTAGCAGTCGAGTTCACTACCGCTACGCCACAAAGGCTGTCAATCACCTACAACAACATCTGGGAAAATTCAACTCTAGGCTATCACGAATGAGATACAGGCGATCCAGCATAGTGCCGCAGTAGCAGGTGCCGAGCATCAGTTCCCCTCTACGTCGTGTCAAACCTACCTCTAATGGGTAGGCAGAGTTGTATTAACACCGACGTTTTATAAAAGTATGCGTTGATGATACACTAAACAAACAAACAAGCATTAAACATATATCGCTATAAACTATAACAAAAACAAAAGATCAAGACTCTTTATTCGCAATATTACAGGGATACCAGGGTAATCGCAGCAGCGCCACCCTCAATTGTCATCACTTTCTTGACGGTCACTGACCCAGTACTCGCTGGACTGGCGATCAGTACCCGTGTATTGTGTGTGACCAATTGAAAATCGCCATATTGGCGATAATAATATTATTATCAGGGTCCTACCTATCTCCATTATTAATTTCATCCATATCGGTCTAGCGGTTGAGCCGCGAAGAGGTAAGAAACGCACGCATATACACAAACTACTTTAACGTTTATAATATTACTAGCTTTTGCCCGCGGCTTCGCCCGCGTGAATGTCGGTTATCGCGACTAAACATAGCCTATGTCCTTTCTCAAGGTCTAATCTACCCCTATATCAAATTTCATCAAAATCGGTTCAGTGGTTTAGGCGTGAAAGCGTAACATACATACAGACAGACAGAGTTACTTTTGCATTTATAATATTAGTATGGATTAGAAATAGTGGAATAGTGGGATTAGGATTTGTTATTGTATAGAGTACCGAGTCAGTATAAAAAAAGTATTCTCAAATCACATAATTCATTAATATAATATTTAATATAAAAAAATAAAATATAATAATTAATATAAACGATGGGTACATAAAGTACCAAATTGACAATATAGCCATTTTAGACATTTTTTACGGTAAACGCATCTTATCAACATATCGATAAAAACAACGAGCAGCACTTAACACTCGGCAAATGGCAACCAAATTAGTTCTAAGTACATTCACGGTGGCGCTTCAAATCGACACAAAAACAAAGCTATAATTTTCTATACAATAGCCAGTCCATAAAAACCAAAGATATTGCTTTTTTAATCTACCGATTTTTGGTTCAAATATACCGATCTTTGAGTCCAACTCTACCGATTTCGCATGCATTAATTTCAATTCATTCCTCGTAAAATTATGGGAGATGACGGGTGCCTGTCGTAATATCGCGAAATTTCCCATTTTGTTACACAGTTTTAGTTACGATAATATTTTGTGACAAGATTTGAGTGAATTCGCGCGTGTGTCAGTGTTTTTGTGTGTTTTTATTTTTGAACTACGTTTTTCAGTGTAGCCGCTGCTCAACATAATTTGGTATGTTATAAATTTCATCAACTCACGTTAAATAATGTAGATCTGAAATGGAAAGTTTCTGGTTGTTATTCATGGGACTATTCCTTTAGCAACAACTTAATACGGTTATTTGATTAGGCGATTTCGTATGAGTTACGAACCACCGTATGTTGTGATTGAAAAAACTTTCGAGAACTAAAGAAATGTTACGCTACTGCGTTCCATTTGTAGGGAACAAAAGTTCCAGTCAAAAGTTTAACACTATTATAATCTCATCAATTCAAATATTTAGATTTATTTGACTAACAATTGGCTTACAGCCCGTATATACAAACATATTAAAATAATAAATGCAAGGCAGGAGAAGGCCTTAAAATCTTGTTGCTCTTTGTTAAAACAAAATAAAAAGACCCTAACCTTGATTTTTAATTATCTCATCTGCTTTACAATACTTATTTTGTTATCTGTAGTGTAAGTATTACAATATAATCATATACTTTTATTAGCAAAACTTATAGCTAGCTAATCTTTTTGTCTCTAGATAAAGGATTGTTATTTTCATGGCTACATCAACATTTATTGGATGAATTACTTTATTTGTTCTCATTCAGTCATGCAAGTTTCTCAGAAATTTGGTTTAAAACAGAATTGGCATGGAGCCATTTAATAACATATGGAAAATTTTGTATTTACTCTGTATATTTGTTTTATTGCATTTGTATGAATCATTCACATATATACACAAACATGATAAAGGAATTGAATTTAATTTTGAAGCATTTACTATGCTAACTTTTCAAATCGATTAAGATAGGAAAAAGTGAATGCCCAGGTGGGACTCGATGGGTCAGAGCATTCCCCCTGTAAGGGAAAGATCGTGGGTTCGAGTCCCACCTGGGCATTCACTTTTTCCTATCTTAATCGATATGATAAAGGAACTTTTTTTTTGTATTCATCTGCTGTTAGTCTGTAATATTGACCTATCTACTAAATTTAATTTGAATGATGAATGATCCTTTTTTATTCAATATCTGAGGTCTATTGAAGGGTAGACTACACTATGAAATTTAAAAGAACCCTTTTCAATTGTTTTAGTATTTACTTTACTTTATTACTTTTTAACAATTTTTAACATTCTTATGTGCTCTTTATTGTGCCTAAGCTGAATGAACCAAATTAATTCTTGATTCTTTGACTTGATATTATGTACATTCTTGGAGATACAAGTACACAATATTTATCAAAGAAATCTTTATATTAACATACTTAACAATTGAAGTGTTTGGAAAATTATAATATAAGCTTTTTACTAAATGTTTTTGAAGTGAATACTTCTTTAGCGGCGTTGGATGGGTAAAAAGTGTTAAACTCGCGTCAGGATCGCTTGACCTTTGAACCGTAACCGAGGACTGACGTCATACAACAATACAACAGCTACAGATTGTTAATTTTGTTAGATGCATTAAGAAGCATTGTAGTCTCGCTGTAAGCGCTTCGACTGTAAGTCCTTATGGTTTCAGATAGTACCGGGTTCGGACCTGGGCTCTGGACACTTTTTGTAATTTAGTACTTTTTGTGATTATTTTTTTCTTTTTGTAATTTATTAATTTTTGTGATTATTTTTTCTTTTTGTAATTCATTAATTTCTTTGACAGAAAATTAGTGATAGGGTCTATGATTGAATTTATAGGTATGGTATGGTATGGTGAGTTCTTTTTATCTTTTTCTCTGTATATAACTAAAAAAGAAAGAAAGAAAAAGTTTTCACTTTTGCCGGCACTCCCAGAGTGCAACCCGTCTTTTTTTTTTTTTAAAGAATATTAGCAACCGATATTATCGAAATTACTAATATTCCCTCTAACCCCTCCAACTAAGCTAAATTGCTTGTGCTAGGAGTGGGTTCACGTTGGTAGTGTAATGGCCAGGATTCGAACCCGAGACCTCTCGATCGTGAGGCCGACTCCTTAACCACTAAGCTACCGACGCTTTTTACTAAATGTATAATTATGATTTAACAGGATAGTTCACACTAAACAAATTTTTTTCAATATTTGATTTCTCAGTTATTGAATGACTGGGCTAATGTCAAAAACAACTGCGTTAATTTTAATGGATGTTTCAATGGAAGACATTGGATGACATTTGAATGAGATGAATCTGGGTGAAATTTCACAAAGACCGATTAGAACAACATGTTTTTTATATGTTTGGTTTTTTTTATACCCACCTGATGGAAAGTGGTTACCGTGGCCTATGGACGTATGCAACACCTGGTGTGTTACAATCATGTGGCTGACCTTGTAGAAACCTTCCACTGTCCTTCTTGAAAAACTCTTTATTGTAGTTGCTTGGGAAAGCTGAAGCAGGGAGTTCATTCTACAGCTTGAGTGTGCATTCCTTAGACTAAAGAACACTTAATTCTCAGTTGCGAAAATGAGTTTTTTTTTCTCTCTTCTTTCTGATCAATATTTTACCAGAACATGGTCAAAGCCTAGTTGCTTCCCTGAATGATTCTAGTGTCTACCTGTTCCTGTTTTTATTAAATATTTATTTTATTCTGTTTTTAGAAGTAGTAGCTATAGAAATGCATCATCTGTGTAGCATTTCAGCTTGCACAGTTCATGGGATACGGTGAAAATGATGGTGACAGAAGTACTAACAGTGAAGTCTTAGTAGTAGGGTCCGTTTTTATCCCTGGGTATGGAATCCTAAAAATGTATCTATAAAGAAACAAGATAATCTATCTATCCATAATCGTATTATAAATGGGAAAGTGTGTGTTTGTATCTGCTTGTCCGTCTAACACGGCTTAACCACTAAACCGATTTGATGACATTTGGTATAGGGGTAGATTAGACCTTGAAAAAGGACATAGGCTATGTTTGGTCGCGATAACCGACATCCACGCGGGCGGAGTTGCGGACAAATGCTAGTACTATTAGTTGTGGTTGTGTTACATGTACATTGGAGATATTTAAAAAGAAAAGACTTGGGTAATGTATTAGCAAAACTGAAAACACTTTTGTTTTTTTGGCTTTCTATATAACGTATTTACCGGCGTGGTTACCAGCAGAGTAGAATTTGGGCCACCCCTTCTCTTCCCATGTGGTGTCGTACAAGGCGACTAAGGGATATTACATGGGACCTAATACAGATTGGTGGAATGTGGGTGTTAATTCACCTCTGCCTAACCCTCCAGGGATGAAGGCGTGATTATATGTAAGTATGTATGATACGGTTTTTTGCATTTGAAAGATCTTGATCAGACTTAAAATCTTACGTTTGTTTGATCCATTCAGTTGAGTAGAACCGAGATTTGACCAAAAGCCGCGATAAGCGACACCCACAGCTGGATATAGAAATAAAGTTTTCTAGTAAATATTTTTGTACAATCTAAACAATATTTTGCACAGTTTCCTGTGATAAGAACCCGTTGTAGAAATACCGGTAGGTGCGATGACGTCATTATGTATAGCTATACACTTGAGGCCATTGTGCCGTTAGAAAACACTTGATATACGATGAGTTTTTTTATTATACTTAGTTAATATTTTTTGCGTTATCTGTTAATGGCGTCCGCGTCCAGTTTTTTGAATTAAAACTTTAGCACGTTGAGCATGTTTTGGGTGATCGAAAATCGTGGAACTCGCATCATCACACCACCTCACGGCAGATAGCCCAGATAGGACGGAGCATCGACGATACAACTCTTTAGGCGCGTTAAGCACTTTTTGGGTGAACGAAAATCGAGGAACTCGCGTCATCACACCACTTCACATCAGATATGGGGGAGCCTCGACGATTCAACTCTTTAGGCGCGTTGAGCACTTTTTGGGGTGAATGAAAATCGAGGAACTCGCGTCATCACACCACTTCGCATCAGATAGGAGGAAGCCTCGAAGATCTTTAGGCGCGTTGAGCACTTTTTGGGTGAATAAAAAGTTTCTAGTTGCATGCGGTTTTTCCACTAATATGTCGCTGCCAATCAGCCGTTCAATTAACTGCCTAGACTGTTAACTAAACGGCGCTATTTAATAAATGGCCTGAATTATATTCAGCCTTAACGTTTAATATAACATTTAATTAACTGGCTGGCTAATGCTTAGGCCATTCGTAACATGGGGCACCACCCCTAAATAAGACAGAGAATTACATACATATGTCGCCGCCGACTAGCTTAATCAGCCGTTAAATTAACTGTCTAGGCTGTTAAGTAAACGGCGCCATACAATGAACGGCCTGAATGATATTCAGCCGTAACGTTTATTACATCATTTAATAACCTGGCTGGCTAATGCTTAAGCCATTTGTAAGATAGGTCAACACCCCGAATTAGGACAAAAAATTACATACATACTAACGCCTGTAAATCTTTGAGAGGATAGGCTGAGGTGTATTCATAGAAAATTAGTGATAGGTTTATTGAGAAAGCTGTATAATCCGACTTAGAAAGGTTAGGTTAGAAGGCTAAAGCAGGAGCGGAGCGTAGCGTAGCTTCTTCATTAGCCTTCGTGGTTATTTCTTTTTTTATATCCATGCAGAAATTAGTCATTTTCAAAGCTGTTTATTTAAATGATCTTTCCAAGTTATTTGCCTAGCCGTTGGAATGGCTGAACATCATTCAAGCCGCTAATTGAACGACGCCCTTTAGTAAAGAGCCTAAGCATTTAATATTACATAGTGTACACAATATACATTTGTGGAACGTTCTTGAGTCTCTAGAGCTACCATTGATAGCCACAGGTAGGTAGTGCCATGACGTCACCTTTTCACTTCACGAACTACCTAAACACGGTCATTGTACTGTTCATAGCAATAATACTAAAGGATTGAACACACCCTCTACGGGCCTCGGTCTTTACAAACTTTTTTTGTCAACGTCGAATTTTAAATGGCATTGACTTGAGTGTATTGTTGGCTTTTAGGGTTCCGCACCTCAGAGGAGGAATCCTTGATGTCCGTTTGTCTGTCTGTTGAGTTGTATCGTTAAATTTTGCAGGAAGCAAGGTATTATACCGAAAATAAAAGAAGGTCGCAAACTGTAATTATGTGGCTTAATAACACCCTTAGAATTATAAGTTTATGGCTACACTAATAAGATAACAGTGCCACATCGATACTTTTACCCGACTGCCAAGAAGGGTTATGTTTTTCGTCTTGTGCCATGTATGTTTGTAGTATTCTTTATTACCTCATATCTTCTGAACTATCTTACGGATTTTTATGATTATGTCCCAAATAAAGGTTTTTATTGCCCAAGTGATCTTGGGTACGTAAAATATGAACAAAAGCTATTGTATTGGTTTCAAGGCGCCAAAATGCATGTGGTAAGAAAAAATACACTGAAATTTATTGTGTGGGTTATCAAAATAAAGGAAATTAGAAGACGATTATAAAAATAAATTATATGTCGTGTCGTAACTGAAAAGTACGTTTTTTTTATTAAGGGTAAAACCCGACTGATGCTTGAAAAGACCGAAACAAGCTTTATAGCAGGCGGTGAAAATTTGCGAATATGTCGGCAGAAGATAAAACTTTTTCTTTCTTTTATTTATTCGTAATATACAGAGAAAAAGATAAAAAGAACATACCATACCATACCATACCATACCTATAATATAGCGCCAATCATAGAAGCTATCACTAATTTTCTACAAAAAAAATTGATGAATTACAAAAAGAAAAAATAATCACAAAAAGTAATAAGTTACAAAAAGAAAAATAATCACAAAAACTGTCAGAAGCCCACGTTCAAGGACTTACAGTCGAAGCGCTTACCGCTAAGCTACGAAGCTTCTTAGCGTACCTAACAAAATAAACAATCTGTAGCGTATGACGTCAGAGGTCACAGGTCAAGTGATCCTGACGCGAGTTTAACACTTTTTACCCATCCAACGCCGCTAAAGAAGTTTTCACTTCAAAAAGAAATTTTTGCCCTAAGCAGGAATCGAATCCACGTACCATGCATAGCAGTCTGTGAAATTAGACTACCACCACGTGACCACATCACAGCGGCTTTCAGCTAATATTTGTCATTGAATTGATTTATTCTCTTGTTCTTTGTTTCCTTACTGTCCATAGTCCGCGGCAAAAAGCGAAGTAGTTCTGTTAGAAACAATAGAAACACTACCTCAAATATTAGTCATACTGTTTCATTGTTTTATTAAACTAAATATAATATTTTAAAAATAATTTATGTTTATTTGTAGTCTGTGGTTACTTAACTATCTATACAAATAAATAATATTGAAGTAAATGTTTGTTTTCTTAAATTAACAGCTTTTCAATGAATACATAATATATGAATGTAGGGTACTAATAAAAAAAAAGACGGGTTGCACTCCGGGAGTGCCGGCAGAAGTGAAAACTTTTTCTTTCCTTCTTTCTTCGTTATATACAGAGAAAAAGATAAAAATAATACACCATACCATACCATACCTATAATAATAGCGCCAATCATAGAATCTATCACAAATTTTCTGTTAGAAGAAATTGATGAATTATAAAAAGAAAAAATAATCACAAAAAGTAAAAAATTACAAAAAGAAAAAATAATGACAAAATGTAATAAATTACAAAAAGAAAAAATTATCACAAAAAGTGCCAGAAGCCCAGGTTCGAACCCGGTACTATCTGAAACCATAAGTATTTACAGTCGAAGCGGTTCCCACTAAGCCGCGAAGCTCATTAATGCACCTAACAAAATAATCAATCTATAGCTGTTGTAATGTTGTATGACGTCAGTCGTCGGTTACGGTTCAAAGGTCAACTAATCCTGACGCAATTTTAACACTTTTTACCCACCCAACGCCGCTAAAGAAGTTTTCACTTCAAAAAAAAAATGGGTTGCACTCTGGGAGTGCCGGCAGAAGTGAAAACAGTTTCTTTCTTTTTTCTTCGTTATATACATAGAAAAAGATAAAAAGAACATTATCATACTATACCATACCAATAATATAGCGCCAATCATAGAACCTATCACTAATTTTCTGCTAATTTTCTGTCAGAAGAAATTAATAAATTACAAAAAGAACAAATAATCACAAAAAGTAATAAATTACAAAAAGAAAAATAATCACAAAAAGTGTCAGAAGGCCAGGTTTAAACCCGGTACTATCTGAAACCATAAGGACTTAAAGTCGACTACGATGCTATTTATCGAATTTTGCAAAATAGACAGTCTATAGCTTATGTTGTATGACGTCAGTCGTCGGTTACGGTCCAAAGGTCAACCGATCCTGACGCGAGTTTAACACTTTTCACCCATCCAACGCCGCTAAAGAAGTTTTCACTTCAAAAACTTAAATTTTGGGGTTGGAAACTTAAGGCGCGTTGTGCATTTTTAGTAAAACATTTTTTAATGGTATATATCCATTCGCTACCTGGTTACCGAGCTTACCGACACCCTGTTATGACAGATAGTGTCAGTTCACATTGTGATATTCACACTATCCACATAATATGTATTGGCATTGTGTAATTTTTCACTTTTGTTGACGGTCGTAGCGTGCTGCACTTTTTTTTGTGTTTGGCTGGGCTAATCTTTGAAACGACTATACCGATTGAAGATATGATAAGGCAGGTTCTCGATACCCTCTAGTGAAAAGGGAAATATCACTCGTAGTTTGTTATGGTTCGGTTGCCATGGTAACCGTTGTTATCGACTGATAAATGACGTAGTTTGGCTATCTTCAAAGATTTATTATGTTTTGACCCGGTAGGTGGCGTTGCCTTTGATTTATATACATAATATATAATTACGCCTTTATCCCCGGAGGTTAGAAAGAGGTGAATTGACACCCACATATCACCAATCAGTGTGTTCGGTCCCACCTAATAGGGGGTGAGCCTATTGCCGTATTCCGGTTACTATTGTTGACTCGAGCCACGCATCTAAGGATGTGTCTGGGCTGTATAATATCTGTCTGAGGTTAAACAGCCCTATTCCCTTAGATGCCTTGTACGACACCGCATGGGAAGAGATGGCCCAAATTCTACTCTGCCGGGAACCACTAATATAAAATACCGGCCAAGTGCGAGACGGACTCGCTCACGAAAGGTTCCGTTCCAGAAAAAAGGCTAAAAGCCAGGAAAAAGGGATAAAATATCACGTTTTTTATATATGGGAGCCCCCTCTTATTCATTATTATCATTTTGTTTTTAGAATTTTTGTTATAGCGGCAACAGAAATACACAATCTGTGAAAATTTCAACTGTCTAGCTAATACGGTTCTTGAGATACGGCCTGGTGTCAGACGGACGGACGGACGGACAGCGAAGTCTTAGTAATAGCGTCCCGTTTTTACCTTTTGTGTACAGAACCTTAAAAATGAATCGCTGAATGTGTTGCTAAGCGCAAATCTAGAGAACAGATGAACCGATTTGGCTATTTCTTTTTTTTTTGAATTTTCCTTGCAGTAGGTACGAGGGTAGTCTTACGCAGAGAAAATTGAAAAAATTGCCTGAAAAAGTCTAAAAACAACACTTTTCTGTAGGTACTCACATACAAACGATTCGTAATAATACTTAAACGTCAATTTAAACTTTAATACTATATCATAAAGTTCAAGTGTTAGTGGATAGGTTCCGGGAAGGCAAGGCAATTGAGTGACGCATAGCTTAGGGGTGCTACGGGGTAGAAGTATGCCACGGGCGAAGCCGAGGCGGGTCAGCTAGTATATAATATAGATTTATTTCGCATACGAATTTGTGCAATGCAATAGTCGTGTCATAATTGAATTTGTAACCTTGCCGGTACCGATAAGGTCGGAATTCCTTTGTCACGGTATGTAAAGTTTGTTTACCGCCATAAAACAAAGAATATTTTATTACAATTTATATGGCCTCTTTAAGTTATGTATGGCTGTCTCTGTTTTTTTATAATGTATGTTTGTGTGTATAATGTGTGTTTGTTCTTCGTAAGTCAAGTTATAAATTCATAATTTTCCTGGTACAAAGGCTGGCCGTTGTACAATTTAGAAAAAAAAAATTAACATAAATGTGCGCTACAATTTTGAATTTACATACATTCAACTGATAATATTTAATTGAGGCAATCACAAAAGTTTTCAAAACTCAATTAAAATTACTGCACCACTTTCATCAGCATCACAGCACAGTGTTAGTCCTGGTTGCATCTAAAACTCATACTTGGGGCCCCAGCTTTGGGCTCCCAGAATCTTGTTGGGACCTCACACAACCTAGGGGGTAATAATCCAGACACAAAGCGCATCTTCACAGCGGGGAATAACCGGTTTGTCCTAGTTGCATCCAAACCTCTGGGACTGGGCCCTATACTCCCTAAGAAGAGCAATGATCCAGACACAAAACGCTCAAATTAGTGTGCTCGCATTTATTGACCCCTGTTTATAAGTGGTCGACTAATAACGCGCGTCTTTTTGAGCTGTTAGGGTTGTCGCGTAATCGAAATTAGGCTATTTTAGAGGTAGCTTTTAAATTCACGTCAACATTATGTAAACTACTGATCCGAGCTTGATGAATATTCTGCTGTGCTCGATGTTAAATTAAATCATCTCTATTTATCTTTAAATCTTTAGTGATTTCCCAGTTGCGTCCAGTTTGTACTGAGGAGCACGAGGTCCGCTTATTGAGGTTGTTTAGCAGCTGTACCGGCTTGCGGGTGAGGATGGCCTGTCAAAGGCAAAGGTTTTTATTAAATCTAGAACAACATGGTTGTTTCTTATTGACGTCCATAATAATTCTACTTAAGTTAAGTTTACTCCCGCTTCCAAGGCGCTGGTGGAGAAGAAACCGCGCAACAAACTTCACTGCGGCATTTTTTAAGATGTCAATTTACAATAGTTAAGTATTTCCTTAAGGCTAAATGTGGACGAATCTACATTTGCCTCTTGTCTGAACGATCTCTAGGTGGGTATATAAAAAACTTTATAATTAAAAGCAATAACAAGTTGGGCCTCAAGGATTTTGGTAGGCCCCTGTACACCCCCTCGTTATAATATTCCAAACGCGGCAACCCTAGCGACGTAGCAAGCGTGTGCGCCATACAATAGAAGTGCTTGTTACGTTACAATTGAAGTTTGTTAGTCCGAGCAATTTGTGTATGGCGTTCGTTGTAGCTAAGTGGACATGATCATTTGTTTGCGGTTTAAGGGCAGCGCTACTTGAGACAATTTTTGATTGACAAATGACAGCACAGGTACTGACCTACATTATAAGTGCGAAAGTTTGTGACTAAGGATGGATAAGTGTTTGTGTCTTTGAGAGTGTGAATGCAGTTTAAAATATTTTAAAAAGTTATGGCTACCATCTAAGAATGTTTTGCTTTGAATTTACGGTTAGCTGAGGTACCTGCCCTTGCAGCTCCGTTTCAAAAATACTACCTGTACTTGTCATTATATCGTACATGCCACGCGCACATCATTCACATCAGCACTTTTCTGTCGCCTCACATAAATTGTACATTTTCGCGACTATGCATTCGCAGCATATATTAAGCAGTACTCATCAATCCATTTTAGCATTAGATAGTTAAGTGATCAATAAACGCATCTTATTATACGCTTTTTGAAGTGAAAACTTCTTTAGCGGCGCTGGAGGGATTCGCGTCAGGATCACGTGGTTAAACTCGCGTCAGGATCACGTGGTTAAACTCGCGTCAGGATCACGTGTTAAACTCGCGTCAGGATCACGTGACCTGTGACCCGTAACCGACGACTTTGTAGGACGACATGACGTTATACAACATTCCTAGCTACAGAGTGTTTATATTGCTAGGTACGCTAATAAGCTTCGTAGCTTAGCGGTAAGCACTTCGACTGTAAGTCCTTATGGTTTCAGATAGTACCGGGTTCGAACCTGGGCTTCTGACACTTTTTGTGATTATTATTTATATTTGTAATTTAGTACTTTTGTGATTATTTTTTCTTTTTGTAATTTATTACCTTTGTGATTATTTTTCTTTTTGTAATTTATCACTTTAGTGATTATTTTTCTTTTTGTAATTTATTAATTTCTTCTGACAGAAAATTAGCAGAAAATTAGTGATAGGTTCTATGATTGGCTCTATATTATACGTATGGTATGGTATGGTATATTCTTTTTATCTTTTACTCTGTATATAACGAAGAAAAAAAGACAGAAATTTTCACTTCTGCAGGCACTCCCGGAGTGCAACCCGTCATTTTTATTAGCTTCATAACGGCCAGATTTTGTTCAAACTTTATAGATTTATCGATCGATCTATATAAACTACGCTTTTTTTAATATTTATTGTAAATTTTAACACTATTCTTAATTTAAATTTATCAAAACTTTTTTTTATTTTATTTTAGTTCGGTTCTCTATAAAAGGCGTGTTTTTTAGTTTTTTAAACTACTTATCATTTCAAACAATTCAATCGAAGTTGTGTGCACCACACTCAGCAGCGCATACACTACCTGTATATTTGGTATACCTATATGCCCCTTCTTGATCAAGCAAGGGTTTCCTTACATTACATTCGTATTCATACGGAGCAATTCTTTCCACTTATTCACTGACAAATGTGTCAAGAGTTTCCGGCTAAACCAACAAGTCGAGATAAGGAAAACTTAGCGCGAAAAAAAACAAGCTATACTTAAAATAACGTGACTATAAAGTAAACAATGATATGAATGACTACATACATACTTATATTCACGCCTATAAATCCCTGACGAGGTACGCAGAGGTGTATTGATACACACATTTCGCTAACTATGATTTAAAGCGGGCACTTTGTAGTGAGATCCCTTAGTCGTTTAGGGGAGATGGGGCGTCTCTATTTTACTCCATCAGGAACCTGTTATAGGCTACTAGCTGTTGCCCGCTGCCCTGATTTTTATACAGCTGTAAGAGGTTACTGATCTAAGTACTTATTTATAAAGAAAATCAACTTTTGATGCCTCCAATCAAAAATTCACGCACTCAAGAGTAAGATCTTGAAATCTTCAGAAAATTTGAGACTGAGAATACCAGCGCATTCTAAGAGTTTCATGGATAAGTCTTTTACTGTTCAAGCTGTCCGATTGTGGAATGCACTACCCGTGACCATAAGACGTGCGCAATCTCTGCTCGTCTTCAAAAAACTGGTTACAGCCTAATACTTGCAAGAACGATAACCATTATCTTTTTCCTTCTGTTTCCATATCTCCTTTATTAATGTCTACGCTGTTTTTTGTATGTTATGTATTAGTGATCCTGTAAGTGATTCTATGACGGTACGGATTTTTTCTTTTTGAGGTACGGATTCCTAAAATGGAGAAATAGTATAGTTGAATAGAAACTGCGGGGCATTAATAGCTAGCGGACGATACAGCCACACCCAGACTTTTACAATTATTATTGATTCGTTATCACATCGAATGAAACACACAGAGTGGGTATCTTGGTGATATTCTACCAGTACACAGATGACTCATAGTCATGAGACATAATAGTTTTGTTTACTGTGTACTATGACGTATGTTTATAACACTTAATTGGCCGTATCGCCCCATACGGTATCAACTTGACCCAAATTCTGAGTGGCACTTTTGTGGTTATGTAAACAAAGAAATGTGCCTGGCTCAGTGGGCGTAGTGTGCTGGCTGTGCACGAGGTTATGGGTTCGATCCCCACGCAGGACAAAAAATTGTATAATCGACAAATAGTTGTTCTGAGACTGGTTGTACTTTGTGTCCGGTAATTGTATAGTTGTAAAGTCCCCCGCGATACAGGGATTGTTTCCTAGTGCGGGAGTTCTCTTTTAAAAAAGAGAAAAAAAAGACGGGTTGCAGTCCGGTAGTGCCGGCAGAAGTGAAAACTTTTTCTTTCTTCGTTATATACAGAGAAAAAGATAAAAAGAATACACCATACCATACCTATAATATAGCGCTAATCATAGAACCTATCACTAATTTTCTATCAGAAGAAATTAATGAATAATGAAGAAAAAATAATCACAAAAATTAATATATTACAAAAAGATAAAATAATCACAAAAAGTAATAAATTACACAAAGAAAAAATAATCACAAAACGCGTCAGACGCTCAGGTTCGAACCCGGTAGTATCTGAAACCATAAGGACTTATAGTCGAAACGTTTACCGCGATGCTACGAAGCTTCTTAACGCTTCTAGCAAAATAAACGATCTGTAGCTGTTGTAATGTTGTATGACGTCAGTCGTCGGTTACGGTACAAAGGTCAAGTAATCCTGACGCGAGTTTAACATTTTTTACCCATCCAACGCCGCTAAAGAAGTTTTCACTTAAAAAAAAAGACGGGTTGCACTCTGGGAGTGCCGGCAGAAGTGAAAACTTTTTCTTTTTTTCTTTCTTCGTTATATGTAATACATAGAAAAAGATAAAAAAGAACATACCATACCATACCTATAATATAGCGCTAATCATAGAACCTATCACTTATTTTCTGCTAATTTTCTGTCAGAAGAAATTAATAAATTATAAAAAGAAAAAATAATCACAAAAAATAATAAATTACAGAAAGAAAAAATTATCATAAAAAGTAATAAATTACAAAAAGAAAAAATAATCACCAAAAGTAATAAATTATAAATAAGAAAAAGCAATCACAAAAAATCCCTGAAGTTCAGGTGGTTTGAACCCGATACTATCTGAAACTATAAGGACTTACAGTCGACGTGCTTACCGTTTAAGCTACGACGATATCTATTGCTACGCCCGGCGCTTGGCCACTTCAATATATGGCCAAATTTCCATAGGAGTGAGCGAGACGGCACTATAGAAAGAGACAGCATGCCTTGACGTCACTGTTCTAGAAGGAATGGAATGAATAGGACGAGACGTCAGGCTAGAAAGAGACAGCATGCCTTGACGTCACTGTTCTAGAAGGAATGGAACGAATAGAAAGAGACACAAGACCTAATAGAACCTCCCAGAAAGTTCCTGTCTTTTTCAGAACGTACCTGTCTTTTCTCGATCTTTCGCTCCTCGGCCGCCCCTTATATAAAAGGCGAGCTAACAGCCGCTGCTCAAGTTAGTCTAAGACTAGTATTCGAAGCGAACAAAGCGATAAAGTGTGTGAAGCTATACAGTGCGATTATACAAGTGACGGTGTGTTGTGTAAGGAAGAGTTTTCGAATTTCTACGCGCTTTGCTGTAATTGAAGTGAAGCTGAATAAAGCCTGCCTTCAACGGTTGTCCTCGCATTTTCTATTTAAACCGATCCCCACGCTCGTAACACTATTGTAAATTGCAAAATACATAGTCTGTACCTAATCTTGTATGACGTCAGTCGTCGGTTACGGTTCAAAGGTCAACTAATCCTGACGCTTCCTTAATGTTTTACACCCATCCAACGCCGCTAAAGAAGTTTTCACTACAAAAAAATTAATGTACAAGATTCACCACCCTATTTGTACACATGATGCCCACCACGGCTACATTCTGTCATCACATCACCATCTTAAAACCATAAACTGCCTAAGATCACCCGGGGTAAGGGATGGAAGTCCTTATTAGGTAACCAGACTGTATAAACATACAGTCCATAACATAGTGCTCGCTTGACGGTGATAGGCTCGCCCCCTATTACGTGGGACCGTGTTTAAAGGAATGGTATCAGATGGTCAGAGGTAGGGCTGCCATCTCCAAAATTTGTAAAAATGTGTGAGATCCCCGATTTTTTTCCTCTCAGATGCAATGGGGCGATGTATGGAACTGCCTGCCACCTTAGCAGAACCTGCGTAATGGTAGGGGAAGCCCAAGTGGGGATTTCGGGATTTACTAAAGCGCGGCAGATTAATATACAGGGGGATACCTTGTACCCGGTTAAGTACCTCCACAAAACATGAGGCCCATATATAAGGCCGCCCGTGAAGGATACAGGATCAGGTTAGTAAAAAAAAAATGACCATCAGAAATTCTCGAGCGCGTCAGATTAAGGTAGGTTGAGTTAATTACATCGTAAAAAGTGTATATTCCACTAATCTGACAATTTGAGAGTGACGTAAAAAAAGGGGAGGGCAACAAAGTTGTAAAAAAAAAACGTCATCTCGACATTCTCGAGCGTAGCTAAACTTTTTTTTATTTTGAAGGAAATAATTCAAGAATAATGAAAAATGTATAATCTGACGATTTCCGCGAGCCGAAATAACAAAAATTCGTCGATAAAGTTAAATGCGTGCAGCTGCGTGATGCCTACATTTCCTTCTCCGCGTTTCTATTCCTCTCTCACTCTTTCTCTATCTATTACTCTCTCACTCCGTCCCCACTCTGGTTTCTGTTGCCATGACGCCTTGATTGTCATGACATTTTAATATTAGTTGTGTGAATTAAAGTTTATATTATTTATCGATCAATTTCAAAAACTAATCCGCCTTTGAGCTTGAAAAACCACGTCGATCGCCACCAAGCTGGTCAAAAGCGGTTGATTCGTCCGAGAGATATCGTGAACGAAAGAAACCCAAAAAATTGTTTTTTCGTGATTATTCCGAAATTTGTGGTTCGATGAATTAAAATTGCAAAATTACTTATGAGGATGATAAAACTGCGTCGAATGCCGCCAACCGCGTGAAAATTGCTTGATCCATTTAAAAGTTATTGCGGTTTGAAAATTCCAAAAATAGTGTTCTATGAAACTTCTATCAGACTTTCGAGCTGGGAGAGCTCAAATGCATAGAAATATTATTTCTTTGAACTCAGCGAACTCAAAATATCACATAAATTATATTTTGAGCTCAAAAATGTCATAAGTACAATTTTAAGCGCCCAGGAATGGAATTAGCGGGAAGTTGCAAGGATGGCCTTTAAGGTGAACCGGTTTTCTAATTTTTTTTTGTCAGATCAGGCGAATCCCTCTAGATAATCGTCAGATTATGAGACAGTACGTTTAGAATATAAAGATGAACCATATATATCTTAATCTGACGCGCTTGAGTATTTCAAAATGGCGAATTTTTTTTGCATATTATGAAAATGGTCGCGAGTTTGCGTCCCATCGAAATCGTCAGATTAGTGAATGAGAGCTTTTTTTTGGTGCACTTAACAC
Organism: Eilema caniola; assembly: GCA_949126895.1. Classification (NCBI taxonomy): domain Eukaryota; kingdom Metazoa; phylum Arthropoda; class Insecta; order Lepidoptera; family Erebidae; genus Eilema; species Eilema caniola. Next base: position 6,610,535 of record OX421487.1, read on the forward strand.
TCCCTTAGAAAATCTGACGCGCTCGATAATTTTTTTTTTTTCATTTTCAACCCTTAAATCCGACCACCCGCATCATGCAAACGATCAGATTAACATACGTACATTATTAAAAATACGTAGGGCATTAATGCTATCAATATCTGACGCGCTCGAGGATGTCCATGCAACAGTTTTTTTTTGCATATTTAAAAATCGATAGCCGCTTCCCCCACCGATGTAAAGGTATATCATTTAACATTTTTTTCTTCTTATCATCTAAGCTTTGCATCCCAATAGGTCTCTACGACGCTCGAGTAAATCCCCATTTAGCCTCGTGGGCTCCCCTACTATAAAAACCCTGGGGTTAATCTGTTATGCAAGGTCACGTCGCGTCACGGCGAAAGTGAGATGGAGCTCATACTTCCATAAACTATAGCATTCTGAGTATTAAATGTAGACAATTTACAATTAGAATCCGGCCCGGACGCTCCCCGGATGCCTTCCAAACTAGGACAAATCCGGGGAAACCCGGATGGATGGCAGCCCTAGTCAGAGGAGAGAGAAGAACCGCGGTTACTGCACCGACAAGAGCTCAGCTCTTTAAGTTGAGACAGAGAGGGTAAAAGAAATGTTTAATCCGAAAGTTTTTATTATTGTACCTCCAGTTCTGCCTACCATCTCCGATTTAAACAAGCGTGTTGTCTAGCAATAACGGTATCTCGTCCACCAAGGTTATCCGTAGCACATAATATTACTGACATGATTGCCAGCCCCTTATCGAGTGACATTAGCTAATCACACCGATATTACGTTTAGTATATTAGCTTTGCGAATGTGCTAAATCATTCTCTTTATATTCAAACTAGCAGACACGCCCTGCAGGGCTAACATGCGCGCGTCGTCAAATATCTCGAATCGAGATGAGATATCATCTCGAGTCTTCTCGAGCGAAGTAACGCCGACATATTTTGTCGCGTCAAACTTTTTCAATTGTTGTCTATGGCATACACATTTTTTAAACATTTATCCGATAAAATCGGCCCGAAACGGCCATTTGCTCGAAAGCATAGACTAGTTAGGGATGCTAGGTATGAAAAAAAGAGAAAAAATAGTGCAAACAATTTTCGACCTTATTGACATGACATGCTATCGATTTTTTTTTCTTATATTCGTGATCAGCGTCATCAATTAATGCGAAAAGACACGTAACAAAGGAAATGCCATTAAGGTCGAAAATGGCTTGCAGTCGATGTTTTAGTCCTAAATAAACCGAGCACAAAAATGTTTACACGAGATAACTTATCGTCGACCAAATGAAAGACGGTAGACAAAACATTTTAATTTAAAAAAGAGAAAAAATAGTGCAAACAATTTTCGACCTTATTGACATGACATGCTATCGAATTTTTTTTCTTATATTCGTGATCATCGTCATCAATTAACGCGAAAAGACACGTAACAAAGGAAATGTCATTAAGGTCGAAAATTGCTTGCAGTCGCACAAAGGTACTAAATATTGATCCAAAATGAACCGAGCACAAGAAAAGTTTACACGAGATAACTTCTCGTCGACCAAATGAAGGACGAGAGACAAAACATTTTAAATGTCAAAATTCGAGTAAATAAGGGCACGTATGTTACAATTTGCAGACACTAAGTAGAGATGATTTCTCGAAGTCGAGTTATGTCGACATCTGACAGATCGCCATGACATTTGCCAAGTTACCAACAGTCGATATCGACATAAAACGGCAAAATTCCTCGAGATAGCTATCTCGTGGCGCGCATGTTAGCCCTTCATGCTACCAACAGTCGACATATCAACATAAAACGGCAAAATGCCTCGAGATAGCTATCTCGTGCCGCGCATGTTAGCCCTGCTGGCATGCTGAGACACCCGTATCTCCTACTGTCTGTCTGTCTGTATGTCTGTTTGTGTCTGTATATTTGTATATTACGCTTTCACTTCTAAACCACTGAACAGATTTTGATATAATTTAATACTGAAATTGAGAACGTAGATAGGCTACCTTTTATCGCGAAAAATCTGTTTAAGGGGGGAAATAGGAGATGAAAGTTTATCATTTTTATAGATATTCTGATGAAATTTGGTATTCAGAGATGGATTAGAGCTTGGGACCACCGTTTTTCGCGAAAAAGGTGGTAGAAGGGGGGGGGGGGGGGGGGGGGTTAGGGCAATGGGATGAAAGTTTGTCATTTTTGAAGATATCTTAATGAAATTAGGTTCAGAGTCAATAGCATCAGCTCACAGAAAGCAATAACCGACATCCACGCGGGCAGCGCCGCGGGAAACAGCTAGTGTTACAATAAAATATTATGCCCGGTTCACATTATTTCAGTCCAGTAATCCAGCAAATCAATCCAGTCCAGTGTTGGACTGGATTGTAGTGTTCATATTATTCTAGTGTCATAAACGTGCTTGAAATGGTAACGTAGCATTCCAGATTCCAGCACTAGATTCTTTCGCTGGACTGGAATGCTACTGGAATAATGTTAACCGGGCGTTGAACGCATTATATTCTAGCAATAGGTACCTAATGTACAATTGTTGACACTATGTCTGAAGACCTTGAGAATTGTCCCATCTAAGCATACACACATTAAGAATAATGTCAAAAGTGTCATATAATAATGTATCGCTTGTACAACAATAAAGATATCTAAATAAATATTGTATTGTGTGTTTAGATCATTTACGGTTTTTAGCGGTCTGAAGGTTAAACACATCTTAAATCTTCAAAGAATTTTGTAATATCTATCTCAGATATTTGCTACGATACATTTTTTGAAGTGAAAACTACTTTAGAAGCGTTTTTTTGAAATGGGAAACACCTCGCTGCTCCTTTACCGAGAGGTCTTGTGAAAGATTGTGACAATTCACCGATTTTGATAATTCTCATGTGACACCTCTGTATTCTACATTATTATTTCGGATAAGTTTTCACTTGTGTTGGCACTCCCGGAATGCCACTATATTTTTTCTAATTTTATTTTAGTTCTATCTATAGTTTCATCGATTAATGTGTAAGAGGTAGGTCACGACGGTATTTCCGTCCGATTGAGCAATCCGACTGGAGAAGTACCTCCGCCTTGCAGAATACCGCGGCCATAATAACCTCGTGTTGTGTTCCCGACGGTGAGTAGGGTAGCCAGAGCTCAACTGGAGAGTTTTCGTGCTGTCCAGGGCCGTCTTAACCGGGGGTTCAAGGGTGCGGCCGCACCCGGGCGCGTAGCCCGAGGGGGCGCAGGCCGAGCTCTATATTATATCAATTTTATCAGGATATCTTCGAAATTGACAAACTAACATCCCCTGGCCCTATCCCCCCCTCTACCCCCTTTTTCGTGATCAAAGGTAGCCTATGTTCGTTCCCAAGTTTTAAATTATCTCTGTACCAAATTTCACAATAGAAGAATTCATGGCCTTACTCCCCCCTTTTATCGTGAAAAGGGGGGACCATTTTCGCGATAAACGGTAGCATTTGTCTGTTCTCAAACTCCAATTCATCCTTTTACCAAATTTCATCAGGATATCTTCAAAACTGACAAACTTTCATCCCCTATCCCCCCTCTCCCCTTAAACCCCCTTTTTCGCGATTAAAGGTAGCCTATGTTCGTTTCCAAGCTTTAATCTATCTCTGTATTAAATTTCATCAGGATATCTTCAAAAATGACTAACTTTCATCTCATGGCCCTACTCCCCTCTTCTACCCCCCTTTCGCTATGAAAGGTAGCCTATGTTCGTTACCAAGCTCTAATCCACCTCTGTACCAAATTTCATTAGGAAATCTACAAAAATGACAAACTTTCATCCCCTATTCCCCCCCCCCCCCCCCGCCCCCCCCCATAAACCCCTTTCTCGCAACAAAAGGTAGCCTATGTCCGTTCTCGAGCTCTAATACACCTCTGTACCAAATTTCATCAAGATCGGTTCAGTGGTTTAGGCGTGAAAGCGTAACATACAGACAGACAGACAGACAGAGTTACTTTCGCATTTATAATATTAAACTAGCTGTTGCCCGCGGCTCCGCCCGCGTGGATGTCGGTTATCGCTTATTGTTGATCCGACGCTATTGAGCTTTAAATTCGCCTCTCTACTCAACTTTGTCCCCGACCTATGTTCTCGACTTTCTACTCGCCTCTATATTCGACTCTCTACTCGACTTTCTACTCGCCTCTATACTTGAATTTATACTCGACTCTCTACTGACTTCTCTGTTCCCCTCTTTACTCGACTTTGTACTCTTCTCTATACTCGCCTTTCCATTGGCCTCCATTCGATTCTCTTTTCGCCTCTCTACTTGACTCTCCCCACTTGCCTATCTACTCGCACCTCTACTCAACTCTCTATTCGATCTCTACTCGCCACTACATTCATCTTTCCACTCGCCTCCCTATTCGCCTCTCTACTCAACCCTTTACTGCATTCTATTTGATTCTATACTCGCCTCTCCACTGGCTCTCTAGTCGCATACCTACTCGCCCCTGTAGTCGACTCTACTCGACTTTCGATCTTTACACGCCTATCCACTCGTCCCTATAACAATCTCTTCTCGCCTCTCCACTCGCTTCTATATTTGGTTTGCTACTCGACTATGTCCGTTCCGAAGCTCTAATTCACCTTTGTACCAAATTTCATGAGGACATCTTAAAAGAAATTCTTACTTTTTTTTATATAGGACACGTCAATTTGTCTTTACCTCGCCTGATGGTAAGCTGAAGGCAAAGTCTTAGGAAAGAGGGCCACCAGGAGGTGTATATAAATACACGTGCCATGTTAACAATGGTGGCACACTTGACGGCCTCATCAGATGCTTTTTCACGCCCCGCTTAAAGGACCCGGGGCTGTAGGAAGAGGGAAACACGTGAGCTGGCAAGGAGTTCTAGGTCTTAATGGTGCGACAAAGGAAAGAGTCACCGAACCGCTTGGTTGTTTAAGGATTTTTTTTCTATTTTATTTCTATTTTGTTCTATTTATCACCCTTTTTGTGCCATTGAAAAATTAGAAACTTTAATCCCATAGCCCTATACCCCTTCCCCCCTCACCCTTCTATCCCTTTTTCGCGATAAGGGGTAGCTTATGTCCATTTTCAAGCTCTAATCCATCTCTATACCAATATCATCAAGATATCTTCAAAATTTTCAAACTTACATACCCTAGCCCTATTCCACCCCTTCAACTCCCTTTTTCGCAATAAAAGGTAGCCTATGTCCATTTTCGAGCTCTAATCCATCTCTGTACCAAATTTCACCAGGTTATCTTCAAAAATGACCAACTTTCATACTAACTGTCTACTCCTTATCCCCCCCCCTTTTACCACATTATTCGCGATAAAAGGTAGCATATGTCCCATACCAAGCTCTAATTAATTCCTGTGCCAAATTTCATCAAGATATCTTCAAAACTGTCAAACTGTCAAACCCTTTATATACCACCCCCCCGCCCTATGCCTCCATTTTCACGTCAATAGGTAGCCTATGTTCGTTCCCAAGCTTCAATCCATCTCTGTACCAAATATATCATCAGGATGTCTTCAAGGCTGGCAAACTTTCATCCCCTATAACCCCTCTCCTTTAACCTCGTCTTTCGCGACAAAAGATAGCCTATGTTCGTTCCCAAGCTTTAATCTATATCTGTACCAAATTTCATCAGGATATCTTCAAAAATGACAAACCTTCATCCCAAGGCCCTAGTCCCCCCCCCCTTTCTACCCCCCCTTTTCACGATAAAAGGTAGCCTATGTCCGTTCCCAAGCTCTAATCTACCTCTGTACCAAATTTCATTAAGATATCTTCAGAAATGACAAACTTTTATAAATACTTTCATCCCCTATTTCCCCCCCCTTAAACCCCCTTTTTCGTGATAAAAGGTAGCCTATGTCCGTTCTCAAGCTCTAATTTACCTTTGTACCAAATTTCATCCAGATCGGTTCAGTGGTTTAGGCGTGAAAGCGTAACATACAGACAGACAGACAGACAGACAGTTACTTTCGCATTTATAATATTAGTATGGAAGTATGGATTACAGATCTTAGAGAAAAATAAATGAAACATAAAAAATTTATTGCGTTTTTTTTGTTGACTGGGGGGAGGGGGCGCAGTCTGAGCTTCGCACCCTGGCGCTATATAGCCTTAAGACGGCCCTGGTGCTGTCAGTGAGTAGACCGAAGACTACTCCTGCTTTGTCTTCTACACTGACGGCACAGAAACTCTCTGTGTTTACAAAGTCGGCAGCACGAGTGTGACTCGCCTGGCGATGCCGAAGTTCTGTACTTAGATCACCTATGGGACTTTTACGTGCTCCAGCAATCCGTAAAGATTGCCCAAGATGCTCATATGACAACCAGGACCAATGGCTTAATGTGCTCTCTGAGGCACGGAGGCCGAGGGTATGTTTGGCTTCGTTTCGTTGACATGGGCCATCTTGAAACCGGTCCTCGGGTGTGGGAAGCACAGTTTCCACATCTTGTTCACAGAGAGGGTAAGTTACCCAATCAAAGACAAACCTGCAAGGTGTTCGTTCAACATTTAACCACGAGCCAGGCAAATAATACAGATATATATTAGGGGTTAAAGTATGAAATTGCCGATTTGTACTGACAAATAGAAATTCGTTTTTTTTTTTTGAATTTAACGTATTTATTTAATCAAAATAATTACCATTATTATCTATACATTGCTGCCATCTAGTAGGAAGGTCATTTATGCCTTTGCGATAGAACTCTGGTGATCTAGATTCGACAAACTGTGTGAAAGCATTTTGTACTGCCTCCTGAGAAGAAAACTTTTTATCACATAGAAAATTGTCCAAATCACGAAAAAAATGGTAGTCTGTTGGAGCAAGGTCTGGCGAATACGGAGGGTGACGGATAGTTTCTAATTGCAGTTCCTGTAGAGTTAAAACGGTTTCTCGTGCTGTATGAGGTCTCGCGTTATCATGGAGCAATAATGGTGAAGATCGATTCATGAGTCGGGGCTGTTTCACTGCTAGTTTTGCTATCATTGTTCGGAGTTCGGCACAGTAGACATCTGCCGTTATTGCTTGACCAGATCGTAGAAAGCTATAGTGAATAACACCATGCTGAGACCACCAAACAGTTACCATTACCTTTTTATTGGTAAGCTTTGCTTTAGGACACTGTTGTGGCGTTTCACCTGGGGTCAGCCATTGCATTTTTCGCTTACGGTTATCGTAAAGAATCCACTTTTCATCACATGTCACAATTCGATCCAATATTCCTTCATTTGTGTATCGATTCAACAAGGCAACACAAGTTTCAACACGCATTTCTTTCTGCAGATCAGTCAAATCATGAGGTACCCATTTTTCACATTTTTTTATTTTATTGATTTGACGCAAATGAGTCAATATTGTTGGTAAGGTAACGTTAAACCATGCAGCTAATTCCTGGGTAGTTTGGCTCGGATCGGCTTCCACCATGTCTTTCAATTCATTGTTATTCACCTGTGTGGACGGCCTTCCTCGTGGTTCGTTCTTCAAATCAAAGTTTCCATCACGAAAGCGTTTAAACCAAAATCGCACGGTGCGTTCATTAGCAGTCCCCTCTCCAAACGCAACATTGATATTGCGAGCTGTTTCTGCCGCGTTAGTTCCGCCACAGAATAATTAATAGTACTAACGTACAGAAGGATCACTGCGCAAGAAGATTTAATTAATTCCAGTCTTGCTCCGACGCAATACGGTGGAATTCAGCTCGCACAACATTAGGTACCTATAATTTTATTCACCTACTACTTCGTCTCTTTCTATCGCGTACCTCTTATCTCTTCTTACGCCTGTTAGGGTTGCCTTCTTGTGAAGAAATGAATATTTGATTACCAGTCCAGTTATGAACCTGTTACTATTTTTCTACTTATGTGAAAATGACAACTTTAAACATACCTACCTAGTATTAGATGAAAAAAGTATTTTATTACAATGTCCGCATATTTTAACATAAGACGATAAGCATACTACTACATTTAGTATTCTTTGCTACTACACTTTAGTGTATTTGCTAAATTGAACATACCATTTACGTGTTTAGTTACATGCCGTACGACGCAAACACGAAACGGCTTAAACTAGTCCGAGAGCCGACACCCAAAAATCATGTTGGTAAATTATTTTGATTTGCCACCAAAATCGAATGTGACTCGCTGCGCTTTGAAAGCAGTTCATATTTGAATTTATATTATCGTTAGGAACTCGGTTCTCGGATACTATAAGCTTTGTTGGAACTGTATTTGGTTTCAGTTGTTTGATTGTCCTGATTGCAGAATCTTCAAAATGATGGGAGCAGACTTCGTAGCTTTTAGCTCTCAAATTTTCTTTGTTTAGTAAGTCCTCTCGTCTTATTAAAATCAGCCACTCTCGGCGCCTAAAATAAAATAGACAAATGGTAGTCAGTACGGAGCAAACACACATGTGCTTATGGTCATTGGTTAGAGTGAAGCAAACGGGGCACTGAGGAGCACAGTCACCGTAGTAGTCGCTCGTCGCCGTCACAGGAACAGTCGCCGTTGCAGTCGCCATAGTCCAGTCTCTATACAATGAAATTTTTTCTAAGTGTTTGATAATCGCCGCGCCGAGAAAGGTTAGGTGCGCCAAAAGTAGTATAACTTCAAAAATCGTATCTCCTAAGCTAGTAAAAATCACTGGACATACATGGGGGTGGCTCAAATACTCCTCAATATGGGGCGCCAAATTTTTTGGCCAGGAGAGCTGGCCACCATGTATTGTCAAACTTAACCTTAGCTCTCGGTCTATATACCCGTCAGACTAGCCAAAGTGCGCCAAAGTATCTAATTATCATGTTCAGGTGAACAATATTAAATATTATGCTATTCATTTGTATACCTATTAAATTTATTACTTCAGCTCTCGGACTATAAACAAAGAATACTAAATATTACCTATAAGCTATAAGGTAGCTTTCGAGCGCGAAGGTTCATATATTATGTAGGTAAGAACTAATAAATGACGGCGTTATGAAGGGACAAACATAAGAAATTAAAAAAATCGAACTAAGAACCTCCTCCTTTTTTGAAGTCGTTTAAAAAGAAGGAACTTGGAACTGCAGAAATTACGTAGGGTAGGTATCGTCAGTGGTACCTACCTACCTATAGTCAACGCGCAATGCCCGTCAAGGACACTCGAAATTAGAAAAATACGTCGAGGCGGGTGACAGCGGAGTACGTTGACCCCGATGGGTCCGATCCAATAACCCTCCCAGTTAAAAAATCTAGCTGGCTAGGTACCTACCTACTTCGTGGTCTACCTATAAAATAAGTAGTTTTAGTCGAGTTACGCATTTTGAACAGTAGTAGTGGTAGGTTGGGTTATGGGTAGGTAGGTAAGTACCTTAAAATTTTAAAATTTATTAATTTGGCAAAATTACCTTACAGCATCTTTGGGAAGCGAGAAAAAAGATAAATCCGGCATATTTCTATTCGAATTCAAACAGCCGAACGCCACACAATATCGTCTGTCATATTTTCTTTTCTTGTCCATTCTAAGGTAGGTACTAGTAGTAGGCACGATCAAGAGAGAAAACAAATGTTTTTATAAAATCCCAGCCGAGCGCGAGCAAAGAAAACACCTCAAGCGTTCACACGAGCGCGCGCGTGACACTCGACTAATTTTTAATCCGCTCGGCCGGATACTTCGTTGTAGGTATATAACGGATGTACTGCGCGGAGTGAACCACGCCTGGTTCCGCGTCGGAACTCGTATTCAAAAATCACTCGAATTTTCGAAGTATCCATCTTTCTTGTCTAAGCTGAATAAAAAAAACAACTGAAAGTCGATAATCGAATGTTGCACATTTTAAATGAAGAACTACTTAGGTACCATGTGGAAAAAGTTTCACTTAAAAATCTGAAACCATGAAGGTTCTATGTCAATTCGAAGTACCTATTACAATGAAACGGCAATTTCATACTTTAACCCCTATTATTATATCCTCGAACTTTGTATAATCGATGTACTACAATTATCGTGTTAAGTGGATACTTTAGCTGAAATTTGAACAGTAAAGTCTTTGTTTATTATTCAAACTTGTGTCACCAAAGCGACTGTATGATTCAACGGCAATTTACAAATAAGTGTGAAGTAAAACAATAAGTTGAACAATAAGTACCTACTCTTTATTGTCGGAGCAGAAACATGGTACTTGTAGTACCTACTTGTAGTCATCTAACAATCTAATCTAATCTAGCAATCTAACCTCACTTGCAGGAGCTGCAAGCAGGGATGGACGGGACGCGAGTTCTTTAAGTCCTAATTTAGGGACTGGACTCATTTTGGCAGAGCTCGCAAGAATCCGACTAAAATTAGTCCTGAGTTCTGAGTCTTGAGTCCTTTCGTTAAGTCCTAATGTAAAAAGACTCGACTCATAAAACTGAGTTTTTATTATGGAACTCAAGCTCTTCAAAAAACCAAAGTCATATTGGAGAATTTAGGTTTTCAAAAAGAGTCGAGTCCTCTTAAATTTTCGTAAATTATTGATTAACAAATCTGCAACCAACTTATTCTTATACATAGTACAGGACGAGAGATTAAACGCGATCATGCTAGGTAAACGAGGAAAGTTTAATCTATGACAATAAAAGTACTTAATTAGTCCACATTTTAAATTATAATATTTTAGTATATAAATTGACGATAAATTTAAGACTGTAAATTATTCCAAACTTTCATCTGGTATCTGCTTAGTGAATAAAATAATGAAAAATCTGAATTCTGCAAATTCCACTACTTCATTCTTGCCTTTCCTGTGAAATACGAGTGCATTATGCATTTGCGCACTGTGTTCACATGAGGTGATATTAATTGAGGAACCTGAAGGAAGATTAGCATTAAAACACGTCTCGCGACTTTGTCTACCCTTGTCTACCAATGAACTCGAGCCTTAAAAGTCTCTTTAAATATATTATTGTTAAAAGACTCAAGTTCCCGAGTCATAATTGGTGACAAAAAGGCTTGAGCTCTATTTCATGAGTTCAGTCTCCAAAAATCGAGTCTGGTCCCTAAATTAGGACTTAAAGAACTCAAGTTCCGTCCATCACTAGCTGCAATTTAAGACAGTACACTTGTTGGAATTGCCCACACACACAAACGAGCTGATCATTTGTCTGCGCAACGGCGTCCCCTACAGGCTGTAGTAATACCCAGAATAAGTATTCTGGGTACTACCACAGTACCTATTACTATCTATAAGCCTACCAGTAGTTCGACTTCTTTACGCACAGAAACTCAGTCAAGGATCATGGTTGTCACAACAAAAGGTACTTTAATTTTAGAGTGCCTATGGCCACTCTCCTACTCCATTATCAAACTCCTACTACACTGTGCCATATTGATGCATTGCTGAAAATTTCATCAAAATCGGTTGACGATAAATATCTGCTTCAAAATCTAGTTTCAAGATTTGACCACAACAAACACAGTTTCATACGTTTCGTACATATGTACATGAAAGGACGTCACAAAGTCGGACTCGCCCATGAAGGGTTCCGTAGCAGCAAGTAGGTAAATTGCGGCTTACGATTTATGACGTATTAAAAAAAAACTACTTACTAGATCACGTTCAAACCAATTTTCGGTGGAAGTTTGCATGGTAATGTACACTTTATATTTTTTTTAGTTTTATCATTCTCTTATTTTAAAAGTTACAGAGGGGGGGGGGGGGGGGGGGACATTTCACCACTAGAAGTGTCTTTCGCGAAAATTATTCAATTTAGAAATTAGAAACCTCAATATCATTTTTGAAGACTTATCCATAGATATGGGTTTGATGAAAAAATGAGTTTCAGTTCTAAGTATGGGGAACCCCCAAAATTTATTGTTTTTTTTCTATTTTAGTGTGCAAATCTTAATGCGGTTCACAGAATACATCTACTTACCAAGTTTCAACAGTATAGTTCTTATAGTTTCGGAAAAAAGTCCGACTCGCACTTGGCCGCTTTTTAATGTCACTATAGATTCGGTATTAAGCTGATTTGTATTATTAGAATGAAATCATCATAATCTTAAGGCTGCAATCATATTTTATACCCGCAAATTACGAACGTTTCGCGGCTACTTAATTGTTATAAAATTTATGTAACTATTTGCAATTACTGCATTGCAGCATTCGCAGCTACGAGCCATGAAGGCTGTTCGGCATAATGTCAAGAGAAACTTCATGCTTACTGGCTCGCCATAGTGATTTATGAAACGGCTCAGTTTCAATCCAAAGAGGAAGATGGGCCCATACACGCTAAAAAACGTCGGTAGCTTAGTGGTTAAGGAGTCGGCCTTACGATCGAGAGGTCCCGGGTTCGGATCCTGGCGAGTACACTACCGACGTGAATCCACTCCTGGCACAAGCAATTTAGCTTAGTAGGAGGGGTTACAGGGAATATTAGTAGTTTCGATAATTTTGGTTGCTAATATTCTTTTACAAAAAGAAAAAATAATCACAAAAAGTAATAAATTACAAATAGAAAAAATAACCACAAAAAGTGTCAGAAGCCCAGGTTCGAACCCGGTACTATCTGAAACAATAAGGACTTACAGTCGAAGCGCTTACCGCTAATCTACGAAGCTTCTTAGCTTACCTAGCAAAATAAACAATCTGTAGCTAGGAATGTTGTATGACGTCATGTCGTCCTACAAAGTCTTCGGTTACGGGTAAAAGGTCACGTGATCCTGACGCGAGTTAAACATTTTTAGCCATCCAACGACGCGGCGCTAAAGAAGTTTTCACTTCAAAAAAAAACAAAAAAACAAATAGCTCCATCCCTTTCCCGTTGCACCGTAAGCTCCCAAACATGATCGATGATGTGCGTGGTGGTTAGCTCGCTGGTCTCCGAAATACGACATTATTTATTAAGTCGGTAGCTTAAGTCCACCAAGATTTATATATCAATCCAATCCGTGCGCTAAGGCCTCATTTCTCTCTGAGAAATGTGCCCGGAACTATCTATATAACTTTACACACACTTTAAATACCTACTGCAGTGACCTTGACCCAGCGCTAGTATCATTATGCCGTCACCAAACAAGCTATCCTCGACCGACTGTTATTTGCAAAAATTACTTATGTATGTAGTGTAGTGTCTGTTGTATTGAACGTGATATAAATAATAATCACTTTGGTTGTGTTCCTATATACAGTACAGTATATACCTAGGATTTTGTAATCTATTAATTTCTTCTGACAGAAAATTAGCAAATAATTAGTGATAGGTTCTATTATAGGTATGGTATGGTATGTTCTTTTTATCTTTTCTATGTATATAACGAAGAAAGAAAGAAAGAAAAAGTTTTCACTTCTGCCGGCACTCCCAGAGTGCAACCCGTCTTTTTTGAAGTGAAAACTTCTTTAGCGGCGTTGGATGGGTGTAAAATGTCAAGGAAGCGTCAGGATTAGTTGACCTTTGAACCGTAACCGACGACTGACGTCATACAAGATTAGGTACAGACTATCTATTTTGCAAGTTACGATAGATAGCGTCGTAGCTTAAACGGTAAGCACTTCGACTGTAAGTCCTTATAGTTTCAGATAGTATCGGGTTCAAACCACCTGGCCTTCAGGGATTTTTTGTGATTGTTTTTAGGGTTCCGTACCTCAAAAGGAAAAAAACGGAACCCTTATAGGATCACTTTGTTGCCCGTCTGTCCGTCTGTCTGTCCGTCCGTCTGTCAAGACCCTTTTTCTCAGAAACGCGTGGAGGTATGAAGCTGAAATTTATATCAATTACTCAGGTCTACTGTCCCTTGAAGCTGTGAAAAAATCAAACTTCTAAGCCAACGCAATCAAAAGATACAGCCGTTTATGCCGCAAATTTTCGACACTTGCAAGGGAATCAAAACCTACAGGGTGCTTCCCGTGAACTCAGAATCTTGAAATTTGGTACGAAGCAACGTCTTATAGCATAGATAAAGAAAAAATTACGAAAACCATTAATTTTTAGTTACATCACATAATATATATTTTTTAATAATTTTAAACTTACTACCCATTGCCTCATAAACGCGTAGAGGTATTAAATTGAAATTCATACCAAATACTCAGGTCTATAATACCTTTAAGCTGTAACAAAATCAAACTTCTATGTCATTGGAATATGGTTCTGGTGCCGTTGTTTGGTTTGTACGGAACCCTCGGTGCGCGAGTCCGACTCGCACTTGGCCGGTTTTTTCTTATTATAATTTATTACTTTTTACAAGCTTTTATTTAACTTGCAATGTATGTTTGTTCGGGTGGAATCTTACAACTCAATTTTAAGGCACTTGCCTTCAACCGATTGAGCTGAAATTTGGTATGCACGTTCAGTTCGGATGACAATGCAAGAAAAAAAAAAAAAGACGGGTTGCACTCTGGGAGTGCCGGCAGAAGTGAAAACTTTCTCTTTCTTTCTTTCTTCATTATATACATAGAAAAAGATAAAAAGAACATACCATACCATACCATACCATACCTGTAATATAGCGCCAATCATAGAACCTATCACTAATATTCTGCTAATTTTCTGTCAGAAGAAGTTAATAAATTACAAATAGAAAAATAATCTCAAAATGTAATAAATTACAAAAAGGAAAAATAATCACAAAAATTGTCAGAAGGCCAGGTTTGAACCCGGTACTATCTGAAACCATAAGGACTTACAGTCGAAGCGCTTACAGCTAAGCTACGAAGCAATTTATCGTATCTTACTAAATATACAGTCTGTAGCTAATGTTTTATGACGTCAGTCGTCGGTTACGGTTCAAAGGTCAAGCGATCCTGACGCGAGTTTAACACTTTTTACCCATCCAACGCCGCTAAAGAAGTTTTCACTTCAAAAAAAAGATTGTTTTTAAAAAGGTTTTTCGAATATATATCTTATTATGATTATTTTTTCTTTTTGTAATTTATTAATTTCTTCTGACAAAAAATTCGCAGAAAATTAGTGATAGGTTCTATGATTAGCGCTATATTATAGGTATGGTAGGGTATGTTCTTTTTTATCTTTTTCTATGTATATAACAAAGAAAGAAAAATAGAAAATGTTTTCACTTCTGCCGGCACTCCCAGAGTGCAACCCGTCTTTTTTTTATAGCTCTCTACGCGCGTTACCATGACTGCCATGGCCATGGTTCAGTATTCAGTAGAGTTCTTACATTTTTGAACATGGAAGTAGAAACAGATTTTGACGGCAGAAACGACGCGACAGAAGAAAGAGATATTGGGTCTATCCATCCAAGAGTCTTAGTGATACTACCTCCTCTCGTATAACTCATTCCACCAAAAACATTTTCACTTCTCATGCTCTTAAAATGTTACTTTACTCCCTGCATATCGGGACTAAAGTTCCTTATTAATCTCTAGGGACTAAAGTAATTTTTTTTAAATTTACTTTGATAACTCCTAAACAGCCAATCACGGAGTTTGTGAATGGGAGGATTATCACCTTTTTAGTGATTGTGTAGGTATAGAAATAACCTCAAAATGACATTTGAAAAAATCAAAATAATATCCCATTTAATTTCGTGAACCACGAATAATGATATTAATTTAATTAATTATTATGTAAGTATTGAGGATAAGTCCATTTTATTATCCATTTCCAATTAGTTTTAAATTATTTTTCAAGTTTGAATCTGTTGGCTAAATATTATATATGCAAGCATATAAACCGTACGTCACTTAACAACAAAAAAAAAACCGCGGGACAAATTTCTTTGCAATTTGAATTTTGAATAGATTATTCGTAATAAGCTTGCGTTGTAATCACCAATTACTTACACCAATTAATTGTGCAAGTTAGAAACTTTGTTATTATAAATAAATAAATATTCCACAACATTTCACACCACGCTATCTAGATCCATGGTAAGCATAGCTTTACTACCTTGTATTATGGAATCTAGAATACGGATAAACACACTTAGATATTTTTTTTTGTAAATGCATACATATTATACATAGAAACACCCAGACCACTGCAAATACCCATATCCATGCATACAAATATTTGCACTGAGCGGGGATCGAACCCGCGCCTCCTGCGTAGCGACCGCGTTCACTACCGCCACGCCACGGAGGCTTTACCCCGTTATCGATATGATGAAATTAATATATTCAGGTTGAAAAAGATATTTGCATATTTCTTTTTTTTTTATATTGTAATTTTGTATAAAAAGTCGTTTTTTTCTTCGCATTCAAAGTGAAAAGTAGAGTGTTTAACGTGGGACTAAACAACCATAATGACACTCGAACTATTAGCCAGCTAAAACATCTCGTGTCATTATGGCTTGTTTTAGTCCCTTGTTGAACAATCTACTATTTCATGTAAAAATGTTGCCAAGACGAGTTTACTTAGCTTACCCTGTGAAAAATTTATCAGATCTCGTATAAAGCCAAGCTCTAAAGTCTGCACGCTCTAAACCGAAGGTGTAGTGCAGAGCTTCTAGGTTGCGTTAACGACTGTCATATACGTCGAATCCCATAAATTCGTCATTCTATTCCATCAAACGCCCGCCCGCCAACGAATTGCCGCTTGTCTAGAGGGGCTGAACGTAATAGCGATATCGAAGTTCTATAGTTAGTCCAGTTGTCAGACTTCTTGGGGCTCCACTACCCGTAATAACTGCCATAGATGTTCCAAGAACCTAAGTTACCGACATAGCTCGCAGAATAAACAAGCTGAAGTGGCAATGGGCTGGCCACGTCTGTCGAAGGACCGATGGCCGTTGGAACAGGCGAGTCTTAGAGTGGAGACCGCGAAAAGGCAAACGAAGGGTAAGACGCCCCCTAGGCAGATGGACCGATGACCTGAAAAAGGTGGCTGGGACGGACTGGATGCGGAAGGCGGAGGATCGTATGAAATGGCGCACATTCGGAAAGGCCTATGTCCAGCAGTTGATAACCGGGACCGCCGCACGCCAGCGCGCGTAACGTACACTCCGAGGCCTTCGGAATCATACCTAAGTAGGTTCAGCTTTTTGTAGCTAAACCAACTTATCGTCTGTAATTTCTGGTATGCTATCGGCTTCGGCATTAAACCTTCAAACAACAAAATGGTGACGCATTAGTATATTTTGGAACAATATCAACACAAGTAATGTGTAACCCAACATTTCTGTACACATTTGTTTAGTATAAAGAGAATTTCGCTTCCATAATATTTAGAAATGGACTGGCTCTCGCCGGCTCGTGTTGTCGTTCGGTTTTAATCGAAGCTAAACATGGCGGGTCTTCACACACTTGCTGGAATACGAGATTACAATAAAATCGTATTACATCCTTTTTTTAATGCAGGTTACTTCAATTTGACTTCACCTCGCATGATGGTAAGCTGAAGGCAAAGTTACAATAGTGGTGGCACTCAGCTTGATGGCCTCGTCAGATGGACTTAAAGGACCCGGAAAAAAACATTAGTAGAATAGGGCCATCCCTAAGGGTGCTAAACGACGGCCCTATTCTCAGGCATATACTCAGTCCTTGAAACGGCAATAGGCCACTATTACTTAGAGCAACGAAGTGACTAGTGAAACGTGGGAGTAATAACCGTCTCTGTCTACCCCTTCGGCGATAGTCTTGTGTCGGACACTTCATATCTTCCTGTGGGTGTCTGTAGAAGGCGATTAAAGTATAGGCTTGTTCTCAAACCGACAGTGAATACACAGCCGATGAAAACGTGCCCTCTTGGTGGTGGTAGGCCCCCTATTACGTGGCGACGAGATGGCCACGGCTACATTTTTTAAGCGCATCGCTAGCCACGTGTGTGTACACAGTGATGTACGAAATCGAGATCGTTTTGGACCTTGCGGAGATTGAGAGTAGACCCGACTGAATCATGAAAATCTTTTTATTGGGAGCATCGGCCTTCTGTTTGCAGAATCTCGATTCGTAGAAGGCCGCCTTAAAGTTGAACTGGCTGTGTGCAAATCACTTCAAGTGCTTGTGAGTTTATCTGCAATCTAAATATCATTAGTGTCGTGAGATTGTAGGCAGCCACTTGAGATGTTTACTTTCTTAAACAAGTAAGAAATGTGTATAGATTTATCTTGCACTAGCCTTCCGCTTGCGGCTCCGTGGATTTCGGTTATCGTGACTTTATGTCATTTCCGGTTCTACTCAACTGATGGCGATCAAACAGACGTATTAGGCATGAAAGCGTAAGAGACAAAGAGTTAGGTACTTTCGTATTTATATATAATATTTAGTAGGTGACCGCTAGCTTCGCCTGTGGTATATTTCGAAACCCCTTACATAGTACACGTCAATTTGAATTCACCTCACCTGATGGTAGGCTGAAGGCACAGTCTCAGGAAAGAGGGTTACCATTACATACACGTACCATGTTAACAATGGTGACACTAAGCTTGACGACCTCAACAGATGCTTTTTCACGCCCCGCTTAAAGGACCCGGGACTGTAGGAAGAAGGAAACACGTGAGCTGGCAAGGAGTTCCAGGTCTCAATGGTTCTTATTTTCTTTTTTAATTACATAATTTCTAAATATTATGATTCCTGATCCGCTCCTTTGAATAGTAACGTGATGATGAAACCTTCCTAGATGAACGGACTATTCAATTTTTTAGGGTTCCGTACCCAAAGGGTAAAAACGGAACCCTATTACCTAAACTTAGCTGTCTGTCCCTCCGTCTGTCTGTCACCGGGTTAAGAACCGTAATAGCTAGACAGTTGAAATTTGCACAGATTATGTATTTTTACTGTGGCTACAACAACAAATACTGAAAATAAAATAAAAATAATATTTAAGTGGAGCTTCCATACAACAAAAGTATTTTATAACAATATAATATTCCTATACGATTATTGGGGAATTTGCGCGAGGATTTTTATTTTATCGTATTAGTGGATCGCGAAATCTAATGCACTTATTCTTCAATCTTCTACTAGAAGTATACTCGCTGACTCCCTGTCAGCCTCTTTACGCCAAACTCTCAGGAACTGTCACGCATCAGATGTTTTTTCCTATGTTCTCATTTCAAATATTTTTATATTTTTTTCTTAAACATGCGCGGAAATATTGATGTATGATTGAATGATTCATTACTTTTGAATGAAGAACACGCGAAGTATCATAATTATTTACGTAGACTGAAAAACCAAAATCACTTCCCGGCGCGTTCTTTGAATTTGGAACGAAGAGCGTGCCGGCAATGTTGTATGAAACGGTGTGCTATTTGAATTTAGAAGTCTTTCATCTATCGTACACATTGCGTTCTCGTGGCTGTATAGCCACAAATGCGTTTACCTTTCGGCACAAACTGTAAAATAAAAATAAAAGACTGGCGGTAAAGCGGAGTCCGTTGTTATTTTGTTAATAGAATAATTTTAAATGGAGTTCCGATGATTCTGAAAGTGAAAATGAAATGAAAATTGACTGCACTCCACCAAATTTAAGATCGGAAGCTAAATTAGCGACGGAAAGCCTGCTTCCAGCAAAATCAAAAGAAAAATTTATTATGTAAAAGGCCCCTATTTCCTTACTTTTTTTTAAGAATAGTCTTTATTGTATGATTTATTTTATATTGTTGACACGTGAAGGTATAACGCATAACTAAATAGGCATAACAAAGTAGGTTCGTCATATAGTACGAACACTACAGTATCGTTAACACAAGAAAATTGTTACAATACAATCCAATTTAGGTACTGTTGCTATCATAAACTGAAGTGTGATTACGATCCATATCTTATCAGTACATTAGCACAGACATTGGCTTGGTGAACTGTTTGTCTGTGCTTGTCATATCACTAACTAAATAATAAAAGTACTGCAGGTGTGCCTTGACCCCAGTGACGTTCCAAAATGTACTCCATATGTGCTGTACGCGTTTTTCAATCGACGAAAAAACAAAACACGGAGGAGGTTCTCAAGTCGACGCGTATTTCTTTTTATGTATGACCACGCATAACTTTTTGCAGAGTAGCCTGATTTTGATAATTTTTGAAGTGAAGACTTCTTTAGCGGCGTTGGATGGGTAAAAAGTGTTAAACTCGCGTCAAGATCACGTGACTTTTGACACGTAACCGACGACTTTGTAGGACGACATGACGTCATACAACATTCCTAGCTACAGAGTGTTTATTTTGCTAGGTACGTTAAGAAGCTTCGCGCTTCGACTATAAGTCCTTATGGTTTCAGATAGTACCGGGTTCAAGCGTGTGCTTCTGACACTTTTTGTGATTATTTTTTCTTTTTGTAATTTATTAATTTCTTCTAACAGAAAATTAGCAGAAATTTAGTAATAGGTTCTATGATTGGCGCTATATTATAGGTATGGTATGGTATGTTCTTTTTGAATGAAATTTTGAAGCATCGTGCATTCACTTTTTCCTATCTTAATCGATATGTTCTTTTTATCTTTTTCTTTGTATATAACGAGGAAAGAAAGACAGAAAAAGTTTTCACTTCTGCCGGCACTCCTGGAGTGCAACCCGTCTTTTTTTTTTGGAAAGAGTATACCCTAAAGTTGGTCCCATATTAATTTGCAAATGAAAAAAAACGAGGGACGACTGATTTTTCAGTCAGATTGCAAGGTATTTCCACGTATAACTTCTTACAGAGTAGTCTGATTTTCATAATTCTTTTTTATTCGAAAGAGTATAACCCCAAACTTGGTCCCATATTTCGGTGGTTTATTTTTTTGTTAAAAAGTTTTATTTGGGCGTATTTTTAGGATAGTACAGGGTGCTACAACGTCGGGGAACCTCAAATCATAGATTATTATCAACCCAATTCGCGCGCGCTAAGGGTTGTCCCAACTACATTTTTCAGGTCGCCCGCTAGGGGGCGTCCAACCTTGTTTGCCTTCTCGCGATCTCCACTTTAGGACACGTTTTCTTCTACGACCATCGGTCCTTCGTCAAACGTGGCCAGCTCCCTGCCACTTCAGCTTGCATATTCTGCGAGCTATGTCGGTAACTAACTATAGTTCTTTGTCGGATGACCTCGTTCCGAATTATATCCTTCAAAGAGACTCCAAGCATAACTTGCTGCATAGCACTGTGTGCGACTTTCGGTTTGTAGATTAACCCTACTGTCAGTGTATACGTTACGGCACTAAAAGTCATAACGGTAGATTAATAAATGAAATAGGTATGCTGCTTATTTAATTTTAACCATGAATTTTTTGCACATCTGCCCCTGAAAGCACGAGTGTGTCATTATCATTATCATTAAACATGACAGATGTTATTGCATTTGCCAGGGTTGTCAGTTTGTAAATGTTTAATTTATTTGATAGGAAGTTAATTGCGGCCCTGTTATCAGTCACCACCTGTGTCAATAGTGACACAGATCCAACGAGGACAGTTAGATTACAGAAAGTGAATGCTCAGACGGGACTTGAACCTACGTCTAGTAAATTCTCGTATACAATCATCTTGGGGCAACGGTAGGAGCCTTCTACCGATAATAATACGACCTGTTTGTGTGATATTTTCGGAGTCTATGGTCGAAAGAGTACGCGAATATGTCACATACACACAACATATACGGCCACGCGCGTCACATCTATGGCCATTGTTCCGTTGTTGGAGCCCTACAAAGTCCAAGAACTGGTCTAACTGCAATACTTCGATATCCAAATTATCATCAAGACCTTCGGCGTCAAAGCCAGTAATAAAAAAAATTAAATGCATACACAAAAGAGTTCTGTGGTGTCAAGCCAACCTCATCAGCAAACCGGTACCGGTCTTGCTTGCTTTCTTTCTTTAAAAGAAAAGTCGTTTTTTTTCTTTTTCTGCTGATTACCCCGGGCTCCGAGGTGAAAGCCTCGAATGCAACCGGAAACAGCGCTAAAGTGACGTCAAGATATTATATTATAATCTAAAACAAACAACGTAAGATTGACAGCCCTATTCGGTACACAGCATGTCAAATATTTATTCATGATTTCGGTGTGTGTATACGATAACACGCACACTTACGCACTAGATGATACCAGGAAACAATCGAGTAGGCGTTTGTTTGTTTATCTCTATGGTGGCTTATCACTAAAATAATAAAACTGCCACCAAAATATTCTGGTGGTCACTTGACTTTGCTAGTATTGGTTCACCCTGCAATTGCACATAACACTCGTTCACTTACAATAGCTACGAGTTTAATAACACCAGCAGTATGTATTAGTATTTCGCAGTAAGATAAATAGACCTAAGCACTACTATTTCGCAATTCTACCGATATGAACAGCTTGCGTATGATAAGATAAGTGTTATTTCGCTTTTAATTATTTCTTGGTAACGTGATAGCGTTTGTTGATTGGCAATCATTGGGTATTGTAAACATTTGACTCCTGTGTACTACGTCGTGCGTTTGCACCAGTGGCGCAGGGTGAAATTATCAAAACGGAAGCCGGTTAAAATAATAGCCTAATTTAGATCTAATAACCTTACCTGGATCTAATTTGGGAAGCCGGCAGGAACCGGGTTATAGGGATCCCTAGCCACTGGTGTGCACATATGCAGGCGATTGTTTGGTGCAAATAATACTGCCCCTTCCCAGACAAGAGGCAATTTCGACGGCCGACGTATTGTAGAATAGGATGATGAATGTATGGGATTGACAGGTATTTCAACGCTCGTAACGTTTATGACAGTTATTATCGTATTTCAATTGCCACTTGTCGAGCGGGACAGGATACAGAAATTGTAAAAATGGTGTTATAAATTTTGGCACCTGTTTGACCTGTTATGGTTTGTGATTCAATTAAAAGTTCTTTATTAAAATTTGTTCATTTTTCCGATTTTTCTCCCGCACAACCAAATGAGCTACGGAATACCGCGGCCATAATAACATCGTGTTGTGTTCCCGGCGGTGAGTATAGCCAGAGCTCTCTGGAGAGGTTTGTGCCGTCATCGTCAGTGGGAAGACCAAAGGCTTGTTTTGCTTTGCTTTCTACACTGACGGCACTAAAACTCTGTGCTTTACAGGGTTGCAATCACGAGTGTGACTATCCTAGTGTTGCAAGTGTAAGTCCATAGGCCACGGTAACCACTTTCCATCAGGTGGACGGGTGCTTGTCTGCCACCTAAGTAGTATAAAAAAAGTCTAGTATAAATTGCGTTCAGAAGTAATGGTCAATTCGAATATCGCTCGCGATCAGACTCGCTCGTGATGTCAAGGCGGCATAAGTAGGTTCCTCATCACAGCCTTGCATTTTACCTTCAATAACCGTCACTAATGGATTTTCCAGGCACACTGATTGCTTCCTACTGGGGGTAAATAATAAGGTACAATTTCATTAACAATGGTGGTGAGCAATTTTATCTGTATCTGTTAAGTAGATGTGTTCGCGTTTCGTTCGCGTTTTAATATTTTGTGGGTCACCCGAGTAATTTGTTTTATGAGTTTACTATCTGGTTAGTAAAAAATAACATCAAAATCGGCACAGACATCAGAGGTTAACCGGAGCAAACAGATATTATACAAAGAATATTTAAAAAAAAGACGGGTTGCACTCTGGGAGTGCCGGCAGATGTGAAAACATTTTTTTTCTTTCTTCGTTATATAGGTACATAGAAAAATATAAAAAAGAACATACTATACCATACCTATAATATAGCGCTAATCATAGAACCTACCACTTATTTTCTGCTAATTTTCTGTCAGAAGAAATTAATAAATGATGAAAAGAAAAAATAATCAAAAAAAGTAATAAATTACAGAAAGAAAAAATAATCATAAAAAGTAATAAATTACAAAAAGAAAAAATAATCACAAAAAGTTTCGGAAGGCCAGGTGGTTTGAACCCGATACTATCTGAAACTATAAGGACTTACAGTCGAAGTGCTTACCGTTTAAGCTACGACGCCATCTCTTTTAAATTGCAAAATAGATAGTGTCTACCTATTCTTGTATGACGTCAGTCGTCGGTTACGGTGCAAAGGTCAACTAATCCTGACGCTTCTTTAAAATTTTACACCCATCCAACGTCGCTAAAGAAGTTTTCACTTCAAAAAACTGTTTGTGCCAATATGTGCGTTGCTAGAACGGGCAGTGTATTGAACTTCCCTTTTGTATGTATTCTGCCACCTTACCTAATTGTAATTTTCCTTTGTTACAGAATAAAGCCAGCCAACAAACAAGACTGAAGAATCAACTACATATTATGTAGCATTATATACAAACGAAAACATAAAATAGTATTAGCTAAAACATTCCGTAATTATGTACTAATACATTGTACTGTCAAATGAGAAGTTAGTCCGCCATCTTGTTAAGACGTGAAATTCAAAATGGCGACGCCGGTGAAGACGGTTTTGGAAGAGAAGGAGGGGGATGAGGCGGAGGAGAAGTTGTTAGAAGAGAATAGACTGCAGTTGTTACCGAAATTGGCTCCAGTTGAAGATGGTAGTGTGGTTACTGTCAAGTCTTCGAAGAAAGGTAAGAGTTTATTTTTTCCCTAAGACTAGTATAGTGACGCAAGTAGGAGTATTTTTCGCGGATATCCCCTCGCATACCTCCCCCGTCTAGGGTATTGGGGGTGGTTATGGTTATATTGGACTCGGACAGACTAAAACCGCACGCCACCGTTTCGAGTCTTCAAATGATGTTAGGGTATAAGGTTCTCTACTCTAGAGGCTATCCCTCGTACCACGGCAGACCTCGGGCCATTTAGGGTTTTAAGATTGCGCCTTCGGGTATGGGAAGCACGATGTCCCTATTGAACCTCGGAGATTTCCTCGGAATCCCCCACGCGTGCGCTCGGCGAGTGGTTCATCTCTTGCCTGCTGCCCACTGTGCCCTCTGCTAGTCAAAGAGACACGTGGAAAGCCTCCATGCAGCTCTGAAGGCCGCTGCTGCCTGTATTTTCCGTAGGCGGCAGCGTCTCCCTTACGACCGAGGGTTTGACCAGGGTGCACCGCGTGGAGGTGTCGGGCCGTACTCCCCGCCTCAGCCAACCCTGAAGGAAGTAAGGCGTGATTGTATTTATGTAAATATATTGAAGGGCCATCTCTAACTATAAGTCCACACCATTATCATATTAATGAACCATTGTGACCACAACGTTAAATATCTATTATGCAAATTATATGCCTTTCCTTTTAAAATTAAATCGTCGTTATCCTCATAGGGATGGCCCCGTTGTTGAAAATACTTTACTCTTTACGGTCAATCCTCTCTGAAGGAGCAGCAGACGGCCGCTGCTTTTTGAGGCAAAATATTACAAACCACTTTGAATCATATTTACGGGAGAGAAAGATCATAGTCGTTTGAAGGCGAAGGAGGGGCCGCACGGGTGAGCATGGCGCTAGCCTTTTCGCGATCATTTCTAGGATAAAAGTCTGGCCGCCGCGCCGGCCGTTGCCTGCAGCTGCTCTTTCAGGGTGATTGATACTCACCACCGTGAGTCCGCTGTCTGTCTGTGTTTTTGTCATATCTCACAAACCGTAATATCTAGGCAGTTGAAATAAAATCCAATCTTTTACGTGAAAGAGTAACAAACATCCATCCATCCATACTAACGAACTTTCGCATTTATAATATTAGTAAGATGCTAAAGTATGTGTGTGTGTCTGTTTGTCCGTCTTTCATGCCTAAACTACTGAACCGATTTGGTGAAGTTTGGTGGAGGGATAGATTAGACCCAGAGAAAGGACATAGGCTATGTTTGGTCGCGATAACCAACATCCACGCAGGCGGAGCCGCTGGCAAAAGCTAGTATTGTATAAATCAAAATGGATAGTTTTTGCTCTGCATTATCTAGAACAAAATATTTACAAAATTGTGGGTACCTTCACAAATAATTATTCTCAACAACCTTACAATGAAATTTAATTAGTTAGTGCGTGGTATTATTTGGTACAGTTTGTATTAGTGTTTGAAATTATTAAGTGCAGTGATTATTAAGTGTTAAAATGCCTAAACGTCGATATAAGAAACTGAAAGGTAGGATTTATGATCTCTTATAATAATAGGTAAGCGTAACGCTCATAACTCAAAAACCACCCAACCAATTTTCATCGGTTTTTTTTTAAATGAAAGCTTGGGGGTCAAAGGGGTGCAGATAAATAGGACATCAAAAACAAACGGGCGGAGCCGTGGGAAAAAGCTAGTATTATTCAGATTAAATTTCAAAATTTAATGAAGTTTTAAAGCAATTAAGTATGCTTACTTTTCTTATAGATTTATGCCCGTATTCCAGAACAACGCTCAGTTGTGAATAGACTCTCACAATGACATAACTGTCATCACTACATAGTATAAAACAAAGTCGCTTACTCTGTCCCTATATCCCTTTGTATGCTTAAATCTTTAAAACTACGCAACGAATTTTGATACGGTTTTTTTTAATAGATAGAGTGATTCAAGAGGATGGTTTATATGTATAATACATGTTAAATATAGAAGAGGGTGCAGCGGGAACGGGATCTGACGCCACGCGGGCGGAAAAATATTGGCGGTACGAAGTTCGCCGGGTCAGCTAGTCTAGAATATAATATTTCCTCAGATCTAGTTACAAATCGAGATTCAGGACTGAGTATTTTCTTTTCGACCTAGAATCGTTCTGGAATACGGACCTTAGGTCGAAAACGTGAACACACAAGCACTCGGCCCACCTGATGGAAAGTGGTAACCGTGGCCTATGGACGTGTGCAACACCAAAGGCGTCACACTCGCGCTGCCGACCCTGAAGAAACCTTCTCATGCCCTTTTTGAAGAACCCCATATTGTAGTCGCTTGGGAAAACCACAGCAGGGAGTTCATTCCGCAGCTAGAGCGTGCGTGGGATGAAGTTCTTTGTGGTCGCAATGTGTGACGATGAATTCCCTGTCTATGGCGGCATCCTAGACGGGACTTAAACTAGCGACCGGTAGTGCAAATCTCTAAGCATTCTGCGTCGAGCACAGCGCTGTGATAGTTGAATTGGGTGACGTCACTGGAGATAGGCCAATGACAATCTTTATCAAGTTTCATATGGCACGGTTCGCACCATTTGTGGTCGCAATGTGTGAGGATGAATTCCCTATCTATGGCGACATCCTTGACGGGACTTACACCTGCGACCGGTAGTGCAAAT
Source organism: Eilema caniola (assembly GCA_949126895.1). Lineage (NCBI taxonomy): Eukaryota > Metazoa > Arthropoda > Insecta > Lepidoptera > Erebidae > Eilema > Eilema caniola. The sequence continues at coordinate 6,637,566 of OX421487.1, forward strand.
TTCTAAGCATTTTGCGTCGAGCACAGCGCTGTGATAGTTGGACTGGGTGACGTCACTGGAGATAGGCCAATGACAATCTTTATCAAGTTTCATATGGCACGGTTCGCACCATTTGTGGTCGCAATGTGTGAGGATGAATTCCTTGTCTATGGCGACATCCTTGACGGGACTTACACCTGCGACCGGTAGTGCAAATTTCTAAGCATTTGCGTCGAGCACAGCGCTGTGATAGTTGGACTGGGTGACGTCACTGGAGATAGGCCAATGACAATGTTTATCAAGTTTCATATATGGCACGGTTCGCACCATTTGTGGTCGCAATGTGTGAGGATGAATTCCCTATCTATGGCGACATCCTTGACGGGACTTACACCTGCGACCGGTAGTGCAAATTTCTAAGCATTTTGCGTCGAGCACAGCGCTGTGATAGTTGGACTGGGTGACGTCACTGGAGATAGGCCAATGACAATCTATATGAAGGTCCGTCACATTCTACTATGGCTATGCTCGTAGCTGTATGCTTAGGGCACAGCAGTTCTAGAGGAATTCTCTGACTGACTGAGCTACTCAGACACGTCTTATACATCTAAATTTCCCCTACACAATCGTCTTGGGGCGGTGGTGGTGCTCTCATCTGAATCCATCGGCAAAGTTAGCATAGTAATTGCATCAAAATTTCAGTAAACTTGTCTAGAATATATTGAAGTGATTGTACTTTGGCCAAGAATCGCTTTTTATGGGAATAGTCTTTCTCATCGCTGACGCACAAACTTGACCGATTTGCCAGCATAAATCAGCCGTTTAATGACGTGGAACTCTGTATTGTAACAAATATAGATATTCGCCGCAGAAATTCGAATCGCTTGACCCGAATTCTTTTATTGTTCGTTAAATAAGTATTTCAAGTTTTCTTTATGGCCACCATACACGTTTAAGTAATTTGATCCAACTGACAGTTCTAAACAGTAAGATGAAAATGGCACAAGTGTGTGTGTGGCAAAATTTGAACAAATTTAATGAATAATCTAAATAATAATAAAGATAACTTAACATTGTAGATTCGGTGGTGCCGTATTACGCGTATGTGCCCAACCCAGTTCTTGACGATGGTCGTGTCACATTGTACTGGGATCGTTCTATCAATGACAGAACTATTGTAGCCAATAAGCCTGATATAGTGGTGCTGGTGATAGATCGATTAGAGGGCCACGCAATAATGTCACCATCCCGCATGACGGGAATCTCATGAAAGCCGAAAAAGATAAGCAAATAAAATATTTGGATTTGGCTCACGGGGTTGTCGACATGTGAAATGTAGATTCAGCGATTGTGTCCGATAGTCGTGACGGTTCACAGACTAATTGCCGAGAGCCTCGACCAACATCTCAAGAGGCTCGCGTTAGACAGTTGGGTCAAGGGCCTGATGCAGAAGGCGGTACTCCTCAGCACTCATCGTGAGGAGGTTCCTTTCCCTGGAGCCATAGCCACCGGGTAGCTTGGTCCCTGTACCCGATGCCGGTGAAACACTATTTTTTATATTTTTAAATAGACGTTTTTTTAAATATGTATTTAAAAATGTAATTTATAAGGAGTTCAAAAAAAAGATCCACGTGGGCGTATCTGCGGGCAAAAGCTAGTAACTTATATTTCTTCATTTGTATGGCGGCCATAAAGTGCGTTGGACATTTTTCATGGCACATTTTTTGAGATGAGGAAAGTATGGAACTCGCTACACCGTTACCGACACCTCCGACAGTTTGTGACATTTGATATGCAACCTCATGGAGTTATTTTCATACAAAGTTTCACCCACTATTTGAACACCTTCTAGAGACTTTTTTCCCGCGATAAAACGTAGCTTATGTCTTTTCCCAAGTACTAGTTCATCTCTAGACCAAATTTTATCAAGATCGGTTCACTGCTTTAAGCGTGATAGCGTCAGACAGACAGACAGAGTTACTTTCGCATAATTCATAATTCTAGAAAGTATGCTTTTCAGTGTCTGCTATAATAAAAGTGAACGTAGTGGCCAATGTCAATTTATTATTTTTAATTAAGACAATTTAATGGATTCACTACTACATAATAATTATAACATTAATACAACAGCATACCTTACAAAAGCATATTCTGCATGGGTCGTTAGACAAGATACCCGTCTTATAGTAGTTTATGATACTGTTGCATAATAAGGGTTCTTATAACACGAGTGTGTTTTAAAAAAACGAGCCGTAGGCGAGTTTTTTTATATTATCACACGAGACTATCATACTGTTTCTGCCAAACATAGTTACTGAAGCGCTACCGAAAGGGTTAATAAAATTATAAATATTTTTTATTTATTTATAATTTTAGTAAGTAACCCTTTGGCACTATATTATAGGTAAGTATCTTATGGTATGCTTTGTTTATCTTTTTCTATGTATATATAACGAAGAAAGAAAGAAAGAAAAAGTTTTCGCTTCTGCCGGCACTCTCGGAGTGCAACCCGTCTTTTTTTATACTACATGCATTTTGGCGCCAAAAAACTAACATATAGCTTTTGTTCATATTTTATGTGCCCAAGAACACTTGGGCAATAAATAATTTTAATTTGAGACATGAATCATTGAAATCCATACGTTGGTTCAGAAGATATGAGTAATAAAGAACAAACATACATACAAGAAACTCGCGAAAAACAACCCTCCTTGGCAGTCCCTTGCTTTCTTTATTTTCTGTTTGCGCTACAAGCTTTTGAAATAAGCACAAACCTTGCACATAATTCTTTTCGTTTCTCGTTTAGTTGTAGTAAACCCGTCTGAATTGCGGCAGGGTGGAAGCAGTTGGCCAAAGCCTGCCAACCTTGGAAGAGGCCTATAGTGAACAGCGATAGGCTATGGAACGTTGAACAGCGTCGTCAATGTTTGCGTAACGCAGTATATAATTGCAAATTTTCCGAGTAAACAAACCAATGGAACGGCAACTCGATACCATAGATTATTTTCATACTCGTTTACAATGGTGACGAACTGATAACTCTGTCCGTCTTCTACGCTTCACGGCTTTATGAGCCTGTTTGACGGCAATGGGCACGCTCCCTATAACGTAGGACCGAAAATCATAGTTGGTGAAACTCAATTATTTTTTGAAGTGAAAACTTCTTTAGCGGCGTTGGATGGGTAAAAAGTGTTAAACTCGCGTCAGGATCACTTGACCTTTGAACCGTAACCGACGACTGACGTCATACAACATTAGCTACAGATTGTTTATTTTGTTAGGTACGCTAAGAAGCTTCATAGCTTAGCGGTAAGCGCTTCGACTGTAAGTCCTTATGGTTTTGGATAGTACCGGGTTCGAACCTGGGCTTCTGACACTTTATATGATTATTTTTTCTTTTTGTAATTTATTAGTTTTGTGATTATTTTTTCATTTTGTAATTCATTAATTTCTTATGACAGAAAATTAGTGATAGGTTCTATGATTGGCGCTATAATATAGGTATGATATGTTCTTTTTACCTGTATATAACAAAGAAAGAAAGAAAGAAAAAGTTTTCACTTCTGCCGGCACTCACGGAGTGCAACCCGTCTTTTATCAGTAGCATCATAGGCTTGTTTACTAGTTGCCCGCAGATCGTGATACACACTGATTGTATTATTATTGAAAAAATTCTGCGAGTGACACGTGCCTTGTATTGCTTCCCGTTCGACATAGATTACGTGTTTGATCCGCAATTATTATATCAATAATTATTATAGTCATGTCGAGGGACCTCGGATCGTTTCGATAACATGTCGGAATGCTTTACTGTTTAAGAGGACAACGTTTGAAACAAAACGGTTTATCAAAGCTAATCGTCCCATAAGAGCCAAACGAGCGTATCACCAAAATATCGAAAAAAAATTTTTGACGTGACAACGTCTTATAAATTGGTTTGCCGGGTGACACTTCAAGAAATTGTGTTACGCTCAGGCGTTACGCTCCGCGTTATGCGCTTACAATGAGAGCGAGTGAGAGGCACGCGTCCCTTCCAGCCCGCCTAAGAGCGAGAGAGACAGACATAACATCCTTCTTCCTACTATACGAATGAATATTCACATTAAAATTATTTTACCACTCAAAGTCGTTGTCACGTAAAACTTTCGCCTGTATACCGACTTTACAGGCAACCAATTTTTTTTTTATAAATACCTTGTCTAAGTGGTCCTACACCATTTGCCAAAAGGACGTATTCGTATAGTCAATAGTTTCAGAGTTCCATTGTAACGTATCAGAAAAAAGTATATTTTCTTTACGACGATAACAGCTTAACTTTCGATTGGTGTATGTCAATGTTACCCGTTTAATTTTTAGTTAGTTCAAAATGAACGTATTTGTTTACGAGTTGTTAAGCTCATTAAATGAGCTTAACAACTCGATTGTTTTTTTATTCTTTGGAGGTATTTTTTGTTGGGGAACCATGAAACCTGAATTCAAATTCTACTTGACCGGTTTTTTTTTCTAAGTTAATAATAACAACTCGTGCCTATGGTTGGTCGGTTGAGCCGTCCGTGACCTCGGCCAGATAGATCTGTCAACAATATTATAATGATCAATTCGAGGTCAACAGATCGAGATTATATACTGAGAGGCATTCATGATACACTGATAATGAATAAAGTTAAGGAAGTCATAAAATGAATTATTAAAAATAAAACACCCGAATGTTGCTGAAAAGATCGAATTAAGCTTTATAGTAGGCGGTAGGTACCCATTAATTTTCATCTGGTTTGAGATTTGAAAATGGGAACCGCCTGCTATTAAGCTTGTTTCGATCTTTTCAGCATTAGTCGGGTTTTTTATTCTTAATAATTCATTTTATTTTATACTAGCTGTTGCCCGCGGCTCCGCCCGCGTGGATGTCGGTTATCGCTTAGTGTTGATCCCACGCTATTGAGCATTAAATTTGCCTCTCTACTCAACTTTGTCCTGACTATGTACTCACCTCTGTTCTCGACTTTTACTCGCCTCTATATTCGACTCTCTACTCGGCTTTCTACTCGCCTCTATACTTGAATTTATACTCGATTCTCTCCTGACTTCTCTGTTCCCCTCTCTACTCGATTTTGTACTCTTCTCTAAACTCGCCATTCCATTGGGCCTCTCTACTTGCCCTTCCATTCGATTCTCTTTTCGCCTCTCTACTTGACTCTCCCCACTCGCCTATCTACTCGCACCTCTACTCAACTCTCTATTCGATCTCTACTCGCCACTACATTCATCTTTCCACTCGCCTCTCTACTCAACCCTTTACTGCATTCTATTTGGCTCTCTAGTCGCATATCTACGCGCCCCTGTAGTCGACTCTACTCGACTTTCGATCTTTACACGCCTATCCACTCGTCCCTATAACAATCTGTACTCGCCTCTCCACTCGCTTCTATATTTGGTACAGAGATAGTTTAGAGCTTGGGAACGGACATAGACTACCTTTTATCGCAAAGAAAAAAATAATAAAAAAGAAACAAAGAAAGAAAGATATTTGGTTCGTTACTCGACTATGTCCATTCCGAAGCTCTAATTCACCCTTCTACCAAATTTCATGAGGACATCTTAAAAATAAATTTTCTTTATTCACCCCCTTTTTTGTGCCAATGAAAAATTATAAGCTTTTTTGAAGTGAAAACTTCTTTAGCGGCGTTGGGTGGGTGTAAAATGTTAAGGAAGCGTCAGGATTAGTTGACCTTTGAACCGTAACCGACGACTGACGTCATACAAGATTAGGTAAAGACTATGTATTTTGCAACTTACAATGGACGGCGTCGTAGCTTAAACGGTAAGCACGTCGACTGTAAGTCCTTATAGTTTCAGATAGTATCGGGTTCAAACCTGGCCTTCAGGGATTTTTTGTGATTGTTTTTCTTATTATAATTTTTTACTTTTGGTGATTAAGTTTCCTTTTTGTAATTTATTACTTTTTATGATATTTTTTTCTTTTTGTAATTTATTATTTTTTGTGATTATTTTTTCTTTTTATAATTCATTAATTTCTTCTGACAGAAAATTAGCAGAATAGGTTCTATGAATAGCGCTATATTATAGGTATGGTATGGTATGTTCTTTTTTATCTTTTTCTACGTATATAACGAAGAAACAAAAAAGAAAATGTTTTCACTTCTGCCGGCACTCCCAGAGTGCAACCCGTCTTTTTTTTTTTATAAATAGGACACGTCAATTTGACTTTACCTCGCCTGATGGTAAGCTGAAGGTAAAGTCTCAAGAAAGAGGGCTTGACGGCCTCATCAGATGCTTTTTCACGCCCCGCTTAAAGGACCCGGGACTGTAGGAAGAGGGAAACACGTGAGCTGGCAAGGAATTCCAGATCTTAATGGTGCGACAAAGGAAAGAGTCACCGAACCGCTTGGTTCTTGAAGAAATGTTCTGCACCGTGTAGGGGTGACATCTAAGTCCTGCACGTGTCGTCCTGTATAGGTAGGGGGAGGGTGGGACTAATTGGGATAGCTCCGCTTCCCCCTCCCCCTTCTATCCCCTTTTTCGCGATAAGGGTTAGCCTATGTCCATTACCAACCTCTAATCCATCTCTATACCAATTTCATCAAGATATCTTCAAAATTGTTAAAACTTACATACGCTTGCCCTATTCCACCCCTTCAACTCCCTTTTTCTCTAATCCATCTCTGTAAGAAATTTCACCAAGATATCATCAAAAATGACAAACTTTTATACTAACTATCCAATCCTTATCCCTCCCCCACCCTTATACCACATTATTCACGATAAAAGGTAGCATTATGTTCGTTACCAAGCTCTAATTAATCCCTGTACCAAATTTCATCAGGATATCTTCAAAACTGTCAAAATTTCATACCTTATTACCCCCCCCCCCCCTCCTAAAGCCTCCATTTTCGCGTCAATAGATAGCCTATGTTCGTTCCCAATTTAATCCATCTCTGTACCAATTGTATCTATCATCAGGATGTCTTCAAAACTGGCAAACTTTCATCCCCTATAACCCCCCCTTTATCCTCGTCTTTCGCGACAAAAGGTAGCGTATGTTCGTTCCCAAGCTTTAATCTATATCTGTACCAAATTTCATCAGGTTATCTTCAAAAAAGACCAACTTTCATCCCATAGCCATATCCCCCCCCCCCTTCTACCCCTTTTTGCGATAAAAGGTAGCCTATGTCCGTTTCCAAGCTCTAAACTATCTCTGTACCGAATTTCTTCAGGAAATCTTCAAAAATGACAAACTTCCATCCCAAGGCCCTAGTCCCCCCCTTCAACCCCCCTTTTCGCGATAAAAGGTAGCCTATGTCCGTTCCCAAGCTCTGTACTATCTCTGTACCAAATTTCATCAGGAAATCTTCAAAAATGACAAACTTTCATCCTAAGGCCCTAGACCCCCCTTCTACCCCCCTTTTTTGCGATAAAAGGTAGTCTATGTCCGTTCCCAAGCTCTAAACTATCTCTGTACCAAATTACATCAGGAAATCTTCTAAAACGATAAAGTTTTATCCCAAGGCCCTGGTCGCCCCCCCTTCTTCCCCCCTTTTCGCGATAAAAGGTAGCTTATGTCCGTTCCCAAGCTCTACACTATCTCTGTACCAAATTTCATCAAGAAATCTTCAGAAATGACATACTTTTATACGAAGGCCCTAGTCCGCCCCCCTTCTACCCCCCTTTTCGCGATAAAAGGTAGCCTATATCCGTTTCCAAGCTCTAAACTATCTCTGTACCAAATTTCATCGAGAAATCTTCAAAAATGACAAACTTTCATCCCAAGCCCCTGGTCCCCCCCCCTTCTACCCCCCTTTTGGCGATAAAAGGTAGCCTATGTCCATTCCCAAGCTTTAATCTACCTCTGTACCAAATTTCATTAAGATATCTTCAGAAATGACAAACTTTCATAAAAACTTTCATCCCCTATTTCCCCCCCTTAAACCCCCTTTCTCGTGATAAAAGGTAGCCTATGTCCGTTCTCAAGCTCTAATATACCTCTGTACCAAATTTCATCAAGATCGGTTCAGTGGTTTAGGCGTGAAAGCATAACATACAGACAGACAGACAGACAGACAGACAGACAGACAGACAGATAGACAGAGTTACTTTCGCATTTATAATATTAGTATGGATTTTTTAGTTATGACATGTATTCATTTTTGTAATAGTCTTCTAACTTCCTTCAGTTTGATACACCGCTCGATTAATTTGAGTGAATTTTCTTACCACATACATATTGTCGCCAATAAACCAACATAAAGCTTTTGTTCATATTTCATGTACCTACCTAAGAAAACTTTGGCAATAAGTAGGTACCTAGCTTTCATTTGAGACATGAATCATTGAAATCCGGTGGTTCAGAAGATATGAGGTAATAAAGAATATTACAAACATACATACATACATACATACATACAAGATACGCGTTCATACGCTTCTTGACAGTCGGGTAATTATACATAGACCTAGTTGCCAGCATATATCTTCATACCAAGTCGCGAGAGAAATGAGGCTTTGGCGCTTGCGGATTGGGTTGATACACTTTAATCCATGCTTGGTGAATTTAAGCTCCACCGCCGCCGAAGCGTCCCTGCTATCCTCAAAATACAAAAAAAAAAGACGGGTTGCACTCTGGGAGTGCCGGCAGAAGTGAAAACATTTTTTGAAGTGAAAACTTCTTTAGCGGCGTTGGATGGGTGTAAAATGTTAAGGAAGCGTCAGGATTAGTTGACCTTTGCACCGTAACCGACGACTGACGTCATACAAGATTAGGTAAAGACTATGTATTTTGCAATTGACTATGGATAACGTCGTAGCTTAAACGGTAAGCACGTCGACTGTAAGTCCTTATAGTTTCAGATAGTATCGGGTTCAAACCACCGGGCCTTCAGGGATTTTTTGTGATTGTTTTTTCTTATTATAATTTATTACTTTTGGTGATTACTTTTTCTTTTTGTAATTTATTACTTTTTATGATAATTTTTTCTTTTTGTAATTTATTATTTTTTGTGATTATTTTTTCTTTTTATAATTTATTAATTTCGTCTGACAGAAAATTAGCAGAAAATAAGTGATAGGTTCTATGAATAGCGCTATATAATAGGTATGGTATGGTATGTTTTTTTAATCTTTTTCTATGTATATAACGAAGAAAGAAAAAAGAAAATGTTTTCACTTCTGCCGGCACTCCCAGAGTGCAACCCGTCTTTTTTTCTTTTTTTCTTTCTTCTTTATATACATAGAAAAAAAGAAGAACATACCATACCGTACCTATAATATAGCGCTAATCATAGAACCTATCACTTATTTCCTGCTAATTTTCTGTCAGAAGAAATTAATAAATTTTGAAAAGAAAAAATAATCACAAAAAATAATAAATTACAGAAAGAAAAAATAATCATAAAAAGTAATAAATTACAAAAAAAATTGGTTGCCTGTAAAGTCGGTATACAGGCGAAAGTTTTACGTGACAACGACTTTGAGTGGTAAAATAATTTTAATGTGAATATTCATTCGTATAGTAGGAAGAAGGATGAAATAATAGATGAACCGGTGTGTATGCCTATCTCTCTCACTCTCTCTCTCGCTCTGTCTCTCTCGCTCTTAGGCGGGCTAACTGTGCTCGAGTGGAAGGGACGCGTGCCTTTCACTTTTTATGTCTGTCTCTCTCGCTCTTAGGCGGGACGCGTGCCTCTCACTCCCTCTCATTGTAAGCGCATAACGCGGAGCGTAACGCAGTTTCTTGAAGTGTCGCCCGGCAAACCAATTTATAAGACGTTGTCACGTCAAAAAGAAAAAATAATCACCAAAAGTAATAAATTATAATAAGAAAATACAATCACCAAAAATCCCTGAAGGCCAGGTGGTTTGAACCCGATACTATCTGAAACTATAAGGACTTACAGTCGAAGTGCTTACCGTTTAAGCTACGACGCTATCTATTGTAAATTGCAAAATAGATAGTCTGTACCAATCCTGTATGACGTCAGTCGTCGGTTACGGTTCAAAGGTCAACTAATCCTGACGCTTCCTTAACATTTTACACCCATCCAACGCCGCTAAAGAAGTTTTCACTTCAAAAACATGTACTGCTCCAGAGAGCAAACTTTGGACGTGAAAGGGAAATTACTATGAGGATTATGACGTCAATCTATTATTTAACCTATCGCAGCCCACAGCTGGACATAGGCCCCTCCCAATGTTGGGCGGCTTTGGCCCACTGTCTCCAGCCTGGCCAGAAGGATTGGTACAGGGTTTTATTTCGAGTTTTCTTTCTGTAGCGGTGGTATCGTCCGCGTATTTTTCCGTTATTCGCCTCTTACGACACCCTTCGGATGAGATGTGGTGGTGATACTTGTATTCTTTCTCCGTCTCCACGCGGTATGACGCGGCAGTTTTTGAATCTGACAAAGACCTTTCGTAATAACCTTCATCAAGGATCTGCCCTTGATGAAGGTTAAACAAAAATAATACAAAACAAAAGGTATTAAACACAAAAAGAGTAGGTCATATAGTTTCAAAGAATCGCTTTAGAACAAACAAATTCTTCAGCTTTACTGCCCCTCTAGACATATGACAATACGTTTGAGGATTTTCTTTTATACCACTGTGGTGGCAGACAAGCACATGTCCACCTGATGGAAAGTGGTTACCGTGGCCTATGGACGTGTGCAACACCAGGGGAGTTACACTCGTGCTGCCGACCCTGTAAACACAGAGAGTTTCTGTGCCGTCAGGGTAGAAGACAAAGCAGGAATAGCCTTTGGTCTTCCCACTGACAGCACACAAAATCTCCAGTGAGCTCTGGCTACCCTAGTCACCGCCGGGAACAAATCACGAGGTTATTATGACCGCGGTATTCTGTAGGGCGGAGGTACTTCCCCAGTCGGACTGCTCGATGAGACGGTAATACCGTCGTGTCCTACCTCCTAGATAGAGGTTAGAGAGAGGAATAGAATAGACTTATCAATGTATGGAATTGACATACGTTTTACGACTGACATACATACATACATACATACATATAATCACGCCTTTATCCCCGGAGGGTTAGGCAGAGGTGAATTAACACCCACATTTCACCAATTTGTATTCGGTCCCACGTAATAGGGGGTGAGCCTATTGCCGTATTCCGGGAACTATTGTTATCTCAAGCCATGCATCTGAGGCTGAGTCTGAGCTGTACATATCTGTCTGATGTTAAAGTTAATCAGCCTTATCCCTTAGTCGCCTTGTACGACACCACATGGGAAGAGAAGGGGTGGCCCAAATTCTACTCCGCCGGGAACGTCAAAATAGGTCTAAACCCCTACATCATTCTATTCTACAATATCGCCTACGAATTGTCGCTCGCCGTGTAGCGGGCTGGCTAGTAATACTAGCCTAGAATAGTATTACTACAGACACATGTTTGAATCTTGCTGTGTCACATTGTAAGTAGATATATATACGTCGAAGCCACGACTAACATACCAGCTGCGAGTTTGACACTTACAAATACGGGGCGTTGACATCATTTACGAGGCAGAAAATTATTTTAAAGTGTTTCACGATTTCAAATAACTCATTCAGACATAATATAAAACTAGTTGACCCGGCGAAGTTCGTACCGCCAATATTTTCTCGCTGCACCCTCTACTATATTAAACATGTATTATACGTATAAACCTTCCTCTTGAATCCAAGCTTCTTAGCGTACCTAGCAAAATAAACACTCTGTAGCTAGGAATGTTGTATGACGTTATGTCTTCCTACAATGTCGTCGGTTACGGGTCAAAGGTCAAGTGATCCTGACGCGCGAGTTTAACAATTTTAACCCATCCAACGTCCCTAAAGAAATTATCACTTAAAAAATGTAGTGAAGTGATGCTTTTGTGAAGGAGAATAGGGTCACCCCATATCTTCCCGTGAGTGCCGTAGAAGGCGATTAAGGTATAGTGCTGTTTTCAATTCGACAGTAACCATACAGCCCATGACAAAATGCCAGCTTGTTGCCATCAAGCTGGCATTTTGTCATGGGCCTTGCCCTCTAATATGGGACTAAAAATCACAGGTGGTTGAACGTAGTGTAGGACGCCCAACGGCCAGGCCCCCGATTCTGCTAATTTTATGACAATAAAACCACTATCATACCGCTGACATTGCATTAAATGTCATTAAATTTTCTGATTTCTTTCTTCCGCCTCTTCGTCCTTCACTTCGCATGATCTTGGGCGTCCATGGTAGTGAAACCATTGGCACGCATGTCACCCTGCACGACGTAAAGCCTGGACTACAGCATGATTGTATGTATCTTCATGTATTGTTGTAGGTGACTATCAGATTGCAGCAACTTAAAAATCACGACGTCAATGACGCGAGTTTCATGTTTTTTGTTCACCTAAAGAAGTTTTCAGTTCTATAAACTGAAAGCTGACTCCAAATAAGTTGTGAAATATGGCTCTGGTGGTAATCCAGTTCGCTATGACGTCATCAGATCTGACCCATATAGTGAAGTGTCGTAAGTGACGCCATAAAAAAGTATGTCGGCCATAAATTGAAGATATTACTGAATATTTTATTGTTATAGGCGTATTATCATATTGATGCCTGTTGACTGGCTTGGTAGCAGAGTACAACTGTTGTACAGTGAGCATCAGATCAATCTTGAGGAACAAAGTACTCAAAATGATCTAAACGCCTTGGTCCCCACCACCACCATTTTGAGTACTTTCCGAGCTGGAAAGCTTTGATTTCAGCTCAAGGTCGCTCAGGCCCCCGATTCTGCTAATTTTATGACATAACAACACCACTGTCAGATCGCTGATATTGCATAAAATGTCATTAAATTTTAGACTGTAGGTTATAGTTTTTAAGATCCAAAATGAAAAGAGAAAGAGTTTATAACATTTTTCATTCACTCTACTAGATTGTCATTTAATTTTAGACTTTAATGATATCATGGTAAGTCTGAAGTTAAATGGCGTTTGTAACAGTGTCTATGGTATGAAAGTGGTTTTGCTATGAAAAAAATTATAGCAGAATTAAGGTCCTGGTCTTTGCGAGGAGCAACTGTCGTTAACCGTTTGCCCATTGTTCTTTCAATTAGAATTGATCTCATTACTCTTGGGTGAATGGACTTTAGTTTACAAATCTCATATCAAACCTCCGCTTGTTCTTTCAAGTGAATCAGATTCTGAATTCTGATTGAATTAAATTTTTAACTAGCACATATAAAGTACTCATTATTTTTTCAATTAATAAATTAATTCACTTTTGATAGATAATTACGTGCTTTAAATGTATAACAATGCCATGAGGAAATTAACAAGCTAACCTTCAGGATATGAAGGTCGGGCTGATATTATTTCGATGATTACGGCGTTATTCTCTAGGCATTCTTCATTCAAGGTCGGTCGCAGTGCTGTGTTCGACACACAGCACTGCGGCCGACCTTGATAAAGATTGTCATTGGTCGGGCTGGGACGTCACTGAAGATCGACCAATAACCATATTTTTCAAGGTCGATCGCAGCGCTTCGCTCGACGCGACGCTTAATGCTGAAAAATCGCACAGCAGTTGCGCTCACTGTACGGTACGATTAGTAGGTTAAGCTACCTAGTGGCATTTCAACTGAGCGCTTCCGTGCTTCGGAGGGTACGTTAAAAGTCGGGTCTCGGCTGTTTATAATCGTTCAATCAAGACGACATACGGGTGACCCGAGCAACTCTATCAGTGGTTGCCCACTTACTACAACTCAAGTCTGAGTTGTAGGTCAGACAACAGTCGCTCCCAATATATGCCAAAACAAATCCAAGCCAATTCATACTTTAAGTGGACCTCGGAGTTTAGGGTTAGCTGACAGCCAGGACTAATTGATTTTGAAATGAAAACTTCTTTAGCGGCGTTGGATGGGTAAAAAGTGTTAAACTCGTGTCAGAATCACTTGACCTTTGAACCGTAACCGACGACTGACGTCATACAACATTAGCTACAGATTGTTTATTTTGTTAGGTACGCTAAGAAGCTTCGTAGCTTAGCGGTAAGCGCTTCGATTATAAGTCCTTATTGTTTCAGATAGTACCTACCGGGTTTAAACCTGGGCGGGCTTCTGACACTTTTTTGATTATTTTTTCTTTTTGTAATTCATTAATTTCTTCGGATAGAAAGATAGTGATAGGTTCTATGATTGGCGCTATATTATAGGTATGGTATGGTATGTGATGTTAATTTTATCTTTTTCTCTGTATATAACGAAGAAAGGAAGAAAGAAAAAAAATTTCACTCCCGCCAGCGCTCCCGGAATGCAACCAGTCTTTTTTTATTTGTTCGTATCCGTATACTTAGTTTGCGAACTTACCCGCACTACGCTGACTTTTGTTCAAGATTTTCGCCGGTATCTTGTGGTCACACTTGGCTTGCGTAAATAACATTCCTGAAAGATACTTAATTGCTATATTTTTATAATTCAAATGAGTTGACGAGGTCATTAACTCATGATTAATGAGAGCCAAAAATAATAAACAAATATTCAAAGTGATGCTTTTTTTTAGCATTTCTGCGCGCGCCAATTGTATGATTTGTTAGAAAACGTCACTGTAAATTTCCATGTCATTAGCAGGCGGCTGCATGGCTGTCTTTCACGTTAGCCACGCTAGTCACTAACGTAATGCGTGGTTTACATTATTCCAGTCCAGCAAGGGAATCCAGTACCTAATGCGCCTCTAAACACGTGGCAATTCGTTGGCTGGTGTTTGATGGAATAGAATGTCGAATGTATGGTATTTGACGTTTTTGACATGCGTTAACGATTGTCATATAGTGCTACTGAAATAATGTGAACCATCACTGGAATATGCCCGTTCCAGTTTGTGATTCCAGTCCAGTGGATTGTTCAAGCGCGTTTAAAATACTGAAATAATGTGAACATTACAATCCAGTTCACTAAACTGGATTGATGCACTGAAATAATGTGAACCGGGCATTCCAATAAAATGTAGTTAGAACGTCTGGGGACGCCTCCTTTTTTATCGTGCGGTAAATCCCCACGGATACCGCCTCCGCCGGAGCCGGAAGGGGAGGTTATATCTTACTCGAACCGACTTAATCGCAAGCCGTCTGTAGGTCGCAGTGCAAGGCCGAAGGTGAGGTAGCTACAGTGCATATCCTTGGCACCCCGGCTAACCCAGGCGGGGTCGCCCTTAAGCACAGTAGCGGCTGGTGCTAGGGACGTCCACAGACGTTCATCCTACATTTTATTTTAAACTAACTGACCCGGCGACCTTCGTACCGTCAATATTTTTCCGCCCGCGTGGCGTCAGATCCCGTTCACGCTGCACCCTCTACTCGATTAATCATGTATTATACATATAAAACTTCCTCTTGAATAACTCTATCTTTTAAAAAATATCAGCATCAAAATCCGTTGCATAGTTTTAAAAATTTAAGCATACAAATATAGGAACAGAGAAAGCGACTTTGTTTATACTATGTAGTGAACACGGAGGATAGAATATGGTAGTGATACACTTATCGTAACCATCTAAGTGTTAGTTCCGGACGAATCCGAGGTTTTCACTTCGAAGGCTAGGGTCTTTTCTTGCTTTTACGCGCCCACGACAGATTTGGGTAATCTAGGTAGTGACATCATTGGCACGCAATTCCAATTCATCCCCAATCCCAGATCCCGATTTTTTACCCGACTGCCAAGAAGGTTTATGTTTTTCGCGCGTATCTTGTATGTATGTATGTTAGTAATATTCTGTATTACCTCATATCTTCTGAACAACTGTGTGGATTTCATTGATTCATATCTCAAATGGAAGGTATTTATTGCCCAATTGGTTAACGCAAGGAGGCTATGATAGTTAAAAGGAGAACCTAACCTTACGAATGGCTCAAATATAGGCACATTAACACACAAATATATCACTACATTATTTAAGTGTATCATATTATGCACATTAAAATTCTTCCATAACGCCGATACAGTTTACCCAAATTCTGTTCTGTATCAACATCTCCAGTTCCAAAATTGGCTCCTCGCCAACTGTGAGAAAAATATCTATAAATATTAAATCTAAAGGTGAGTACTGACTGAACGGCGCGAATTACGGGGAGTACCGTGTAATGTAACATTCGCAGCGAGAACTTCATTAAAGGTGCACAGAAAATACCTAACGACATCTGTAGGCTAGACTTGACTGATACATAGATAGAGGTTACCTGCTCAGTGCAAATATTTGTAATCCTGCCTGACTATTTACAATGTGCTAGGTGTTTAGGTGCAAGTTGTACATATTTACAAATAATGTGCAACGATAACTATGTCCGCTTTATGGAACTCATATTACAAATTATTTTTAGTTTGGGTCTACCTGTGTAAAATGTCCTAAATAAGCGAGCTGCACTGTTCCTCCGTAGATGTATTTTACAGCACACGGTGTAACGACAAGATCCTTACGAATGTTACATACCAGACTGTACACGCCTTTATCTTTTCAAGTTTGCTAGTGGCGTGTTAGTAATTATTTTAGAAGAAGCCGGTGGCCTTAAGAAATTGTTGGACTGTGATTATGGCCTAATGGGGCCAGCGAACTTTGGTATACAATGTATGAACCATGAAGAAACGTTTGCTACTTTTTATGAAGGACTGAAATTCGATAACATTTTTGGCAAAAGAAAAAACTGACCAATATATTTTTGTTTTAGTAATCAAAATATATAATGGTTCTAATGAGGAACCCTGCACCGGGAGTAAGGTTATCGGGTTAGAAATAAAACGTTATATCTGAATGCCAATTCTCGTTACATAAATCTGTTAAAAATTCACTCTTGATGTATTTGACCAGCGAGAGTCTCTGTTTCGACCAGGTGCCCGATTTTGCTTTTGTCCGTATCTATGTCGGTTTATCAGTTCCGATCTAGAGGGTTCACTTCTTAACCGATTTTCAACAAGCTGTGATTTAAAACTCAACTTTTGTCGAGAGCCTTTTTAATAGGAGGTAAAATGGGGTAGAAAAAGGGGCAAGTTTGCTGTCACGTTATTTATGAACAGAACTTGATGATTTTTGGGCTGAAACATCAACGACATGATTCTCCACAGGATGTTGTAAAAAAAGGGTTCACAGAAGTACTAGACTCAAATGACAAAAACATTAACGATTTCTATGAAAATTGTCATATAAGAATATCGTTTTGACATTTAGGAAATTGATGTTAGATGACTAGTAGACGAGTAGACTGAATTCTGCCGTGCTATTCCGAACAGTCATTTAACAAACTCGATTATGAATCGGCGGTGAGATTCAAGTTTCGTATTCCGAACACGTCGGTTAATGAGTGCGTTCGACACTAGCGCCACCGAGTGATGACTGAAGTGAGAAGAGAAAAATATTTTGACGTTTTTCACTATTTGGTATTCCGAAATTAAATTAACGCGCAAAAAAACTTCGAAAGTCATCTCGACCTCACACACGAATTTATCTGCCAAATCAAAAGTTACTAATCCGCGAGTGAACTCTACAGAAGACATCGTTGAAAAGTGATTTTCCTGGAAAAATAAGTATTAGTACCCGTCCTATTTAAACTGTAGGTAATTATTAAGGTACCGTTTTTACTCTAGGTGGGTATTCATCCAAGAATTGTTTATTTGCTTACAACATTTTCTTGTTATTAAAGATGTGTCGTTCTTTTTTGTTGTTGAGCTTGCTAAAAGAAGCTGATGTGCTAGTAACTATGTAGTGGTACTATCCACGTAAATATGTAATAATCTGTAAATAAAAGAAAAAACTAATGTTGAGAAAGACAACTTAAATTGTTTTTTTATTTAAATAAAAAATACAATGTTAAAGTTAGTAAGTAAGTATTGGAGATGCATGCATAGCCAATCGTGAGATCGTAATTATCACATAAATTAATAGGTACTCACTTCTTCCTTTCAAAGTTTCAACGAAATTATGGGAAATTAACACACGGTTATGTACCTACAGCAAAACATACACACAACTTTACAAAAACCGCGCCTTGCGACGACCATAGACACAGTTGGGTATTTTTTTTTTTGAACGACCGACCGTCTCCAAAGACAAAAGCCACAGCTTTTCATTCAGCCAAATATTTTCATTTGACATTTCTGTCTAAAATTGAATATTTATGTAATAAAATGTATTCAACAATGCTTATACGGCTAAAATTAAATGAAATTTATTATTTTAAAGGCCTAATTCAGCCAAAATAAGCGAGTCGATATAAATCGTACAATATCGATATTCAGGTGCAATGCCTAGTACCATAGAGCAATCTCACGCGAATTCTCGATAGTCACTTCACTTCACTTGGCCTTGGTTTTATCTTGAGAATACCAAAATAATCACAAGCGAGGTGAGTATCGAAGTGAGAGTGACTTGCGAGATGAGTTGCGAGATGACTTTCGAAGTGAGTTTACGTTTATCGGAATAGCATGGCTGAACAGATTTAATGTTACGAGAATTGGGCCGTCTAGTCCGATGGTACGGAACCCTTCGAATGCCAGTTCGACTCGTCCTTGACAGATTTTTTAGGGTGCTGTACCTCGAAAGGAAAAAACGGATTGCTTATAGGATCACTCAGTTGCCCATCAGTAAATGCGCGGAGAGATCAAATTAAAATTCATACCAAATACACAGGTTACAGAACTTTTTTTCTTATCTTATCGAGATCCCCACGGATACGTACCCCGCCGGAGCCGAAGGGGGAGGTTATGTCGGAATCGAATCGACTAAACCGCAAGCTGTCTGTGGGTCGCAGTGCAAGGCCGAAGGTAAGGTAGCTATAGTGCATATCCTTCGCACCCCGGTTGACCCAGGGCCATCTCTCTTCGGGTGGGGGGACCATTGGGCCCCCAACTCGTCCCCGGTACTTGCGCGGTTACAGACCTGTGGTTACTTGATTTTGTGAAAAAATCAAGTTTTTAAATCGAGAAAGTAATGCCGTTTATGTGGCGTGGCATAAGTTCGTCCTTCAATCCAAATTGGACGGAACCCTAAATGCGTGAAACCGACTCGTACTTGACCGCTTTTATTGTTCGAAATAGATTAGGGCCGGCGCCGAATGCTATTTGTTCGTAAAGCCGTCTGAAGACGTTTTATAATGAATGACATTGGATGAGTCAACTTTTTTATATTACACACTATTATAAGGTATATTCTCTCTAGGATGACAGCTTATGTTGCTTTGTCTGCGCCTAATTGAGCGAACTAGCTAAGCGAAAGAGAGTCTCTGTTTCGACAAGGTGGTAGATTTTGCTCTTGGCCGTATCTATTTATGTTGGCTTGTCAGTTCCGATCTAGAACCGATTTTCTCTAAACTTGGCACAAATATTCTGTGATTTTAAACACAACTTTTGTCGGAGCTTTTTGATAGGAATACGGGGTGAAAAGAGGGGAAATTTTCAACTGCCTTATTTATGAACGGAACTTGATGATTTATGGCTGAAAGAGCCCTGACAAATTGTCTTGAAAAAATGAAGCTACGAAAATGTGAACTTTGTTTTAAAAAAAAAATAGGTGAGGTAATAACATTATCTTTTGGTAAAACATCCAGACCCTCGATTCTGCTGAAGCCAAATCAACTGGCATACCACAGACACTGCAATAAATGGCATTAAATAGACTTTAACGCTATCACCTTAAAGTCCACAATTAAATACTGTACTGTTACTGTTTTTATGCTGTTTTTTTTTTTTTTTAGATAGACAATGGTGTCGATTCGGGTTGGCAAAATTCCGACTAAACTAAACTATAATTAGTTTAGTCACGTCAAATTGCGGTTTCTTATTCGGGAAAACACCAACTAACTTAATTTGACAGGACTAAACTATTAGTTTAGTCGAATTCAATTTAGTGAAATCCTCCATTTTGCTATTCGGTAAGGCAAAATTTTATTCCTGTCAAACTAAAATCCGACTTATTTTAGTGGCCATATTTTTGGTCGCGATTAAACTAAACTAAACCTTGTTCTGCTGATTGTTTGTGCTGGTTGAAATTTTTAAATTTCAGTAAAATGAACGTATGCGTTGTGGCTGCTTTTTTCGAGGAGCAAGAAAGGTAAATAAGAAAATTTATCAACTAAATATGTGTTTATTTGTTCAAAACTGACCTAGCAGTAAAAAAATACGCATCAATGTCATTGTGGAGAAGCAGTTGACCGACTCGGACACCATGGCCTGTCATGCTGCAGAATCGCGGGGCGAATTCCACGGCACGCCAGCCTCAACGACATAATCCGCCGTGCTCTTGTCATTGCTGGTATGCCAGCTGTGCTTGAACCAAACGGTTTGGCGCGCGACGATGGCAAGAGACTGGATGGTATGCCAATAATGCCTTGGAAAATGGGTAGGACTCTGGTGTGGGACGCAACATGCGTCGACACCATTGTCCCTACCCATATAACTGGCACTGCTAGCTGTGCCGGTGCCGCTGCAGCTCCTGCAGCGGCTGTTAAGCGGCGCAAATACTCCAATCTTATTGGAGATTATGAATGTGTGCCGTTTGGAGTCGAAACGTTTGGGCCTTGGGGTCCGAGCGCCCGCAATCTCTTCAGGGAGATTGCGAAATGTATGGCTGGCGCTTCTCGTGACCAGAAGGCTGGCCTCATTTCAGGTCAGAGATTAAGTATTGCCATACAACGTGGCAATGCTGCTAGTCTTCTGAGAACGCTACCAATACCAAAAGAGGCATGCGATGCGGATGAATTCCACGACGCATTTTAACTTTTCCTCGCTCAAACTAGATAACTGTGTATTACTTATTTATGTAATTTCCATAAGTTATTGTATTTATTTTATTTATGTAGATAAGTATATATGTAATAAATGTATATAAATGTGTATCTATGTATATATATGTTTAAGTATATATATATTTAATTTATCTGTATGTAAGTAGTATAATATGTATGGTACGTATGTTCTTAGTACTTATATATTCTATTAATTATGTATGTTCTTTGCAAAATTGTACACTTGTTTCTCTACCCTTTTGTCACTGTTTCTCCTGTATCACCCAAAGGTTTGCTGGGAGAAAACTCAACACTGAGTTAAGCTCGCCTTTGTACATCAAAATGTAATTATGCCTTCTACTGTACTATGTTATGTGTGTGTACAATAAAGAATTAAGAATTAAGAACTTTTAGTTTTAGTTTTTTTATTATATTTAGTATTGTGTATATATAGTAACTTTATTAATTTAATTTAATATTTGCCAATACATCTGTAATATATGTAAAAATTGTGTAACAATAAAATAATTGAAAAATTAACTATTATCATAAAGGTTGAGTTTGAAATTTATTTTAAGGTTAGAAATTTATTTGTTTTACAGAAATCGGGAAGAACGGGCCAGGTTGCTTCGGTCGAAGGATGCATCAAATCCGTTTGAGATGGCCGACCGTAAATTTAGAAAATTCTTTAGGATCATCAGCGGCCAAGTTCCTGTTGGAGATACTTGAAAATCACCTTAAATTAAGCGAAGAGGATTTTTTTGTGATTGTGACATACACACACATACACATACATTGTTTATTTTTCCTCTTTTCACGTAATATTCCCATTACCATGCCGCCAAGTTTGTTGTTTTGGTTTGTTTATTTTTTCAGAGGTTTAATTTACGGTCACGTTTAAATTTGAACACGTTTTTTGACAAGAAGTTAAGTTGTCTCTCTCACACTTCAACAACAAGGACGTTGTCATTCGTTCATTGAATTCACAGATTAAAAAGGGTTTATTCAATTTAGTCGTGTGACCTTGACTAAAAATGCATGCGCTATTTTTAGTTCGGTGGCCAAACCGAATAGACAAAGCGTTGAACTAAACTAAAATAAGAGAATTTTTAGTTTAGTTTAGTTTAATCGGGTGGACATGCCGAATTAACACCAATGTATTTAAAGCATTTCAGAGGTCGAAACATTGTGTCACACACAAATCATATAGGTTTAAGTGGCATTATTGTAAAATATCATTGTTTGACTCTGTTTCTTTTGTAATAAATAAAAAAAAAAAAAAAAAATGAAGATTGTCACATGTCACTTTTTCATTCACTCTACAAAAAGCCATTTAATATTTAGACTTTAAGTCCATGACTTTAAAGTTTAAAATTAAATGGGTAATTTTTGCAGTGTCTGTGGCATGACAATGGTTTTACTTTAGTAGAATCAACAGGGCTGTATAAAATAAGGAGAACCGTATCGTTATTTCTTTTTTTGATACCAGATATGGGTACCAGAAAATGTGGCAATGGTGGGTGCTCGCGAGGTCTACTGTTCACAGAACTAAGTACTAGTTGATATATAGTTGACCCCCGTGATGTCACAAAATAAATGTGCTCTATATGCATGGGTATACGTTTTTTAGGTGCCTTTTCAGGATAGCCCGGGGTGCTATGGCGGCAAAATTCCATCTATCATACATTATGTCAAATTAATCCGCGCGCTTCTTTCGGGGCCATGAAATATGCCAGTTAGACGGCGCGGCGTCGTCCGATCGGTCGGACCAAGAGGACAAAAAAGTCCGCGTCGTCTTATCGGTTGGACCAACAGGAAAAACGAGTCCGCGTCAACCAGTTGGACCAGGAGGAAAGTGTTTCCGCGTCGTCCGATCAATAGGAAGCAAAATTCCGCGTCGTCCGAACGGTAGGATCAACAGGAAAAGAAGAGTCGACGTCGTCCGATAGGTCGGATAAAGCGGTAGGACCACGCGGTCATAGCCGTTTTAGGCCCAGTTTTAGTTGGGAAAGATATACACACATATTGACAAATTTGACAGGTTGTCTATCGGATTTTCTATACAATTTTTTCTCAGATAAATCGAGATTCAGCTGAGTGAGTCTTCTAGAATATGGGCCTTAAAGATGATTGTCTAAGTACATACATACATACATATAATCAGGCCTTTATCCCCGGAGGGTTAGGCAGAGGTGAATTAAAACCCACATTTCACCAATCTGTATTAGGTCCCACGTAATAGGGGTGAGCCTATTGCCGTATTCCGGGTACTATTGTTGACTCGAGCCATGCATCAGAGGCTGAGTCTAGGCTGTACATATCTGTCTGATGTTAAAGTTGATCAGCCCTATCCCTTAGTCGCCTTGTACGACACCACATGGGAAGAGAAGGGGTGGCCCAAATTCTACTCTGCCGGTAACCACGCGGTCTAAGTAACACGCGTAAACTGTTGAAAATATTTGGATGAAATTGGGCACTCACGTAGACTATTTACTGGATTAACTGACGGAAGTGTCGATTCGCACACATTTTGCGAATAGATCACTTAGCCACTAAAGCCGCCTTTCCACAGCCCGGGATTTGATAGACGCGTGCGCATCAGCGTGGAATTCGCACCATGGAATGGGGTTCGTCTGTGGTAGTTTAGACTCGTTTGTCACACATTCGTGTCCTCGTCCGTGAAACCTTACTCCGTGGAAATACTACGTAAAACGCTAAGTGTAAAATTCGTGAATTTCTTTCTCCTTTCAAATCCTGTATGTAATAATTCTCATTCTAACATTTCTCCCTCTCTCTCTTGTCCACAGTGAAGTTGCCAGAAGATAGTGTCGGTGTCGGCGGCCGTTTCACCATTGGCCCGGCCCCTGCGCGCGACTGGGAGATGGTCCCACCCGATGGCAAGTGGGGATGGTGCGTTCTCGTAGGTAATCCGTCAGGTACCACCTTACTGGTGGTACTTATAGTTTTTAACGACAGTTTTACTATCCTGTTGTGCTATTCATTAAGCAGCAGAGAACAGCTTTGCGCCAGCCTTGGTAGAGTTTGGCATTGGTCGATCTCCAGTGACGTCACCGAACCCGACCAATGACAATTTCTGTCAAGGTTGTCGCAGCGCTGTGCACGACGCTATATGCTTATAGGATTGCATAGTGGGCCTTTTGGTCACTTGAGTCGGTAGTCTAACTACGAAATGTATTCAATAAACCTTTGATAATGCCGTAAGGTGAAACCGGTCAGGTTAAAAATAAAAATAAAATAAAGTGTGGAAAAGTACAAGTGTTGTAATTATTCAATATATGTAGCAGATTCCGCCAAGTGCCATCAATCTCCAGTATAAACAGACGAAATGAATGAATTTCGATATTTTCCGTGAAGCTACTGTCATCTGATCTCCACAACCAACTAGCGACATTGAAGTTCTGTTGCTGTATCTGACAGCCTCCGTGGCGTGGCGGTAGTGAACGCGGCCGCTATGCAGGAGGCGCGGGTTCGATCCCCGCTCAGTGCAAATATTTGTATGCATGAATATGTATATTTGCATTGGTCTGGGTGTTTCTATGTATAATATGTATGTATTTACAAAAAAAAAATACGTATCTAAGTATGTTTATCCGCATTCTAGATTCCATAACACAAGCTAGTTAAGCTATGCTTACCATGGGTCTAGATAGCGTTGTGTGAAATGTTGTGGGATATTTATTTATTTATTTATTTATCTGCTATATAGCTGAATCTGTTACATTACTTGTTGCATTTTTTAAGGCTCTAACTTCTTCATCCTAGCATTAATCCCAGTCGCGTCCGAAGCTATCAACTTGGAATGTAGGGTCCGTTTTTACCAGTCCAACTGCGAATTTGGCTAAACTTTGGCATTTTCCGTAAAACGACTGCCACCTGACCTCCACAACCCAAAGGCGATATCGAAGCATTGCAGTTAAACCAGTTGTTGGACTTTTGAGGGTTCCAAGACTGCCATATATGTTTGTTTGGCAACCGGGACCGACGGCTTAACGTGCTCTCCAAGGCACGACCAGACCAATGCAAATACCCAATCATGTATGTAAATATTTGTTCTGAGCGGGCATTGAACGCGCGCCTCCTGCGCGGCGGCCTTGTTCACTGCCGTCTCTCAGACTCCAACATAACAAATGCCACGAATGTTTGCATAGCAACTACAAGTAGTCCCCCTTCCACAATTTGGTTTATTTAACCTTTTACATAAGCGACTACCGCCTGACCTTAGACCTTGTGCCAGACCCTGGTTCGTCAATCAGCAGATGTTTCGGCCTGCACGTGAGGTGGTCTTGGACCACTAACAGGGAGCTTAATATCATATTAAGATACATATTGAAAAGGATTTTTATTTTTCTCGAAGCAGGTAGAATTGATTTTTAGATACCTGCGTCAAGTGTGAACCTTCCGCATTCTGTGTGAATAAGAATAATAATTTTATCTTGTTACAATTCTATTTGGACGTAAAGCACTTTGAAAAAATAAATTGCGGCATTCCAGGAATGCCGACAGAAACTAAAACAGTCAGTATAAAAAGTAAAAAAAAATACTTTAACGATTTTTTCTGTGACATAACAAGCAGTTAGGTATAATGTTGCGGTTACTTTTTCCTTTACCTGTCATTTAATACCTTATTTTCCTATTGCTTTTATAGTAATAAAATATTCCAATAAGAACCACAGATTGCAGAAGGGACATACTTCAAGCAATAGAATATTAAAAAGTGCATTATTTATGCTTATGTCGTCAACAGTTCTTGTTTATTCAACTGACTTAGAGACAAAACAAAGATCCAATGATTCTCAACTTTTTTTTTGTTGTGAGCTGAAATGGCTGACAAAATCAGACCATAAAAAAAATCGACAACTAAATAAAACGTATCGCTAATGGAGTGTAATCAATTTGTTTAGAGAATAGCTCCTCTTCAAATTTTCGCGAAGAATATTGGAACGCATTTTTACATTTGTTCAAAATAAAATTAGTGTCATGATTCTGAGGGTGAAACCTCTCGCCCCTCTCCGGAGCAAGATGGTTTCTACACCCGAATGGAGCCATCTCGAAACTGGAGATATAATTGTGAAAATGTGTTTAATATAATTAACCGACACTTGTGCAAAATTTCAGGAGCTACCTTAGTGAATATTCTCATCCCCGGTACGATCAAATCTTTTGGAGTACTCCTGGTCGAGTTCAATGACGTGTTCCAGTCCAGTGCTTCCGCCTCATCAGGCATCGTAGCCCTGTGCTACTTCCTTTACAGCAGTCTTGGTAAGTAATCGGTAGACGAGTAGACTAGTAGACCAAAAGACCCATTGGTCTTTTCGTCTACTAGTACATTTACTAGTAATGATAGTCATGAGGTTATTCAAGAAGGGCATCAGAATATTCTGACGGGGTCGGCCACACGAGTGTGACGCCTCCGGTGTTGCACACCTCCATAGGCCACGGTAACCAGTTTTCATCAGTACACGTGCTTGTCTGCCACCTAAGTGGTATAAAAAAAACACTAATAGATATAACAATGCAGAGATAAGAAGCTGAATATAAGAATATATGTATATGATTCAATACGACTGTCCCGTCTAATGATAAGCCGTATTACTGAAGTCTAAAGACTGAAAGTCACTATTACAGAAATAATGAATGATAAAATGGTCAGTCGATAGACTATCTCACGCCATTAAACTAGTAGACGAATATACCAATAGACCTATACATTAGTTAATGAATAGACCCGAAAACTAGTACACGAATGTACCAGTAGACTCGTAGATCAGTTACAAATTTGTTAGTATTAGAACTATCGACTAATAGTTAGAGATTACCTAAGAAATAGAGACAAAAAATATCTCGATAGTTCTAATAGTAATTTAAGTGACCATTTTCGTTTAAATACCTATAGTTACAAATTGGCTTAAATTAAAAATAGACCAGAAAACCAGTAGACGAATATACCAGCAGACGAGTAAACCGATATTTATATATTCCAGGTCCAATATCATCGATCCTCTCAGTGAAATGGTCGTATCGGACGGTAACGCTAATAGGTGGCAGCTTCGCAGCTTTCGGCATGATCCTCAGCAGTTATGCCTTCTCTATCACGTACCTATATTTTAGGTAAGTCATCATCATTTTCATTACAGTTTTAGTCCTGGCTGGATCCAGCTTTTACTTTGGAGCCTGAGGACCGCTCTTCTACTTTTCTCTAGATTCTTGGCTTGAACGAGAGTGACTGTCGTCTGACCCGTCCTCCCTAATGCCAAAAAGGATATGTACCAGATTGTAGGTGAAGTTCTCAGCTATTTAATTCTCTAAACATACAGCGTCGAGCACAGTGCTGCGACAACCTTGATCGAAATTGTGATTGGTCGGTCTCTAGTGACGGTTTAGGTTCAGAATGTCCCTTTCCCAAAATGTCCCTCGGTTTTAAATAGTCCCTTTTCTCAAAATGTCCCTTTCCCGAAACGTCCCTTTCCCAGAATGTCCCTTTCCCGAAACGCCCCTTTCCCAGAATGTCCCTTTCCCGAAACGTCCTTTTCCCAGAATGTCCCTTTCCCGAAACGGCCCTTTCCCATAATGTTCCTTTTTTTATATGAAAATGACAATGGTCACATTCATAAAAAAAAGTTTCACTAACGCCGCGGGAGCGAGCGAAGCGAGCTCGTGGACACCGCGCGTTACGACTGCAAGAAGAAATAAGAGCCCCGCTTCGCGGGGCTCCGTCGACCATTTGACCTTTGTGTTAGGTTTTTTGTGCTAACGCAAGAAGAAATAGTCCGGTCGACTATCTGACGTAAGAAGGTGTCATTATGGGAAAGGGACGTTTCGGGAAAGGGACATTCTGGAAAAGGGACTATTTGGAACCGAGTGAAATTTTGGGAAAGGGACATTCTGAACCTGATCGCTAGTGACGTCACCCAGTCTAACCAATGACTATCTCTATCAAGGTTGTCGCAGCGCTGTGCTTGGCGCTGTATGCTTTGAGAATTATGCAGCAGGTTCTATTTATTTACGTCACCTACGTGAACCCATTGCTAACACAAGCAATTAAGCTTAGCTGAAAGGGTTAGCGAGAATACTAGAAATTTCTGCCAGTAGAGGTGACTTTTTCTCAAGAAAAAATAACTTGTACGTTCGAGCCCGGAGTATGCTCGCCGAAAAGACGTTTTCTCAAACATGCTTAGAAATGTGAACATTATTTTGACAACCTTCTTCGAGATAAATCGAAATTGCTGTACATGCGAGCAGCGGCCGGATAAAGTTGTATGAAAATCCATATCTGTCGTGTTTTAGCGGCCAAATAAATTACTATGTGAACTCATATCTGTCGTGTAATTTAAAAATGGAACCAACTTTTACTCTGAACCATGGCAACCAAAGAGGTAACTTGTCCAAGGCGTTATTTAAATATAGAACTGGCTTGCAAATATTATAGAATGCTGTTTATTAAGAAAAATAAAAAACAAATGAACATTTCGCCGCGTGAAAAATTACTGTTGTTCGTTGTTCGTCATTGATTTTGAAAAGTAGGTAACTAAAAAATTCTGCCTAGATACTACTTAGTTTTAATTTCCGCGCATTGTTTGAGAAAAGCACTATACAAGCCTTGGCCACAACTGAGCGTTGCCGGACTCCGTAATGCGTGCCTCGGCTGCGCCTCGGCCCGCATACTTCACGATCGTCCGGCAACACTACAATTGGTGGCCGCGGCAGTAATGTACTATTACTGCCTTACTGCGTGACTGAATGGTTGATATAAGAATTACTAAACTTTTAACTGATATACATTTTTCTTCCATCCACAGCACTTTATTTTTTATTTTTTTTCTTAAAGTTTCGGCGCGATGGTGGGCACAGGGGCGGGGTTAGCGTTCCCTCCTACCGTGTACATAGTGACGTCATACTTCGTGCGATTGCGGGGGTTAGCCAACGGGATCTGTATGTCGGGGAGCGCTTTTGGCAGTATTATTCTGCCGCCGTTCCTGCGATATCTGCTTGAGACTTATGGATATAAGTGAGTATAAAGAATTTGTTACTTATAAGTCTTCAGGCTTTCACGGCCGGCGTTGCATGTAGAATATACTGCTTCCGGGCTGTTTGGCCGTGGTGGATGTGAAACTTGCGTTCCAGACGTTTCGTCGATCACTGCGGTCGACATCTTCAGTGGCGCAGGGCCGGGCGACGACAACAATTTGTTACTATCATTTAAGTTTTAAGTAGAGATAGATTAAAGTGGAGTTGCTTTTTCTGTGGGGATTTCCTGCACGTAAAAAAGAACATGGAAATCCGCCCAACGGAGAAGGCCAAGAAAATGATGAGATTTAATCATTGAACAGTATGGAATAAATATTATGTTGCTAGATTGACCTAAAAACAGAGAAAATGTATTTAGTTTTATTACATTGATCTGATGTTACCGTAAATATATATCGTTTTTACCTGACTGTCAAGAAGGGTCATGTTCTCGCGCGTATCTTGTATGTATGTATGTATGTTTGTAATATTCTTTATTACCTCATATCTTCTGAACCACCGTACGGATTTCAATGATTCATGTCATGTCTCAAATGAAAGGTATTTATTGCCCAAGTGTCCTTAGGTACGTAAAATATGAACAAAAGCTATATGTTGGTTTTTTGGCGCCAAAATGTATGTGGTTAAATAAATGTTTTCACCCAAATTATAAAATAAATTAAATTATTAAATATAAAAAACCCGACTGATGCTTAGAAGATCCTAATAAGCTTTATAGCAAGCGGTACCTATTTGCAAATCTCAAACCCGATGAAAATTTATGGGTACCGCCTGCTATAAAGCTTGTTTGGATCTTTTCGACATCAGTCGAGTTTTTATTTTTAATAATTTATTTTATACTAGTTTTTGCCCGCGGCTCGGCCCGCGTGGATGTTGGTTATCGCGACCAAACATAGCCTATGTCCTTTCTCAGGGTCTTATCTACATCTATACCAAATTTCATCAAAATCAGTCGAGTAATTTAGGCGTGAAAGTGTAACATACAGACAGACAGAGTTACTTTCACATTTATAATATTAGTATGGATTTGTAGAAGCTTGTAGAATATGGATGGGAAATAATACATTAATAGACTGACTTTTTTTCTTATATTCCAGGGGTGCCGTATTAATCCTAGGCGGTATAATGCTGAACGTGTGGGCAGCCGCCTTGCTATTCCAGCCAGTGGAAGAACACATGGTGAGGAAGTATAAAGATCCAGAGGAAGACGAGGACGGGCCTCAGGTGAGAGTAGTACAGATATATCGATGGTTTAGAAGACAAACGTACTAAGTGATAGATTTGCTTAAAATGAACCTTATGCACCTTGATTATATAGTCGTTTCGAATAATTAATAATTCCATACGATTTTGTTATCGAAACTGTGTGCAAAATCTTGTAAATCGAAACGAATAAAATATCACCCAGTATCAGGGGCAAGGGGTAACCTAACGCCCTATAACCCGATTCCTGGTGGCTTCCCAATAGGTCGAATGGGGCATGAAAAACTAAATAGAGGTAAGTTTTTCGTTACTACTCTCTATTGATCGGAAACAAGATTAAATTTTTTCACTTATTCTGTTTGTCTTCTAAATTCAAATACTCACGTTAAAAAATAATTCAAATCTAGACTTTCGAAATTAGGAGAGATGGAAAAACATATTTGGTAACGATCGAGCAGTCCAACCTTACTTGAAAAGTACACCTGCCAATTGACAAGGAGCAGCTGTGCAATTCTCTCAAGCCTACAGCGTCGAGCGCAGCACTGCGACAGCCTTGATAGAGATTGTCATTGGTCGATTTTCAGTGACGTCACCCAGTCCGACCAATAATAATCTCTTATCAAGGTCGGTCGCAGCGCTGGGCTTGACGCTGTATGCTTAGAGAATTGCACAGCAGAAGGTCAATTCTCGAAATGAAATATGTTTAAAATTTGGTTTCAATCTAATTTCAATGTCCTAAATGGAAAAAAACGTTATTCTCGTAATACAATTTTCGTTGAGATCGCTGCATCGTGGTAGTTTTTGTCATTTGGGAGATTGGAATTAGATCCAGACTGAATTTTGAACTGATTATTGTTCCTTTAGGTGTAGGTTTTCCTCTCAGGTTTGGATTTGACGGATATACATGTTTTTCTGTTTTCTTCTTATGATGTTTGTGTGCGTTGAACTATTGAATGAGCGTTGGGTCCTTTTATTGTAATGTGAAGTAGCATTTGATTGAAAAGAGACTAAACGAATTCTTATAATTTTACAAGTGTTTCCCAAAGTTTGTGAACTAAGACCCCCACGCCTACAGTATAAAATCAAAGGTTACTAAGATCCATATTCTAGGATGGTACGAAGTTCTGAATTTCGATTTATGTGAGGACATTTTAGAATATTGGCCAAAGTCTCTATTCAGGTCATAATCTTAATCACAATACGAAAGGATTCGACGCTCTTGCCATAATTTGTTTTAATAAGACGTCGGTATGGAACCGAGGGCTCTTTGTCACACTACGGAATATTGACAATAATGAGATGGAGTGGCGTAACCATCTGATTGTTAAGCTGTGCAGCTAATGCTTGCATTTATTCAATTTATTCTCGCTTTGTTATTAAAACAATGTTTCTCAACATACTCGGGTGAAGTTGACCCCTTATAAATAACTCGAACCGAGTTTTCGGCCAATCAGTACAATGAATTCAGACCGTATCCATAACTTGTTAAATCTTTCATTCATATGTGGCAAAGTTTCGCATTTACGATGCATGTTAGCCCCCCAGATTCATTAGGCACTAGTCAGCGAACACTCAATAATGTTGAGAAACAATTAAAATTGTTGGTATATTGAGTAGAACTGTCTGTTTCGCTACAATCTTAAAACTTTTTAGAACATATACAAAATGTATAGTTAACCTTGTTTACAGTTATGTATTAATGATATGTTTTTCGGAGTGTCTATTTACATTAAATAAATCTATTATGACTCTACTTAATACTAAAACTTTAAGTTCCTCTTAACATACCAATTTGTTCAATTATTTTGAATAAACAGTTAGATTGACTGTTCTTTTCACGGAAAATCGTATTCTAATTACTTAAAAAAAATATGAAAAAGCACTATTTTATGTTCCACTAAAAAGTGACGGATACATGCTGTCGCCAAAATGGCGTACATTTGAGATATCATTATTAACATTTCATTCTATTATTTACATACACCAGCCTCCGTTCTTACTTAAGCTGTCGACTAAAAATTGTATTTTGAACGATAATCTCTTCAATTTATTGAAGCATTTAGTTCTAAAACACATTTATGATCATGGAAAGTGTGCAAGCAAATATCATCTCTAAATCATTGTCAATTTAACAAATACTTATATTCTTCGTTATCTGGCACATTTAAGTAAAATTGGTATCAATTTTTTATGACTTAAATATAGATTCATACATTTACAGTTTCTCTGTATATAATACAGTTAACTTTTTTGACACCTTTAGTTTCTACAATGATTTAAAAACAGAGGGGTCTAGTGGTCTAAATTGGGAGTCAAGTTTAGTAGGTAAACATAAGACTTTAAGATACATTATTTTTGGGCAGATTTTCTTAGTCCCGAATGTGATCCTGAGGGCCCCTTAAATCTTAGGATAAGTTCTATATCGTTTCCCTTTTCATTTGTCTTGTTTCGTGAAAATCGTTTTCGATTTTTCTACTACCATTATTGTAATAGTTCAAGTTTATTGCACCGTATTTCTTATATATTGTGCCTCCATAGGAATTGACAAAAAAAAAGTACAAAATTTTCTTAAAAAATATTTGCATTTTCGCCAAATTTTTCCGTATCTATCTTTATATACAGCTTGTATCGTATCGTTACATGAATCATTTATAAGCTTTTACGTTCCAAATGGTTTGCGTGGAGTGTTATTTGAAAATGAAACATGTTTCTAAGAGCATTGTCGGTGACATCAACACATTAAAGTAAGCGATAATTCATTACTATTATATACGTTGTATGTATATGTGGCCTTAGTTTCCCAAAGGAGTTGGGTGTGTAAAGCTATTTTATTTGCTATGCTAAGCTTAAGATGTATAAAGACGAGTTTCTAGATTGCGAATGTATCTCAAAATTACTATGAAGAGCTCGTTTTTTGTGTAAACCACCAGATGGTGTGCTGCTATAATTAATAGAGATTTAAATCGACCTATGCATAGCATAAAATTACAAGTGATTATGAAAAGAACTAATTTTTTGTAATTTTATCTTGCTAATATTACCCAAACTGTAATAGTTTAGAAGTATCGTAATACTAGTACCGCGCCTTGGGTATGTCGCGGCGAGATGGGGAGTTTCGACCAATCGCTCGTCAGATTTGTTCACCGTTTTACCAAATCTGACTGGCGATTGGTCGATACTCCCCCGCCAACGCTCACGGCGGTATCTCGCTCGCTTTCGACTCATGATATTGCTTTAGCTCGTCCCCGCCACGCCGCGCGTACTTTCGGTGCGATTGGTCTATAATAAGTTTTTTAATATCTATGTACAGGTCATTTCTTTAGAAAATAATGAAAAACAATACAGTTGTGTGTAATAGTCTTACACACAACTGTATTGTTTTTCATTATTTTCAATCCTTCAAAGTATCTTTATTCAATGAATATGTCTATTGGTACTATTGAGTGACATCAGCAATCTCTAGACCCAGCTTAAAAGCTTACAACGCTAGAAAGCCCTAAATTAGATATATAAACAAAAATACTAATCTTGATTTGTAAGTAAATATTTATTAACAGTAAGATAGCGTGTGGGGCATGTGGTTTTAATTATATAAGGTGATAGCTATTGCGTAACGGCTTTACGTTAGCTGCAGTGCAATTCTTTCAGCATTCGAGCACAGTGCTGCGAAATCCTGGATAGAGATTGTCATTGATCAAGGTCCATTAACGTCAACCAGCCCGACCAACGATAAATCTCTATCAAGATGTCGAAGCGCTGCGGTCGACGCTGTATGCATAAAGAATTGCATAGCTGCTTAGACATTGGTCTTTAAAATAATACTCGAACCGATGTATTAGATGAAAATAATGAAAATGTTAAGTTGGTTTGTATAGCAAATTATACAGTTGGCATATTAAAGTTAAAGCTTTGAAAATATCTAGTTGCGAAGATGTTAGCTTATCAGAAATACTCTAAAAGTATCGGAACAAATTTAATAGTATGGACTCATTTAAAAAGCATAAACAGAAAGAAAGTTAATGGGTCCCGGCTGCTATCACACTTGGCTAAAGACTTGTCTCAATCCATCTAGCCATTTTGACGTTACCAGGTACAAGATACGCGTTAGAAAACCATTCCTGGGCATTCCGAAAGCAAAAAGATTCTGGGTTTTACCGTCAACTAATAAAAAAAGCAGTTGAATTAGCTGTGCAATTCTCTAAGCATTCAGCGTCGAGCACAGCGCTGCCACAGCCTTGATAGAGATTGTCATTAGTCGATCACCAGTGACGTCACCCAGTCCGGCCATTGACAGTCTCTATCAAGGCTGTCGCAGCACTGTGCGCGACGCTGTATTCTTAGAGAATTTCGTCTTTTAGACTTTTGAGCGGTTATATACGTATATCATTGATAAACACGTGCTAAGCTATTGGGGTCAATTTGTTATTTGGCGGCCAAAAAAGTTTGGGAAACTATGACCTTTATGTTGTGTTGTATTTCTGTTTGCTTGTATGTAGCGGCGTATTCTTTGTTCTGTAGAATATACTAACCGTTCTCTTTTAAGTTTCAAAAACATAACACACAGATAAAAAAAAAATTGTATACAAAAATAATATTTAAAATACAAAAGAAAAAAGAACAAAATATGGTCTACCCTACCGGCCGCGACTATAATAACCTCGTGTTGTCCTCCCGGTGGTGAGTAGGGTAGCCACGTGTAGCCAGTGGGAAGACCTAAGGCTTGTTCTGCTTTGCCTTCTACACTGATGGCACAGAAACTCTCTGTGCTTACAGAGTCGGCAGCACGAGTGTGACACCCCTGGTGTTGCACACGTCCAAAGGCCACGGTAACCACTTTCCATCAGGTGGGCAATGTGCTGGTCCATCTAAGTGGCAAAAAAATTAAACTGAATTTTCTATGTATACTTTACACTGTACACATTTTCATTTTACACTGTATATTTATGCCGTATACGCTCACTGTATCATATATTTCATTCACAAACTAACTTTTTCACTTTTTAATAATCACTTTCCTTAACACGCTATCGAGCATTTTGTTGTTTCATTTTCAATAACATCCGCTAAAAATAACCGTTGCCGTGCTAATGCTAAATAACGATATTTTAATAATAACGAAAGTGATTATCGTTAATAACGTTGCAAGTGGTTTTTGTCAATATGTGATTGTAATAAAATGTATATTTATAAATAAGTTTTATTTGCTTGATATTTAGAAATGTAAATTCAGAATAATATCATGGTGTGGATCAAAATGACGTTTACAAAAGCCAAATTCGATGTGGCATATTTTTTATGTAAGATTGGTTTACCGAATAACGGTTTTTATTATTTATTTATATTTAACTAGTTACCGTCCGCGGCTTCGCTCACGTGAATTTCCGAGCGTGTTCCTGCCACCTTCAATTTTTTTTTAAATGTAAAACCTGTCAATAATGTGCACAAAACAAAAATAATTACACAATTTGGTGCAGTCATTTCTAAAGTTATGCGTGTACAACTATACACACATTTCTGTTGATAAAAGATATCATACCTTTTGAAAATAATTCAAAGTCGAGCTTGGCTGTTGTATAAAAATTAGTCTTAGAAATACTTGAAGACTAAAGTTCACCATGTATTCATGTCATAAATTCAGAATAACAGTTTATAAATAGCTGCGTTCTTTATGTATGCACTGGAGATTGGAAAGCATTGTACATAGTTTATATCAGTATACCCCAAAATATAAATCTGATAATAAAGCTATATTACATGGATAATCTATATTTCAGGGTGACATTCTATTCGAAGAAGAAGAGCCAATTGAAAACTTCCAGATGCCACCGCCAACTGTGATGGCAGCAGAAAAAGTCGAAAACGGACATACGCCTGACAAGAAGCCGTCAGTTACTAATATTCAGTCAATGACGTCATCACAGCAATTACGTCACAACCCATCGAAGCGAAAGTTATCTTATTCACGGCCAATGCCTAAAAGCACCTATAGTTCTCATTCAATAA
Source organism: Eilema caniola (assembly GCA_949126895.1). Taxonomy (NCBI): domain Eukaryota; kingdom Metazoa; phylum Arthropoda; class Insecta; order Lepidoptera; family Erebidae; genus Eilema; species Eilema caniola. Next base: position 6,673,536 of record OX421487.1, read on the forward strand.
ATGACGGTACTTTGAAAAAATTAGGTTCGCAAGATGGGTTTGGTCGGAGACTCAGTACTGCAGGTCCTAAAAGAAATTTTTCGACTTCAAGTTTCGCCCATGTACATACGACACCTTTCCATGGGTCCACGTTGTCAGCCTTCGAACAACCAAACGAATTCGCATCGCAATTTTCTTTGAAGTCTGTCACTGACAGCGTAGCTGAAGTGGCATACTGTTGCTTCTGTTGTAAAAAGAAAATCACAAAAGAAAAACCTAAAGCCAATAAATTTTTTGATCTGTCGCTTTTGTCGGATCCAACTTACTTAGTAATCTTAATATCAAGTAGTACTGTAGCTATCTCATGCACAAATTTTATTATCCTTCTACCCTCACACGCACAAAATATTGGCTTCGATAAAGCCAGAGGTGCTTATCTACTCAGTACTGTTTCAGCGCTCGATCTCGTCGGACGTATAAGCGGCTCTGCTCTATGCGATTTAAATTTGATACCGAAAACTTTTTATTTCGTTGGTGGTTTGCTATTTTCGGGTATAATGTTAGCAATAATTCCATTTTTGAATTCTTATATAGCTATTAGCGTTTTTTGCGCGCTATTCGGGCTTGCCTCTGGTGTGAACAATAGCGTGACCACGCTAGTAATGGCTGAAATTTTAGGCGTAGAAAGACTTATGTCGACATATGGTATTAGTTTGTTTGTCAACGGAATTTTGCAGTTAATAGGGCCACCTATATGTGGTATATGGTTCGAGTATGAAAAAAGTTATAGGCGAATGTTTTTGACGTTTGGTGTGATTTTCATATGTGGGGCTGCCCTTTGGCTCTTTATGCCAATAATTAACAAAAGGAAGAGGGACCACGCGAAAAAACTATCCGATGAAGTTATGAAACCCTAAATTTCTCGATAATTTTTGTCTCGTAACTTTTTTTAAAAGTTTTTAGGTGCTATCAAATTAGTTTTTCTCTTTACAAATTTTTATTATATAAAAGTTCAGAACTTGAAGTCGTGACAGTCTCTTTCTACAAGGATATACCCCGACATGCCCTGACGTGTTCTGGATAGCTGAGATTCTCATCTCCACCAATTCGGGCGAAAGCTTTCCTCAAAATTGTATGCACAATAATCTTAACATTAATCACAATTGATCGACTAATTTGATGGTTATTTTTTATTGTCATTTTTTTTAATTGAGCAAATCTTAAATTTGTTTGTGAAGTTACAATTAAGTATCCAATAATGTTATTGTATTGATATATATACAGCACTGGAATTAAGTTCATCATTATGATGGTGAAACTAAACTTCTATAGTGGATAAATTTGCAGTAGATTTTCCATCAATTCGTAATAAAATTTAGGCAGAACAAAGTAAAAAATGTTACTCCCCACGTATAATGTCGTAACGGCATTTTACCGTCTAAATAAGGTATTTTGATTGACTCTTCATAGTTACATTCTTCTTAAGCATTAGTAAAGTTTATTTTAAGCATGAAATAATACTTAGTATAGTGTCATAACTGCATTTGACCAACCTTATCAAGTGTAGTTATGACATTATACTTTGGGAGAGTCAAAATATGCTTGCTAAAATTCCCGGTATAAGAGGCTATCTTCTACTGTAATGAACCAGTTCTATCGCGTATACACTATTAGGCTATTATTTACTTAGTATAGCGTGTTGGTAGCTTAGTGGCAAAGGAGTTTGCCTTACGATCGAGAGTTCCCGGGTTCGGATCCTGGCCTGGCCACTCGTAACACAGGCAATTTAGCTTAGTTGGAGGGTACCGTTAAAGGGTATATTAGTAATTCAGGTTGCTAGTAATCTTTAAAAAATTCTTAAAATATATGACAAAGAAAATATGGTGCTCATTTTGAAGTGAAATAAAACTGTATTCTTATGTTCAAAAATGATGTTAATATTAACATTATTACAATATTATGTTCTGGTTTAACCGAAACATATGATAACATTTTTATCGTAAGTGCTTTGGATGTTGTAATATTTTGTCTTCATAAATTGCAAATGTTATTAATGATTTACATTATTGTATCTTATAGATTTTTTCTATTTATATTTTGTTATATGCAATAGTCTAACGTATAATTAAAACATCGCGAATATTAACGTTATAATTTAGTAAATAACATTATACTCGGCAAAATATCTGTTCCTATAGTAAAATATCGTTACGAGTATAATGTTCAACGTTGCAATAACGTTACTTATATTTTCTACTTACATTTTGGTGTAGACTTAACTGTGTACACTGTGTGCACAGACCTAAATAGAAACTTAAAATATATTTGAAACGTTACGAATTAATTTTACAATCTAATAAATAACGTTATGCTAAACAAAACGTGCTGATAATATCCAATTGAACATTCAACGTTGAATAAATAACAACATAACGATGTTTTAACACACAAAATAACGTTACTTTAACGCACGAAATAACGATGTATTTAACGCACAAAATAACGGAAGCGGCATAACGTTAAATTAATGCATTCACAACGGTTTATATGATTTACGGCTTAATCGTAGGGTAACAATCTATTTAAATTATTACTGAATTTGAATTTAAACTCCATTCGGTTAGGTACATAACTAAACGTAAGCAGTCTTGGTGTCTTTTTTTAACCGACTTCAAAAAAGGGGAAAGTTCTCAATTCGTCGGAATATTTTTTTAATATGTTTTACGCATAACTTTTTACAGAGTAGTGCGATTTTGATAATTCTTTTTTGATTGGAAAGAGTCCCTGCAGTTGATCCCCATATTTCGGCGGTAAATTTTTTTTTTTTAAATTTTTTTTGAAGTCTAAAAACCGAAATTAAACCACTAGTTAGTCATTGAGCTAGCCTAGTTTATTTGTTTATTATGTGTTTCATAAAAAGTTTATACTTATAAATTGAGTTAAGTACCTAACTAAATCCATACTAATATTATAAATGCGAAAGTAACTGTCTGTCTGTCTGTATGTTACGCTTTCACCCTTAACCGATGTTTTTTCCCACTGAACCGATTTTGATGAAATTTGGTATAGGGGTAGATTAGACCTTGAGAAAAGGACATAGGCTATGTTTGGTCTCGATAACCGACATCCGCGCGAGCGGAGCCGCGGGCAAAAACTAGTCGAGTATAGTTTTAACAAATGATATGAATGTGACTGAGCGGTGAAGTGATGAGCTAATTAATACTAATAAGAATTACGATTTTACTAAAATAAATAGTTACCATCGATTTAAATAGAAAAAATTGAAGCGGTCTAGGCGGGGTTTGAACCCGCGATCTTTACCATACAGGGGCAATGCTTTGACCACTAAGCCACCAGACCTCGCCCGAACCAATTCAAATAACTCCTTCTATATCTGTCTTTTGAGGCGACATCCCGCCTAGACCAATTCAATTTTTTCTATTTAAATCAATTTGAATATATAGCATGAAAAATGCTTAAAAATTTAATCCTAATAAATAGTTACCATATTATAATATTATACTAACTTATTACTTGTGGAGGATATAGTACGTTCTTTTTTACAAGCTTTTATTTTTAACTTGCAATGTATGTTTGTTCGGGTGGAATCTTACAACTCAATTTTAAGGCACTTGCCCTCAACCGATTGAGCTGAAATTTGGTATGCACGTTCAGTTCGGATGACAATGCAAGAAAAAAAAAAAAAAAAGATTGTTTTTAAAAAGGTTTTTCGAATATATCTTATTATTCTTTCTTGCATGCAACAGCAACAATAATAAAGTTTACATACTATTGAAATTAAACCCAGTGTTTTACATTGTTTTTTATTTCTATAGAAAATCATGAATACATAGAACAATCAAAACTTATATAGATGGATATTTTGGCGCCATAAAACATAACACGCCGCTAGCTTTTTTATCACTAAGCTTTACATACAATACAATTTGCAGCAGTCGGCATGATATGCATTATTTATATATATGACACGTCAATTTTACTTTACCTCGCCTGATGGTAAGCTGAAGGCAGTCTCAGGAAAGTAAATCATACAATAATCACCATCAACATCTTCATACTCAATCCTGAGAATTCTTTCGCTCCGAAACGAGTATACAATCAGCCGGAATGTCCGTTTTTTTAATGGTTTTTGGAGATATCTTTTTTTTCGGACAGTTATTCTAGTAGTAGGTAGGTATTATATAGAAGTCATTGTATAGAGACGCAATCGCAGTGGCTTACCAAATTATCAGTACACAACAAAATTAGACATTGAACCAAGAGACATCTTCTAAATATATAAAAATGAATCCCTATTTCCCTTGGTCACGCCATCACACGTGAACGGCTGGACTGATTTCGCTAATTCTTTTTTTAGGATATTCCTTGCAGTACGGGGATGGTTCTTATACAGAGAAAAATTTAAAAAAGGATTGATCTGGGAACGGGGAGAGAATTCCACGCGGGTGAATCATTTTATTCTAAGTTTTCTTGAAGAGATCAAACATTGAATAAATGATTATATTCTAGGCCAGCCTCTGTGGCGTGGCGGTAATTAAAGTATGCTACGCAGAGGGCGCGGGTACGAGTCGCTCTCAGTGCAAATATTTGTATGAATGAATATTTCTATTGGCATTGGTCTGTGTGTTACCGTGCCGTCGTCGATCCCGGTTGTCATACGAACATCACTACATAGTATAAAACAAAGTCGCTTTCTCTGTCCCTATATCCCTTTATATGCTTAAATCTTTAAAACTACGCAACGGATTTTGATGCGGTTTATTTTTAATAGATAGAGTGATTCAAGAGGAAGGTTTATATGTATAATACATGTTTAATATAGTAAAGGGTGCAGCGGGAACGGGATATGACGCCACGCGAGCGGAAAAATATTGGCGGTACGAAGTTCGCCGGGTCAACTAGTCTATAAATAAATTAATGTTCTACAACATTCTACACAACCCTATCTAGACTCATGGTTAAGATAAGATAACTTAACTAGCTTGTGTTATGAAACCTAGAATGCGGATAAATACGAGTCATATGAAAAAGTCAATAGAAAATACAAAAACGTACAGGTCACCCGTTTTGCCCGCGACATTAATTGAAATTGCAGAAAGGTGTATTAATTTTCGAATTTTAAATTAATTTCAAAAAAACATATTTAGTAATTTAGAAATTGCAGTCGTGTTGAAAATTAATTATGTATTGGCAATTTTTGAGAGTGTTATTCCAAACGAAAGCGTTGTTTTTTTTTTTATAAAATTTGAATTAATCATGAAACTCGCGTCATCGTCAGTGTCACGCATTTCACGACAATATGATACAATTCAAAAGATATTATTTTTTCTTTATACATACGGCCAGTAGTACCTATTTGACAAATTGTAACAAGCTGTGGTAACAAGTCACCACCTCTTTGAAGTGAAAACATTTTTAGACGCGTTGAATACTTTTTAGTGAAGTAAATATTTTTCTCTTTTTATACAGATTTTTTCATATCTGTCGACTTTGCCTGAGTGTCACAATTTTTTTAATGAAATACTTTTTTCTATATAATTTAAATTAATTTTAATATTATTCATCGTCATGTTTGTATTAACACCGGCCGCATTCGAGGCCTTCGGGCGTCCGGCTTTTCAGGGGAATTTTATTATAAGTATTGCGATGAATATAAGGTTTTTATTGCCCAAAAATATTTATTGATGTAAATTTTATTAGTAATAATATATTCTAAAAAAGACACTTCTAAAAATTTAACGAATTTTACTTTGTGCTAAATTAGGCTGAAAGCAAATTAAAAGTACGACAGTTTTAAGACAGATAACCAATGGACATTGATAAACGGACGTTATTTGGTATGGAACCCGTTTTTATGTTTCCATAACCAAATGATAAAAGTGAAACCCAGTTAAGTGTTTTCTACTATCAACAAATTAACTGTTAACTCTTTTCTGAAGAAAAAACTAGTTATTTTCATCAACTGTTTTACGATGCTAACGATAAATGAGACCTATACCGTTAACGGTGTCATACATTCATGCCTGTAGGTGGGTGTATAAACATCCATATTTCGCCTCACGTAATAGAAGGCTAACCTAATTGCTGTCAAACGGACGCTTTGCAATGCTGTAGGTTTTTTATCGGATAGAAAACAGCCACAAGACAGAGATGGAGTAACCCTATTCTACCTCATTATATTTCTCGATTGCATCGTAAAACAGTTGATGTAACTAGTTAATCGATAACGGTTAACTAGTTTACAGTAAAAAAAACTGTTACTACCTAATTAATATCGTTTTGTTAATCAACGCCCACTAGTCTTAAGACTGTCGTGTCTCTCCTCTGCTGCTGAGCCTTAGTTGTGAGAACCGAATTAACTACGACTTGTATTAATTCTTTTGTTTGTATTAAGTAGCAAATATTAGCTATTAAGTACCTAATTGTGTTTTTAACAATAAATTATGTATTTTTGTATCACATTTTTTTATTACCCCTGTCATCATTATCATCATCTGAGCGCCAACCCATTTACATCCAAAGCTTCGCAGATTCACCATATTTCAGCAAAATTGACTTGCAATATTCTCATATTAGAGAATGAACAGTAAAACTGGGCATTTACTAATTAATTACATATTTATTAGAAGTAGGGGAAAGTATAGATTATTTAATGCTGTCAAAATTGCATACTCATGCAAGATACATTAAATTAGTCAATTACAATTACAGAAAATCTCATCTAATAACAATATCAGACATTAATAAAATTAAAACATAATAGAAAGTAACAATGTCCTACATTAATAAAATTAAAACACAATATAAAATAACAATATCAAAGTCATAACTGTACCTTTCACGTTGTCCGGCCCGATATTGGGTTTCGGAGCCGACACCACTGCATTGGCCCTATATCGGATCCCAAAGAGACTAAAACAGCGACTGCAAGCAATTTTCGATCTTCATGACATTATCTTAGTTACGTGTCTTTTCGCGATAATAGATGAAGATCACGAATATAACAAAAAAAAATTGAATGTATTATGAAAACAGCACATGTTATCGGCTATCGGATGGCGGCCATCGGTGTCCGATAATGATATCGGATATCGGATGAGTGTAAAAACGTTCTTACACGTGACCAACTGGGCTGCATTGAGCACATCATGGACTCTTTAACCCTCCCGCAAAAACGACTGGGTTTTATAAGTTTTGTGTGCCTTTTATAAATGGCCCTTAGATCGTTCCGATATCGTGTATGACGTACGGGTCCCCCGACACGACACCGCTTGAATCACAACAACGAGTGAATCACAACGAGTTGTTTTTGAAGTGAAAACTTCTTTAGCGGCGTTGAATGGGTGAAAAATGTTAAGGTTGCGTCAGGATTGCTTGACCTTTGAACCGTAACCGACGACAGAGAGTTTCTGTGCCGTCAGTGTAGAAGGCAAAACAGGATTTTTATTTTATATAGTACACGTCAATTTCACTTCACCTCGCCTGATGGTAAGCTGAAACCAGTCTCGGGAAAGAGAGCCACCATTATATACACGTGCCATGTTAACAATGGTGGCACGGAATTCCAGGTCTTAATGGTGCGACAAAGGAAAGAGTCTCCGAACCGCTTGGTTCTTGAAGGAATGTTCTGCACCGTATGCGCGTGACATCTAAGTCCTGCACGTGTTGTCCTGTATAGGAAAGGAGAGGGTGGGACTAATTGGAACAGTTCATCAGAACATTCACCATGGTAGAGACGGTAAAATACTGCAAGGAAGCAACATCTCTACGCATCTGCAGAGGCTCGAGGGTACTCGTGACCTCAGTATTTCCAATAATGCGGACCGCACGTCACCCCTGTCGAGAGCATCTAATAAATACTTTGCTGATCCATTCCAGAGATGCGAGCAGTATTCCACGCAGGAACGAATTTGTGTCTTGTATAGAAGACACCGTTGCTCCGACGTGAAAAACCGTTTCACTCTGTTCAGGACTCCGAGTTAACGCGAGGCTGTTTTGATGATGCTCTCGATGTAGTTTTTGTTATTCAGTTTGCAGCGAACATCCATACCGAGGATATTGAGGTTGTCCTGCAGTGGCAGTGGCTCGCTCTGAAGAGTGGGAAGGGGAAGGAAAGAAGATAGATACCTTTGCTGTAAACCTTTTCCTACCTTTTCAGAGCCCCATTGGGTGAAATACGGTTTAGGATCCGGTCAAGCTAGTGACAAGAAGCTGCCTTGTTTCCGTGATATGCGTCTGCTTATCCGGATAAGGAGTAGCCTTTGGTCTTCCCATGGACAGCACAAAAACTCTCCAGTGAGCTCTGGCTACCCTATTCACTACCGAGAACACAACAGCGGTATTCTATAGGGTAGAGGTACTTCCCCAGTCGGACTGCTCAATTGGACGGTAATACCGTCGTGTCCTATCTCCTAATTTAGTGGTCAAGCTTGAGCTGTGTATGAAAATGAGTCAGAAACCTACGCGCGGAGTCTCGTCCTTCAACCAGCAGGTATACTGACTTGCAGACAGATGAGGAGGAGGAGACATCTGTAAGTTGCTACGTATCCCAACGACTAGGTACTTGATGTCGCAACCACCAGGTCAATGGGGATGCCGACGCAAAACTAATTGTAGATGGCAGCACCAAATGACCAAACAACAATAACAAACTTATAGCTGTCAGATTTGAAAAGACAAACTATGAAATCTACGCAGATGACAGCTAACATTGGCCATTACGATGCGCCCTCTGTAGGCATAAAAGCCCAGTCTGCATCCCCATTGGTCAAGCTTACCTCTTCATGAAAATATCACCAATGTAACCGAATTTTATTTGTAGGCTTCCAGCCTGTGGAAGTAAGATCCCCACGACAACGGCGCTATAAAAAAAAAATTCGCAGTATAATAGGTCCCATCTGTTTGTGAGTTATGATTACCACATATAAATAAACAGCTTAATCTTATCTCGTTTTGCATCGGAGGTTGAAAATACCTGCAAAATTAAGTTTTGAAACTACTTGAACGAAACGTAAGCCTCCTAGATGTTTTTGCTTATACATATCTTTTATAATAATACGTTAGCGTAACGCTCATTACTCAAAAAGTACCCAACCAATTTTCATCGGGTTTTTTTAAAAATGAAAGCTTAGGGGTCAAAGGGGTGCAGAAAAATAGGACATCAAAAACAAACGGGCGGTGCCGCGGGAAAAAGCTAGTTATGAATATGATATAGCCTAGCTAGACAATTCGTTCCCATATTTACGCTCTCGCTCGATTCCTTTGAAAATCGCAATCACGTGAATCCATTTATGAATGTAATTGAATATCGAATGGTAATAAATAAACAGTCGACGAAGGAGATTCGATTGCACTTTTCAACCGACGAAAAATAAAAAACGGAGGAGGTTCTCAAGTCGTCGCGTATAATTTTTTTATGTATGACCACGCATAACTTTTTACAGAGTGGACAGATTTTGATAATTCTTTTTTAGTTTGTGAAAGTATACCCCGAAGTTGGTCCTATATAAATTTGAAAATAAAAATCCACGCCTAAGGGTAGGAAAACAGGGGATGATTGATTATTTATTTAGATTGCAAGGTATTAGCACGCATAACTTTTTACAGAGTAGTATGATTTTCATAATATTGACGTGACAACGTCTTATAAATTGGTTTGCCGGGCGACACTTCAAGAAACTGCGTTACGCTCTGCGTTACGCTCCGCGTTATGCGCTTACAATGAGAGCGAGTGAGAGGCACGCGTCCCGCCTAAGAGCGAGAGAGACAGACATAAAAAGTGAAAGGCACGCGTCCCTTCCACTCGAGCACAGTTAGCCCGCCTAAGAGCGAGAGAGACAGAGCGAGAGAGAGAGTGAGAGAGATAGGCATACACACCGGTTCATGTCTTGTAATTAATAATTTAAAATTTAATTTTGTTTATAATTCTTTGTATAAATAAATGTTTTAAATTGTTACTATTATTTCATCCTTCTTCCTACTATACGAATGAATATTCACATTAAAATTATTTTACCACTCAAAGTCGTTGTCACGTAAAACTTTCGCCTGTATACCGACTTTACAGGCAACCAAATTTTTTTTTTTATTGGAAAGCTTTTACCCTAAAGTTGGTCTCATATTTCGGCGATTAAGTTTTTAGTTAAAAAGTTTTATTCATATATAGTTCTATGTAAAGGTGCAACCCTATCTCTTTTGACGACTGAACATTCCTTGCTCCACTACATACCTATGCGAAGCAACAGAACTTAGAACACGAAAATATTATTCTAAATATTATGTTTTTCTCACCTTCCAGCTGGAGCCATTTGCAGAAGAAGATCCAGAAGACTTGGAAGACGCAACCCACCCCAGACTCACGTTCACCCCCGACGAAGCCACACCCCTAGCAGCCAACGGGTCACCTCCCATCTTCAAAAACCACACCACCACAAACCTAGAAGAGAGTAACCCACAAGAATTCGCTAGATCAGCTAGTGCTGTGCAAGTCACGATGAAGGAGACCGATAGATACCGAAAAAATACATCAGCGGGTTCTCGGCACGGTCTTCAACATATTTCTAGTAAAAATCACCTACCTAGTAACCCTTCGTTACTAGAATCGGTACCAGAAGGTAGGAGTGGGCGTGTGAATTCTCAAGAGGCGTTTGGTAAAAAATTAGGCGTACCAAAAACGCCTAAACGTAGCCCTTCAACTTCAAGCTTCCAATATATGTCAACTCCTTTCCATGGTTCTACACTTTCAGCTTTCGAAAAACCAAGCGAATTCGCTTCCCAATTCAGCTTAAAATCTGTAACAGATAGCTTAGCACCGATTACTTATTGTTGCGGTTGCAAAAAGCGACCGAAAGAAGATACTAAAAAAGAACCAAGTAAATACTTCGATATACAACTTTTAAAAGATCCTATATACTTGGTTATATTAATATCAAACTCTACATGTGCTATTTCGTATACAAACTTCATTATTTTAGTTCCTTCATACGCTCAAGAGCTAGGTTTTGATAAATCTAAAGGTGCTTATTTACTATCAATTATATCAGCTTTCGATTTAGCCGGCAGACTAGGCGGGTCCGCCCTTTCAGACTTCGTACAAACACCCAAACGTTATTTCTTTATATTCGGTCTTGTATTATCTGGTATAAGCTTAACTGTTGTACCAATGATGCATACTTATTCCTCTATAAGCGTGTTTTGTTCTATTTTTGGTATAGCTTCTGGTATCAACGTGGGTGTCACAGCACTAGTTATGACAGAAATGTTGGGTACAGAGCGGCTAATGTCATCTTACGGTATTAGCTTATTCGTCAATGGTATTATGCAGCTGCTAGGACCACCGATTTGTGGTTTATGGTTCGAATATACCAAATCTTACAAGTCGTTGTTCGTGACTCTTGGTATTGTGCTATTGTTCGGCGCATCACTATGGTGTTTCGTGCCGTTCATTCACAGAAGGAGGCGTTTGGCGAAGAAATGTGCTGATGAGAAAGCGTAATGAAAGGTTAAATTGCGAGTAGATATATTTATGCGTGGTGGTTTGTCGTCTGCGTGTATGGACACATACGCTGTTCTATATATTTGCATGAAAAAATACGCCTGTGTGTATACGTACAAGGGTCAATTTAAATCAAACGGATTGTTACTCGAGCAGTATTTTTTAAAACTAAAAAAGGTAAGCAACAACTCTTATCGGATAAAATATAATGTTATACACTATTTTCAGCCTTGTCTTAATAGATTAAGGTTCGTAATTCATTAACACTTAACTACTCGAGTAGTTTTCCGCCTGGTCCGAATTGACCCGTAAGGCAGCGGACGTTGTTATTATAGAGAAAGTTATATATCGTTAAGATCTGAAAAGATTATGTGAATGGTCTGCTTTATTTTTTTAAGAATTTAAATACTCGCCCAATGAAATCTTAGGGGTAAAGATGTCTTTAGACTATATTTAGTTGCAAAAGTCTTGGAAATGAAGGTCACTGTTTTAGATATATAATGGTGGTCAGGTGGATTGCAGCATAATGGCCTCGTAAGAGCCCATGCCATGAACTCTTAAAACAGGTCAATCTGTGTAATCCTAAAATGTATATGGGATTACCAAGTAATTTGTGCAATTAGTACTATCATCCGTTTTAAGAGTCATGGTAAGCCTGCAGATTTTTTCCATGCCCGCCAGGCTATACCAAACATAGGGGAATTCGCAGTATCTGTTATACTAAATAATATCTTATGGAAGGCATAAAATATCTACCTCTACGAGATCGATCTATTTTAAAGTGACTTTAACGGCGCAACGATTTGAATCAGTCATTTCAAAAACCTCATATTACAGAGTTTTCCACGAGTTAATTACCACTGATGCATACTACTAATACCACTTAAAAACGAGTGCTTTCCGCTTGATTTCAGTTGACCTTTATGCGGTAAAAAGTTAAGAAAATGGAATATATTTACATAAGTGGTATAGTAAAAATGTTGCCTATTGGAAAACCTAGGTGACTTGTGGTTTTCGAAATGACCCGGTCATTTAATTTTCTCAATAAATATTGTGATAGGCCTTAGGTACTATTTAATAGCAATTAATTTAAAAAATAGGGTCCATATTTAAACTCTTATATCTCTGTATATAAATATTTTTACATAATTCTAATATACCTACTTAATAGAATTCTTATGGTTCTATAAAAAAGGAATTTTCTAGAAATTTATCCAACTTTCGTAGACCTTCTTACCCAACCCAAAAAGTGTGTACTTAAACGAAAAATTTAAAATAAAATCAATGTGTTGTGACCAAAATCAACAAGCTTCTATCAGTTGGCTTATTAAAGCTCACTCTTAACCATAACTGATGTGGATCATAGCAGCCGATCTTCTGTCTTCCACATCTAGGGTTACCAATGAAAATATATTCAAAAAGACAAATTTTCTTGGAACAATTCTTTCCGCGCATAGATTGAAGAAGGCAGGTGTCATGTTTGACAGCTGTCAAAGCGGCAAAATGTCAGTTGCAAATTGCAAACATTGTGATTCAATGGAAAGCTGAATCTCGTGGGGGGCGGACACACGGAAACAAATTTACAGGCGTGGCTAACGTGGCTCTGGTACACTTGACATTGGCGTTTCACCATTAATAATTTTATAATATACTAGCGATTCGCCCCGGCTTAGCACGGGTGGTAAAAACGTTCCCGTGGAATTCCAATATGGCCTATGTTACTCAGGGTGAATTTAGCTTTCCAAAGGTGAAATAATTTTTGAAATCACACCGTAGTTTTTCAATTTATTCATTACAAACATACAAATCTTTATAATAGTAGTCTAGATTTTACTTGACATTGGCAAAATTGTGGCAATTTACTACAGAGGCCATATTGAAGAATATGAAGTTCAGTGGAGAGTATTTCTGAAACCTCACAGCCTGTTTTTTTTCTCGGTCACGCACAAATAGATTTACATATTTTGGCAACTTTCTCATTATTTTCGTCATAAAATTACGGGTATATTTAGCGTTATATTGCAATAGTATATAACGTACTTAACATAATAAAACTTACAATAGACAATACAATTATTATATTTACATGTCGAATAGGTACCATAAAATGAAATCGAATAAAATGAAATTGAATCAAATAAAATTAAACTAAATCGAATAAAATATAAATCTGAGAACAACGTTTACAATTACAATTTAGCTAATATTTAGGTTAATATATTATGCTTTCTTGGCTGAATATTTTAATTTTTTTTATTAACATTAGATATCTATCAGAAATTTTGTGTGAATATTTCAATAGGCTCCAGGATAGTTTGAATCTGTCGGTGTACATATTATTTCCTGTCAACAATCTGTATCAAGGTCGTCGAGCACAGCGCTGCGCCAGCCTTGATAGAGATTGTCATTGGTCGATCTCCAGTGACGTCACCCAATCCGACCAATAGCAATCTCTATCGAGGTCGGTTGCAGCGTTGCGCTCGACGCTGTATGCTTAGAGAAATGCGCAGCTGGTCTGTTATTAAATGATTTTAGTCCTTTTTTTCTTGCGGAAGTCCCCTTGGATACCTGACACCCAAACTCGAACCGACTATAACCGCAAAACCGACTAAAGCAGAGATGGTTCAACTAATTATAACGGTCTTAGTTGTGATAAATATAATCGAGGACCTCATATTGTAGCAATATAGACTTAGTTTAAAATTTAGTGCTCGGGCGAAAGAGAATATATCACAATAAATATATGTATACTCCATTTGGTTACCTAGATACTTGACTAAAGGTAAACGATCTTGATGTGTCTTCTAGTATGTACTCATTTAAAAATTCAGTTTATTTATGTTCTTTTGGTTGAAAACTTATTTAAAAAATAAAACGTATTCGCGTTAAAAAAACCGAAATCGACCCTCTAGTTTAAGTAGTAGTTTATTTCTTTAATATTTGCTTGTTTAAAAAGCCTCGTCAAGATTTTTTACTCTTAGTTAAGTACCTAAACAAATTGAGCCTATAGTTAGATATAGGTACACAATTTTTGATATGGCATGTCGTAAAGAAGATTGATTTTAGAGTCGATCTTAGTTCGGGTAAGTTCGGCTTACTTCGGATACATATATAGAGTTGTTAAAACCGTTTATGTTTAGAAATTGTTCAAACTGTAACTAGGTACTTACTAGTTACTTACTAGGTATTTTAATGACTGATGAACATCATTTTTCAAATTTTATTATATCCTATTATACAATGATTCATGGTATATGTATGTTTAACATTTCAAATGCTTAATACGCTCATGTTTATATAAGTAACTTTTTAATTTTTTTTACACGTGCGTAGCTAAATATTTACATTATTATTAATTACTATTTTATTCTATTAAATCTTAATTATTTACAGATCAATCAATTAATTAGCCTAACGCAGTCCACTGCTGGACATAGGTCTGTCCCAATATTGGGAGGTGTTGGCCTACTGTCTCTACGCTGGCCACTCTGGCCAGGCAGGTTGGTACAGGGATTTATTTCGATGTTTCCTTCTCTTTTTTATTATTTACAAAATAGGTACCGTATTTATAAAAAAAAAAAAAAAAATCTCAGCCATGTTGCTTAAATCTCGTTCCGATACAAACAGTACTGGCAGATTGTATTAGTGATATTTTTTGTATCGGTTACAAATATGAACATTTCGTAGTATTAAAAAGTATTAAGTTTAAAATAATATGTATGTTGTTTGTATACTATATATATATTACTATTTTATATAATAAAAAGAGATGTGAAAGGTATGTCTAATGTACCGACGTGGTTATACAATGAGCGCTGATTTAACAATAGTACAAACTAACGCATTTTGTATCAAAATACAAATACAATCATTATTTTAAAATAAAAACCAGTTTGCTAAAATGACTTCTTTATAAACAGTTTAGAACAAAAATAACAATCGTTACGACTTTTTGTTCTGTACGGCCAGTCTTAAATTATACAGAAGTCAATAGTTTACTATTTAACCGACTGCAAAAAGCAAAAAGGTAATCAATTCAATTTGTATCTTTTTAATTTGTATCAATGTATCAATGATCACCCATACGTGTTGAAATAAGAGTTAGATTTAAGAATTTTTTACAAGATACATTATACATTCTACCTTGTATCATACATTATACATTCTACCTTGTATCATACATTATACATTCTACCTTGTATATTAAAAATTCTAGTTTTAAGTTTTGTATAACGACCGTATCAATTATGCTTACAGTGATGTCAATTTGTGACAGTGCCATTGAACAGAATACATCTATGCCTTACTTACAATTTAAAGTAATTATTTCATAAATATAGTATTATTTGTATATAATTTCTTTTATTTAAGGCAGTCCTTACGGGTAGTTGGAGCCCTAAAAAGTCCGACAACAGTCCCCTGGTGTTGCACACGTCCATAGGTCACGGTAATTACTTCCCACTAGGTCTGCCGTGTATTTGTCTGTCACTTATGAGGTAAAAACGCTGACCTAACTACAAAATTTCGATCAGATAGCAGTCGCTTCATAGAAAATCAAAGTTCAGCCATTTCGTAGTCAACTGTGAAAAGGCTCGGAGGATAATGACTTACAGTCCATCAAATCTAAGAGGTACCGTTTGACGTTTCATATTTTTCAAACCGAAACAACTTTGTTCATACGTACATTATTCAGTTTCGATAACCTTTTTCATAAAACCATGAATTTAGAAAGATTTCATTATTGTATCTAAAAATGTACAATTCTTAATATCTAAATGTAATTGAAAACTTTCAAACAAAGCAAAATAACACATATTTACACAGTAAATAATTTCTAATAGTTATATTCTTGACCGCATTACAAAGTTACGTAGTTAGGTCACTGCACGTAGTGTTGCGACTCTTCGGATACACTTGTATGCAAAAAAATCGTTTACATATACGAAAAATCGAATGTATTATTTACAAATTACACTTGACAACCAAACAAATATTTTTTCATGTGAATGGGATTTATCTCACATATTACGATTACATAACTAAATAGTTATGTAATCGTAAAATATGAGATAAAACCCATTCACCAAAAATACGTATTTATAAATCAAATATATTTGCTTCTTTAAAAAGTTGTCGAAAGCGATTTGTCGATTTTTGATTTTCGCGCCCAAATAAGTCGGGGTTTCTCGCGCTAACGCTGTCGAAATAGTAAATGGAGTCAGGGATAGTGTTTTTTACATTTATTTTTGTGTATGTATGGGTTTGCATATTACAGAGAAATAAACAAATTTTTAACAAGCACATCCATTGATTTTACAATTACAATTTTTTCTTCTAAGTCTTATTTCTACGTCTAAAACTAATAAAAATAAGGTATGTAGAACCCATTCACAAAAATGTTGTTGCCTGATGTTATAAATTAACGACGTTACTGCGCGACCGCATAATGCACTGAATACACAGATACCCTAAAATAAATTAATTTAATTATTTTTAGGTCAATAGGCAAAATCGCAGGTGTCCAAGTCTCTACAATTTTTTTTTTCTGGCAACACTGCCAACTACAAGCGCACGCGGTCCGCTCGGTCGGTTCGGCGTCAGCAGTCTCTCGCCATCTTGGAAGCTGACTGTGCGCGTACTTGCTTTCTCGTTTGTGTTTTACAATTTGTGACTTGGCTATTACTTTTCTGGACTGATCATTCTTTATCCGTTTACCTTGGCAATATTTATACTGGACTCCGAACTAAGCAAGTGTTTATTAATAATGTCGAAAAGAGGACGTACTTTGAACAGCCAGGCTCGTGAATTGAATTTATTACACGAGTATTTTGAGCGTGAATCTCAAAATGGTGGACTTCTACTGCCAGTTACACAAGTTCGGGATCGCGTCGGTGAAGCTCTCGGTATTGGTAGCCGCACCGTTGGCAAAATATTAAGTGAAAAATATGGGCCTTCGGGGAGTGACAGTAACGTACTTCACACACCGAAAAAACGAAAAAGAAATAAACCTGTGACAGGCATCGATGAATTCGATAGTCATGCTATTAGAAACCATATATACGGGTATTTTACAAGAGGCGAATTTCCAACTTTGGCAAAGTTATGTGCAACTTTAAAAGATGCCGGGCTGTATAAGGGAAGCATAGAGTCGTTGAGAACGGTAATAACAGGAATTGGCTTCAGATACAAAAAAGTTGACAAACGAAAAATTGTTATGGAGCGACATGACATAATTATGCAGCGACTAACATTCCTGCGCGAAGTTAAACAAATTATAAACTGGGATAATGTAATATTTTTGGACGAAACTTGGCTAAATTCCAACCATTCTGTGCCGAAAACATGGACTGATGATTCTGAAGCTTCGTGCTCGAAGGTGCCGATAGGAAAAGGTGGACGCCTCATAATATGCCATGCTGGGTCAGCGTCTACAGGCTTCGTGGAAAACTCTTTATTAGCTTTCCAATCCAAAAGCACTAAAGAGTATCATGAAGAAATGGACGCAGTAAGGTTCCGAGAGTGGTTCTTAAATTTATTACAGAATATCCCTCCTAACAGCACAATTATAATGGATAATGCCCCATACCACTCTGTGCAAATTGATAAAGCACCTACGTCAGCCAATAAGAAAGCAGATTTGGTGGCATGGCTGCAAAGAAAAGGAGTGGATGCCGACATGTCACTATTAAAAGCTGAATTATTACAGTTAGTGAAATTGCATAAACCACCAAAACCGACATATGTAATTGACCAATTGGCCGAAGAGCACGGGCACAAAGTCATACGACTTCCTCCGTACCATTGCCAATATAATGCCATTGAACTGATTTGGGCCCAAGTTAAAGGTAATATTTTATAATATTATAATAATAACACGAGTACTTCTAACATTTATAATTTAAACAATGGTTTTCGTCTGCTATCAAATAGTTACATTATTGTTTTACAGGTTATGCAGCAAGACACAACACAAAACCACCCTTCAGTGTCAAGAAAATGGAAGGCTTATTAAAGGAAGCATGTGCCCAAGTTACACAGGAAGATTGGAGTAAAGTAGTACAAAAAACAAAGAAAATAATAATGGACGACTTCGAAAGAGACGTACACTTTGATAATGTAATGGACAATCAACTGGTCATTAATTTAAATGACGATGATGACGAAGACGACGATACTAGTACTAGTAGTGAATAAAAAAATATCCTAAACATTTCTTTTATTTAATTATAACAATTGATTTCTTAAAATTCGGATATTATAGTAATCGATCTCTTAAAGTTCGGATATTATAGTAATCGATTTTTTCATCCCATCCCTATAATTCAATTGTCAGAACTGTCAAACGGTACTTCTTAGATTTGACGGACTGTACAATATTTTTCACGTAGCATGGGTACGGTGACGTTTGGGATTTGAAGTTACTAGAGATGTAGTCAAGATAAAATCGCATGAAATAAAATCGATTATATATCTTATCGAGATCATTTATTAATGAAGAAGAAATCGATTCTATTAACTAATAATTTTGAAGAAAAAAAGTAAAACAAAATTGATAACCTGTTTAATTATTTATTAAAAATCAAACATGTTCATCATCTTCATCATCATCATCATCATCATCATCATCATCATCATCGTCATCTGACTCGTCGACGTGAATAATTATTTGGGAATCAATTATGCAGTCTATTCTAATGTCTCGCTCCCAGTCATGTAAGATTAAGATTTTTGGTTTTCTCCACTACTTTCTTCCAGTCATCGCCAGTGACATTTTTGCATCCCTCTTTCAATAACCCCATCATTTTTGTGGCTGTAAAAGGCGGAACTGTATTTTTTCGTGCAGCGTATCCTGAAACAAGATAAAAAACAAATTGAGTCATAGAATTCAAGTAATAAACATAATCATATTTTTGTCAGTATGTAAATAGACTATGGTTAAACAAGTTACCTTTGATTTAGGCCCAAATTAATTCAATGGCATTGTACTGACAGTGGTACGGTGGAAGCCTCAGGACTTCGTGACCATATTCGTTTGCCATCATATCTAATTTGTATGTCGTTTGGGGCTTGTGCATTTTTACGAGCTTCACTAGCTCCACCTTTAATTTCGTCTCATCGGCTTCCACATTATTGGCTTGGAGCCACTCGATCAACTCGCTCTTCTTATTGGAAGAAGTCGGCGGTTTGTTCAATTGCACGGAGTGATATGGGGCATTGTCCATAATAATTGTGCTGGGTTCTTCTAAATTGCTAAGCATATTTTGAAACCACTCCGTGAATACTTCCGCATTCATATCTTCGTGATATTCTCCCGTCTTTTTCGATTTAAAAGCAAGTAGCCCATTTTCTACAAATCCTTTCGATGTGCCTGCGTGACAAATAATCAATCTCTCCCCTTTTCCTTCTGGCACTTTGGTCGAGGCATGAGGTGTATCGTCAGTCCAAATTTTACTGACCGTATGATTGGCATTCAGCCAAGTTTCATCCAGGAAGACGACATTGCTCCAATCGGTAATCGCTTTAGCCTTTTTCAAAAAGGTAACCCGCGCAAGTGCTATATCGCCCCTCTCCATGACAATTTTTCTTTTGTTTACTTTTTTGAATTTGAAACCAATGTCCTTCAATACGCGCCACAAGGATGTAGGACTTCCAGTAAACAAATCAGCATCTTTTAAAGACTTGACCAGCTTTAGAAGCGTCGGTAATTCTTTATTCTGGTAATAGTTATAAATGTAGCTCCGTATAGCATCGGCCGCAAAACTGTTACAGATGCCTTTTTGGTTCGCTTTTTATTAGGGGTGGACAACTTATTTTCTTCTGTATCGTGAGCACCATATTTTTCTCGAGTGATTCGAGAAACCGTGTTCCGCCCAATGTCTAACGCATCTGCCACTCGATCCAAAACGTTGGACACAGGCAATAGCGTTCCGCCATTCTCACGTTCCCGCTCAAAGTAATCCCGTAATCGAACTACAAATTCACGGGCTTGACTACCAAGCAGTCTTTTTCGTTCTTTTTGGCATTTTGCCAAAAAAAACAACAAAACAAAAGTCAATAACAAAAAACGGTAACGAAAACAACAAAGCACAACGATTGTCAATAACAAAAACAAGTAACAAAAACACCACGCAAGCTCAAAACAAAGAAAACACCGCATACAAGGCAGACGCACTCGTACTGAGTTGATATAACAAGATGGCTACCAGCTCATGCTTAAGCAGTGTTGCTATATTATAATAAAGCTCCACAAAGACAAAAATGCTTTGTTTAAAGTTTATTATTACATAATTATATTTTATAATCGTATTTTAGTTAAAAATACAACTAACGATTTATGATACTTTATTCGACAATTTATCGATTATAACGATTTTACTATGTCAATCTCTAACGCAACCTGTTCCGATTCACGCATCAAGAATTATGTATTTGGAATGTTTATATTTAAAGTTTAAATAATTACGGAGAAATAAAAATAGTTTTAAGTTAAAAATGCAAAATAAAACAGTTTTCTTTTTATCTTCGTATTAAGTGTTGTTTCCTGTATTCCGCGTTAGGTAAATTGTTTCGAAATGAATCATGCATGAAATGGAATTAGTCAAATGTCACCGTACCCATGCTACGTGAAAAATATTATAATAATGAACATAAATCAGGTAGTGACTTTCGCTGTCTTCCCAACCCAAAAAGAGTAGACGAGAGCTTCTTCCATTAATCATCAGTGGAATCGGCTTAAGGCCCTAGCAGAAGCAGGCGACGACGGCGCCTCCACATATCGGAGGCGAGTTGGGGACCGTGTGCTTTCCCCTCCCGAGGAGGGCCAGACCGAGAGGCATGGCCTGGGTCAGCCAGGGTGCGAGGGATATTTCGAAGAAAAAAAAGGTACATTGGTTTGAAGGGTGAGGTTGGCTCGAGTCCAAAGGTCTTTTTGGGACCCTGTGGGAACACCCAGGGATTGGTAGATATACCTCCAAGACAAATGAACCCTAGCGCGCACGAATTAATTTGTAATGATCTATGCTTGATGAATTTGAGCCCCTTCTGACCAACGGTACCGCCGACCATACTCCTGGTGGTACGGTGGGTAAAAGCTTTCCCCTTCGATACCACCGTAACACCTGCTATCCTCAAAAGACACCCAAGAATTGCGAACTGCGCGTATAAAGAACATTTAAGGGCCAAGATATAAGGAGTACTCGAATGGTGATAAAAAACCAAATCTATATAAAAAAAACATTTATTCTTTACACATATAATGCACAACATCACACTCCCTAAGTTTCTCGGCGGCGAGCTCCGGCGTGAGATCTCTCTGCACTTGCGCTAGTAGCTCGTATCCTACCATGAACTTCTTCACGGTGGCCGACCGCAGCAGGGGGGGTAGGTACAGAGCGTGGAGCACCCAGTGCGGGGAGTCCATTACGGTTGTATCGGGACCGGTTGGGGCACCTGCGAGAAAAGTAAGATAAAAAGAAAAGTTAACATATTAAACTTACTTTATAAATAGATGAAATGGCCCGCAGAAGCCGCGGATGGATTGTCAGTCCGGCCGTCCGGCGTCCCCAAATTGAAATAATAATACTTCTTTTTTATGTTGATTTGACGTCGATACCTTAGTAGTTATTCAAAGCCGGGACTTCTTAATTTTTTTTTTTAGTATACCTAATATTTATTTATTTCTCACTAAAATATACATTGTAAGTTACAGACAAAATTAGTAGGTTACATACTTACTTAACATAATATTGTAGGTGACTGGTGCCTAAGCTAGGCTCAATGCCTGTGTTTGAGGTCACCAGGTCCGCTCTGCCGAAATTTATATTGATCTTTACGTACCATTAATATTTATAATTGTAAGGCTGACTCCACTAACCACCGACGCATACCAATTTGGAATATTCGGACCTTTTTGGGACTTGGCATTCTGGGACATGGGCATTTTGGGATTTAGACATTTTGGGTGATGGACATTCTAGTATTCAGATATTTAGGGATATGGACATTCTGAGATTTAGACATTTTGGGATATTGGCATTCTCGAAATTTAGACATTTTAGTATATTGACATTCTGGGATATGGACGTTTTCACCCTCTGGACATTTGCTTACCATGCCACCCCATGCTGTATGGGAAGTTACACTTAAACAGGTTATCGTATCTCGTGGTCAGTTCTTTGATGATCTCTGCCAGTGCCCTCTTCTGTTCGTCGGTCAAGTCTGACAGTCTCTGTGGCTGGCCATTCAGGGGCAATACCATTGTCTCGTAGGGCCAGCATGCCCAGTACGGTACCAGGACCACCCATTCCGAGTTCTTTGTAACGATACGTTCCTGAAATAGAAATAACAACAGCTATGCGTAAGTATATAAAAATGTGGCACTCCGGGAATGCCAACAGAAATAAAAAGCAGTCTGTATAAAAAGTATTTACTACACTAAAAACATAACCCTTTTTGGCAGTCGGGTAAAAAGTACTCAACGCGTCTAAAATAGTTTTCACTTCAAAGAGGTGGTGACTTGTTACCACAGCTTGTTACAATTTGTCAAATAGGTACTACTGACCGTTTAGAGTTAAAAAAGAAAGTATCTTTTGAATTTTATCATCGTGACGAACGCTACGACGATGATGTGAGTTCAATGAATTAAGTTGACCCAACAAAATAATGTAAAAAAAAAACTACCCAACGCTCGTAAAAATAGTGTTCACTGAAACAAAATTAAATTGAGTCACACTAATGTGCAATTTTCTAAGCAT
Source organism: Eilema caniola (assembly GCA_949126895.1). Lineage (NCBI taxonomy): Eukaryota > Metazoa > Arthropoda > Insecta > Lepidoptera > Erebidae > Eilema > Eilema caniola. The sequence continues at coordinate 6,696,783 of OX421487.1, forward strand.
ACAGAGTCGAGCACAGCGCTGCGACAACCTTGATAGAGATTGTTATTGGTCGCACTGGGTGACGTCAGTGGTGATCGACCAATGACAATCTGTATCAAGGCTGTCGCAGCGCTGCGCTCGACGCTGTATGCTTAGAGAATTGCACAGCAGTTCACGCGTCACTTTATCAGTGGAACATTATACCTTATTCTCCAGCTCTTGTCGCAGATAGTCGGCCAGCATTGGTCTCTTGTGCTGCAGGTAATACTCCTTCTGTGTTCTACAAACATAACAACAATATTAAAGCACAATAGAAAGATGACTACCCCGTCGCACTACCCAATGACACTACTGGTAGTGTCAAGGGTAATATCCTTTCTCCATGGCGCTACCTGTCGCAACCAATCGTAACTTCCTCGTCGTGTGGGTTCATTTTGTTTTTTAAGCGGAACCCTATGATTTTTTCGAAAAAAGCGCCTTACAACACACAGCTACTTTAATTTTAAACTATCGCGGTATAAACTCATAGTTTTCAAAATTTAATCGCATTTAGCCCCGATCTTTTTAATTTATAAATACAGTATTATCCAAGAATTATATATTTACAGTAAAAATCCATTCAAAATCGTCCCATCCGTTGCGGAGATTGAGCACAACAGACAGACAAGCATTTTAAAAATTGCTCTTCTGTTACAGGTATCACGTATCTTTCGTTCATATGCATCCGTACGAATATTATAAATGCGAAAGTAACTCTGTCTGTATGTTATGCTTTCACGCCTAAACAAGTGAACCGATTTTGATGTAATTTGGTATAGGGGCAGATTAGACCTTGAAAAAGGACATAGGCTACGTTTGGTTACGATAACCGACATCTATGCAGGTGGACCAGCTGAAAAGCTAGTTCATTAAAAAGCTGTTATTTGAACGTTACAAACTGACACCATTTTCGTTTTTACGTAGCCGCGACCTGCACTTTATATTGTGTATTGTAATTTGAGGATTGGATCATTTTTAGCCTGCCATAACTACGGCAAAGCCAAGGAAAGGTTATGATTTTGACGAACGTGATTTTTCAGCAGTCGCGTTTTCTTTTTTATTGCAATTGGACCGCAACTACTCTTCTGATCAGAAGTCGCCACGCGGGCGGAACCACAAGCATGAGCTAGTCAAAGACCCTCACCGCTCCTTAACCCTGGGCTCGTTGGGCAGGAAGCTGGACGCCCACACCTGGCAGTGCGGGTGCTGGTTGGAGCAGCCCATGATGGCGCCCTTGTTCTCGAAGATCTGTACCCACGTGTAGCGGCGGCCCAGCTCCTTGATCTGATTCACCCATCTGAAATGAGATCATCAGATGATATTATGAAATGATCACCGTGTGCCGTGTAGGTACAGTAGGACCACCCCAGCCCCTCTAGACAAGCGGCAATTCGCTAGCCGGCGTTTGGTGGAATAGAATGACGAATGTATGGGATTTGACGTATATCACAGTCGTTAACGCATGTCAAATACGTCAAATCCCATACACTCGTCATTCTATTCCATCAAACGCCGGTAAAAGGCAACTAAGGGATAGTTCTCCACAGTTAACATACAGCCCAAGACTAAGTGTCCGCTTGACGGCAATAAGCTCGACCCTTATTACGCGGGACTGAAAATAATAGTTAGCGAAACGTAGGTGTAATACACCTCTGCCTAACCCTTCGGGGATTTACAGGCGTGAGTATATATATGTATGTATTATGAAATGAATATGATGCCCACGGTTACATTCTATTATCGCACCGCTCGCCACAGGCAGGGAATTCATCCTCACACGTTGCGACCAGAAACCGTGCGCACTGTCAGGTATGAAAGGAACTACATCCCACGCACGCTAAAGATGTAGAACGATCTCCTTGCTGTGGCCATTCCAAGCGACTACAATACGGGGTTCTTTAAGAAGCGCATTAGATTCTTAAGGGTCGGCAGCGCGAGTCTGACGCCCCTGGTGTTGCATACGTCCATAGAAAACACCGCTAACTATTTTCCATCAGGTGAGCCGTGAAGTGGTATAAAAAACCTGAGTAATGTTATTTTTATTGGGGGCGACTGCGTCTGACCACCCACCCCCCTGAGTTCTGGTTAGTGAGGAACCACTGACAGAGCTGTTCAGGTCGCCGATATAGACCTTTGTTTTGACCCATCGACTGTTGACAGCTGGGACCGGTGCTTAACGTACCCTCCGAAGCGTACCACTAAGCGGTCACCCATCCAAATGGCAACCGCGTCAGCAAAATATAGATGGATATAATATACTTACTGTTCAACAACAGCCAAAATTTCGTCTACCGTCATGAGCGCAATCCTCATATTGGAATCGGGGTGGAAGCACATCACCCTGAAAATGTCAGAACAAATTGCCTGTTTTAGCACGCGCATATTTATGAATTAGTGCCGGCAAATATCTCAAACAAAACTAGAAAAATTCCGTATCGTCAGTTTCTTTCAACTTCTTAGATTCTTAGTACCTCGCACCCCGATCGACCCAAGGCCCTCTATCTCGATCGGAACCTCTTCGGGTATGGAGAAAGCGGCTCCACCCATCAACACAAAAGGAAGACGGGCGGATACTGGGAATAACCTGTGTGACAGTGGAATAAGAGCCACTCGTGTCATAGGAAAGTGGCAAAACCTATCAAAATGTCTTCAATAGATGTAAAATAATAGTACTCGCCTGCAGTGACCCTTCGCCCCCGCCGCCTTGAACAGCGGGTCCTCCGAGGGCGGAGGCTCGGGCACCCTCTCCAGGAGCGCCGGGAAATCATTTGGGAAGACGTACGTCGATTTGTAGTTGGGATTTCTCTGTTGACATTTCAAAGACCATTACGTCGCTGTTCTGGGAAAACCCAGTAAATCGATAGTTTACTATTTTGAGTTATAGGCAAATGAATATTAAGATTAGAAAATTATTGATAAGAAACAGATTAAATTACATTTGTGTATAACGAAATAATTCTTTGTCTCATATTTTAATAAAACCATTTATAATGATAGAATTTTACTCTCAGAGTTTTATTATAATAATACTTTTATACAAAAGGGTACCTATTTACTTAGTTTTCCTATGCGGACGGGTGTGGGTACTGTTGAGTTTAACGCCAGGTATTCTGTCTTCGCCACATTTAACTTCAGACCGCCGTTCTCGAGCGCCTCCTTCCACACTATCACACGTCGCAACAATCTGTTCCTGTCCGCGTCCATCAACGTAATGTCATCAGCATATTATGAGCAGCCATGGAGGCTGCTCATGTGAGTTTCTGATGCTGTCCGACAAAACGTCTTATTTTTAACCATTTTACTTGATTTCCGTCTGTATCATTAGTAATATTTATTAATATTTTGTCCGATAAATGCTTCAAGTCTTTGAATTCAGTGTTTTTAAACTCTTTGTCCAAGTATCTTTCTTTTGTGACGACTTTCTTGGCTTCTTGGATGTTTGCTTCGATCGTGCTCTTTTAAAAACATTACCCAATCTGTCATAGAATAAATGGCCGTGTTTTTAGGACAAACAGAAACACCTACTAAATATAGTAGATAATGGTACAAGTGTGTAAAGTTTGGTGATTACCGCTCAGGTACCATTAACACCTGAGTGACCAGGGAAGGGTCTAAAGAGAGCCGAAGACGGTAATCAACAAAACACACGTGTATCATAGGACGGTTATCAATACACTAGTAAATAAAAGAATACTAAAATAGATATTTACCCTTGCACTTTTCAGGTAGTAAACATTCCTTAACGTTAAGGACCTCACATCAAGCACATCTTAATATATTTAAATCTCGTGTCACAATGTTTGTCCTCAATGGACTCCTAAACCACTTAACCGATTCTAATAAAATTCGCACACCATGTGCAGTTCGATCCAACTTGAGAGATAGGATAGTTTAAATCTCAAATTATAGTCCGATTCGCGATAACCGACATCCACGCGGGCGGAGCCGCGGGCGACAGCTAGTTGTATAGTATATTGTGTTTATATCGGGTAGTGTACTAGGAACATTTATCGTTTTCTTCATAACTAGTACTTGCAGACATTTTAATTAGTTAATAACTTTATTTTCAACAGTAAAAACGAACTGCGAAACTTTTTGGTACTGACGGACTGGTGGCAACAATTTGAGTAGGTTATCTATGCTCGCACATTTGCCAAAGACTAAAAGATTAAGGATTTTTTTTTAGTTTAACGAGTGTACAAAATGGTAAATTAAATTTACTTAAAGTTTCAAACAGAAAGAAAATTAAAGTTAGGTATATTTGAGTGAAAGTTTTGTTTATTATACACGGACAAGATGAAATTTTGTATTTAAATTCGTTACAAAGGTAATATTAATTTATTTGTTCTATTGAACACGATCTTTTCTGTATCGTTTTTTAAGAATAATGCAACTCAACCAATAAAATTAAAAAAATAATCTATATGCCACTCGTGATATATATCGACTCGTGGTATCCTTGTATGCCTAATTGCGGTGAGATTAGAGCCATTTAATGAGCAAGTAAATTGAAAAATTTTTATCACTCCGTTATTCGTCCGCACGCGAAACGGCGACAAGTGAGTAGTTTTTACAAGTAAACATAGCAGGTGGCAGCATTGCTGTGCGACATAAGCAAGTACGGCGATTTACCTTGTTTTCGTTGCAGTGATACATTAGTACCGATCAATTAAATACTCAGCGAAAACAATTTATTCAAATTAACTGCTTTTTGTTTGAATAACTTTATATCAGACTAGACTTAAACACCTCATGAAAAATTATTTAAATATCGATAATGCATTAAACCTGTGACTTTTTATCATAAATCTTGAAAAATAGACAATTAAGTCCAACTACATTTTTATTTCTGAGGAAAAATAAAATAGTAACAAAAATCGCCCTTAAAGTAAAACTAGTTAAATATTATTAATGGGTTTTATCGGAGATGAACCCAAGAAAATATGGAATTAAGTCAGGTTACTTTTTTGTAGCTGAGAGTTTTACTTACAATCGTTTAGATAATTAGTTTTCTCATTCAGTATCTCCGAAAGTACCTAACTATCACTATTATGGGTTTTTGCAGACGAAAGAGAACGAAAAACTGAGTAGATTGGTAGTGTTAACTCATTTTACGAAAAAAGTTGATTTACTGGGTTTTCGCAGAACAACGACGATTAGAGCTCGTACAGACATGTCCGGGTCTCGGAGAGCACGACAAGCCGTCATCAGTCCATGGCCCTGATTCTGCTATAATTTTTTTCATAGCAAAACCACTGCGGTCCCAGAAACATTGTAACCAATGCCATTTAACTTTAGACTTTACCAAAGTACTATTAAAGTATAAAATTAAATGACAGTCTTGTAGAGGGAATGAAAAGTAGTACCTATAAACTGTATCTCTTTTCATTTTGGACTTTAAATCCCAGCCATAAACTCTAGTCATAGAGTTAATAACATTTTTCAGTCACACTACAAGCTTGTCATTTAATTTTAGACTTTAACAGTATAATAGTAAAGTCTAAAATTAAATGGCATTAGTTACAGTGTCTGTGATACCGCAGTGGTCTTGCCTTGAAAAAAATAATAGCAGAATCGGGGCTTGGTGTAATTGGCTTTGACCCCGAAGGTTTTGGTGGAAAACCGTAAATCTTGCAAATTAAAAAATAATGTTTCTAAATAAAATAAATGATTAAAAACAAAAAACACGTCTGATGCTGAAAAGATCGAAACATGGTTGACAGCCGGCGGTGCCCATTTGCAAATCATACACCGGATAAAAATTGATGGGGTCTAAATAAATATTAAAAATCGATCTTTCAGCATCTGTCGGATTTTTTGTTTGTAGTAATTTATTTAATTTAATTATTTTTAGTTATATTGGAGTTTCCTTCATCTGTCACACGGTTAAGAACTGGAGTACTCTGCACACGCTCGTTTTCCTCTTCTTTAATACGTCAATTATCGAAGCAATCAAGTTAGGGGTTACCATATCCACATCATCTGGAATGGGGGCCCGTATCTCCTGCACTGCACTCTAGCTTTTTACCATGCAATAATTTGCGCGATAAATTATAAAAAAGTGAAATTATTAACATTTAACTACGCTTCAAGTGGGTAGTGTAATGGCCAGGATCCTGGAACCTGTCGATGGTAAAGCCACCTCCTGTGCCATTTACCTGTCCATTAGGCCTCACAGCGTTGGGCAGGAGTGGGTTATCGGGGTCCGGAGCCTGTTCTTCCTCATCTCCCTCCGTCTGGCCGCTCCAGGGTCGCTGGCAGCGGTGCGGCGAGATCAGAACCCAGTCGTCCTTGAGAGGGTTGTAGCGGATGTGTTGATGCTCTGGAATTTTTAAAATGTCGCGGTGTAAACTCATAGTCTTTTAAATAGTTCGGGACTTACCGCGAATAAACTATGGATCGCAATAAATACCGAACCATTTTCAGAACTATATGTTCTAAAATATTATACGTTACAAGATAGACAACATCGTCATTATCCTAGCGCTTTTACGGTTTTTTCAAATAGGTCACGTCAATTTGACTTAATCTCGCCTGAAAGTCTCAGGAAAGTGGGTTACATGTACCATGCTAACCATAGTATCACTCAGCTTGACGGGCTCGTCAGTCGAGGATTATCGTCTGAGAAACGCGTTACACCCGCCGCCCCTCTACTGCTGCGAACACAATCCCCCCCGCCCGGCTATGCACGCGCTGACTTCTGAACGCGATCCAACCGAGATTGGATTACTATGGAGGGTTCTTCACAATCGTGCACGGTGCCCCCCCCCCCCCCCCCAAGGTTTCCACTTCGGAGGCCAGGGTCTACTTATAGATCGGTTTGTTGACGATTGCCGTTTGGCCTCACAAAACAAAAACAAAATCAAAAAATATATAGCGGTGATTCACATTAGGAGTTTGTATCCTTCGAGACATATATTTTGGACCTGAGTCACGTGTGAGTGAAAAATAAATCACCCCTATTTTCCTACCATTAGGGATAGTTTTTCTTTTCAAATTTATATGGAACCAACTTTGGGATCTACTCTTTCCGATAAAAAAATAATTTTCAAAATCGGACTACCCTGTAAAAAGTTATGCGTGGTCATACGTAAAAAAATATACGAGTCGTCTTGAGGACCTCCTCCGTTTTTCGTCGGTTGAAAACTCGTATTCACAGCAATTACGGAAAATAATATAGTACCGAGATCATGAAGACCAAAAAGGAGGACAATCTTAGTACATAAAAAAGTGTCCGTCACAATCACAGAACAGAAAAAAGTCACAATTTATTTAAAGGGTGGCGCCACATACTATTTACAGTTTGCGAAATAAAAGTACTCTAAATGCACGTTTTCTTTAAGGTTATATTATTTAGTACAATATTTTGTGCAACGTAAGTTGTTGAAATACTCATTAATTAACTACTTTAGTCGACAATGATAGAAACAATGGGGATGCCGACTGCGCTTTTACTCTACAGAGGGCGCCTCGCGATGACCAATGTTAGCTGTCATCGACATAGATTTCATTGTTTGTCTCTTCAAATCTGACATCTATGAGTTTGTAATTGTTGTTTGGCAGCGTTTGGTTATATGCTGCTGCCATCTACAATTTTATTAGTTTTTTTTACAATTAGTTTTGCGTCGGCATCCCCCACGGAGGACAGAATATGATTAAGTAGCGGAGATGCCACAGTCAAATTTCTCTTAAGAAAAACGCGTGACCAAATGCGGGTGGGAAGGGAGACGCGGGGGGCATGACGTCATACCTCGTCCACGTCGCCATCTAGTGCGTCATAGCGAAACCGAACAGAAACAGACCTTGTCATTTTTGTTATATAGTTTGACTATTCGCCACTAAGCGCTACACAGAATTCTAGAATAATCTATTTTAAGGAAATAATTTTCAAAAATAAGGCCATCTTTTGGATTATAGCAAAATCATTTAGGGGGCTAAATGATTTGGCCTTATACCGACAGATGGCCTAATTTTTTTTACTTTAATTTTCAATTTTAGCAAAATATTCCATTTAATAAATAATATAACATTTTTGAAATTGCTAATGAAGTCGGGCGAGATTATTGTGATCATTTTCATAAAATGAATTGAGTTATTATTACAACTAGTATACATGCCAGACTAGGTTACTTATTTCTTCTCTACGCTAGATGGTTCTGTTGAGACATTTTTTTCGGAAAAATTAAAATTTAAATATAGTGGACTTACTGATGAAATGTTATACCCTTAAAATGTTGAAATTGTTTATTTTTACACTTTGTACATCCTTGTACTGTACACTTCAGTCTTAAACCAGGTTAAAGCTATTTTTATCCTTGAACTTTTGACCAAAAATGACAACCGAACGCAAGGACGTTTCACTAGAACTGGATGGTGACGTCACAGACCAATTGAGTCGTTTTGACATATGGAAGGCTCGCGACTCGATTCCCTTGTAACATCTCCGCTATCATTTCCTTCTCCATGGCATCCCCCCATACCCAGTGCCTCCACCAGCGCCATTGTGGAAGGCTTTTGAACTGTTATTTAGCGCATACAGCATACAGCTGGACACTTTTTCAACTTATCTTCCATATGAGATTGTCCTCCTACTACTCTACATGCTCTACTCCATGACCACGATGCGTTCTTTTCAAGACGCCAATACTCCCCGCCAAAACCCCGTCACCTTTATGATGTTTTTGACAACTTTTTTTATGAATATTTTTGGCATGATTACAAGACCTTTAAGCCATGTCTTCGTTTATATGTAGGTATCTTCATTTGTTGATGATGATGATAACGAGTTGGATGATGATGATGATGATGATGATGATGATGATGATGATGATGATGACGATGATGATGACAATGAAGATGAAGATGAATGATTATTGCTGCCACAGTAAAGTTGTAGATACTTTACTAAAAGTTCCCTAACGAACTAAGCTTAAACGAACACGAAATATCACAATTCACCATTTTTATATAAATATAAAAAATAAAATAATACCGTGATGCGTCCATCTTGGTGTTCCCGCCAAAACTCAAATTTTGACAGCATTGTGACAAAATAAAATATTAATAATAATAAATAAAAAAAGAAGAATAAAATATTTATTAGGTACTTATTAATACTTTGCATGTTGGTTACGACATTCTACATCGCTATTTAGACCCACGGTAACATTAGTATTTTGTAGTTCATTTCTACACTATTTTCAAATATTTCTTTATTACGCTGTTTTATATTTTTTTGCTAAAGCAATGCAAGTTATTTGACAAAGTTTGAAAAAAAAAAATTTAATATGATGCTCTGTGCGGCAGATGAGCCAACATCAATAAACACTTCCCTGTCTTTCTTACAACCACGGAAACACACATGCGTAACGCAATAATTATGTGACCTTGGACCTTTGCCCATGAGCTTTTTTATGTTATCTTATCAAAACAACAAACATAACCTCACATTTTCATTAACTATTAAATTGCAAAGAAATCTAGAAACTTACCACTTGACTTAAATGCTGCCATTTTTCTTTCAAAATAACAATTCAACTTTTTAATTACACAGCCATTTGACTATAGCACAGACTAGAAAGTTCAATTCTCTAAAGAGTACTTATTAACCAAAAGTCAAAGAGTAATGTAATGTAATGACATGACCGCGTCGAATAGTGACACTACTGATTGAAAATACTGAAAAGAATAAGTTTCTTAACCTTTTACAGTCTACAGACCCCTGAAATGTGTTTTCAAGGACCCCGTTATAAAGACTCATAGGTTAGAAGACGAATAAATATTGTAAAATGAAAAGCCAGTTTCTCCTATACAACCATGTTGGGGCCACGGTGGGTCCATCTACCGATGGTCGTACGAACTGTGGGAATAATTTATTATGTTAGAATATTTTTTACAACACATTTGCTCCTATTGCTTGCTCATTTCATGCAAGTTCGTAGATAATGTCAACATGTCGACTTGTACATGTTTAATTAACAAAACAATGCCATCAAAAATAGTTAATGATAATTTTATTAACTGAACATTCACTAATTGTTTGATCTAAATAGTTTATGACAAGGGTTCTTAAAATACCAGTGTGAGTTAAAAAAATGAGCCATAGGCGGATTTTTGAAGTGAAAACTTCTTTAGCAGCGTTGGATGGGTGTAAAATGTTAAGGAAGCGTCAGGATTAGTTGACCTTTGAACCGTAACCGACGACTGACGTCATACAAGATTAGGTACAGACTATCTATTTTGCAAGTTACGATAGATAGCATCGTAGCTTAAACGGTAAGCGCTTCGACTGTAAGTCCTTATAATTTCAGATAGTATCGGGTTCAAACAACCTGGCCTTCAGGGATTTTTGTGATTGTTTTTTTCTTATTATAATTTATTACTTTTGGTGATTATTTGTTCGTTTTGTAATTTATTACATTTTATGATTATTTTTTCTTTCTGTAATTTATAATTTTTTGTGCTTATTTTTTCTTTTCATAATTTATTAATTTCTTCTGACAGAAAATTAGCAGAAAATAAGTGATAGGTTCTATGATTAGCGCTTTATTATAGGTAGGTTATGGTATGGTATGGTATGTTTTTTTTTATCTTTTTCTATGTATATAACGAAGAAAGAAAAAAGAAAATGTTTTCACTTCTGCCGGCACTCCCAGAGTGCAACCCGTCTTTTTTTTGTATCACACAAGTATTTTAAGATTAAAATCTGTACAGTTTCGTACATTACCTTATTCTCATGATTTTTTTATTTATATTAATACAAAAAAATGCTCATGTTGTGTCGATTAATCCACCTACTACCGTTCGCAGCGCAAAGGTGCCCATAATGCGGGCCGCGTTGTCTCGTTGAATCACAATGGCCATCTTTAGCCACAGGGAACGAGTCGGAGCGGGAGTTACCCCCGAGGTCGTGAATGCGGCGTCCAATTACCACGATGAACCTTTTTGACTCCGGCCCCCAACTGCCCATAGTCTCCACCGCAATGGGCACAAAATAATATTGTGGCTCCATGCAGCGTAATTCGCCCTTTTCTTGCTCGCCGCGTCCTCAGACGCCGCTGCCGGGGCGTTGATGATGCGACTTAGATGCGTGGTCGCGACAGTGCTGACGCATGTAGCGTCCCACTTCAGATACTTGCCGTTTTTCTACGGCACCAAGATCTAAATTCTGAGTGTTTCCTGGATGACCCTGCAGTGGCAAATGGTGAAGATGTTAAATAGGGAAATGGGTGGAAGAAAAAAATTTACCTCTTTTAGAACAACTGTGGATGTTGTTCTGATTTCAGACATTGAACTTCAGATTCTGATTGCAGACACAAATCTCAGATTCTGAATTTCAAAATGTTCTCTGCCGCGGCCTCCGTTTGCAGAGTACGCCGGCAGGAATCGGGTTATAGGGCTCGCTACTGCTGTAAACCCCTCCATAAAATACTTCCCAGGGGTCAGCGGATCACAGTTTGAGGAACACTGCTATAGATTACTGCACCGATAACACAGTTGTAAACAAGTGACAATGATTATTTCAGCAGACGCGTAAGTAGGTACAAAAAATAAAAATATAGTGCATTGTATTTCTATATTATGTAGTACAAATTTGATTTTCTGTTTTTCAAAAGCTTGGCCTATTCCCAGTAGTAAGTCAAGTATTATTACCTATTTCTTCTATGCGAATAAGATCACATCACCTTAACACACCTATATCCGGTAGCGTTGAAGTACGAGGGTAACTAGTTATACCTACTAGTTATAGGTATTATACACAAAAGTACCAATAAAATAAATTATTAAAAATAAAACCTGACTGTTGCTGAAAAGATCGAAACAACCTTTACAGCAGGCGGTACCAATTTGCAAATCTCAAACCAGATGAAAATTAATGGGCAGGTACCGCCTGCTATAATGTTTCGATCTTTTCAGCATCAGTCGGGTTTCTTTCGCGCGTATATTGTTAGTAACTATGTGTTTGTAATATTTTTTACTAGCTGTTGCCCGCGGCTCCGCCCGCGTGGATGTCGGTTATCACTTAGTTGAGCCGATGCTATTGAGCTATTATTCACCTCTCTACTCAAATTTGTCCTCAACTATTTGTACGACATTAATGATAACTGCTCTGAGTAGTAGTGTGATGATAATATATATAGCCTATGTATTATTCTGATGTATAAGGTACACTAATACAAATTTAAGAATTTAATGCAAACTTTCATTAAAATTCATTCAGTAGTTTTTACGTGAAAGAGTAACAAACAAACATCCATTCGTAATATACTGCTTCCGGGCTGTTTGGCCGTGGTCGATGTGAAACTTGCAGCCCTGCGCCACTGAAGATGTCGACCGCAGTGATCGACGAAACGTCTGGAACGCAAGTTTCCAATCGACCACGGCCAAACAGCCCGGAAGCAGTATATTCTAAATGCAACGCCGGCCGTGAAAGCCTGAAGACTTATAAACATCCATTCATCCATCCATTCATCATCCATACACACAAACTTTCACGTTTATAATATTAGTAGGATTACCTCATATCTTCTGAATGAACCGCGATATTATGGATTTCATTCATTGATATCTCAAATGAAAGATATTCTTCTCCTAATGTTTCTTAGGTACTTCATATGAGAACAAAATCTAGATATATGTTAGATTTTAGGGGCCAAATGTATGTTGTCAAAGAATATGTTCATTCAAAGAGAAAAATAACAGAATTTACAGATTTACTGATCTGTTAGAAGTCGGTGCCAACTTTGTTTGTGGTGCCTGAACTACTATGCTGGAATATGACCTCTCGGGCTAGGCACCAACTTCTAACAGATCAGTAAATCTGCAAATTCAGTTAAGTACATACTCTTCTCAGTTATTTTATACTTTTCTGTTTTTGAAGTCGGTTTTTTAAATTTAGTTTTTTTTTCAGTTTTTGTAATAGTTGTTCTTAAAATTGTATTCGTTTAGTGATTTAATCCAGCGCCAGCATACCTTCGACAATAGTTTTTGAATTTTGTTTCATAAGATTGACATAATACTCTCAATAACATAAACGAGACATTCAAGCTATATATCATTAAGGAGTACTGTTGTCTACCTCTATAGTTCAGGACTAGGTAATTCTAGAACGTTCTTGACCATCATAATGTAACTTACCTTGTCACAGGATCGTCCTAGAACTAGCTAAAAAGCAATCATTTCCCATTACCTATTTGATTTTGAGGAGTTCTCTGGTTTTTCTCCGGAGTCCAAGGTCCACACTACCCATGATGGGACCACCTGTGAAGTATGCTTAACCCAAAGCAATAAGATTTTTTAAATCGGTTCATAAACGACGAAAATATGGGACAACATAAATAATATGTCGGTTAAATTTTGAATTAAAATAATACAAAAAATATTCATAAAATGAAAACTACTGGAACAAACTATATAAAATGTTATGGGACCAAATGGCAACTATTACGCATTCAAATCCGATAATGTTTTTTTAAATACCTCAATTCATGAATTTTTTTCTGTTTAGGAACTCATTAACTGTAATTGAACCACAAGTTTGTCAGTTAATTAGTTTTAACTAGTTTATTTGTTTAATATTTGCTTTTATAACTAGTCGCAAACAAGATTGTTTATCTTTAGATAAGTACCTAAACGAATGGAGTATAGATCAACTGGATCAACAGTTCGTTACGTCAACAACTTATCTCATCAATAGGCTAATAGTTCATGACAGCCTCTGTGGCGTAGCGGTTTAGTGAGCTCGGCCGCTACGCAGGAGGCACGGGTTCGATCCCCAGTGCACAGTGCAAATATTTATATTCATGAACTAGCTGTTACCCGCGGCTCCGCCCGCGTGAATGTCGGTCGCGTGGATCTAAAATAAAATTAGCCTAAGTTACTCCTTATTACATCAGCTACCTGCCAATAAAAGTCCCGTCAAAATCGGTCCAGCCATTTCAAAGATTAGCCGGAACAAACAGACAGACACAAAAATTTTAAAAAATGTTATTTTGATGTATGTACCGTATTATCTTCATATGCATGTAGTAAAAAACGGTTATTTGAATATTACAAACAGATACTCTAATTTTATTTATATGTATAGATAAGTATGGATATTTGCATTGGTCTGGTCGCGCCTCGGAGAGCACGTTAAACCGAAGGTCCCAGTAGCCATATGAACATCTATGGCAGTCGTTACGGGTAGCCCTAAAAAGTCCATCAAGTGGTCTAACTGAGATGCTTCGGTACCACCTTTGGATTGTGGAGGTAAGTTGGCAATCGCTTCACGGAAAATATCGGAGTTCAGCCAAATCCGCAGTTAGACTGGTAAAGAGGTCCGCAGTCTCCAAATTGAAGAGTTTTGAATGAAGTTCATTAGGTCATTTGGTAAATGACTTAAAATTCATCATTGTTTGAGAGGTGTATCTGTTGCCCCGTACACCGCGCGTGGGTGTTCCTTATTCTAAAGATAGTAGTGCCTAATCTGTTTTAAGAGAAAGTAAAATAATTATTTGACATTATTATTATCGTTTATTTACGTTAAATTATAATTATCTTATTCTTTAAGTCGTTTATTATTTATTCAATAAATAGAAGTTTAGGTACGATACGATTTTGTCATTTTTGTCAATAAATTAAATTCTTCAGTTAGAAAACTAAAGTGTTAACATCGCTGCAATAGAACTAAACTCTAACTTTAACTACGTGTGCCATCTTAAAGCTCAGCTTTTTCGGTGGAATATAAGGTACACCTCTTCAGGATAGAGTGCGATCATGAAGCTATGGAGAACAGCTGTGAAGCAGCGCAGCGACCGACATTGATAGTGATCTTTGACCAATAACAATCTTTATCAACGACGGTCTCACCCAGTCCAACCAATGACAGTCTCTATCAAAGTCGGTCCCACCCAGTCCAACTAATGACAATCTCTATCAAAGTCGGTCTCACCCAGTCCAACCAATGACAATCTCTATTAAAGTCGGTCCCACCCAGTCCAACTAATGACAATATCTATCAAAGTCGATTGCACCCAGTCCAACTAATGACAATCTTTATCAAGGTCGGTCTAACCCTGTCCAACCAATGACAATCTTTATCAAGGTCGGTCTCACTCTGTCCAACCAATGACAATCTCTATCAAGGTCGATTGCAGCGCTGAGCTCGACGCTGAACGGTTAGAAAAATGCATTGCTCGTAGGTACGTGCTATGTACTGGTAGATGGGCCTGCAATTTGTGGCTCATTTGTTACATCTCTTGTTGATAGGCTCGCAACTTGAGGACTATGTGCCTGTTGTTGTACTTTCTTATTACAAATATTTTGTGTTAGTAAAAATGTTCTTTTCCTATTTCTGTAACGCCTACATTTTTCTGCATTTAACTCTTTCTGTCTAGCCTTTCTCATTTTAGTATTAGGAGAATCACTGGAAGAATCAGCAGTGGTCTTAGACAGAGCAGCAGTCTCTTTCATTTTCTTTTGATTTTCTCTGTATCGTTTAGTCTTCTCCCTATTTCTTTGTTTCCTTTCTTGTTCTCTCTTTTCCTCATCTGAATTAAGAGGGCCGAAGATCACTGGAGTGACCACATTCTTTTTCTTGTCTCTGTATCGCTTAGTCTTTTCTCTATTCTTTTGTCTTCTTTGTTCTTCCCTTTTCTTTTCGTCGGAATCAGAAGAGCCACTGGTAGGTCGAGCAGCGGCCTCATTCTTTTTCTTTTCTCTGTATCGCTTACATTTTTCTCTGTTTATTATATGTCTTTTTCTTTTTCGTTCTTCGGAAGAATCGTCCATATTTTTTTCTATCATTGAGTGAAATCTAAAAGCAAAGTATAGATTATTTTGATATATAACTTTTTATCAAAGAAGTACAAAATTAGATAAGTTTGTGTTCGCTTTAAGACAACTGAGACAGATAGCTTCCAGAGAGACAGCTATGTCAGCGTATCACGGATACGTTTCATCAGTGCTACGTTACGGTATCGTTATATGTATAGGGTAATTCGGTAGAAGTAGAGAGCATACCTATAGCACAGAAGAAATGTGTTCGAGCCTTGTATGGATCTGGATACCGGGACCATTGCAATTTTCAAGTAACTAAAAATTCTACCACTTCCTTGCCTTTATATTTATGAAATGTGTCTATTTGTGAAAAAATACCCTCAAATGTTTCCGCTATATGACAAAATATTAGGAAAGACAAATAGTAGAGATCCTTATAAAATTTTAGTACCCCAACAAAGGCTACATCTATATTCTTCAAATGCATATTGTATGGCTATTAAAATATACAATAAACTACAGTTGGTGTGAAAAATTTAATTCAATAATTTAATTTTAATTTAATTTAATATTTGACGAAATTTAAATTCAACATATTTTATTTTTATTATAATCTAATAAAAATAAATGTTTTTATGTTAAATGTTTTTATTCGGTGAGTGAATTTATAGATAGCAAATTCAATGTCAAAGATATTATATTGACTGATTTAAAACAAATAAATGACCAATGAAACGATTAATTTTTCACATGTGTAATAATAAGCTGTATTTTTATTTGACATTATTAATATTGTAAAACTTAATATTTCTACACCTATTATGGTAGAATATGTATGACCACTGTAATAAACTTAAGACCTCGATGTACCATATTCTTAGAAATAAATTCATTCATTCATTCATTCATACACTGAGGTATATTAGGTACTATCATTATAAAATTTTAGTATCCCAACAAAGGCTACATCTATATTCTTCAAATACATATTGTATGGCTATTAAAATATACAATAAACTACAGTTGGTGTGAGAAATTTAATTCAATAATTTACCTAATTTAATTTTTGACGAAATTTAAATTCAACATATTTTATTTTTATTAGCATAATGTTTTTATTCGGTGATTATAGATAGCAAATTCAATGTCAAAGATATTATGTTTTGATTTAAAACAAATAAATGACCAATTCATTTATTCATTCATTCATACACTGAGGTATATTACAGGCACTATCATCCTGTAGGAAATCATTAGAATTCTGAGAGGTACATTCGCAGTCCAAATGCATACAAAATAAAACGGTATTTCAGAATCATTATAACATTTAATTAAATAAACCCAACACTAAGGATACAGGCAAAATATCTATTTCAAATTGATAAGTTTCTACAGTTTCTACATCTTATATAGTATAGTATAGTATTAGTTCAACATTTATTTATGTTTTATTTAAATTTATTTATTTCTAATTAAATAAAAATAATATTTACATTGTGTAATTGGCATTTTACTGACTTACTCACAATAGACTGAAACTTTAAAAGTAAGTACTAATATACTATAAATAAAGTACTAATAAATGCGAAAGTAACTCTGTCTGTCCGTTACGCTTCCACGCCTAAACCACTGAACCGATTTTGAGGAAATTGGTATAGGGCCCAGGAGTACCTAGATTATACCTTAGGAAAGGACTTGGGCTATGTTTAATCGCGATAACCGACATCCCCGTTGGGTGGGTTACAGCTAGTAATGTATGAAACATAGAAAGTGCGTAGAGTTAACGTTACTTATGTCAAATAATTGAAATATACGCAGTAGTATAATAGTTTAGTTTAGTTTCACTTATTCACAACATCTTGTACCCGACTAACACATTTGTATGTAGGTATACAGGGTAAAAGATTTTAACCTTACTTGGAGGGGAAGTACTCTAAATACTGGAGATAGCGAATTTCACTCAAAGGAAACATTCCGTAATTTTAAAATATAAACATAACTGCATTCAGTCATTTTTGAAAACTCGCTTGCCATACCGGGTAATCGAACCGACTAAAATCTCAGAAAGTAACATTCTATTTTTTTTTTATGGCATCAATCGATACTGTCAATCATAAAGATGATATCTCTCTAAGAAACATGGTAAATTAAATTAAAAGAAGTTCATAAAATCTTAACTTATAAACTCAGTGCCACCAGATACAGCATTTGTTCTCAAGGTGTCATCAGAACCCGTGTCAGCAATAAAGCCATCTTTGAAGCCAAATATTTCTTAAAATGAGTAGATACTAAATGACTGAACTTTGTTTCCGGTTTAGAATGTAACTTTATTGGGTAACTGCACGAGGTATGTAGGTAGGGTGGGTAGTAATTTAGGATGCTTGATTGGAAACCTCCACGCGGTGTACTCTGGGCAACGGGGAAGGCGAGAGAATTGCCGTATTGGTGGTTACTTACTTACTTCTTCTTTTAGGGTTAATCCCAGTCGCATCCGACGCTTTCACCTCGGAAATGGGGGTTCACTTTACTAGTCTAACTGCGGGTTTGGCTTAGCTTCGATATTTTCTGTGAAGCGACTGCCATCTACCCTCCACAATTCAAAGGTGATTTCGAAGCATTGCAGTTGAACTAGTTGTCGGACTTCTTAGAAATCCAACTACCAGTAACGACTGCCACAGATATTCGCATGGCAACTGAGACCGACGGCTTAACGTGCTCTCCGAGGCACGGCCAGACCAATATTTATAAAACAAAGTTTCTAAGTTGCACAATTAATTGGTGTAGGTAATTGGTGATTACAACGCAAGCTTAATACGAATAATCTATTCAAAATTCAAATTGCAAAGAAAATTGTCCCGCGTTATTTTTTTTTTGATAAGTAACGTACGCTTTAATTACTTGCATATTTAGCCAACAGATTCAAACTTTAAAAATAATTTAAAACTAATTGGAAATGTATAATAAAATGAATTAATCCTTAATACTTACATAATAATTACTTAAATTAATTTCATTAATCGTGTTTCACGAAATTAAATGCGTCTTTTAGATTTTTTTAAATGTCATTTCGAGGTTATTTCTATACACAAAACACAGGTTCATTATGTGGGTTTTTTTTTACGTGCGGGAAATCCCCAAGGATACCCCCCCTAAGGTTTTGTCGGACTCGAACCGACTAAACCGCACGCCGTCTGTGGGTCGATGTGCTAGGCCGAAGGTGAGGTTGTCTCGTGAAATATCCCTCGCACCCCGGCTGACCCAAGGCCATTCCTCTCGGTCTGGCCCTCCTCGGGAGAGGGGACCACGCGGTCCCCGATTCGTCCCCGGTATGGGGGAGGGGGCGCATCGTAGGACGACCCCCATCTGCGGCGGAACATGTTCCGCTCGTGCCGGGAACAGGGATTCGACCACTCCCCCGAGCAGAGCCGGCTCGAGCACCTGGGTCAGCGGAGGGGCCCGGGGACGCAGCTTTTATTTTACCATAAGGTAAGGCCGCCCCCATGGGTCCCGCTCCAGCGTCTCCAGGAGCTCTCGGTAACCGCCCCCATGGGTCCCGCTCCAGCGTCTCCAGGAGCTCCCGGTAACAAGCGGCCTTGGACCGCTTGATCTCCGCTCGGAGGGCATTCCTGGCCTCCCTGTATCCCTCGTGAAGCTCCGCCAGTCGGGGCTCCGAGTCTGCGGGACGGCTACGCCTCCTACGGAATCGAGCCCACCGGCGCGGCGGTGTGTGATCACGCAGGCTTGACGCAGCCTCGCGATCTCCGCATTCCACCAGTAGACCCGACGCCTCGGATTATAGGCTGGAGCCATAGGCATTCCCGCATCGCAGACACGTGTCATGGCCTCCCGGAACCACGCCGCTTCATCGTCGATATCGACAGGCCTATCCGGCGCAATGGCCCAGGCCTGTACGATGGCGGCTTCCAGGAGGTTGGGCCGTTGAAACCGGTGTATCCCCCGCGGGAGGGGAGACATCCAACCGAACGTATCGGTGGTCCGACAAAGTCTCCACCTCCGCGACGACACGCCAGTCCCGCACGCAGAGTGACAGGGAAGCGCTCGCGAACGAAAAGTCTATGATCGACCTGCGCTCCCCCGACACAAACTCATTATGTGGGTGACAAATAATAGGTCTTCAATTTGATAGATTTCTTTGTGTACAGCCTTAAACTGGTGCATAGTTTGCATGGTTTCAATTAATGCCCCAACCATGTGTCACAACCTCATATATTTCAGCAAATTTTCTTAATCCAATCTACCAACGACGTCTTTTACCTCCTGTCCACCAGCAGGAACATTTTCACGGTATAACTCGCTACATATTTCCAATATCTTTTGGATGTCAACATTTGATTCAAACTCTTTTCTTCTCTCTAGAATAAGTGCTTCATTTTTTTCGTATAGCTCCAGATATCGCGATTCTGCAAGAATTTCCGTTTCTTCACTACGGAACGGAAGATGCAAAGTAACCATTTCTCTCCGATATTCATTATAATCTGTAGTCATATCATAATTACGATATCGTATAACTATCGGTTCTTCTCTAAGCGCATATTCACGATTTTTATTTTTATGATATTTAGCAACAAACTGAGCAAGAGTAATATTCGCTAAATCCTCAGGTCTCTTTTCATACTTGTCGAACCAATTTTCCTTCCATATGTCGGTTGAATCATCTTCTTGTTCAATTTCTTTCATTTTCTTCTTAATTTTTTGCCTTTCGACCGGCAATATGGTTGGTATATAGACAATAGTAGTTGAACTTTTTGACATAGGCTCTCTTAATAAATACCACGCAGCCTCTTGGCTCGTCATCTCAGTTTGGTTCAAAAGATTATTGCTTATATTTTTAGTGATGTCAAACAAATTAAACTCAGGATGTTCATCCATTATTTCAATTATTTTTCTTTGTAAATTGCTAACACCTCTGTTAGCTTTATTAATATAGTCTCCCACGTGCGCAGCACAAGAATACTCTTCAGTTATAAAGTGTAAATCAGTATTGGCTCTAACAACGTTGAGTATAAACGGATTGAATGAAATGTGCCATTTTTCACACGGTTCGCGTTTGGGAAAAACTCGTGGCCTATTAATTCCTGCTCGAATAATATTGACATATTCTTCGTCTGAAGCAATTTCATTTTCATGGTAAAACGACTTAAAGTCATTATATTCGTAATTTTCCAAGTTTTTCCTGATCGTATTATATTTAGCCTTGTACTGTTGAAAATTATTTTCTGTATCTGGCATAGGCGTCAAAATCATGGTTGTCTTAACTGGCATAAAGGGAGCGTCATATCTACATTTTTGCTGTCGCCTTGATTCTGTTCCTTCGTAGCAGGTAAAACTATGCTTATGAGTTTGTAATCGGATATTACCAGAAGCTTCTACGGCAGATACTGATATTAGAAAATCTATGAGACCGATGGCTTCATTGTAATCTTTGCCAAGAGCGTCTTCTGGAGCATTGTCTAACCAAGCTAAAATATGCGCATCTGGACCACCCTTATGTGGGAATTCAATTCTTTTAAAATAATGCAAAACTCTGTATTTTTTAAATGGACTGTACCTTTTTGAGTGCAATATTTTTAAAAGAATATTGACTAACTTATTAAAGTATATAGCGCATGTCACGGCATCTTCATTAACAAGAGTGCTTTTCTCAATGACATGCAAATCTGCCGCTTCTTCAACCGATATTTCGGTGCTATTTTTCAAATTATGCAACAGTTGTATTAATTTAGGCCATCCGATTTCATTGGCACTTATGGTGAAGAATACAGTTGGCTTACCATATTGACGAATCATTGAGAAAAGATCCCTTTTTCTTTCTGCCCAATAGTGTGCTGAATTTGGAATCGAGCGAAGAAATGCTAAATTGGTTTCAATACAGACATCAAATATATCATCAGATTGTACTTGCTTTTTAGATATCTTATCTTGGCCAACACGCCTGAATGCTTTAAGAGACTCCTTAATTCTAATTCTCATTATCTTCATGGCCATGTATAATAAGTGTTGAGGGGTAACTCCCCGTCTATCAGACCTCCTAAGTTCACTTGTTGCCATCATGAAGGGTGTGACCGGTAGACCATTCCGGAATTCTCTGAATTGCCCCAAATATATTTGTGGAAAAGATAATTCTTCAGCATGTTCACCGAATAGCAAACTCTTTGGAACATTACCTAAAAACAAAAGTATTTTTTTATTTCAAAAAATATATTTGAAGAAATTAAAGTAACATGAAAAATAAAAATGAATAACTACCTTCTCCTGGGACGATTCTCAAGTACGTATCTTCGTTCCACATTAAAGTTTGTTGCTGTGCCATTAAACTTTCCTCAATGACCATTTGTTCTAAAATATCATTGTCACCATCATCATCAAAGATAATTTCATCTTCAGCCTCATTTGTATCGTTCAAAAACCCGTCGTCTACTGAAACGCCGTAGGATTTGTAAAGTGGGGTGTCTTTTAAATATCGTAACCACACTTTTATTTTACTTTTCCTGGCTATACCACACACATCGCTGGATTTGTGGATCTTTTTCCTTTTAATTTGAACAGATATGGCATGATCGTCATCCGCTTGTCTTGGTAACAGATTGACCATTGTATTCACTTTGATTGGAATATTTATGACCTGCCCGTAAATTCCATATTGACCGGGAACATGCCGAAGCGTCCGAATTTGCATAAATGGAATCCTTGGGGATATAAACCTTTCAGTTACCAAGTCTAAAGGAGAGTCTTTAAGACAGTCTGGAAGTGGTGGATATTTGAATCCATTGTAAACTGCTAGTGGCGGGATATGTTGCTTTTGTATTGCTATAAAGCAGGTCGAACATACTTTTATTTCCTTTACAGCAATGTTTAAGAGCAATGTTTTTATAAATTCAATATTTTGTGTTGAATCGTTATTTTGTAAATATTTCAGATCATTTTTAAACCACAGTCTGTCGCAAATGTCGCAAGCATGTCCAAATTCGTTTTCAAAAAATTCTTTTTTAAATTGTAGATGACCAGACGAATTCTCATGAATGGCAGTGTATGTTTGAACATCAATATTAGGTGGATCTTGATCTAAAATTTGAAATAAAGGATGACTTTGTAGGAATGTATTTTCAGAAGAATTGTTGTTAGTATGTATTGATGGACTATTAGTGACTCTTGACAAAATACGCTCAACTTGAGAACTATACTCAATTGGTACTACATAGGGCATATCTTTGGTGGACGGGCCTGCAATTTGTGAAGTACCAATGAGTGGAGGTACAAAGTGCACATCTTTGGCAGATTGCGCTGTCATATGAGAACTAAGTGATACATTCTTCTGATTAGAAATATTTGGTGTAAGTTTTAATGTTCTTAGTTTATCTCGATACCGTTTAGAGTATTGCTTATTTTTTTCCTTTTTCTTTTCTAAAGCAGAAGGATCAATTAAAATCTTATTAGAAGAATGAGCAGCCTCATTCTTTTTCCTTTCTCTGTATCGTTTAGCCTTTTCTCTGTTATAACGTAATCTTTCTTCTCGTTTTTCTAAGGTTTCGGCACGGTTATCGAAAACAAGAGCATTCCTTTCCTTTTCGCTATATCGTTGAGACGGTTCTTGTAATAGTTCGTGTAATGTTTTTTCCCTTTTATTGTTTTCTCCATCAGCGGTGTCATCAACCTTCCTCTTTTTGTTTCTTTCATCCTGAGAATCGTCCGTATGTTTTTCCGTAATTGTGTAAAATCTAAAATTGAGAGTACTTATCATTCAAAAGCTATACATAGGTTTACCATAAGCATTATATCTCAACATAACGTAAACTCACGCCTTTATCCCCGAAGGGGTAGGCAGAGGTGCTAGCACCCACATTTCGCCGGTTTATGTTTAGGTCCCAATGTAATAGGTGGCGAGCCTATTGCCATTAACTGGGCACTTATAAACCTGCGATAAATACACACATAACTTCGAAAAGCATCGAAAAGTCATTGGTGTGTGTCATGGAAAACCTGGGATTGAACCCGAGACCTCGTCTCAGCAGTCCATTATCAACGATACAATTTATAAGGTGTTACTTTGTTTTCACTACAATTGTAAGTCCCCCAAAGACGCCTCGCATGTTTTTTTTTACAATAACATCACTCGAGTACTTTTTTTCAGTAAATATCTACAATACAGCACAGCGCTGCGACAGCCTTGATAGAGATTGCCAATGGTCGGACTGAGTGACGTCACTGGAGATCGACCAATAATCTCTATTAACGCTATAGCAGCGCTGTTCTCGACGATGTATGCTTAGAGAATTGCACAGCAGACACGACTATTTTACAATAATATAATTTTCTCAAACATGCAATGAAATATTGACATTACGTTCCTCTTAATAGGCTGCGAAGTATGACGTTTCAGGCGTGGCTAGGACCAGAGGCCGGTAATGGAATTTCATACAAACCTTGCAGGCGTAAGGCCGGCAAAGTCCTCTTTTTTAATTTCGATTCCACATTTATTTTTGGCAAAGGCATCGACACTCTGCCACTATGCGTATAAAAAAAAAAACAATAAACGACTTGGTATGTACTTAGAGCAGTTTTATTTACATAAAAAATCCACATTAACATAACTAATAACACATTATTATCAATTGTTTTCTTAACTATACATATAAACATTGAAATATTAATATTCAATTTAGTTGCAACAAATTGACATTTATAACAATGACAAGTGTCACTGTTCGTTCAGAAACGTGCCTTTATACTTTTTTTAAGTAACATGATATAAATGTAAATGTTTACTGTTAAAATCAAGCTAAAATAGAAGAAACAGTACTATACACGTGAGTATTAGTTTTTATCTTGTTTACTTTTAATGTCTTTAAAAATAAATCTTTAATTTTTTTGTTATTTCATTGCTTGTTTGAGAAAAGCACTATACATACCTCGGCGGGAAATATGGGGTTGCCTGCCTCAGACCTATCCGGTCTATATGTCTTCGACCGGCAACCCCTTTCTTCCCTTCCTCTGTAGTAATGTACTATTTAAAATAGTCGTGTAAGATAGAAGTGCTTCAAGGTTATTATTATTGTAAAGAAAAGCTTATAGCTTATTATAACGTAAGATAATCTTTATCGTCCAATATAAAAGTAGTACCGGTAATATCATCATACCAGCCGCTTACAGTCCACTGTTGGACATAGGCTTCTCCTATAGACTTCGAACGACCGATCTAAAGCAGCCCGCGTCCAGCGCTTCCTGGCGACCTTGATGAGGCCGTCCACCTGGCCGTTGGGCGTCCTACACTACGTTTGCCCGTACCGGTACTATTTAATAATTTATTTATATTATAACTTCTCTGACTTACTCGTTATGATGTCTCAAACGGTGTTCCTTGAATGCAGTTACAGGCACCACGTCTTGGCAAATATCGCATATCAGATAACTGTGTGGGGGTTGATTCTGGAAAAAAAATCCCAGTTACCTCTTAGGCACGAGCCACGATTAATATTACACAGAGGTGTCAGTTCAATGGTTATTTGATCATTTCAAAAAATTGCTCTACGCGCCTTACGAAAGGCAAATAAAACTCAACACAACTTCATTACTTATGCTAATAGTTCTCAAACCGTCTACTAGATGGAGCTATACTAAACTTCAATTTAGTGGTGTCGAGAAGTGTTGCGAGTTCAGTAGCTTTTTTCCCTATATCACTTAACACAAATATGCCCAACGCTCCTAAAGAAATGCCCAAACACTCACTGTCTCCGTCGGATGTTTCCTTTTAACGTGGTCGATCAAATTCTCTTTATATTGAAATCCGATGATGCAGTGTTCGCAAGGATACTTCCACTTGTGGGACTCTGTCGAATGAAGATTCTCCCCGTGCTGTTTTATCAGCTCTTCATAACCAAGTTCAGTCAGAGATCGGTTTCCTAGGAATAATTCGCCATCTGTGAAGAGAAATTAAATCCATACTAATATTATAAATTCGAAAATAACTCTTGTCAGTCTGTCTTTGAATACCTGAATGCTTGTGGAGTCCCCTCTTGGGACACCTAGGTAGGTACTAATCACCTTTCTTACATCATAAAAGAGTCAAAGAATATAAAACCTTACTGAAAACCTAGAGTTTCATCCATATATGTCTGATACGCTTTCACGCCTAAACCAATAATCCGATTTGGATAAAAAATTCTACAGAGATAGATATGGGAATAGGACATAGGCTATGTTTGGTCGCGATAATCGACATCCACGCGAGCGGAGCCGCGGGAACAACAAGACGTCTACAAATTTATATTATTATTAGTATTCACAAAACATGGACAATAAGGCATATGATGTTCAAGGATCAATTATAGTATCCTTTTAATACCATTTCGGTGGCAGACCTACATAACGATTGTCATAGATGTTCGTATGGGAACAGGCACTGACGGCTTAACGTACGACCAGCCAAATGCCCATATTCTTGCATAAAAATATTTGCACTGAGCGGGGATCGAACCCGCGCCTCCCGCGTAGTGTCCGCGTTCACTACAGTCACGTCTTGTAGTTGATCCATTTACCCTGGAAACCAATTCCTCCTCCTGAGACACTGCAAAAAATGCCGTTTAATTTTTGACTTCACCGATATGCAGTTAAAATTCTAAAATTTAATGAACTGTTTTACAATTAATTTTGGACTTTAAGTCTATGACAACAAAGTCTAAAGTTGTATGACAATTAGCAGGATAGAGGTCCTAGTGGTCTCAAAAATAATATGGATGTAAATAAAACCACGGTATTGTTTAAACAATATAATAATAATAATAATATTTACATCAACATATATATCTATAAAACTGTTTTATATCTTATTTATATGTCGCAGTCAAGCAGCTTGATAAGCCGTTCAATTAACCGCCTGGGCTCTTTACTAAACAGCGCCTTATTCAGCCGTAACGTTTTTTACAACATTTAATAAACAGGCTGGCTAATTGGCTGCAACATATTAATAGGTTTTACATTTTGACTGTTTGTTAATAAGTGATTTTTCTATACCACTTAGGTGGTACAAACCTACCGGATTTTGTGGTTCCAATACGTGTGCAAACTAATGGTGTTATAATAGCACTACAAAATAGTACGCCTACGATGAAACATCCGCAATTTCGGATCGCAATTTTGTACAACCGGTTCAATGGAACACATTTTCTCCCCATATTCGATCCTAAGACGGTACATGACATTTCAGTTCGCCGGAAGAAAACCCAAATGACTTCATTGTTACGTTTGTGGCTATAGTTCAAACATAACCGCTGTACCGCGCCTTGGGTATGTGTGCGGCGACACGGGGAGAGTATGGACTATCAGATTTGGTCAGTCCGCCGCCAACGCTCACGGTGGTATGTCGTCCGCTATCGACTTATGCTCTTTTTGTCTTTCTTTACCTCGTCCCCCGCAACGCCGCGCGTACCCAGGGCGCGGTATAGCGGTCGCGGTAAGTCTATAAAAGTTACGTCTTTCGAGTAGTTCCAAAATCTCGAATGTCTCATGATAGGAGGTACTCCAGTTCTTAATATACAGATCTCAGATAAACTTAATAGGCAGTGTATAATAAAAAAATAACGACAGCAAAAAAACATCGAAAAAGTAAAAAAATAAAAGAATGATTGGCTCTTTAACTTCAATATAATATTCTAGTAATATACCTAGTAAATAATAATACTTTATTTATAGTAATAATAAGATATACTAGCACTACGATTAGTACATAACAACTACTCATACGAATACCATTTATCAAAGGAGAGGTAAAGTCAAATTGACGTGACCTATTTATAAAAAAAAAAAAAAAAAAAAAATATTATACTTAGTTATAGTTATTTAAATTCCGTTCTATTTGTCAAATAAGTACTATTTAACCATTCGTGAAGTTCGCGTAACGCATTCATTAGCCTACCACCCACTAGCGTGCTTAAAGAACGTTTCGCTTCAAAAATGTGAGCATCAATTTTTTTTTAGTAAGTATAAAATGTGATATCAAATGAGAGGAGAAACTGCTGAGTTCAAGATCAATTAAGCTTTAAAAGTACAATTTCAAATACTACTAGCGCTATCTGTGTGGAAAGTTGCGTCTATATTTGAAACTCTCGGTTGTGTGGTCACAGTTTTGTAAATTTTATATCTTATTTGAGGTCTAATTATGCAGAAATTCGTATAGCACATAGTATAAAACAAAGTCGCTTTCTCTGTCCCTATATCCCTTTGTATGCTAAAATCTTCAAAACTACGCAACGGATTTTAATGCGGTTTTTTTTAATAGATAGAGTGATTTAAGGGGAAGGTTTGTATGTATGTTCATGTTTAATATTGTAGAGGGTGCAGCGGGAACGGGATCTGACGCCACGCGGGCGGATACATATTAGCGGTACGAAGTTCGCCGGGTCAGTAAGTACAATATAAAAGTAAGTGACACCATTTAGTAAGTAATACAGACACATCATCCTACCTACATTACCCTAACCTATATTACCTGCAAATAAATGCATGCCTGTCTTTCTGTTTTTTCCTCTAACTGTGTATAGGTGATTCTGTTTTTTTTTTAACTCTGGTTTTAGACTGCTCAAAGGATCAAAGATCTTAAGCTGTATACGGACTTCTGAGCCCACTGTGCATCTTAATGTAATTGCAATGTTTTGTTTAGTAAATCTACACAGAAGCCATTGGTCGAGCGAATGTTATCATGTGTACTATTCGCACCATCAGCCATGTCCAGCAGTGAACTGCAATTTGCTGATTGATTGATTTAATTTTTTCTAAATCAGACAAATGTGGAGTATGGAGAAATTGACGCTCAACTGTGATGTGAGATCTAAATAAAGTATTTACTTTTTTAAATCTTTACCGCCTATACCATGGCGAATGTTCTGATGAGCTCTTTCTTACCACACCCTGTCCTTTCCTACACAGGACAACACGTGCAGGGCTTAGATGTCACCCGCATACGGTGCAAACAATTCCACCAAGAACCAAGAGGTTCGGCAACTCTTTTCTTTCCCGCACAAGTCTTGGAACACTTTATGAGCACACACGTTGTCTTTTGTCTACAGTCGTGAGTTCTTTAGGCGGAGCGTGATAAAACATCTGCCGTTACCGTCAAAGTAGGGAAGGCTCTGCCGGAAGCCAGTGTCCAGGGGACCCTATTAACCGATTCCTGCCGGCTTGCTCTGTAAAGGGAAGCCGTGGTATATCAGAATGCCTAAAATGACAACAACATGTATGAGAAATGCTATTGTCATTCTATAAAGCTCGGTTTATAAAGAAAGAGACAAGGCGGGGACATTTGGCAGTAGCGGACAATTTAAGTAACACAACATAAGCCTAGTGTACAATAACATCAATGTCGTGACGCGCGTCACTTTAGTGGCGGGACGTCACCTGGAGGCGCGGACGCAATTCTCCTCTAAAACAAAAACGACGTTATTGCACACTACATAAGGTTTATATTGTGTTACTTAAATTGTCCGCCACGTCATACGTCCCCGCCACGTCTCTTCTGTATAAAACGCGCCTGAGAGGTAAGATTTATTTCCACCGGCTTCCCTCTTGAACATTTTTACCCTTCACCACTGCCGTAGGTTTGCTTTCAGGATCGAGTAATTGAAATCATCTGGCGCAACCAGGAACAACGCTATGATTACAAAGACTGCGGTGGAGCCCCCTCATTATTTATTACCTCCTGCAACCTCTGTGGCATGCTCGCTATCAAATCAGAACATAGGGCCATGCCGCGAAAAGAGTCCCATGTCTTATCAACTACGGCTTCAAAATCATATTTCGATCTGACATTCGAAAGATCAAAATTACGCACCATTTGACGCCATAGATCTTCAACTGGATTCAAATCAAAACTTTTCGATGGCCAATTAATTACCGTTAAATTTTCTTGCTCGTTTAACCAATCATGAACCATGCGTGCACGGTGCACAGTGGTGTTGCCATGCACGAAATAAATATGCTCGTTCGGGTATGCTATTCGCATGGTAGGTAGCATAACCTCTTTTAGTATATCTAAGTAGTCATTACAAGAATATAACCCTACTTCGACTAACTCTCCGGGGCCCATCGTCGACATCCATCCACAGTATTCTAAATCAATATCATCAATAGATCTATTTTTTAAAACAATAGTCTTTCCTAATCTACCGCCAGCTTTTCGCCACAATATCTTACGCCCATCCTTATCCGACTTAAAACACTTTTCGTGGCTAAATATAACAACGTTATTAAACCAATCGAAATCTATATACTGCCTTGCAAAGTTTAATCTATTTTTTCGCTGTACTTCGGATATTGAAACGTCTTTTTTTAATCTTAGGCATTGCATTCCCGCTGCCCGTAAATGGTTGCGAACGGTCTGTAAGGTGACGCCGTGTGCCGCAGCCGTAGTTCGGGTGGACGCGAACGGGTTGGTTGCGTGGGCGGCCACCACGTCTTTATGCAGTTGAGAGGCATCGGTATAAATGTTACTCTTAGGGCCAGGCCGAAGGCGGTCTACAACTCCTGATTTGGCGTAACGACGGACCCAGCGCTGCACAGTCTTCCGCTATAATCAAATAAGGTATAATTAAAATATGGATTTTATAGCATTAGGGTCAATCTCCATTGAAAGAGCAGCGGCGCGCAGCGGGTTTTTGAGGAAAAATGTTAGAAACCATTTCGAATCTTATCTACGGATGCAAAAGATCATAATCATTTGAAGTTGCCCGGCGTCTGCTTGCTGTAATTTCTCTTTCAGTGGGGTTTGATCCTTAATGACTACTGTGTATATACCTCGGGACACATCTTGGACCTGAGTCGTGTGACAAACGAGGCCATGAAGCGCGCGGATTGTCTTTAAATATTCCACGCTTGGTAATTTGAGCCCGTCCACTGTCGTGGCACCCTGTGCTAACTTCAAGAGACACATGCCCGTTTGTACTAAACTCTACTTAGGTTAATCCTTGTAAAGTGACTCCTAAGTCTAAGATAATCTTAACTTTATTTTCAATTGCACCAACATGTTTACGAAAGGGCATTCCTAACTTAAGATAAGCCTAGTAAAGCGAATGAAGGTGTAAATGAACGAATGAATTACCCAATAGTCTATGATAATTGAGCGATTGTCTATGATTTCTTAACGATTTCGTTTGGAGTTTTGGCGCGAGCGCGGGAAAGCGCACATCGTGGTATTATTTTATTTTTCGAAATTGGTGTGAATTCGAGTTTTTATGTGTAAAAATGGTGGATTTTTACACATAACGTCTTGGAGAATTCACACAAGTGTAGGAAAGTGGGATATTACAGTGAATTGTGACATTTCGTGTTCGTTCCAAATCTCCTGGGGGAGCTTTCGGTAAAGTCCCCACAACTTTACTGAAGCAGAAATCATCACTCATCAAAAAAACGAAAGAAACAATCTCGTCTCGTCAGTCAAGTCGCGTTGTATTATTATTTATTTATTTAGTTTAATTTCATGTGTCAAACAGTACATAACAATACCGGACATTGATTGACAACTGTCAAAAAATATGGTTAGGAGATTCTTAAAACGTTATGACTTACTTATTCGGTGTCATAAGAATTAAGATTGACTTAGCGTGTTTAGGAGTATCTTAGGGTTGGTGCAATGCATTTTCTTGTTAAGGGTGTCTTATATATTTTAGGCATCAGGTTAAGATGCTCTTAAGTTTAGTGCAAACGGGCAACAGACACCTAAGATACGTGTACTGCACATTTTAGGTCCAAGGTATATGTCCCGATCCCGCTGAAATTTGGATCCTGTTCCAAATTCAAAATTTATGCACGCCTTACAGAGAAACAGTGACAATTAAATTATTTTTCTCAAACATGCAATGAAATATTGACATTACGTTCCTCTTAATAGGCTGCGAAGTATGACGTTTCAGGCGCGGCTAGGACCAGAGGCCGGCAATGGAATTTCATACAAACCTTGCAGGCCTAGGCCGGCAAAGTCCTCTTTTTTAATTTCGATTTCACATAAATTTGTGGCAAAGGCATCGACACTCTGCCACTATGCGTATTCAAAAAAAAATATATCTTTAATTTTTTTGTTGTTTATTTCGTTGGCATGTTTGAGAAAAGCACTATACATACCTCGGCGGGATATATGGGGTTGCCTGCCTCAGACCTATCCGGCCTCGCTTCGCTCGGCCGTCTATATGTCTTCGGCCGGCAACCCCTTTCATCCCGGCCTCTGTAGTAATGTACTATTCCAAAAAGCTTGTCTAGTACTACATATACATAAAATTATTATTATAACAAATTTCATTAAAAAATTATATAAAAAATTCAAGCTTACCGAGATGTTCAATCTTCTCCCTATTTCACTGATCGAAACGTTTTGCTTGTGCAATAATACTATTGCTGCTCTCACTGAGGTAGTTAGGCGATTCATTTTGTGATATAAAACAAATAGAATTTAATTAATAATAAAAGATTACCTTTTAAAAATAAGCTTTTATTAAATAAAATTGTTGTACTAAAAATATTATTGCGAAAATGTTGTGCTGCAGTGCAATTCTCTAAGCATACAGTGTCGAGCGCAGCGCTGCGACAGGCAACACAATAAAATCAGGACTAGTCCTAGAGTGCCGAGACGAGAACGAGATTACACTCCAATGGATCCAAGGACATAGCGGTTCCCTAGGCAACGACGCAGCCGATGAACTGGCCAGAAGGGAAGCCGAAATAGAGACCTACAGGGTGGAACCCGTAATACCAATATCGGCAAACCAGAAAAGATACTGGCTGAGACATAGAACAAGAAAACTACACGCCGAAATGTGGGCGAAGACGAAGGAATGTCGTCAATCGAGAGAGGTAATGCCATCTATAGACAGACGGCTCTCTAAAAAACTGCTGCGCTTAAATAGGGCGGACCTACGGTTTGTAGTAGGGACCATAACAGGGTACAGTAATCTTAACAAACATTTATGTGTTATAGGTTTAACGGACAGTCCATTATGCCGAGCGTGCATGAGGACTGACGAAACACCGGCCCACGTAGAACAACGGGCGCAACACCTGGGAACACCAGGCAAACTCCGAGAGGCCTGCAACAGACCCGGCAGCCTGGCCGCTTTTTGGAAGGAGCTTGGATGGTTGGAGAAGGGCAGTGGATACACAAACCACACGATCACGCAAAAAGGCCCAACTACAAGGGACCACATGCGGAAAACGAGCCCGCGAAAAAAAGAAGAAGAAGCGCTGCGACAGCCTTGATAGAGATTGTCATTGGTCGATCTCCAGTGACGTCACCCAGTGCGACCAATGACAATCTCTATCAAGGTTGTCGCAGCGCTGTGCTCGACGCTGTATGCTTAGAGAATTCCACAGCTAATTTCAAAACTTTGTAGCGCGCAAATTCTTAAGACTGTTCTTTTGCGTTTAGAAGTCCGTCGTGGATTTATATGCGAAAAATCCGCTTTAAGAGAAATTATTTAAAAAATGTCTACAGTTCTGGCTTCACTAATAAATAAATTTCAAAAAATCTATACCTAACCCAAATGCAAATCAAATCAAATAGTTTATTTGCTAGAATATGGTACAAGAGATTTTACAAAATGCTTTGTTTCCTCACATTCTTCACATTGGTCCAATTGTGAATTTAATTTAGACTGTAACAAACTTTAATATAAAATTTTATATTTCTACCCACAATTAAAGGTAGATTAGGGTGAAATTAACTAAGGGGCAAAATATAGGTATTTTATTCCAATAGAGGTGACATTTAAAAAGCAAATGCTTATTTAAATCAAAAAAACTATTTAACAACTGCATAAGCTTTGAGTATATGAATTTGTCAGTCAAGACAATTAAGTGCGTATAGCTAGAGATAACGTATGAGCAAATCTATTTCAGGAAAAAAAGTCCCTCATTTCGCGTACGTTCCAGCTATTGAACAATCTCCTTGCCGTAGTTTTTCCAAGCGACTACAATGCGGGTTTTTTCAAGAAGGGCTTCAGAGGGATCTAACATGGTCGACAGCGCGAGTGTGACTCATCTGGTGTTGCACACGTCCATGGGCCACAGTAACTTCCCATCTGGTGGCCTGTGTGCCTTCTAAGTGGTATAAAAAAGTTGTAGCTAGATTATTATATATCCTTGCACCAAAATTTGAACCACATCCATCCAAACATCTTCACAAACTTTCACATCTATTATATTAAACAGAACCTTACCTTTCACATCTTTGTGGCTGTTTTTATCTGCCTCTGTTGCTGTATCCGAGTCCATATAACTATCCTCAACCTCTTCTTGGTCTTCCGGCTCAAACTTAATTGTATCTGGCAACACTGCTGTACCATAAGTACCAACAATACCAACGTCACTAATCTCCACATTAAACTCTGGTTTGACAAAAATTTCTGGCAAATGATTTTCATTCTTTGTGCTTAGTGGGTCTTTAGGTTCCGATTCTGTCTTTATATTTATGGGTTTAGTTTTGTCTTCAAAATGTATTGCGATAACTGCTTCTCTATTTTTAACTGGCTTTCTGAGCTTTTCTTGAACAATATCTAAGTCAGGTTCATTTTTTATTACTTCAATTTCCATTTCAATGTTTTCAGATATGATATTATGTCTATCTGATAATTCATTGTTGTCTACTTGTGACACAGTGTTTGCGTTTCCTGTTTCTCGATATTTATCTTTGTCTACTGGCAGTATATGACTTTCATTTACATTTATAAACTCTACGGCATTAGCTCCATTGTTATCTCTCACTCTGTTAATATTTTCATGAACCATTTCTAAGATAGTTTCATTTTTAGTTTTATTTACAGTTTTCATTTTATTTTTTTCGGGAATATTGTTAGATTTGTGTAAGTCTTGATTAATGTCTACTGGTAAAACATAATCAGAGTTATCTTCTCTTAATTTTACTGTCGATGTTGCTGTACTACTATCGGCTAAATTATTTGTTCTTAATTTGCGTAATACTGTTTCCCTCATTAACGGTAAATTAAAACCTAAAGTTGTAGCTTGAAGTAGAGTTTCTGTTAAACCTATGAAGTTTTGTGAGGAAGTCAGTGCTGACATTGACGCAGCATTTGAATTGATAATTCCTAATGCAGTTGATATGTTTTTAAACTTTCTTGAGTTGTCTGATAAATGTTCTGTGTTATCAACTTGGTCAATTCTTTCTATATTGCAATGAAGTGTTTCTGATATCTCTAGATTTGATTTTGTACTTTCTATTTTTTCTAAATGGTTGACCTGAAAATATAAATAGTTATTATTTTATTAACCCCTTACCGCATACAACGCCATATATGGCTTTAAAAGTTTTTTTTTTTTTTCAATTTCTTAAAATGTTGTTTTTTCGCAACCAACGTTGACTCCGTATACATCATTTCTCTGTTTAACGGGACATATTTTTTGTTGTGGATGGTAAGTGCAATCAATCAAAATAAAGGAGGTTATGTGCAGCGTGTCCGACCGGTAGAGTGCAATTATATAGTGCTAATTTTATAAATGAGAAAATAGCAATAAAACGGTAAGTAAAAATCCCTAGAATTTCAAAATACAATGTTGACATATACTCTAATAAGAAATAGTTATCTTTTCGGCATTTTTCGTGTTTTTCGTTTGTTTTCAGGCTTTCTTTTCATATCGCCATATTTGGCTTCGTATGCATATTTGTCAACAACATTATGGGGCATATGTGGCTTCGCATGCATTCAGTAGTTTTTTCTTTTCTTTGCAGCAATGAACCCTTCTCGCTTCTATGGTACTTCCAAGCTTGTAAACTCCATCTAGGCATCAAGATCTACCACTATATTCTGTACGTTCTGATAACGAGGACCATTTCCCCGAGTGGACAAAATGAAGTCGACAAATTTGTCAGAATTGTTCGAAATTCCGTTCGTTTACCAAATGTGGGACATGTAAAGTTAATTTATGTTATATGTAATATATATATAATGATAAAAGAAATTGTTTCAAACATTTACATAAATCATAATTTTATTTTTTAATTAATGTATACGAAGCCATATATGGATCAGCATAATTTCACTAGAATGCATACGATGCCATATATGGATCAGCATAATTTCACTAGAATGCATACGATGCCATATATGGCTTCGTGTAGTAATTTCTAAAATAAGTACACCATATTTTTTTTTCCTATTCAGACTTTTTATATATAAGAAATAAAGATGATTAAAGAAAAAAAATTTTTTTTTAATCATCTCCTTCATAATTCATGCAATAAGGGGTTAAGTGTATGGGATCTTATTGAATGAAATTTCTAAGCATTTTTCATTGCATTCAAATCGATTAAACCACTCAGTGGTTAAAGTATTGCCCCTGTAAGGCAAATATCGCAGGTTCAAACCCCGCCTAGACCAATTCAATATTTTTCCTATCTTAATCGATTTGTATGGGATCTATTAATATCTTCAGAGGCTCAACTAAATAGGGGCGATAATGTTGAATATAACCTTCGTCGATAAACGGTCTATTCAAAACAAAAATATTTTTTCAAATCGGACCACTAATTTATGATCTCTAGTAAAACCCAGGGCAGCAGCAAAGAACTCAAATCATGCAGCGAATGTGACGTCACATGCGTTCAAGCGGGGCTTAAGATTTTTGAGAACTTTAAATGCCACTAAAATCAAAACCACTTAGTATTTTTGAATGAAACAAAAACAAGTGTATTTATATATATAATGACTGAACTGATTTTGCACACCTAGTAATATTCTCCATTCATCATCTGCATCTAGAAGTTATCCTGATAGCAGCCGAGGTCAAGATCCTCCACTTCGCACGATCTTGGGCGTCCATGGTAGTGAGATCATTTGCACGCATGCACCCTCCATGACGTCAAGCCAGGACTTCTTGGGCCTACCCCTTTTACCGGGACCTGGTAGGAGCGCCATTAGCAGCCACGTAGCCTAGCTGTTGCCGTAAAACGTGGCCACACTAGCGAAGGTGAGTCTCTTGCACTTTCTACTGCGACGTCACGGACTTGAAGGCTGCCACGGATACGAGAGTTCCTCACGCCATCTTTACGCGTCACTCCGTACATCCACCGCTGCATTTTCATCTCCGTAACACGCAACTCCTGCTTGGGCTTCTCCGACGGCAGCAACGCCTCATAGCCAAGTAAAAGGACAGGCCTAATAATTATCGTCTTATAGATCTGCCACTTCAACCTGACTGGCATTTTAGGATCGCATGTGATGCCATTTCATTCATGTCATTTCCCGCCACTTGGCCCACGCGGCGGCAATACGTGTCTTGACGTCGTAGTTGATGTCACCAGTTACGTGAAGTATAAATCCCAGGTTAATAATCTGGCCCATGCGCTCAACCAAGTCATCTCTTATCCGACGGGTGTGGGATCTGTTGAGTTTAACGCCTAGTATTCTATCTTCACCATATTTAGCTTCAGAGCACCTTAGTCAAGCGCCTCCTTCCACACTTTCACACGTCGCACCAATCTGCTCCTGTCAGCATCCATCAAAGCAATGTCATCAGCATACCTGAGCAACCACGGAGGCTGCTCTTGTCAGTTTCTAATGTTGTACGACATAGTGTCCAATACCAAGCTGAACAAGTAAGGACTAAGTACAGATCCTTGGTTTACCCCAACAGCGGGGCGAGCCACGGTACTGGAATCACTGTACATGACTCGGATAGTGTCAATCTAAGCTTCTGGGTTTCTTTTGAACCGCAGTCAGTGGCCACGAGATAACCACTAGCCATCCCACCAGAGGAACACGGTTGAACTAGTAATATTCTCCATTGCCTAAGCCATTTTTGAGATCAGCCAAATTAGCAAACCAGACAGACCATAAACTTTAATAAATTGATGTTTTATTGTTAGTATTGTGGAATAAGAGAGCGCGGAAAGGCGTGTAAGTACTGGGCACAACTCGGGGGCACAGGCACCATCGCCGGTATACCGTCCTGCCCACTTGACTTCCGAACATCTAGGGATTTAAGTTCCCACCAGCCCACCCATTGCTTGATTTTTACTTCAGGCACAGAAGCACCACAGCTGGGTAGAATAGGTGGCCCGGCATTCCCATCGTTCATAGTCGAGTTTGACGCAAAGAGATTACCTAAGAGATCGGCTTTCTCCATCGGGTTTTTGCAGCGGCGGGAGACAAGACTGACGGAAGTTTCCCTCGGCAGCTTTGGCGAGCGACCAAAATTCACGGCCGCTCGCCAATTCTACCGATGAACTCGCACTTAACCCTGGCCATTGAGAGAACATTTTTTTACAGGACCTCGAGGCAGCATTTAATTTCCACTTCACTTCAGATATGTTCGGATTCTGATTGGCAAGTACTATGGTCCAAGCCTTAGGTATACGCAGATTGCTTGCAGCCTCTAGCTTTCTGCACGGCCTATTAACCCACGGGCGTTTGCCCGCTCCTGTCGCGATCCA
This sequence comes from Eilema caniola, assembly GCA_949126895.1. Lineage (NCBI taxonomy): Eukaryota > Metazoa > Arthropoda > Insecta > Lepidoptera > Erebidae > Eilema > Eilema caniola. The sequence continues at coordinate 6,735,001 of OX421487.1, forward strand.
GTGGTTAGGAACATAGCATTCCACATTAGGCCTTACTTATGTCCTTATACACTTCCTTAACCTCTTTGATATCGCGTAACAAACATACATAAAAAATATCATAGTGATCGAATTGAGAACCTCCTCGTTTTTTTAAGTCGGTTAAAAAACAGTTAACCTTATTCATTATGAGCTGACCAGCCTTGGCTTCACCTGTGGCATACTTCAACCCCCTAGCACCCCTAAGCCATTATGCGTCACTTAAATGTATAACTTTTCCCGAACATCTCCACCAACACTACTTGAACTTTACAATATTGTTTTAAGGTTCAAATTGACTTTTAAATATGGTATGGTATGGTAACACGGGCTGGTATCCGCAACTCCACGTCATGGCGCGGTTTTTGCGTGAGGGTGGACTTTTAAATATTATTACCAATCATTTGTATGGGAGTTTAGAAAAGTGCGTTTTTATACGCTTTTAATAAAAAATAGAGAACCATACTAGGTTCTCTATAAAAAAGCATGTTTTTTTTAAACTATTATTTATTAGACCTTTATAGGGCAATTTTTAAAAATTTTCTCTGCATAAGAACCACCCTCATACTGCAAGTAATATTCTAAAAAAAGAATGCAGCAACACATTCAGCAATTCATTTTTATATCATAGATGAGTATGAGGTAGGTACTTACCTTTTCTAGTAATATATTGAGGCTGTTCCATACTTGCTCTTTGAACAGAGTAACTGTTTTTAGTATATCATGACACTTGGAGCACACAACTTTAGGGATTTCAGGATTGAGCTGAAAATTACAGAAATTCATAAAAATACAAGCTGTTGACATAGGTCTATCTGTATGGAATAGCAACAGAAATAGTTATTTCTCTAAAATTATCTTATTTCCTTTATATTTATTTCTGTAGGACAGCAACATACACACAGAAATCCATACTAATATTATAAATGCGAAAGTAACTGTGTATGTTACACTTTCACGTCCAAACCACTGAACCGATTGTGATGAAATTTGGTATAGGTATAGATTAGACCTTGAAAAAGGACAAGGGCGGAGCCGCGGGCAAAAGCTAGTGGTACATAAATGTTAATGTATATGCCTTCATCAATTCTGAATAGTAGCATGAGGGTGACACTACTTTTACACTCATCCATAGGCCACTGTAACCACTTTTAAACAGGTGTACTTTTCAGTCGGTATAAAAAAAACTTCACAAGCTGCCCCGACTGTCATTACCTTTCATGTAAACCTGGCTTCCAGTTTCAGACCCACCCTTTCTCAATGTCACATTTATTTGGTCAGTATATTATTGTACTGTGGTAACAAAATAAATATTTCATCAATTCAATCACAAAGTATGTATTAAAATTAAAATTTGTAAACCTGTATAAATATTGTTTTCATCATTTTATAAATTATGCATTGTACAGGAAACTTACATCAGATATCGGAAAAGATTCCAAATATTCTTTATGTGCACAGCTCGCAAGTCTAATAAATGTACCGGATTGTCCCATACAGCAAATACAAAATAATGATTTATTTGTAAAATCTTCTAATAATTCTTCAGAAATAATTCGCGAAGCCAGAGACATTCTCAGATATTAGCCACTTAGGGCATTAAAGCTACACCTACAGAGATATCAATGTTATATCAGTTTACTACATTTAACTAACATAATAAAATATAAAATGTGAAGTTTATGATTATCTCAGTAATGCAAAACACAAAATCACAACAGTCAACAGACTACTAAGGGATAAAAATCACAAATATTTTGTCCATTTCCATTCCATTTCATATTATCTCTACCATAGATGTAGTAATGATCTCTACACATTTTTTTTTTAAATTATTTATTGGGGCTTGGCACAAAGCCATCAGCCTAAACCTTAAATATCTTCAATACAATAGTTTTTCATGACGATGACGATGAGTGATCATTGCATGACGATGTGATGATTTCTGCATCATGTGGGGACTTTACTGAAAGTTCTCCCAGGAGATTTGGAATGAACACGAAATGTCACAATTCACTTCCCATGCTCGCGCCAAAAACTCTCTCTCTATGCTCTCTACACAATAAAATTGTCATCTACTTTCTTTCTCTAAGATAGATTGTCTTAACCATTCTGTCATGACTTCATGAGCCACAATAACAATGAGCGTAAGTATATCAACTTATTTTTATGGTATCTTCCTTGACTGGGTGCTTTTACTATTTAGTATCACACGACACGATATGTGTTCTATGTATGTACTCAGAAGGATTCTCTTTTCAGAAAAGTCACGAATTGTTATGAAACTCAGGAAAGATGTTTATATAACGAAATCTTAATTACTTTATTCAGCCCAATACATAATAATCTATGATTCAGCCTGAGACGCCTGAGTATTTAGATAAGTCGGTTTCGTTCGCTTAGATTTATTCTATTGAAGAACTAAAATAGTGAGACAGATATTTTGTTTTTGTTTCTTGATAAAAGCAATACCTAGCCCTAGCCTAATGGAATCCTTAAGTTAACAATTGTAGAATTCCTAATTCTTAATAGAATTTCTAAGAATTAAAAGGTGAAAGTGCAAATCACGCTTGATAGCACAACAAAAGCCAATAATAACTTTCAACGAATAAATGAAACGGAACGACATGAGAAATTATAAACGTCAAAATTATTTTATTTTCTTTTCATGTTATTTTCGTATACAAGTAGTGCATGTCGAATAACTTTGAGAACTATTGTTTACTACAATCGTTTTGATGAAGCTTGCATAAAAATATTCAATTTACATTAAGTATTGCTCAATTTGTGTTACAAAGTACCTATGCTGTAGTTGGACAACGATATTAAAATTAAACTTGAACTAAATTGTGTTTGTGTTGACAATATGCTATAGGCATTGTGGGATTATTTCCATTTACCTCAAGCGAGGTAAGTTATTGAATTTTAATTGGCTTGAAGGCTGTCTCTGACGATTCAGTGTGGAGTTACAGTAAATTGACGCAATAACACAATTTTCTACATTCTATGTAACATTTCCATTTTGTTTCCATTGTTTTAACTTTTTTAGCTAAACATCCGTAGATAAAAAAAAACTCATAAATAGCTATGAATTTTTGTAATAGAAGTTATGTAGCTTAAATCAAGATAGACAAAATATTTGTAATAAGCAGCAATTTATGAAGACCGATATTGTATTAAAATTTTGTAAAAAAATCAGTTGAACAATTTCAACTTTTTTAATGTACAGTACATAGCCATCATCTGACTGTCTCAATTATTAGGGGTCGCTTAAATGTCATTTTCCATATGGAGGAGAATTATATGTTTCAGGGACCCCTAATAACCTGCTCAGATGCCATTTCCTCAGTTACTCCCTTTTTTTCATATTCTCTTTCACACACTCAACACATAGTTTACACCTAGTGTAAGTCATATGATTAGTATACATAAATTTACTTATTTTTTTTATATGACCAGCTTTTTATGACTATATTATGCAAATAAATAAATGAAAAGTATTATTACATTTAGATATCTGTGATGTGGTAGGTATATGTAGGCGCTATATGTAGATACATCCATATTTCACTTCATTTTTCAATATTGGTTAAGAAGGAGAAGTCCTAATTTTTCCAGCCATCAGCTTTGAGCCGTTTGCCAACTCAGTTAAAAAATTTGATAGCAGGCAGGACCCATTTGCCAATTATAAACTGAAAGGAAATGAACATATCATGCTATTATTTGTTTGAATCTTTTTAGTAGTTGCAATAATTTTATTTTAATTATTGTGTGTACAGGAGATTATACTAAGTTTATTTTTTAATGAGGACACTGAGAGTAATAGCCAGACAAATATACAAAGAAACCCTGATTTATAATTAAATGCAGATAGATTGTATTCCATACAACTAATATATTATTGGAAATCAATTACCATAGGAAAAATTTTGAATTGGGCAGAGTATTATAAAATCAATGTTTGAAAATGATTGTAAAGTCATTCATTGGTTCCGATAGTTCCTAGGAGTGACGGTGGATGGCTCCACACAGGGACAATGTTGATGTTGCTGGACAGGTGATCAGGCCCGAGTGTGCTAATGCACTATGGTAGCACATCAGACGCTGGCATCTATTTGTGTTAGTGTATATGATATCCATTGTAACAAGCCCTAGATGTGGGGTCTATTAGACACACACCAAGGTTTATTTGGACAACTGCTAGCATAATATAGCAATGACATTGCAAAGTATTTACTACAATTGACGAAGGTCACTCGTTAGCACACAAATGGATGAATACTATTGCTCAATACATTATATTTATTTGAGTAGTTGATAGCATTGTGTGGGCAGAAGCCATATTATCAATTTCTCATGTGTGTGTAAGTTTTTCAAACTGCGATATGTTATATTAGAGTCAAGTTATACCTATTATTTGTATATTATGCCTGCCTTTCTTTAATGATCAATGTATATAAACATGTCTCTTGATCCTACTACATCCAGACTTGTAACTAGGTCTCAATTACATGCTACAGGCTACAGCTTTGGGAGTAGAAGCTGTAGAAGGTACTGTTCACATCCAATCCAAAAAAAAGACGGGTTGCACTCTGGGAGTGCCGGCAGAAGTGAAAACATTTTCTTTTTTTCTTTCTTCGTTATATACATAGAAAAAGATAAAAATGAACATACCATACCATACCTATAATATAGCGCTAATCATAGAACCTATCACTTATTTTCTGCAAATTTTCTGTCAGAAGAAATTAATAAATTACAAAAAGAAATAATAATCACAAAAAGTAATAAATTACAGAAAGAAAAAATAATCATAAAAAGTAATAAATTACAAAAATAAAAAATATAAAGTTTCAGAAGGCCAGGTGGTTTGAACCCGATACTATCTGAAACTATTAGGACTTACAGTCGAAGTGCTTACCGTTTAAGCTACGACGCTATCTATCGTAACTTACAAAATAGATAGTCTGTACCTAATCTTGTATGACGTCAGTCGTCAGTTACGGTTCAAAGGAAAAACTAATCCTGACGCTTCCTTAACATTTTACACCCATCCAACGCCGCTAAAGAAGTTTTCACTTCAAAAATGCAATTTATTCTACTTCTATTAACGCCTACAATAAACCAAGGCCAAGCCTACTGTGAAAACGTGAGGGTGAGCCCATCAGAATGCTCAGTTACTATACCAAATTTCTTAAAAATCAGTTCAGTGACATTACTGTGAAAGACAGACAAACAGACACACACATACACTTTCCCATTCATAATATTAGTATGGATAATCTAATGTTGGTGTACAATATGGAGTTGTCTATCTTACTATCTAAATACAGCCAATCGTAAAGAGCATATTCATTTTATTATTCAAATTGTGCTCTATTTCGTATGCCATTATTATAAATTACTAGACTGTTTATACTGGAGATTGATGGCACTTGGTGGAATCTACTACACATATTGAATAATGTAATCACTTGTACTGACATCTACATATCTGATTAATTATTTATTAATTTGACTGACATTTTATATATTATGACTCATGTTGTGTAGTACCATTAAGCATATTATTATTCCATTTGACATCTTTAATTTGACAATTCCTTTAATTTAATTCAATTATAATTTTAACATTTAATCATCTGACATTTACCTTTAATACAACTAGCGCTATACCTATAATGTATTTATTAATTTTTAAACATAATAACTTTTAAGGAAATTCAAACATTATTTCCCCAAATGTTGGGAAAAAAACTGAACCTGGTATGCACATTTTTAAAACTACCCACATATAAAAAATGTAGTATTTAGAATTATAATTGGTAAAAATTATTGTAACCGGTCAGGTTAAAAATAAAAACCAAATAAAGTGTGGAAACAGTACAAGTGATTACATTATTCAATATAAATTACTAGCTTTTGCCCGCGGCTCCGCCCGCGTGGATATAACCGCTCGACCGATTTTGTTCAAACTTCAGGTAAACCATCCACTATACTCCGCACGCCGAATGATGATCCTATGACGTTTCAACTGACAGTTGTATTAGTTATGCGAAACAATTTCGATAAAATACTGTTTTTTGAGGCAAATGTCATGTCATTCAGCCAGGTCATTCAACATTATAGGCAATATTTATTTATTTTGAAAAAAAAAAGACTACGCGCATTGATGGACATAAAACACTAGATAAAAAAGTAACAGCCTTATTATATTTTATTTTACTATACTTTAATTTTTATTCAAATTGCATAATTTAAAGAATTTAAAATTCTTTTTGAATTGAATTTTAAAGAATTCATAATTAGCTGGCAATTATTATTAAAATTATTTAAAAGGAGGCCATAGACCTACCGTATTTTTTTAATTCAGTCATGTCATGTCTTGTCAGTCTGTTTTGTCTTCTTGTCACACCGCATCACATCGCGTCATACGAGTGCTCTAACGCCTTGTATGCGCCACGTCTTTCTTTGTTAGCTGAGTTTTGTTTCTGTTTTCGCTGTTTTGTGTTATTTGTTGATTTTCTGTTACCTGTTTGTTGATTTTCGGTTTTGCAAAATGCCGAAAAGACAGCGGAAAACTGTTCTCAACAGTGAAGTTCGCGAGTTTGTAGTTCGTTTGCGAGACTATTTTGCTCGTGAACAACAAAATGGCGGACCCTTGTTACCGCTTGACAATGTTCGCGATCGTGTAGCCGATGCTCTAGGAATCGGAAAGGCTACTGTTTCTCGAATAACAAAGGAAAAATTTGGGGAGTCGTCCATGGAGGACAATAAACTATTAACACCAAAGAAGAAAAAGAAAAGGTTATGTCATATAACAGAACCTGATGAATTTGATTTAGATGCTATACGCAATCATATTTATGGTTACTACCTACGAGGTGAACTACCGACCAGCCAGAAGTTATTATCTCTTCATTAAAGGCCAGCGCTTAATCATTTGCCACGCTAGTACAGCTACAGGTTTTGTGCCGAATTGCCTGTGGGCTTTTAAGTCAGTGAAAACAACGGAGTACCACGAGGAAATGAATTTCGAAAACTTTAAGACATGGTTTATAAAACTATTAGAAAATTTGAATGAGCCTCACTATATTTTAATGGACAATGCTTCAATCACTCAGTTCAAATTAACAAACCCCCCAGCAGCAATAACAAAAAAGCTGAAATTATAGAGTGGTTACACGGCAATGGTGTGGAAACTGACAGTCAGATGTTAAAAAAAGAGTTGGTTAGACTGTTGAACTTTCACAAACAACAGACGCACCCATTATATTTTTTGGATGAATTGGCCAAATCAAATGGACACACGGTAATTCGGTTACCACCCTATCACTGCCAATATAATGCAATCGAGTTGATATGGGCGCAGTTCAAAGGTATCTATATTTTTTATTTATATAATATTATGTATATGCATATATTTCTAAAAATAATTACTAAATGTACAAATATTTTCAGGTCATGCAGCTAGGCATAACACAACTCCGCCATTCACGGCAAATAAAATGATGGTTTTATTGGAAGAAGCTTGCGCTCAAGTGACAGCTGACGATTGGCGAAAAGTGGTCGAAAGAACGAAGAAAGTTTGCTTACAAGACTGGGATCGAGATGTACAATACGACAATATCATTGACCAACCGTTAATAATAAACGTCACGGATAGCTGCAGTTCAGACTCAAATTTTGAAGATCCGATTGACCCTGTATCAGATTCAGATTGATATAAATAAAATACAAACTCAAAGCATTTGTTTTATATTTCCAACAAATTATCGATATTTCGTTTATCGATGTATTCCTTCTTAGTCGATAACAGCTTGATGACGTAACTTTTGCAGCACGTACCATGTACATTTGCATTGAGTTTTTTTCTATTATTTCCGAACATTACGTAATAATTTCTTAATATTCATTTTTATAATTTACAATTGTACACAATTATGATTTTTTCGTCTTTTTAATGGACCTCTAAAGGATTTGATGTGATAGGACGTCAGTACAATGTTAAGCGCTAACGAACTGTCATCATTCAGCGTGCGGATTATAAATAGTCCGAACAAAGCCTAAAAATTTGGTTTGTATAGGTGAGCCCGTTCTTGAGTTATAAAATTACAACAAAAATGGCATTGATTATTATAATAATACTAGCTGTCGCCCGCGGCTCCGCCCGTGTGGATGTCGGTTATCGCGAATCGGGGTATGAAAAATAGATGTTGGCCGATTCTCAGACCTACCCGATATGCCCACAAAATTTCATGAGAATCGGTCGAGCCGTTTCGGAGGAGTTTGACAACTAAAACTGTGACACGAGAATTTTATATATTAGATGTACAGATGAAAAAAAGCGGCTTACGATTTATGACGTATTAAAAAAAAACTACTTACTAGATCACGTTCAAGCCAATTTTCGGTGGAAGTTTACATCGTAATGTACCAGTGCCGGATTAAGCCAGCGCGGGGCCTGTAGCAAATTCGGCCAAGGGGCCCTTGGTTTGCTTTAGGTTCTTAAGTTTATGGTATGAAACTCAAATGAGAGAATAAAACGGAACATGTGTGTGCGTGAGTGGCTATGTAGGAACGTGTATACCTATCTGTGTGTAATGATTAATGATACTAGTTTAAAAATAAACTCCCTATATTATTTATTACTTTTATATATCAAGTTGGTTGAGCCTTTAAAACTTTGGGTTATAAAGTAGTGACTGGACTGGGACTGAGAAATAGTGAGTGGACTAATAATGAAAGTCACATACGAATAATTTAATTTAAAAGACTTTGACACTTGTATCTAGGCCACAAACATTGTCGATAGTTTCGAGCACGTCACTACGCACTCAAAGCATTATTTGACCATTAGACATTTACAGGAGTTTTGACGCGAGCGCGGGAAAAGCGCACATCGCTGTATTATTTTATTTTTCGAAATTGGTGTGAATTCGAGTTTTATGTGTAAAAATGCTGGATTTTTAGACATAACGTCTTGGACAATTCACACAAGTGTAGGAAAATGGGATATTACAGTGAATTGTGACATTTCGTGTTCGTTCCAAATCTACTGGGGGAGCTTTAGCAAGCATAAATCATCACTCATTGTCATCGTCATGGCAATCACCACTCATCGTCATCGTCATGGCAATCATCACTCATCGTCATCGTCATGCAAGTGAAGTGAATAAACAAAACTAAATAAAGACATGGCTTAAAGGCCTTGTAACTAAGCCAAAAAACTTATAAAAAAAAAAGACATTTACAGGTGTCAATTTACTATCTGAATTAAAAAAACGGACGGTGGCCTGCCTAGTCGGCTTACGGCGGGACACGGCCGCCTGTCGGTAGGACTGGGCTGTCTGTCAACATGCCACAGCTTGCCCGGTGAACCACGGCCAGCTCCTTGGCGAGGGCCTCGCTCATGGCAGTGATTTTCACTATGAGCCCGAGATGTAAAGCCTGCTCAAGGCTCGGGGATCCCGTCTAGGACTGGTCCAGCTGCTTAAGGTACCCAACCAGCAGCCCGGACTTTTCGCATAGGTTCAGCGCCGGCTCTTCCCAGACAGAATGTCAACGACTTCACCTCAGTCCCCCACGGAGAAGGGGCCTGGGGAGCCTCCCGCTTACCACCCCGCGGTCTTCGGTAGCCTCGGAGGCTGATGGCTAACAGTTTGTAACTGCCACCGGAGACCGATTCGGGGCTGCAGAGATTTTAGTCTGTACCCCAGGCAGTACCGCCTTTCCTCTCCCGCCGGTGGCCTCGGACCTCTACTTCGACACAGACACGATTGCGGACGCAACCTCCGCGTCGGGTAGCGCGACTTCTCTGCTATTTGTTTCCAGATTTCGAGCTCGGTGCGGTGCTAATAGAGGTTTACTTCTCGCGGATCTGAATATTCGCCGATCCATTACGGCCGGGACAGATGGAGTCTGCTCCAGACCGTGTCTGTCCGCTCTTGGAAGTATTTTTTTTAAGAAATGTTGTCTTTTTGTAGCCCACTAGGAGCCAGAGTGTCTGACAAGGATCGAGCTTACGGCTTGAACAAACGCTGGTCTGTATCAGACCATATCTCTCACTTCTGGACGAAACCAGAAGCAGAGAACCCATACACCACAGTCTGCCCTTCACCACGCAATCTGAGGGACACGTAAAGAGCCTCCTAGCGACCGTAGCAGTAGCTGGGTCGCTCCCACCTTATCAGAAAGGATCGTTTGAATTTCTCCTCACAGAGCTTGCAGGCCCGCCATCCCAGAATCCCTCGCGCAATGAGGTCAACTGTTGGGTTTTTGTAAGTAATAATACATAATCATCGAAAATATCTATTTTTAATAGTTTATTTCAATATTTTTTTGAGATAATCCATTTGTATTGAAGTTCATTTTTGGTAATAAATATTTCATAACGAAAAACTTTATTTTCTTTCGACTCCGTGGACAGAATTTGAAGCGCTCCGGTTTATAGTTGTTGATATGTGGCACAAAATGCACTATGTGTACATTTTGGGCAGTCCTTGGTCCAACTCCCATACATAGATTAACAATGTCCTCATTTCAGTAAATGACATCCATGATACTTGGGAAAGAACTATTTGAGCCCATGAGAGAGTTTTACGGTCAAACAGGCGTTGGTGCGCGGGGCCCCCCAATTCGCGGGGCCCGTAGCATTTGCTACTTCTGCTATGTGGCTAATCCGGCACTGTAATGTACATCATATATTTTTTTTAGTTTCGGAAAAAAGTGGCTGTGACATACGGACGGACAGACAGACAGAGATGACGAATCTATACGGTTCCGTTTTTTTCCATTTGGCTACGGAACCCTAAAAATTAGCTATTTATTTATAAAAACTTTTTTTCACCAACACTAATAATAATTTAAGTAATTATTTCCCGCGTGAAAATGTCCGGATGTACCTTCGCGTTGAGGGCATGTACCTATAGCAGAATTTAAAAAATAAAATTCAGATTTTTTAAATTATTTTTTCAAAAAGAAGTCTTTATCAATCATTCAATGAATCACTTTGGCCTATCGCAATCCACTGCACGAACAACTATCGTAATCGTATCGTAGCATTGCCATTGGCCGGCTTCACACACACGCAGGTTTACAGTAGGCAGCCGGCCAATCGCAATGCTCCATTCTCTGCATACGTTTAACATACGATTACTCTAGTTGTTCGTGCTAGGGGTACTGTAGATAGGCCTCTCTCAATCTACTGATTCCATGCTGGCCAGATGGATTGGTACAGGGTTTTATTTTGAGTTTTCCTTCTCTCGCAGTGATATCGTCTGCGGCGAATGGTTCCGTTAGTCACCTCTTACGACACCCTCCGGATGAGATGGGGTGGTGATATTGTGTTCTGCCTCCGTCACCACACGCATCGTTTTTATCAATGTTATGCCAATTATACAGGCTGATATAAACGAAATGGACAGTGTTCCGTACCGTGTCTTTGAGGGCGGAACATTCAAGATGAATCATATTATTTACAATTACCATTACGATGTACAAATATTTTCATTTCGTTGTATATACATATTAATTAAAAGGCACTTTCTAACGAAAGTGTTAATTCTTTATTTTTATGAAGAAAGTAGAACAGAGTTTATAATATTACGCCAAATGTTTACAAAAAAATATATAAGAACAATTGTAACGTTAAAATTCCAGTTTATTTTAATGAATGCGTTTATTTTCAATACCTATAACAAAAAACAATTTTTGTCTGTCAGTCTATTTGTTTTTAACGGGCAATCTTCGAAACGGCCGATTATGACGGAATTTTATTATAGATAGCTGATGTTATAAGGCGTAACTTGGCTATGGCTACTTTAATTTTCGAAGAACTATTACGGTTCTGGTCAACCTATGCGCGTTTAGCGTAAACTGTGATTAGGCTTTTCTTTCTGTATGGATCTAGCTATTGGGTAATTGACGCGCCTCGGCCATCGAGTCATCGTACCGCGCCACCACTAATTCTACGGCTACATTACCTTATCATCTACCGGGCTGTTACCGCAATAATTATGGTATTAAAACCGTCTAAATTACTGCGAGAAATGATGTAAATACACAATCGAGATAAATGGACGATAAATTGTGGTTACACCAAGGTGTTGTTGAAATTATGGTGATAATTATTGGCATATCATGGCAGTGTAACTGTAACATAAAGAGATCTAAAAACCCCGCACTAGTAGACTGAGTACAGTACACTGTCAAGAAGTTCGCCGGTTATTATAACGAACATAATATTTTTGCTGCTATTAGTTATATTAAAATTAAAATACTGGCAGTGGAGTTACTTGAAGAAGGTCAAACAGCATTCTTTAATATTGTTTAGTTCTTCAAACCTTCAAGGTTACCTACTTGCGCTATTATTATTATTCCACTTAATTTTACATATTTTAAATACTTATATTTCATTTTAAATACATTTATAAAACATTGAATATATTTATTTTAGCCCAGGAATAGGTTCCCATGGGATGCGGGATAATCCACACGGGCAAAGTCGCGGGCACCAACTCGTATTCTTATAAAAACTACCGAATCAATTTTGGCAAAACTATGTTCAGTACCTTGCACTCGTCCGCATTGTAGAACCCGAAGACAAACTGGTTAGCCTATTTTGGTTCTAGATAGCGTTGTGTAGAATGTCCTATATTTACACTAGGTGTTACAATCTTTGCTCTAAACATCTTTTACATACAAAAATTCATTGGAAATAATGTACCAACTAAACTCAATCATCCTTAACGTTTATTTATGCACCTCGTATATTTTTAAATTACTAAATTAAAATATTGAATAAGCCAGTTATACACTTGTACTATTCCACAGTATGTAAAAAAATACTGTGGAACTACAAGTGTCTTATTTAATATGTAAAGCAAGTTCCACCTAGTACCATCGATCGACAATAGGTACACAGATAAACAGTCTAATTAAATTCCGGTTTTCTTTTCATTTTCAGAAACCATAGTACTAAAATGGACATGGTACAAAATTCGAAGAAGAACCGAGATGGTATGAACAATGAGGTTTCCTCAACATCGAGCGATGATAACCACGAGCCAGTGAAACGCTACGCGAAATACAAGAAAAATTATAACGACACAGCCATGTCAGATACCGAATTCGAACCTCGATCGAGGAACATGCAAGCGAGAAATCACTACAAAAGCATGGGCAACTTGAACGAGAACTATCGAGACTTTTCAACAATACAAAACAGTATTAGCAACATCGATTTGAGTTTGCATTCTCACGATATTAAGAAATTCGAAGCGCTGCAAATTCCTATAGTTGGTTACGAAATTATGGAGGAAAGAGCAAGATTTACGATATACAAGTTGAAAGTTGAAGATGACAACCGAGACCAATCTTGGCTAGTATTCCGGAGATATACGGATTTCGTTCGACTGTATTCTAGAATAAAAGCTGAACAACCTAACGTGAATTTACCGTTACCAGGCAAAAGATGGTTCAGGGATAACTTTGAACCAGCGTTTTTAGAAGACAGAGTAAGGGGGCTTCAGATCTTCGTCAACGCGATTCTCAGTAAGTTGCCTAACCACCCTGTTATTAGAGAGTTTTTCTGCCTAGATGAACCTCCACAGGTATTTAGTTATCAGCCTGAAGTCCAAGCTGTGTATGGAGCGCTAGAAGATTCTATAACTACCCTCAAAATGCAGCTGAAACAGAAAGATGCAACTATAATGCATTTGCAGAAGCGACTTGCGGAGTTAGAAGCGAAAGCTAAGAACTGTAGTAACTGCAGTACAAATTTTAATGTTTCGTAGATTTTTTTTTTCGATTAGTTCGATTTCGTAGTTTTTGTACAAATTTTCGAATCTTAGTTTGATAAGAATTATTAACGTCATTATAACAATAAGGGCAAAGGCCTATTCTTGCTCAAACTGGAGCCATCCTATATGGAAGTACGGTCAACAATATGGTAAATTACCAAAAATATAATAGTCTGTAGCACTGAGTGATGGACACAGCATGTAGCAGGACTGCAACAGATGTTATGTGACATTTTCGTGATCATAACAATAATTTTAAACTGGGTTAATCTATACTACCACATGTCATCCATATTCATTTATACTATGATATTGTAAATATCTACCTATAAATTTGAACTCTGAGTTCTTACAGAAGGTTATTAATTTCTGTAATTGTGCTTGTTGGTGACTGTTCCACCCTTTCAAATGCGGCCAAAATAACCGTTGTTTTGTTATCATAGCTTGTATAAGACCTGATATATATTCAACGGATGTTTTTTTCATAACGCGGGTAAATCAGAAACTTCTCTTGAACCTTTTAGCTTACTTAAAGGTTTCGAACGAGTGAGTTTTATTATCCCTATCGTTGTAAATGTGTCTCAGACGGGTCGCATACCTGTTGGCAATCTCAATTGTACCTAAGACTTGATCTCTACCAAAATTCTCGAATATTATAATACTTTTCACAGAAAATAAAAGGAACATTGGTATTATACATCAGACACAGTCACGACTCTTTTCCTTTGGGTTAGGCAGAGCAAGGGTATTATATTTATAAGAAATATTTAATGGTACTGTTCTAAACATGGAATTTATACTCAAAGTGAAATGCCCCACATGTATCGACACTCATTTATAATTCGCGAAGCGACTATTGATATTTACTGTAGGTTGGTTTTCTGTTGAATTTACCTATACCTACAAGGCAAAAACAGAGAGGAGGTATCGTTATTTGTATTCACTATAAAATAACGCGTTTCCCTATGAAATAATCCATGACAGTACGGGAGTGAGGGTGTGTTCTTTATTTTATATCTAGCCGTCAGTATCTAAATTACATACATTTAATTCAGAGTTGTTCTCTCTAGAAAATTATACCTACAGAGCAAAAACAGAGAGGAGGAATTGTAATTAGGTTTCGATTCGGAAGAACTTGTGACACAGCCGGTGTCACGATGTGTCCTTTCTTTTCAACTTAGCTGCCAATAGCAAAATTTCACACTTTTGCTTTAGATTTGCTCTCTGTTGGGAATTATACCTACAGAGCAAAAATAGAGAGGAGGTGTTGTTAATAGTTGCGAGGGCGATGGCATATTATTTGTGGCTGCGTGTTCAATATTGACTTTTTCGCAAACAATGGACATTTTGCACGTAAATACCAATTTTCATTATTTTTTTATTACGAACTACGAATCCAAGAAATTATCAAGGTATTTCCGTCCAATTGAGCAGTCCGACTGGGGAAGTACCTACCTCCGCCCTTCAGAATATCGCGGCCCGGCGGCGAGGCCCCGATAACCACATTCCATCAGGTGGGACATTTGCTTGTCTGCCAACTCAGTTGTATAAAAAAGCTATCAAAATTAGTTCGGCCATTCGATTTGTAACTAACACGATTTTTGACTTTCTGTTATGTATAGATTACCGGCCAATAGAAAAATTACTCACTTTATTCCATGTCCATGTGATTACGTAGCATTTTCCAATTTCATTAAACAAAAAAGTGTTCACACAAAGGCTTATTAAATAATCTTAAAGACACATAAGCCCACAAATAATCTGTCGGTATTGTTCACTCCTGATTGCATTACCTGTCAATCTAATTGAAAATCTTTGTTTTGATGATAAGTGCCATGTTTGATAAACACAAACAGCTGGTATTAAGCATAAATATATCGAAAAGGCTTTCAAAACGCCATTATTTTTTTAGTATAATAATGAGCATGCATATTTTTTACACTTTTTTCAAGTCACCTAGATAGCGGACTAGTACACGGCCCACATGATGGCTTATGGACGAATGCAACGCCAGTGGCGTCACACTCCTGCTGCTGAACTTGTAAGATCCTTCTAATGCCCTTGAAGAACCCCATATTGCAGTCGCTTGGAAAAACCACAGCAGCGAGTTCGTTCTACAGTTTTTAAAGTTCTTTAAGGAGACCTTTAGAAGGTTTTACAGGTTCGGCAGTATAAGTGTGACACCCTTTCTTTATCGTGCGGGATATCCCCACGGATGCCACCCCCGCCGGAGCCGGAGGGGGAGGTTATGTCGAAATCGAACCGACTAGACCGCACGCCGTCTGTGGGTCGCAGAGCAATGCCGAAGGTGAGATAGCTATAAAGCCTCGCACCCCGGCTGACAACCGCCGCTTATCAGATGGGCCGTGTATTTATCTGCCACTTTAGTGGTATAAAAAATAATTACATCGATTCATCTGTTTTATTGTTTGGATAGGGATGTTATCTATTGATTACTCAATTATCAATGTTATTAGTTGTATATATTTCGAACTTCATTGTTGTAATCTAGACGTATCTGATAAGATTGTTTTATTAATTTATAACAATAGAATGCTCCCACCTTAGACCATATACTGTATAAACACAGCTTTGCTAAGAAAATACGTCGCAAAAGAAAAATTGTTCTTTAAACTTTCAATGTATGCACTGTATGGGATGTATGTATATGTCAAATTTACACTAAAGTAGTACACGTTTTTATGCTGTTTTGAAATTACAGTTGCGGCGTCTTTAGAGTTTGTATATGTATAGTCTAAGGCTATCTATTATGTCACAGTCGACATGTAAACAGTTTAAAAGTGTATAATGTTGTGTGTAATGTTGAATTTAGAATCAAATTCTGTTTCTCGAATGGCAATAATGAATGGTGCAAAGTGTAAGACCTTCTAACCTAACCTATCCAAGTCGGATTGCGTAACTTTCTCAATAAACCTATCACTAATTTTCTGTGAATACACCTCTGCTACCCCCTCGGGGATTTACAGGTATGAGTATATGTATGTAGTTTTCTGTCTTATTTCGGGGTGGTGCCCCATCTTACGAATGGCCTAAGCATTAGCCAGCCAGGTTATTAAATGTTGTAATAACGTAACGGCCGTTCATTGGATGGCGCCGTTTAGTTAACAGCCTAGGCAGTTAATTAAACGAATGATTGAGCTAGTTGGTGGCGACATGTAAAAGGTATACATAAATTTTCAATAGGACAATCTCATTACAACACCTCCTCTCTGTATGCACTCGTATAAAGTCAAAACAATTTAACGAGTACAGTAATCGACAAAACATATTACGTTTTACTTGTAATGTGTGCACAAAAACTTGTAAAATATTCAGAAATATTAGCCTCAAATATTTTATTCGAGCTTATGTCATTTCTGAATCCATAATGATATTATTTGTTTTGAAATCATCCGTCGTTGACTGTACCAAATAATGTAGTTTATTATCGTCAGGTGCAAATGAATTTAGAATTAAAACTCTAATGTATTATTTCAGTGTATTCTCATTTAGTTTTAAGTTGTTTTGTATTCAAAGGTGCTTTTTGTCACTAAATGTAATTTTGCATTTAAACATTATAATAATAAGGTACAAAGTTGTTTGCCGCCGAGGCAACTTTGCCTTTAGAAAATGTATACAAATAAATACTTTGCCCGGGCAATCGATGTGCGTAAAAATATCTTTACTGATTGAGTAATTAAATCTGTTTGGTTTGCTTGATAATTTTAAATATGCTAATATTTTCATTTTTTGTCGAACATGAATTAAAAACACTTACTTGTAGCAAATATTGTTGAGTGTTTTAAACATTAAGTCAAAGCTGTGAGGCAAGTTTTCTTTAGAAGACGAGTCACAGAATTTCTTTTCTGGCGAGGTGATGACACATTGATGAGCCAAAAATTACACAAAGAATACAAGATTGTAACTGTATTTTTGACGAAATATTTACAAATAAAAATAAGGATATTAATGGGCATTGAAATTGATTGTGAAACGACTTTGCCCGCAGCTGAATATTGTAACGAAATCCGTTCATTAGAAGATAATTAATAAATGAAATGTAGTTAATATATATAAGAAAAAATATATCTTTGTCAACTAACATAGTACAAATATTATAATACAATAGCTTTATATCAATTTAATAAAATGTATTGTGTGTTCAAGAATCAATGGACTGCTCTTGATAGGGTCAAACTAACGGAAAATGCCGTTAATTATCGCGATGATATACGCTTAACGTAAGTGTAGCTACGAATAAAGGCAGTAATTAGAAAAGAAAAAAGAAATTTTAGTGAAAATGTTATGAATTTAAACTTCATTTGATTAGGTACTTATATAAGGGTAAACAACATTCTAGCGACTTTTTTTATAAAAACACACATTAAACAAATAAACCAGGCTAACTAACTGACCAATTAGTGGTTCAATTTCGGTTTTTAGTAATATACTAGCTGTTGCCCGCGGCTCCGCCCGCGTGGATGTCCGTTTTCCTGAATTTTCTTTGCTATAAACCTCACGGAGCCCGAGACCTTTCCAACGAATGCAAAACCGTGGAAATCGGTTCGTGCGTTCTGGAGTTATAGCGTCAGGAAGGAAAACCCGACTTATTTTTATATAGTAGATAAAATAAAAATAAAATAATACATTAAAAAAAATATTAAAAATAAAAGTCCCGAGTGATGTTGGAAAGATCGAAACAAGCTTTATAGCAGGCGGTACCCATTAATTTTCATCGGGTTTGAGATTTGCATATGGGTACCGCCTGTTATAAAGCTTGTTTCGATTTTATCAGCATCAGTCGGGTTTTTGTTTTTTAATAATTTATTTAATTTTATACTTTTTAGTTCTGAATTATATTTTTTTTGTAATCTTCTTTTAATGTTCTTCATTTTGATATCCCACTCGATAAATATGTGTGATGTTTTTACCAAAATCCACCGTTTTTGTTTTTTTTTTGGATTTTGATATGCCCAGTGTCACTCTCACAGTAAATACGAATCTAACGACACCTCTCAAGCTAAAATCCATCGATACGTTCAGGCTGCAGAGCGTGCCAAACAATTATACATCATACATAGTCTCGAAAAACATAACCCTCCTTCTGGCGCAGTCGGGTGAAGACACATCCAAGAGTTTACGTTTATTCAAGTACCTAACCAAATTGAGTATAGACCCCCGAACTAGCGGTCTTTGCAATTACTAATTATTATTACTAAAGAGCAGCCAACGCAAGGAATCTAATTAATTCAATTTTGTAGAGATGTAAGAATAGGTCATGGATTTCTGTGATAAAAACTAACACTGTTGTTTATATTAATGTGTTAAAACTATTAAGCAATATACTAAGTGCCTTGGTTTTGAACAATGGGACAGTTTTATGTAGAACTAATGTTTGAAGTATACAGGTTGTGGTTTAAAAATGTATTTTTAGGAAACAGTAGGGTAATGATGAAGACATTGACTGCAGATATTTATCCAGTGACAATAAATTTATATACTACAATCTACATTATTATATAATCTTCTTAGATTTAGAAGCTATACATAATGGGGACCAAAATAAAACTTTTTAACAAAAAATATGGGACCAAATTTGAGGTATTCCAATAAAAAAAGAATTATGAAAATCGGACTACTCTGTACAAAGTTATGCGTAGTCAGTGGCGTAACTATAGGGTGGCAGGGCTGGAAAAATGCCACGGGCCCCCGACCCAAGAGGGCCCCAGCCCAAGAGACCACGAGCTCAAGACTAACCTATCATTTTTAACAACTTTTACCTAAGTACTTGAAAGTTATAATTTTTTTAAGTACTTAAAATCAATCCAATTATGGCACAACTAAAGACTATATAGAAATTCAAACTGATCATTTCAACACATTCAAAACAAAAAAAAAGGTCGATTTTCAGAACGCATCCATTGGTTGCTTCATTTTTTGTCGTGGTACATGCATTGGTAATGCGGGCGAGCTAGTGACGGTCCGGGAATTCCCTCATTTTGTTAACCAATTAGCCTAGGAGCCAGTGACACTGAAAGTCTTGTCATCGCGGATTTGTAAAACTTATATGTAAATCGATAGTGAACAAATATATGAATAAAATCAGCTTGGAACGCGTTGACTTAGTATTCCCTCATTTTGTTAACCGATTAGCCTAGGAGCCAGTGACACTGAAAGTCTTGTCATCGCGGATTTGAAAAACTTATATGTAAATCGATACTGAACAAATATATGAATAAAATCAACTTGGAACGCGTTGACTTAGTAAGCCAAAAATATGTTAAAAAAAATTTTATTTAAGATAAAAAATGGCACTATGGTACAAGACAGGCTACGTAATTTGGCCATTCTGTCTATTGAAAATTCTATGGCTCTTTCTTTAAACTTTGATGATGTTATACCTAGATACTTTTGCGGAACAGAAACTTCGGAGTAAAGAATTTATATAATAAAAAAATCTTATTACAATAAATTGTTAGGTATTGAATTATAAATATTTGTATAAACTTAAGCTCCAAAAAAAATGCCACGGGCCTCAGATGGTATAGTTACGCCACTGTGCGTAGTAATATCTTGCGATCTGAGTGAATAATCAATCATCCCCTGTTTTCCTACCCTTAGGGTTGGATTTTTATTTTCAAATTTGAATAGCACCAATTTCGGGGTATAATCTTTCCAATAAAAAAAGAATTATCAAAATCGGACTACTTTGTAAAAAGTTATGCGTGGTCATACATTTTGGCCACGGCTTCGCCCGCGTGGATGTCGGTTATCGCGACCAAACATAGCCTTTGTCCTTTCTTAAGGTCTAATCTACCCCTATACCAAATTTCAACCTAATCGGTTCAGTGGTTTAGGTTTGAAAGACGGACGAACAGACACACACACACTTTCACATTTATTTTATTAGAATATATAACTAAAACATCTCAAAGAAATTGCCACAAAATGAAAAAATATACTTAAATTATTTTTAAACCACAATCTGTTCTATCGATATTATTTATATGTGTAAATAGTATTACTATTTAGCTAGAAATTGTATTGTTCAATATACCTTGTACCTTGTAACCAGATTGCATGTTAAAACAAATGATTAAAATACATACTTTAAAGATTCGTATTTTATTTACGTAACACAATGTTTAGGACCACATGTACTCTTTCCATAATTTTAGACATCAAGATTCATAAGTACAATGTACAGTACACTCGACAAAGGAGATACGGTTGCACTTACCAAAGGAAGTTATGTGTACAGGTGCAAACGTATCTACTTTGTCCTTTCTCATAATGTCCTTTTCTGCATGGATTTCTGCATGGTTATAAAAAAAACTAACCTAACCAAGTCGGATTGCGCAGCTATCACAATATAAAGACTGTAATCCGGTAGAGCAAATATTTTGAGAAAGGGACATTATGAGAAAGGACATTTCGAGAAAAGGACATTATGCGATGAGACCGTTAGAACGATAAGACTGTAAGGAGATACAGTTGCACCTGTACACATAACTTTGTTTGGTAAGGTGCAACCGTATCTCCTTTGTCGAATGTACACTGTACTTATAAAATGTGAGCTCTTATATTTAGGAAAGAAATTATATTGAAATATTTTACATGAAAATAATCTGATTAGGAATGCAAAAAGAGGACATCCAAACATCACTAAAATATTTTTCTTTTGACTCTCGAGGGAATTTTTACTTGGGTAGTAATTAATCGTGACTTATATAACAAAATCAGAAGCCTGAGAAGATATCAATCTAGCTGTGCAGTCTGACTTGCCGCGATAACTGAGAGATGTTAATTTGCATTAGGGTCAATTCACACTAGTGAAGTGTAAATATATGAAAGAAAGTCATCAACATCGACACTTAGACGTTATCCTGATTACATCTCAAGCCAAGACACCCTCGGACCTCAAGGTCCGCCTTCCGGCTCTTCCTCCTCCACTCCGCACGATAAAAAATAGCAAATATTTTTCACTAGCTTTTGCCCGCGGCTCCGCCCACGTGGATGTCGGTTATCGCGACCAAACAGCCTATGTCCTTTCTCGAGGTCTAATCTACCCCTATGCCAAATTTCATCAAAATCGGTTCAATGGTTTAGGCGTGAATGCGTAACATACAGACAGACAGAGAGTTACTTTCGCATTTATAATATTAGTAGCATCATTTCATTCTCGACTTTACTTATTAACAAAATCAGCTTGGTAGAGATAAGAGGAAATGTAATTTCACTCGTCCCAGCCAGTGACGGTGTGGTAGGGAAGAGTGGAAATAAATCCACTTGTTCCCACCGGGAGGGACAACGTGGTAGGGATAGGTGGAACAACCCATTTTTTCGAAGCGCAGCGATGTTCTTTTTTTTAGATATTATCTATAATCTGTTGCCCGCGGCTCCGCTCACGTTGTTTTGTAAGTGCCGTTTAAATCAATACTAATATTATAAATGCGAAAGTAACTCTGTCTGTCTGTCTGTATGTTACGCTTTCACGCCTAAACCACTGAACCGATTTTGATGAAATTTAGTATAGAGGTGATTAGACCTTGAGAAAGGACATAGGCTATGTTTGGTCGCGATAACCGACATTCACGCGGGCGGAGCCGCGGGCAAAAGCTAGTAGTCTATATAGAATAAATTATTTTTGACTTTGATGTCGGTTATCGTGACCAAACATACATTTTCCCAACAAAGTTCCCAAGGTCTAATCTATCAAATTTTATCAAAATCGGTTCAGAGGTTTAGGCGAGAAAGAGTAACAGACATTTATAATATACATTATATACATTTATAATATTAGAATGGCTTCTACGAATGTACCACGTTCAATTAAAATAATATTTGCATTGGAACTATCAACAATGATACCATGGCAAATGAAAATTGCATAAAAACAGTACCTACCATTGTACCATCAATTACAATGTACGATAGTTAAATTGTACAACGGTGAACAAACGTTCACAGCCAAAAGTCGTGACCGTGTTCCGTCCACCAGTCGCTGTCCCGCTATATCAAGTCACCAAGCGGCACAATTGTTAGTAGAATACAATAGAATATGGTAGGCGTGTATGAGATTAACACATATTTGACATTTATGACGTATACGACACGACAGCCGTAAACATAATATGTCAATCCCATGCATTGGTTATTTATTCTACAATGATTGCCACTTGTCTACAGGGTCAGGTTGCCTGGAAGAGATCGCTTGTAGCGATAAGGCCGCCATTTGTACATTTTTCTTATGTTGTCCGTACATGTACTGTATTTCTTTGGTGTACAATAAAGATTTATCTATCTATCATCTATCAGTTGAGTTACGTTGTTGAAATAAAGATGAATTTAACATTTATATTTTCGCTTCAACTCTACGCTTAGTATGAATGAACCCTTAGCAAACCACTTTCTCGAACACCAAAGCGAAAAATTGGAAATAAAAAACTAAAGTTCGTCATTATAATAATTTATTTGTAAATAAAATATTATCTTCTCACACGCTGTCATAAGTTGCACTTGTTTCGTTATGTTACATAATATTCTTACAATTTAAATATACATTACAATTTAAGCCAATATATTTTGAAAATAATAACTAACTGATGCCCGCGGTTTCACCCGCGTGCAATTAAATGTCTTGCTCTCGCACCGCATGGGTACTATTTCAGGGATAAAAAGCCCATGTTATCCTCGACCAAAATCTATCTCTGCACCAAATTGTAGCCAGAATTGTTCAGCCGTTAGCGCATGATTGTATTCAATTCATGCAACAGACATACACACATCTTCACACATTTTCACATTTATAATATTAATAGCAAGCAGGTCTTAGGGTCAATCGCCACTGAAAGCGCAGCGGCCGGCAGCGGCTTTTTGAGGCAAAATATTAGAAACCATTAGAAAGAAGATCATAGTCATTTGAAGGCGAAGGGGCCGCGCGGCTTCTCGCAATCATTTCTGATACAGAAGTCTGGCGGCTGCTCTTTCAGTGGGTATTGACCCTTAGGTGCAGTTTATACAGAAAACACGTGGCGGACAATTTAAGTAACACAATATAAACCTTATGTGGTGCAATAACGTTGCTTTTGCCTTAGAGGAGAATTGCGTCCGCGCCTCCAGGCGACGTCCCGCTACTAAAGTGACGCGCCATCGCCTCGAGTGGCGCGCGTCTCGATATAGACTTTATTGTACACTACATAAGGTTTATATTGTGTTACAGTCTCTTCTGTGTAAACCGCAAAGAATGAGAAAATATGTTCACATAAGGACATACTTTCTCATTTTGTCAAGTATATCTCTGTCTGAAACTACGCTTTGGCACGCTGCAACGTCCTTAGGGATGATACCAAAGGATCTTTTTCCTTGCCGATGCCGAAAATCTAAAAAAATTAGTTTGTATGATTAACATACACTAAAATGTGTAAAAAACTGATCGCGAGTTCAACTATCATCTCGGATGAGTTAGATGTTCACTTGTTCCAATTCGAAGGAAAAGTTAACGTATGATGATGAATGGTGATGAACGATGATAAATCATGATGAATATTTGACAACTCAGAGATTGTGTTAAGGTTTAGAGTCCATATATTCGACGAGCCGTTTGGCTGGGAAGACCTTGTGAACTCTCTTCTTGTGCGTGTATAAGGACGCTTTTTGCTTGAAGGTCTGCGCGCAGATATCGCAGGCGAGCGGTCTCTCTCCAGAGTGAATGACTTCGTGCTGTGTTAGCGCTTTTCTGTCCTGAAAATAGTAATACCTTTATGGTATACATAAGAAAGGTGGATACGATCGATTACACTGCCCACGTGAACCCACTCCTAACACAAGCTTAGCTGGAGGGAATTATGGGAATATAAGGAATTTCTGTTATGAATATGAAAGTGAAAAGCGTCGCTCTTTGGTAGCTTAGTGATGCTTCACGCAAAAACACATATTGCGATCGGAAACGGTGCGCACATTGAGGTATGAAAGGAACTTCATGCCGCGCACGCTCAAGCTGTTGAAAGAACACTGCTGTAGTTTCCTTTTATTAACTTTAAATATTGTGTTTGTCCAAGATATTTGGGGCCCACGTCAACCTCATCTGTTGATTGACCGAGAGGCTTTGGCGCAGACTGTCCTTTTTTAGGGTCCCTAAAAAGGGCAAAACCTAAGAAAGATTAAAATAAAGAAGAACAATGCTGGCTGCAAAGTAAAAATTTTGTATGCAACCGGCACCTACGCTGATGATGATAACCTACTTCAAACTTGCACTGACACACGCGTGCACCCACAAACACCTCACTCCCTCGATCACACACTCATTTCCTAGATCACACACTCATTCCCTCAACAACACACTCACCTTGATCACACACTCGCTCCCTCACTGTGTCCACACAGTCACTCTCTAGACCGCACATTCATTCCTGCCATCACTCACCCGCTCCTTCAATCACTCACTCACTCCCTCGAACCCACACACCCACTCGATCACATACACTCACTTCCTCGATCACACACACTCTCTCCCTCAATCGCACACAAACACTCGCGCTACTCACCGTGAATCCCTTCCGGCACACGGCGCACACGTGGTTTCTCGGCTTCTCCTTCTTCTCGCCGTGTACGCGCATCATATGCTTCTCTACGTTCGCTCGCGACGCTATGGGCTGTAATAACAACAAGGCAATGTTTTAGCTTTAGTCAGATCGAGGGCAACAAACAATAGAGTTCAGTTTTACTTTTCCGTACAAGTCTCGTCTTGTACTGAATGTAGACTATTACTGATTTAAATATGTAAGAAAAATTTGCAAATTGTTTCTTTGAAGTAAGAGTGCCCCTGACACCCAGCTGGGCGACTATGTCGGATTCAAACCGTACGCCGTCTCAGGTCTCAAATGCCGAGGTATAAAGTATGTAGCATGTCCCTCGCACCCCGGCTGACTCAGTGCCATATCTAACTTTGAGAGGGCCCCATCGGGACTCTATAAATAGCTCAGCAAACGACATCTAGTAATAAAACAAACTAATTTTTCCATACACAATACCCATAACTACATTCTATCATCGCACCGCTCGCCACAGGCAGGAATTCATCCTTAAACATTGCGACCGAAAACACTGTGGTATGAACCGAACTTTATCCCGTATACGCTCAAGCTGTGGAAGGAACGCCCTGCTATGGTTATGTCAATAGGAAACGCATTAGAATTTTCCTACAGGGTCAGCAGCGCGACGCGTCCATATGCCACAGTAACCACTTCCCAGCAGGGCCCACCTTATGGAAAGTGGTTACCGTGTGCTTTTATGCTAAGTGGTACAAAAAAAATAGTTTTACCTTATCACAAACAGGGCACTTGTGTGAAGTCTTGCCGAGGTGCTGATAGTTGAAATGGTCTTGCATCGCCTCCTTAGTCGGGTAACCTTTATTGCACATTGGACAAGGAAATCTATAAAAACCAAATAATATCATATATTCTAATTAATCTGTACATACTTGTTAAATATGGGTAACAATATTATCTACATAAATTGAATATCGAAAAGACTTGACCTGCAAATGGAATATTCTTGAGTGTGTATAGGCCACTCGATCTCTGCCCGTGGGTGTCGTATCACCTTCATTAAGGGATAAGGCTGTTCCCTATCCGAGAGTAAACAAACGACACGTACATAGTGCCCGCATGACGATGTAACGATGAGCCTCCCTAATAAGGACTCTGTATGTGGTACTTTAGCTAGTATTCTAACGATGGGCCTCCCTAATAAGGCCTCTGTATTTGGTACTTTAGCTAGTATTCTAACGATGGGATTCACTAATAAGGCCTCTGTATGTGGTACTTTAGCTAGTATTGTAACGATAAGCCTCTCTAATAAGGCCTCTGTATGTGGTACTTTAGCTAGTATTCTAACGATGGGATTCACTAATAAGGCCTCTGTATGTGGTACTTTAGCTAGTATTGTAACGATGGGATTCACTAATAAGGCCTCTGTATGTGGTACTTTAGCTAGTATTGTAACGATAAGCCTCTCTAATAAGGCCTCTGTATGTGGTACTTTAGCTAGTATTCTAACGATGGGATTCACTAATAAGGCCTCTGTATGTGGTACTTTAGCTAGTATTCTAACGATGGGATTCACTAATAAGGCCTCTGTATGTGGTACTTTAGCTAGTATTGTAACGATGAGCCTCCCTAATAAGGCCTCTGTATGTGGTACTTTAGCTAGTATTGTAACGATGAGCCTCCCTAATAAGGCCTCTGTATGTGGTACTTTAGCTAGTATTCTAACGATGGGATTCACTAATAAGGCCTCTGTATGTGGTACTTTAGCTAGTATTGTAACGATGAGCCTCCCTAATAAGGCCTCTGTATGTGGTACTTTAGCTAGTATTGTAACGATAAGCCTCTCTAATAAGGCCTCTGTATGTGGTACTTTAGCTAGTATTCTAACGATGGGATTCACTAATAAGGCCTCTGTATGTGGTACTTTAGCTAGTATTGTAACAATGAGCCTCCCTAATAAGGCCTCTGTATGTGGTACTTTAGCTAGTATTGTAACGATAAGCCTCTCTAATAAGGCCTCTGTATGTGGTACTTTAGCTAGTATTCTAACGATGGGATTCACTAATAAGGCCTCTGTATGTGGTACTTTAGCTAGTATTGTAACGATGAGCCTCTCTAATAAGGCCTCTGTATGTGGTACTTTAGCTAGTATTGTAACGATAAGCCTCTCTAATAAGGCCTCTGTATGTGGTACTTTAGCTAGTATTCTAACGATGGGATTCACTAATAAGGCCTCTGTATGTGGTACTTTAGCTAGTATTGTAACGATGAGCCTCCCTAATAAGGCCTCTGTATGTGGTACTTTAGCTAGTATTGTAACGATGGGATTCACTAATAAGGCCTCTGTATGTGGTACTTTAGGTAGTATTGTAACGATGGACCCTAAGCAAGGCCAACTTACTTCAACACTTGGTCGGACGCGTGGGCCCTGGAGTACTTCATGTGCGCTTGGTAAGTGGCCCAGTGCGAGAATATCTTGTTGCAATCCACGCACTCGATGCGGTTCTTGTTCTCGTGCCTCTGTATGTGATACTTTAATTGGATGAGTCGCACCATTTTGTGGCAGATGGGGCATTCTTCGCGGGGTAACGGACCCTCGTGTAATCTGGAACGAAAGAATATTTTTATGGTTTGTATATTTTGGTCTGAAGGCCAATTCGCCTAATAAAATATGTCCAACATTCAGTCGCGATCTATCAAAATCAAATTTATTCTTAAAAACGGTATATTGGTGATAACATTAAATTAAGAAAATAGTACATTATAGTACAAGCGTGTAAAGTTAGTTATATATATTTGTCGCGGACTAAATGGGGAAATGAAAGATTTTACAGAGGAAACAAAAGTTATTAGTTGATTGAGTGAAAGTTTTCTTATTTTTTGAAGTGAAAACTTCTTTAGCGGCGTTGGATGGGTGTAAAATGTTAAGGAAGCGTCAGGATTAGTTGACCTTTGAACCGTAACCGACGACTGACGTCATACAAGATTAGGTACAGACTATGTATTTTGCAAATTACAATAGATAGCGTCGTAGCTTAAACGGTAAGCACTTCGACTGGAAGTCCTTATAGTTTCAGATAGTATCGGGTTCAAATCACCTGGCTTTCAGGGATTTTTTATGATTGTTTTTTCTTATATGTTACTTTTGGTGTATATTTATTACTTTTGGTGATTATTTTTTCTTTTTGTAATTTATTACTTTTTATGATTATTTTTTCTTTCTGTAATTTATTATTTTATGTGATTATTTTTTCTTTTCATAATTTATTAATTTCTTCTGACAGAAAATTAGCAGAAAATAAGTGATAGGTTCTATGATTAGCGCTATATTATATGTATGGTATGGTATGTTCTTTTTTATCTTTTTCTATGTATATAACGAAGAAAGAACAAAAGAAAATGTTTTCACTTCTGCCGGCACTCCCAGAGTGCAACCCGTCTTTTCTTATTTATTTATTATTAATTATCTATTTAAATACGAAGTTGCATGAAATGAGCAAGTAATAGGTAGGTATAATAATTTATTTGTACTATTGTTTCGATTTTTTCAGCATCAGTCGGATTTTATTTCTAATTTTAAAACTAATATAGATATTTCCGTAGCATCTGTCATCAAGAAAGTAGGTCACCATTACAGACACCACCAATGTTAAAATGGTGGCACTCAGCTTGACGGCCTCATCAGATGCTTTAAGGCTGCATTTTGCCCCGCTTAAAGGTTAAACAAAAGTTTGTACTACCCGTGCACGATAAGTTGAGACCTGAGCGCTGTGACGTCAGTGGCGTGTTTGTACCACGGAACAGAAAGAAAAAAACGGTGGAAGTGTGAAGTAGGTGTGGCACGCGTGTCATTCATATGCGGAGGTTTGCAAGAGCGTACCATTTCGACGTTCAAACCGTCAACCGTAACCTTAAGTTTTTAAATGTTAAATAGCTTTCTTGGAACAAACTGAGAACTTTTTCGTAACCCGTAGCACGTATAATTCAGATGCGAAACGTTGTAAATCCGTATATTAAAGTAATCTCTACCGCAAATGAATAAGGTGAGTTTTCGTTTTGCAGTGTACTTTAGGCTAATTTGGTGTTAAAGACATACGAGCAACCAAAACAATTGTTTACTAGTACTGCAACATATTATTATCTGGTTGTATGTGTGAGTTTGGCGACATTGGTTCAGCTATTCAATCAGTCCTATCACACTTTTAACAGTTTTTTTTTTGTTCTGTGGTTTGTACAGAGAGCACAAAAACATAATCAACAAAGTAACAAGCTTCCGCCCGAGACCTTACCTACCCTATTTTATTGTTGTTAATTCATTTCTTGTTATGGCTTTCTACTGTAAAAGCTGCTTTGAAACTTCTTTTTTATTTTATGGTTATATGTGATTCTCATATAACGTATATTAATAAAGTAAATAAATTATATTAAAAAGTTCCAGACATGGTTTGTTATGATTTTCTTTTCGCAATTTCAGCCCAATTTATGTCAAGTAAGTTAAATTCCGCAATTTAACTACTTAACATAAAACATCATAGTGTTGCGTTGCGGACAGTACATCACGGACGACCGAGGGGCGGTGCAGTGGGCAGGGGGCGGAGAGCGCAGGTCTCAACTTATAGCGCACGGGTAGTAAAAAACTTACCTGAGATGTGTTGTCAGCGTAGTTTTATTGACGAATCTCTTCTTACAGTGGTCGCACTGCAAACCCTCCCGGTGATACCTGTCCACATGGTTCTTGCGAGCGCGAGAGTTCCTAAAATTAATAAAAACGTACATTCTTATCCACTGCCATTAAACATTTTAGGGGTCATCCATGAATAACGTCACACGAATATCATGATTGTTTGACCTTGTCACAGCTGGTCACATTTGTGAGACTCCCCCTTTCCCTAGTGTGACGTCACATATTTTGCGAACGACGATGGAATTTGGGGGAAAAAATTCAGAAGTGTCGCTATTTTCTCGTCATTTCTTTTTGTAACTCTTTAATAAAATTTTAGATTTCACTTTACCTTCAACATCGCTACTACTTTTTAAACTTTTCGGTAACTTGTTACCTTCTGTTATATATGTAACTATGCATACTACCGTGTGTGCGTGGGCGGCGACCCCGCTCTGTCATTGGAGAATAAACAGTGTGCTTATAGCGATCTGCCGTTTCACTACATACCTAACACCTTCTTATACAATTTTTATTTTAATCAGCATAAGCTGCACTGTATGTTTAATATGTTTTTGAGGTTTTCGTAAAGCGTGTTTTAACACTTAGATTGTAATAGATTTTGAAATTTGTCGTCACGAAATTTAGGACCCCTCCCACCCCCTTGTCACACAACTTCACACGTCTTCGACCCCCTCCCTCCTCCATAACGTGTGACGTAATTTATGGATGGCTCCTTATATGCTCATCAGTCAATTAAAATAGCGAAGGCAGAGAGGAGGATTTAACCAAAAAGAAAAGTTAAACTGAGTTAGAAAAAAAATACTTTTAGTTAAAAAACGGAATAACTGAGACTGAAATAGCTGAGAATCCAATACACAGTTACTCAGGCCACTTCCTCTCTGTTTAGTTGATTTAGGAGCAATTTTGTATGTAAATAACTCACTTGAAGAACATATCACACTCCAGACACTGATATCCTTCGATGGTGGTCTTTGAGAGCAGTTTCCGAAGGTCCCCGGGCTTGGCGGCTATTGGCTGAGCTCCTTTCTCCTTTTTCTTTCTGCTCTGAAGAAGAAAGACGTATAGATTAGTTGCCTATAACTCTAAAAGAAACTTACAGTCGAGGTCCGTAGAGCTGGAAACTGATTAAGATAAACCGAATAATTAAAGAATTGTTCCATGTAGTTTTTTTAGGAATTTTAATCTGGGGACGTCACTTTACCGGCGCTATAGTGTTTTACCGTTACTCCAAACACGAATGAAAGGCGTACCATATAGCCATGTAGGTACAACGAAGTCACTACGGTTTTATTTTGCTCGAGTTTAAGCCGCTCTTTCACGTACCGTCTTTTAATTTTTTAAATATCACTAATGTGGCAGACAAGCACACGGGCCATCTGATGGAAAGTGGTGAAACACTGGGCATCACACTCGCGCTGTCGCGCGTCAAGGATCAACATAAATGTGACTTCAATCCATGCGGATGTTTCATGGCAGGCCTACTGTACGGAGTCAGGTTTGGGGCCCAAGCCAAACTCACCTCGTGCCGCACTAGCGGTGAGTGACTCACCTTGTGGGCGGTGGGCCCCACGTCGCCGATGTTGAACACGGCGCTGGGCAGCGCGCGCGCCAGGTGCCGCTTGACGTGGTGCTGTATCAGCTTGTGGCCGCACTCCACGTGCACTAGCGGTGAGTGACTCACCTTGTGGGCGGTGGGCCCCACGTCGCCGATGTTGAACACGGCGCTGGGCAGCGCGCGCGCCAGGTGCCGCTTGACGTGGTGCTGTATCAGCTTGTGGCCGCACTCCACGTGCACTAGCGGTGAGTGACTCACCTTGTGGGCGGTGGGCCCCACGTCGCCGATGTTGAACACGGCGCGGGGCAGCGCGCGCGCCAGGTGCCGCTTGACGTGGTGCTGTATCAGCTTGTGGCCGCACTCCACGTGCACTAGCGGTGAGTGACTCACCTTGTGGGCGGTGGGCCCCACGTCGCCGATGTTGAACACGGCGCTGGGCAGCGCGCGCGCCAGGTGCAGCTTGACGTGGTGCTGTATCAGCTTGTGGCCGCACTCCACGTGCACTAGCGGTGAGTGACTCACCTTGTGGGCGGTGGGCCCCACGTCGCCGATGTTGAACACGGCGCTGGGTAGCGCGCGCGCCAGGTGCCGCTTGACGTGGTGCTGTATCAGCTTGTGGCCGCACTCCACGTGCACTAGCGGTGAGTGACTCACCTTGTGGGTGGTGGGCCCCACGTCGCCGATGTTGAACACGGCGCTGGGCAGCGCGCGCGCCAGGTGCCGCTTGACGTGGTGCTGTATCAGCTTGTGGCCGCACTCCACGTGCACTAGCGGTGAGTGACTCACCTTGTGGGCGGTGGGCCCCACGTCGCCGATGTTGAACACGGCGCTGGGCAGCGCGCGCGCCAGGTGCCGCTTGACGTGGTGCTGTATCAGCTTGTGGCCGCACTCCACGTGCACTAGCGGTGAGTGACTCACCTTGTGGGCGGTGGGCCCCACGTCGCCGATGTTGAACACGGCGCTGGGCAGCGCGCGCGCCAGGTGCCGCTTGACGTGGTGCTGTATCAGCTTGTGGCCGCACTCCACGTGCACTAGCGGTGAGTGACTCACCTTGTGGGCGGTGGGCCCCACGTCGCCGATGTTGAACACGGCGCTGGGAAGCGCGCGCGCCAGGTGCCGCTTGACGTGGTGCTGTATCAGCTTGTGGCCGCACTCCACGTGCACTAGCGGTGAGTGACTCACCTTGTGGGCGGTGGGCCCCACGTCGCCGATGTTGAACACGGCGCTGGGCAGCGCGCGCGCCAGGTGCCGCTTGACGTGGTGCTGTATCAGCTTGTGGCCGCACTCCACGTGCACTAGCGGTGAGTGACTCACCTTGTGGGCGGTGGGCCCCACGTCGCCGATGTTGAACACGGCGCTGGGAAGCGCGCGCGCCAGGTGCCGCTTGACGTGGTGCTGTATCAGCTTGTGGCCGCACTCCACGTGCACTAGCGGTGAGTGACTCACCTTGTGGGCGGTGGGCCCCACGTCGCCGATGTTGAACACGGCGCTGGGCAGCGCGCGCGCCAGGTGCCGCTTGACGTGGTGCTGTATCAGCTTGTGGCTGTACTCCACGTGCGCGCACAGCTTGCACGAGTAGCGCAGGTAGTGCGCGTCCGTGTGCGCCGACAGCTTGCTCTCGCTCACGTAGCAGTAGCACACCTTGCACGCCACTTGGCCCGGCTTCTACACATTTGAAATTGGAAATGCATTACACAAAGTTCTTCGATAAAATGTTTACAGTTCGAGTTGTTCGCTTGTGGAATGCGTACATAATAGTACATAAATTCAATGGGAAAAAAATGAATGAAGTCGTCTATAACGTTTTCAGCAGTCGGCAAATACAGAGAGGAGCTGTCGTATTTACATTATCTTGCGCGTGATACTTTGCAGTCCATCGCTGTGTTGAAGAGAGGTTAGATCTCACCAAATATACAGATGCCAATAAATTTAACAGAAACGTACTCTAAATGTTGCCATGTAGCATCAAATAGTATAAAATATATTTTGCGGCTACGGGATATGTGCACACGCCTACGCCCAGGTGGACCCGAAAAACTTAGTGCCGTTAGACCGCCTTCTCTCTGTTTTTGCTCGTAACTATATAGTTCTATGGTTAAAGTTCAAAAAGTACTAGTTTAAGCAATATTTTGCCAGCTTACCGCTCTATGCGCCGCTTCAAAATGGTCCTCGACCTGTTGTTGCGTGTAGAACCCAATGACGCACAGCTCGCATTTGTACGCCGAGCCCGCGTACTGTACCTTGCTTTTAGCTACTTCTCTGAAACAATACTTATTTTTAAATCACTTATACAGGCAGATAAGCATACGGCCCCCTTGATGGAAAGTGATTACCGTGGCCTATTATGAACGTATGCACCCACCAGTGGAGTACACTCGTACTGTCGATCCCGTAAGAACAGAGAGTTTCTGTGCCGCCAGTGTAGAAGACAAAGCAGGACAAGCCTTTGGTCTTTCCACTGACAGCACAAATACTCTCTATGTCTGAAATTGCAATTATAGATCCTTAGTACCTGGATGGCCGAGCTTTGCTCAGTATTTTTTTTGTAACAACGCCATCTGGGTTTGGAAGCGTTAGTGTTGTTGTGTCGTTAAAGCAGTTAGTTGCTCACGTATTTTTTAAATAAAATTACATTTTTTTAAAATGATTCCATACCCCGAAGCCCCCTGTATAATTGTATATATATGTATATATAAGAATTTCTCGTTTAAAGATTGCAGGTAATAGAATAGAATCATTCTTTTTTATGTTTAGGTCGTCAAATTAAGATGTTCAACTTCGTTCAACTGGCAGATCACCCATCAGGGGAAATGGCCCCCACATAAGGGCTGATCACATGGTCCCCACTGGCACTAGTACTAGCTTACCTTGTGGCCAGCATCTCCGCGTCAGTCATGTACTCAGTGAGAAAGGTTGCTTTTGGTTCATCTTTTTCTTTCTTTTCTTGGCAAATTAGTACGGTTTCCAGTTTTGGAGTATGGAGAGGCCTGAAACAATATATTTTTTTTTAGTTTCGATGAAGGTATAGGACCTTTGGGACTCAAGTCAACTTAGTCTGCCGACAGGGTCCACGCCATAGCCGGGGAGTAAGGCTCAACTAGGGATA
Source organism: Eilema caniola (assembly GCA_949126895.1). NCBI lineage: Eukaryota > Metazoa > Arthropoda > Insecta > Lepidoptera > Erebidae > Eilema > Eilema caniola. The sequence continues at coordinate 6,769,715 of OX421487.1, forward strand.
TGCCAGAGGCTGACTCAGTAACTGGGCCATCAGTTGTTGAGTTAGCAACGGCTGTCGGAGACACCCGTGCAGTTTTAGTAACCCCACCTGGTGACAGCAGTTGGGGTTTGTTGAACCCCAAAGATATTAATAGCACCCTACACATCTTGTGTTTGTTATACACAACTTACTCTATCGTGAGATGTGGCATCTCAGTCGCAGTCATGGTCTCAGAGGAAGACACGAGCGCGTCCGCTCCGACCACGATGTGAGACATCACTCCGGTTACTGGGTTCTTTAACACTATCTCCGGCACTGAAATATAGGGTCATATTAAGGTAACTTATATTTTAGTCAAGCTCCACTGTAAGAGCAGCGGCTAGTAGCGGTTTTTTTGAGGCAAATTATTACAAACCATTTTGAATCTTATCTACGGAAAAAAAAGATCATAGTCATTTGAAGATAAGGGAGGGGCATGCAGCGCCGCGAGATTGCGCGACTGCGCGAGCCTTCTCGCAATCATTGCTAGTACTATACTCTTGCCGCCACAGGCCACTGCTAGCCGCTGCTCTTTCAGTGGAGATTGACCCTTAGAGTTAGCAATCTGGCTGTCAACAGTCTTTATGACAAGACGGAGACCTATATGGGCGACCTGACCACAACTCGGTCAGTGGTTTGCAATATCTAGTGTACATTAATGTCGAGACTTAATAATCTGAGGAGGTACAAAGGTATCCACCCCTAACAAAAGGCATTACATACACAATACACATACATAAAATACGCATATATAGGGGTGATGGGAATATGCAAAAAGATAACTGGAAAAGTTAGGTAGTTTCATTTACATAGCAAATACAGAGAGGAGGTGTTGTAATCAATTATTTTTAATTACATTTGCCTATCAAAGAACGCATGACAAATCACATCGTATAGTTTTTTAGACCGCCTCCTCTCTGCATTAGCACTGTGGATTTGTATGCAATTCATTTTATTCAGTTTATTTTTATGCACAATTGTACAATTGGGGCATATAAAAACAGTCTTACCTTCTAACATATTTTCATCAATATCCAAACTTATATTATCCCTCACAACCTGAGCCACATCATAATGTTCATTCTTGATACATTCCGCGGTACTAATAGTTATATACTGCTGTTCTTCGGGAGCACTTGAGAAGTCAAAGTAGATCTTATCATACTCCGACTTGGTCTCCATATCGAGGGTGGAGAGAGACTGTGACATGTATGTGTGGTCCATAGTCTGGTAATGAAAAATATAGAAATAGATGCCTTTACAAGTGTAATTCTAATCTACAGGGTTGCACCTGCATCCATAAGGCCTTAGTCAACCTGATCTGCAAGTCGGTTTACCTGTTAAACAATGGACAAGGCTCTGGTGTAAGATTCCACTCAGGTTCGGGAAATCAGATGGCAGATAGCTGCTTCTGGTTAGAAATATACAGTCTTGGAATAGCAATGCATGTAACTTTTTTACTTAATAAGAATATTAGAAATGTTATGCATACTGTATCATGTTAAACATAAACTGGCGAAATGTGGGTGTTAGCTCCGCCTACCCCTTCGGGGATATAGGCGTGAGTTTATGTTATGTTATATTATGTATCATGTTATAAGGATTTATGTAGATAGTAACATATCAAAATTTGATCAATATTCTATTAACTGTTTTCATATTATGGAAACAAACATTGTTAAACCATGTTAAAGATGCTCTCCTGTAAGGTTATAAGAAATCATATTCATCTTTGTTCAATGACTTCATCAAAATTTCTGAAATCTACCTATACACCATTATACTGTATCGGCAAGTAAAAAAAGGGGTACAATAGGTAATAGAAGGTTGTACAGAAAATCACAAAACACAGACAAACTCGCAGGCAACAGCTATTTATTGTTACTAATTATTCCTAATGTAAACGCATACCTCCTGTGATCTGCTAAGAGCCAGTACCCTCAGGTGTTCCTGAGCGCTCTGCACTTGCCACTTGAACTTGAAGAAGCGTTTCATTAGGGCCAGGCACTCCCAGCACACATAGTGCTCCATGTCCAGGGCAGTATCACCAAACTGAAATGTTAATACCTGTTTAGATTTATGACATTACTGACAAAAGGCAGGAGATTCATCTTCACTGGCATGGCCACATTTAGAAGTTACAACATGGCTATATGGGTAATAAATATTGTAATTAGCTTTGGAAACTTCCCTAAGGGGCCCTTCGGATTTGAATCCTGGTCAGAATACTACCTTTGGGAACCCATTCATAATACAAGTCATTTAGTTAAAAGAGGTTAATAGGAATGCTAGTAATTGACTTTTGCTCATTCGTTCTGGGCATTATCCATCAGCAAAGTTTGCCTTCCTAATGAAGAAAGCTGACTCTCCAAATTGCAGGGAATGCGATAAAATTGAAAATGTGCAACATTTGCTGATGGAGTGTGTACAGAACGGTGCTGAAAGGGTCTTGCTGATGAGTGAGTTGAAACTGAATGGGCTGGATGTTGGTTGGGTTCAGTCTGTGCTGTCCAAGCCAACCTCCGACAAGGCCAGGAGGCTATGTCGTTTGGTCACATCAGCCAATAGTTCCCACCAGTGAGGTTTAGGGTGTCTGGAAAACAAACAGTGGATGTTAACTGTTTTTGTTTAGTATGTACTAGAATAGGATACGATGAGGTTGGTGTATCTATACAAATAAACACGCCACCCAAAAAGCTCACTCGAGAACTATTATATAAAATGTAAAAGTTTGCAAATATGTATAGATATTTATTTCTCTTTCACATATAAACTGCCAAACGGATTCGGATGCAATTTTTTTTTATTACAGTCTGAAGTAGTAAATAGGCTAGTTATAACCCCAGAATATGTTCCTGGAGTTCGCTGGAATGGGAAAAGTAGTAGTTTTAGTTACACTGTCAATACTTTTTACTAATTCTTCCCTGAGCAATGTATAATATTTTTAGAGTTATATTAATAATCTATATACTCTACAGCGTATTAAAAAAATATTTTAAATATAATATTCTGAATTTGCAGTTTGATTGTTTTTAGAAATTGAAATATATATTTTCATACTTTATTCTTTACTACATAATATAAAACTCTTGCCACATTTATGTAACCGAAGTTGATAAAGTTTTCTATGGTAAAGTCATTAAATTAAACTTACCCGATCACCCGCGAAATCGTACATCAGTAATTTGAATATTTGATTTATTTGTGTCATATGATTGAGTAGAAATAAGTGCCTATCCGTACTCAAACAAGTGCTACACATAGTTCTATATCCAGTATCAACGTCTTGCTCCATCGTATCTGATACAAAACTCTCCAATAAAGCAATAACTTATTCAAAACAAATAATTTGTTATGAGTAATTTTCGTATCACAACAAAAAGTAATACTCCCATGTAAAATAGACGAAATTGATGAGGAATGTTTCACTGCACTGCGACACCACAAAATGGCTTCTTTACCAAGTGTTGCAAAGTTGAAATTTATGAATAGTATTATTTTTTTCATTTGACACATTTTCACACAGAATGTCGTGTTTGTAGATAATATAAAAGCGCCTAATGACAGCTAGTGTTGACTTTTTAAAGGGATGTACACGTCGATGCCGTATTTACTGATGAAAAACCGGTAACAATGCCATCGATAATTTTCAATCGGATCTTAAGAATAAACCATCTCACTATTTTAAAAATGGTGGTGATTTGTTTTGTTTATGTTTATCGTTAATAATTTTTAATCAATGTAATATGTATTTATTTATTAAACTCATAAGTGCAATTATATAATAAATAACCACATTTTTTAAATTCTTTTAATGTAGTAGGAACCAATATAAACAACGTGTTCAGTGATTGTGTGTAAATAAGTCTGTGAGATGAAAATGTTGAAATTCGTGAAATTTTCCCTAAAATTAAAATTTAATTGAAATTCATGAGATACAGTTGTTCAGTCAAGATGGACGTGAAAGAAGAAAATGAATTTAAAGAACTGTTGTGCCACGCATGTTTGTGCGTAGGCAGATGTGTCTTTCAAATTACGGATGAGAATCTGATCAAATATTATCTAGATGCATTGGACGAGATCGATGTGAGTATATCTTATTAGAATTATTTATCACTAGCTAGTGGGCTTAGCAGAGACCACATATTTCCACTTGCTACGATTGTGGCATACAACTTTCGATTCAAAGTGTCTCTGCTTGCCCCACTGGGAAAGAGACGTCACTGTATGCATGTATGTAGGTAAATTACGAGCCGAACCACTCCCGTTACGCCCGTAGCATACTTTTATCCCCGTATCACACTTTAAAGCCAAATACACCCATAATTTTTCAAACAATATGTGAATATCTGCCAGATTTGTTGACCTTTATGATTATTGCTCTGCTCCTATGGGTAGTAGCGTGATGATATAAAGCCTATAATCTTCCTCGATAAATAGACTATTCAACGCCAAAATATTTGGTTGATTTAAAGCAGTGGTTCCACCAAACATACAAACAATCCTTCAGCTATGTCATATTATTGTAGTATAGATTTTGTAGAAAATGTACAATAGTAATTAATATTTTGATTGTCCCAGCTGGGTGAATCAACACGGTCTCCGAATGTCACAGTCTGTTGGGAGTGTAGAGCTTTGCTACAGAAATCAGTGGCATTTAGAGAACAAGCTAAAGACTGCTACAGGATACTGCTGGCATACACTAATGAGGTAACCGGTTAATACAATATGACACTATTGGAAGTAACATCATCATCATTATCATCAGGCTATATTAGTCCACTGCTGGACATAGCCCTCCCCTAATGAGCGCCATAGCGCACTGTCTTCAGCTTGCCGCATCCAGCATCTGCCTGCAGTCTTTCTTAGATCGTCATCACACCATAATGATACCATTATGATATTATTGGAACGTTACACTGATGTTACACATTGAAATTGAAATAAATCTACATAGGTACTTTTAATTAATCCTAATCATCATCCTGTTGGCATCCAAAGTCTTGCCTTTGGAGTCTGGAGTACGCTTAAATATGATGTGACTAGATTTTTTCATAAATATTGGAAGTAATTTCTAAGTCAGTGGCCCTGACAGAGTCGTTCCGGTTGGCCATATAAATTTCTGTCTTGATCTAACGACTATTGAAAGCCAGGACTGTCTTATAAAATGCTCTCAGTAAACTTCAACAATATCATTGTAATTAATGTGAAATCTCCACAGAACCTCGACGAGTGCCTCCTCACTGATGTCTCCCGTCCCCCGCACCTACAATTCCAGAGGCTGGAGTCTATCAACATTCATCCTTCACAAGTTGAGATTAACATCCCTGTAACTGAAGTCAAGTTAGACGATATTAAGGAGGAGATAGACGATTGTGCCCATATCAAAGACGAGATTAGTGATAATGGTGGTGTAGTCGGCGAGAACTATTTGACTGGTCTGGAGTGTGTTAGAGGTAAATTACTGCAAGAAATTTATTTTGGTTTTTTGTTATGTTCAACTAGCTGTGCTAGTAGTTCATTCCACTGCTACTCAAAAGACTCTAGTTAGATTCTCGCTCAGACTTTATTGGTTGCACCACTCTATGAGACATCTTTACCATTTGTAGTGTTGAAACTCTGCAATGATAAATCAATGCATGTATTTGATAAAAACTGCAGTGTTATAAATGGTTATAATTTTACCAAGCATAAGTTTTACGTTTGAAAGTTGTGGACGGTGTAAGTATGGGAATAAAAAAAAGGCAATGAACTCTTTTTCATTTAATTTTGAACTTAGCCCTATATTGCAATATTGCCTAAAATTTAATGGCATGTTTTGCAGTGTCAGTGATAAGACTTGACCTTATTACCAGACTGCACCAGCGAGGGTAATGTTTTCGCGCGTATGAATGTATGTACGTTATGTATGTATGTATCTATATAATGGCTAGACGGATTTCAATGAGTGGGGTCTCCCGAGTGTCATAGGGTACATAACATATGTGTTGACAAAAAATGTACTCAAGCTCAAGTGGGGTATCAAAATGAAGGGAATCAGAAAGCGAAAAATATACATATCATATCAAATCATAGCGTAACTCAAAAGATTAAAATAAAATAAAAAAGAAAACCCGACTGCTGTTTAATAGATTGAAACAAGTTTGATAGCAGGCATTCTATTCGGTTCTGATCGGCAAATGGGTACCGCCTGCTATCAAACTTGTTTCGATCTTTTAAACAGCAGTGGGGTTTTTTTAAATGTTTTTTTATATTAGTAGATAAATCCCCCAACGGATTGAAAGAAGACTGTCTGGGAGACACCTTCGAATGTGACCATCTCTCCGACGCGCAAGGCAATGATGATGACGAAGTGAAAGCAGAAGTAGAAACAGTCATATGTTCTAGCGAGGGAGGTGACAAGAAGATCAGAAGAGAAGTGAAACAGAGAGCTAAGGCGAGTAAGAAGAATGTGAAAGGCGAGGAAAAGAAAGTAAGTTACTTCTTACTTCCCACTAATATTCATACTTCTAGCGTTCTCCCATTTCAGTTGGGGTTAACTTTGTCAATCCTCACTGAAATAGCAGTGGCTGGCAGTGGCTATTTGAGGCAAAATATTACAAAACATTTTGAAACTTATTTATGAGAGATAAAGATCACAGTCATTTGAAGCCAAAGCGACTCTGCCTCGAATCACGTGTGTGCGCAAGCCTTCTCGCAGTCATTTCTGGTAAAAAAGTTGACCGTAAGGCCGTCCGCTGTCTCGTGCGTGTGCATACATGTAGGCGCCTGTTGACTGCCTGTGATAACGTTCGTGCGCATAATATGGAGATTGCGTGTAAATGATATGGAGTTAATTTCGTGTAAATCATTTGCAAGACATGCGATCTCCCGCATATATGACATGTATAAGGTAACGAACAGTCTTACATCGAAAAGAAACGTCGATATTTTCCTTTACTGCCCCATCCCGACAGAAAAAGCCATCACCAGACTGATCCTTCAGCTGTAGCAGGTATACCAGTTTGCATGGTGAAGTTGGCTAGGGCCCCCAAGATAACGATGGGGCACTAAAGACTCCCACGTTGACCACTATTACTAACTACTACAAAAAAAAACGGAATGCTTTGAACAATGTCTTTTCTATTTCAGATAAAAAGTTCAAAACTGGATAAGAAAGTGTTGACCATAGAATTGTCCTACGATGAAATGTTGGAGGAAAGGAAGAGAGAGGAAGAAAAAGAGTCATATCTGAAGGCGGAGTACAAATGCGAAACGTGTATTATCGGATTCCAATATAAGAAGAGCCATCAAGCGCATTTAAATAGCAAACATGCACCGGTAAGATCCAACTTATACTCCTGCATCTTATATAGCTCCTACTTATATTGCTCCTATTCATATTGCTTCTACTCATATCGCTCCTACTTATATTGCTCCTACTCATATTGCTCCTGCTCATATCGCTCCCACTTATATTGCTCCTACTCGTATTGCTTCTACTCATATCGCTCCTACTTATATTGCTCCTACTCATATTGCTTCTACTCATATCGCTCCTACTTAAATTACTCCTACTTATATTGCTCTTACTTATATTGTTCCTACTCATATTGCTTCTACTTATATCGCAGCTACTTATATTGCTCCTACTCATATTGCTTCTACTCATATCGCTCCTACTTAAATTACTCCTACTTTTATTGCTCTTACTTATATTGTTCCTACTCATATTGCTTCTACTTATATCGCAGCTACTTATATTGCTCTTACTTACATTGCTCCTACTTATATTGCTCCTATTTAACTTGCTCCTGCTAACGTTATAAATGTGAAAGCTACTCAATCACGCTCAAACGTGATAAAATCAATACCATTCGCGCAGGTCCGCGGGCAACACCTAGTAACCAATATTTTTAAAATGAAAATAAAAATGTAGATTTTTTTTCATTATTTTCAGAAATTAGGAAAATACATTTGTCCAATATGTAAAGTGATAATACCTTCAGTGGACTCTTTCACGTCACATTACAAACGGCATATGAGAAGGTATGTTACTGAAGATAATAGAATAGATTAGAATTCGTTTTATTTCAGAAAAAGTGTTAGTAGCATATATCTTAGCAAGAGTATATTATGGTAATTATGGTGAGACGCCGAGAAGGGTGCTGGTGGCGGCCCTTGGAGTGAGAGTTCTCACACTCTCCATCTTATTCGCGGCGACGCGTGGGCGGCCAGCGCCTCCTGCAAGAAAGAAGGAGACGGCGTTGGGAGCGAGCGAGACTCGCGGATCACGTTGCCCGGGTGCGTAGGAAACTCGCACCTCGCACCTGGGACGAGTTGGGGACCCTGTGCTCCCCCCGCCTGAGGAGTGGGTAAACGTGAGTTGTCCCAATTCGCTCCAAGATGGTTGTATAGGAGAATTTGGAGCACTCAACGAGTACCTCGGTAGATCACTGGTCAGATTGTTCCTCCTGTAAGGGACTGGTCGGGTGTCAATTCCCGCCTGAGTCGTTTCACTTTTTCCTATCTTAACCGATATGCCCGCTTAATGTTTGAATGTTTCAGATACGAATGTTTGATGTGCCACAAGCGCACCACCGACTACAAGGTGATGGAACAACACTACTACGCGACCCACGAGATATCTCTGAAGGAGTACACGTGTGACATATGTGGGAAAGTGTCCAAGTAAGTTATTAATTACTAGCTTTTGCCCGTGGCTCCGCCCGCGTGGATGTCGGTTATCGTTATAAATTGTAGCCTATGTGTTATCCTGATGAATAAGCTATACTATTGTAAAGTATCAATGAAAGAGTAACAAACATCCATTAATTCTTACAAATTTTCGCGTATATAGTATTAGTAGAATTGACAGAGCTAACAAAGCTTGCGAGAGTCATCGTTTCGACAAGGTGGCTGATGTTGCTTTTATCTGTATCTATGTGAGTATGTTTGTCAGTTCTGATCTAGAGGGCGCATTTCACTAAACTTTGCACACGTGTTCTTTGATTTAACAATTTCAGTAGAGAGATTTTTGATAGGAGGGATGTTTGCGCGTTATTTATAAACGCAACTTGATGATTTTCGGCTATGACATCAAGATTATGAATGACATAAATTAAGTATTTTCCTGGAGTTACAATAATTTATTTAACTGAGCTTATTAAATTAAGAAAGGTAAAAGAGTGGTAAAATTGCGTCGGTTATTATTTTATCGTTTTTATTTATTTTCAAGAATCCGCCAGCCAAACCTTTAATAGTTAATGATTTAACAAGTAAATATTATGACGTCACAAATAAATTGTTCATACAATTCTCCTTATAACTGACCGTTTTGACGTTAGGTAAAAAGTAGGTAACTTATTTGACTAGACAGTCAAATACCCATATCTCACAGGTTATTATGAAAAAGAAAATGTGTTTGCGGGGTCTGCTGTACCTCTACCACGAACAACTATAGACGTATAGAGAGAACGAAGCAATGCAATTGGTCGCCTGACTACTTTGAACCCGTGAGTATTGTGAAGCCGGCCAATCGCAATGCTTCTCTCTCTCATCACGTTTACGAAATTTACGATACGATTACGATAGTTGTTCGTGCTAAGGGTACTTTTTACAGAACTACTATACTGCATTCTGCTGGATATAAAACTAAATGTAAACAATTCATACTAATATTATAAATGCGAAAGTAACTCTGTCTGTATGTTACGTTTTCACGCCTAAACCACTGAGCCGATTTTGATGTAATTTGGTATAGTGGTAGATTAGACCTTGAGAAAGGACATAGGCTACGCGATAACCGACATCCACGCGGGCGGAGCCGCGGGCAACAGCTAGTCTTATTATAATGTGTATTTTTAATATGTTTTATTTAAAAACTCAGTTTAATATTTTTCTGTTTGGATACTTATTTTAAAGACTTAAAACCGAAATCAAACCACGAGTTAGTCAGTTAGTTAGGCTAGTTATTTTTGTTTCATATGTGTTTTAAAAAAAGTCGCTACAAGATTGTTTACCGTTAGTAAAGTACCTAACCGAATGAAGTGTATTAAATTTAATTAAATAACATTTTATTCATGGCAACTAGGCCCAATTTGTTAGTAACAATTCATCTTACATCTATGGTTAGTTTGAAATATGTCAACAATTAAATCAGGAAATTATTATCAATCGACATTATATTATTGCATTACATCTGATGTCAGTCAAAAAATATAATTCAATAATCAAATAATTAAAAACAATTATAAATTATGTAATACAAATCCATACTAGATGCAATAGTCAATAATAATGTCAATACATAATAGCGTAGAACTCCAATAATTCAATAAATAATATTATATTAATCAATTAATTAGAGTGACCATGTAGGGTTTCACTCTACTGGTGATATGCCTCAATATGGGTATAGTAATGTGTAACCGAGTCATGAAGAGCTTCCACTGTTTTTAGAATGGGCACCCATCCCAAGACTAGTTTTACTTATTGTTTTTAATGTTAAAAATATATTTGAATATATTTACAGCTCAGTGGACACCCACCGTTATCACAAAGACACGCACAAAGCGAGAGTGCAGTGCTCCGAATGTGACAAGAGCTTTAGACATAGAGCGGGACTTCTGAACCATAGACTGTGAGTACATCATCTATTGAATGTATATATACAGACACTCATACACACAGCACGCATATATACATACAGACTCATGCAGAGCCCTACCAATAGCTTAGGAGCCCCAATACCTGCAAGTCAGAGCACGCGCAGGCGTACTTCTTGGATTTCGAATTTCCGATTCACTCTCATAAATATCAATAAAGTGAATAAACCATACATACATACATACGCTCACGCTTTTGTCACTCCGGTGTAGGCAGAGACAAGCTCGCCATCTACTTGATGCAAAGTTTGATTTATTTCTATAGGTACTTAGACACTTTACGAGCTGCCCCTACAGTATGATAATAACGCATACACTCTGACACACACACATACTATGACACACACAGACACACTCACAAATACACAGATGCACACATACACACACACTCATACATGTAACGTTTTGTTGCCAGTGCGGTGCACGAGAGCCACAACGTATTCCCTTGCACTGTGTGCGACAAGGTGTTCCGATGGAAAACTAGTTTGAAGAGGCATCTGCAGACGCACGAAGCCAAGGTATTTAACGAGTTGCATACATTATTTTTGTTTTACCCGATTGTATTAAAGCTAAAATCTAGGGTTATGTGTTCGATCGGGTCTAATATTGGCCTCACTAGTCACTCCCAGGCGCTTATGAAGGACGGAGGTCGTTGAGCGAACTCCGACGTCTCTTGACGCGCCTTTCATGGGCTCGGTGATGTTCTCTTGTACTTTATAAACGGCTTAACAATACGTTTTTGGTGCTAAATATCATTTTAATGTACCCAGTGCGTATAAAGACGAATCTGACGGCGAAAATTATAGTATTCATACTAAGTCGTAAATATTTGTAAATAAACCAAAAAATTCCCGCTGAGTTTCTTGTCGGAGTCTTCTCAGCCCTCCTAGACACGTGGCAGGCGTTTGGTAGAATAGAATGTCGAATGTATGGGATTTGACGTATCTGACAGTCGTTAACGCATGTCAAATACGTCAAATCCCATATATTTGTTATTTTATAAATAAATATTCCAGAACATTTCACACAACGCTATCTAGACCCATGGTAAGCATAGCTTAACTAGCTTGTGTTATGGAATCTAGAATGCGGATAAACATACTTAGATACGTTCTTTTTTTTTGTAAATACATACATATTATACATAGAAACACCCAGACCAATGCAAATATACATATTCATGCATACAAATATTTGCACTGAGCGGGAATCGAACCCGCGCCTCCTGCGTAGCGGCCGCGTTCACTACCGCCACTTGTCTAGGGGGGCTGGCCAGGCCGCGTTTCGAATCGGTGGTCATATGGCCAAACTAGACGCTCGTATTATTTAAATTTGACGTTTTGTAAGTGCCGTTTCATATACGTACATACAGTGACGCCTTTTTCCTAGTGCTGTAGGCAGATACTACGGTTTTCTACTTGCAACGTGCCGTTTTAATGGTCTAAATAAGATACCTGATTTTTTAAACCTTTCACCATCAAAATCTTTTGAGCTTAAATATCTTTCACCTTAGTAATATTAGTGTAATATATAATTGATGTAGACATGCCACGATAATATGTGTGATGCTGTGCCCACGCCCCAGAACAAGCCGAGCAGTCCGGCGGCGCCGTTCTGCGCGGCGTGCAACATCAGCTTCTCGTCGCTGTGCTCGTACCAGCGCCACTTGAAGAGCAGCCTCAAGCATGTCTCGCAGGACCAGCTCAAGTCAGTACCGCGCCGGTCGGCCCCTAGCGCTGTACCGTTGATACATCCGAGCTTTTTACTTCGAGCTTGTTTTCAATAGTAATGTGCCGGAAATCCGAGGACGTGGAAAGATCCGAATCTCTTATTTTTTTAGCAGATCTTTTACAGTAATTTTATTGAAATGTCTTGTCCCGGCTGCCGGATCTATCAACTCGGAGGCTAAACCGCTGGAACTACAAACTTGAAATTTTGACATATAATACCTAGCATCTGCTAAGATAATATTTTTGGAAATTTCACTACTAAAGGGGTAAAATAGCCGACGAACGGTTGAATGCAAAGTTCGTATGGGATTCTTTTATGAATCAGTTCCCGGATGGAGCCGGGCCCTGGCTAGCGGCCAGTACAGAGACCAAACATTTTTTAAAAACTTTTAAGCAATTTTATGTTAAATATTCAAATAGAAATTAGAAAAAATTGGTTTAGGCCGGATTGAACCAAAGATCGCATCTTTGCCTTACAGGGGTAATGCTTTGTTCACTAAGCTACCAAACCTCAGCCGGAGGGGGAGGTTATGTCGGACTCGATCCGACTAAACCGCATGCCGTGTCTGGGTCGTAGTGCTAGGCCAAAGGTGAGGTTGTCATGCGACATATCCCTCGCACAGACCTCGCCCTAACCAATTCATAGTTCGTAAGAATATCGATAGACACTCCACAGTCGCCTCAAAGATAGATATAGAAGGAGAAATTTGAATTGGTTCGGGCGAGGTCTGGAAGCTTAGTGGTCAAAGCATTGCCCTGTAAGGCAAAGATCGAGGGTTCAAACCCCGCCTAGACCGAATAATTATTTTCTATTTAAAATGAGATGAAATGAATAAGAAAAACTATTAAATTCCATTCAAATGATTTGTTATTTTTCTTAAATTCAAGTATTGAAGGAATGCATGCCATATATATATATATATATATATATCATGCAACCGCGAAATTGACGGATCAAGTATTAAAATAATACAATCAAATATGTATAGGTTCATTTGCGACCACTGCGGGCGCCGCTTCTGTGACAAGACGAAGCTACGCGACCACATCGAAGAGAAACATCTCAACAGGACCTACCAGTGCCACATCTGTGCCAAGGTGACGACGCAATAGACGCAGCTCTAGGGCCGTATCCGTGTCATGACGGAAAATGAATAATGTATTATCGTAAAGATAAGAATAAATACCGGGTGTAAAGGGAACGCTCTCGAAGCCGGTAATGACTCCGGGTACACTACAAATTGGCATTATTTTTTTTTCGAATTGGTGAAAAAAAATTTTTTTTTTCATGTTTTTTCGTTTTTATTTATTTATTCATTTGATTTGTTGTTGTTATGGAAGTATCACCATATTCAACCATACGGCATGCAAATAATTGTTGACATTTTCATTAAACATTATAAAAATTATGTCAGGCATTTAGCATTTTTTTGCATTCTTTATTCTCCATCGTATTAGTAAAGCCTAATGAAACGGCAATATCATTAAAAAAGACATCACTATTAAAAAAAGCACGCGCTTGGCGCCATTTGTTTATTCTGTAATGATGTTTTTTTATGAAATTCTCGTTACATTGAGCTTTCCTAATACTATGCAGGATAAATAATACAAATTAAATGGAAAAAATAACAAAAATAAATAAATTCTTTCACCTAATGCCAATAAATAGTGTACCCGGAGTACTATCAGGGGCCTTCGGCTTCGGGAGCGTTCCTACGTTCAAAAAAACGTTCTAAGTTCTAATATAAGTTGTCCTGTCGGTTGCAGACGTCCAAGAACCGCGTGGGGCTGGACCAACACATCCGCAACGTGCACCGGGGGCGCCCCAAGAACAAGATGTGCCACCACTGCGGCCGGGGCTTCCCCGTGAGTACTGTAGCATTGTTGTACGCCGTCTATACGAAACTAACTCTGTCTGTGTGGTATAGTTCCATGTCTAAGCTACTGCAGGTCTAAAAATACCATATTGTATACAGTTTTGTATGAAAATATGTAAAATGGTCCACCCGCGTGAATGTCGGGTATCGCGACCAAACATAACCTATATCCTTTCTCAAGGTCTAATCTACCTCTATACCAATTTTTATAAAAATCGGTGCAGTGGTTTAGGCGTGTATGCTTCAACAGACACACACGCACACACGCACACACACACACACACACGCACGCACACACGCGCACACACACACGCACACACACACACACACACACGCACGCACACACACACACACACACACACACACATACACATGCGCACACATACATACACACACACGCACACACAAAAACACAAACACACACTTTCCCATGTATAATATTAGTATGAATCTATATATATAAAAGAAAGTCGTGTTTGTTACAACACTTATAACTCGAGAACGGCTGGACCGATTGCCATGGTTTTTGATTTGTTGGATTTGTTTCCGTCCCGAATAGCAGAATACATCTTAAAAACAAAGAAAACTCGATATGTGTAATGAATACTTAATCATTTAATAGATGCTGATTTGTTTATTACATGTCAAACATTTGTTGTCCAATCCTGTCAAATAGTGTATATTTTCATTCCCTATTCACGAACGTCATCCCACTGTTTTACATTTGGGGGTGCATCTAGAGAACGGTCAGAGAGTATATTTCACAGCGTTGAATGCTGCTCAACGTGCCGAAACACCTCCAGCGACAACACCGACCAGTTTCTTTGCGATTTGTCAAAGCGATCTGTTCGCACGAACTTTGCTTTACTCAGAAATGCCACGTTATTACACTTGGAACGCTACATCGAAGAAATTTCAACGTCGGAAGCAAGGCTATGCAGTTCCTGGTCATCCAGATATGCGTTCTACTGATGCTCTTGGTCGTATTTACACAGTTCATCCGAAGAATGATGAATGTTTCTATTTACGGTTGTTGCTGGTACATGTTCGAGGGCCAACATCATTTGAATCACTACGAACTGTTAATGGTATCGTGTGCCCCACATTTCGTGCAGCATGTCAAGAGCTAAATTTGCTTGAAAACGATACTCATTGGGACACGACAATCGCTGAAGTAATTATTTCTGCATCTCCAAGCCAGATACGCACATTATTTGCTATCATCATTTCAACATGCTTCCCATCGAACCCACGTGACCTGTGGGACAAATACAAAGATAAAATGTCAGAAGATATTTTACATCGAATTCGCGTCAGCTCAAGAAATTCCGATCTTGAGGTGAATGAGGAGATCCAGGTATGGTATGGTATGTTCTTTTTTATCTTTTTGTTAATGTAAAATGTAAAATGTTTCAACTTCTGCCGGCACTCCCAGAGTGCAACCCGTCTTTTTTTTTTTATTCTCATTCTGTATGTATGTTTTCATCATCATTCATCATATTAAAATACTTTTTTGTTTCTATCCATATAAATATATTATTTTGTATCATTGTTTTACGTTCATCAAAGCCTAAATTAATTCAGCTAAAAAGTAACACGACATTCATTGACTGTTAGGCGGTACGAAGTTCGCCGGGTCAGCTAGTTAATAATAAAGAGAAATGGGTGAATTATGTTACCAATTTAAATTGTCGAATATGATTATTTACAAATATGAAATCAGAATATGAAACATACAAATCATACAATGTGGTCTTTTTAGATCTGCTGATCCCATTTTCATGAAATTTAGTTCAGAGTTTGACCAGAACTTGCGCAAGGAAAGGCGTTTGTTCACTAGTGAATTAGTTTGTAACTAGTCAATAATATAATATATTATTTTTATTCACACTTAGTTATTACCCGTGGCTCCGCCCGTATGAATAACTGAGCCCGTTCAGCGACCTGCAGCAACCGACAATACTACTTTTTTTTATCGTTTTATAAAGTAAGTCGTATTGTGTGTTGCTCTAAAGATCTAAACATTAATCTATATCAGTGCAAGCGGGTGGAGCTGCGGGCATCAGCTAAGTTATTGAATAAATATTCTAGAATATTCTTTTTTCTTTTTTACGTGCGGGAAATCCCCACGGATAGCGACCCCCCCCCCCCCCCCCCCCCTCCGAAGCCGAAGTTGAGGTTGTCTCAAGACATCCCTCGCACCCCGGCTGACCCAGGGCCATTTCTCTCGGTCTGGCCCTCCTCGGGAGGGGGGACCGCGCGGTCCCCGACTCGCCCCCGTATGGGGGGGTCTAGAATATTCTATACAGCGCTATCCAAAGTTATAGTATGCATAGCTTAACGGCTTCTTTTTACGATGTCTAGTATACAAATAAATATACTCTTATTTGTTGTGTATCGTCCACAGACTAAGATCCAGTTGGAGTCCCACATCCGCACGCACACGGGCGAGAGGCCGTTCATCTGCGAGTTCTGCCCCACCACCTTCTCGCAGCAGAGCAACCTGTACAAGCACAACCGGCAGGTGCGTGCCCGACCTCACTGACTCATCACCATCTCAACGGGCTTCCCACTTGCATCCGAGACTTTCCCCACACAACTCTGAGAAAAGCTTGCACCGGAGCCTCTACAGAGCTTCCTTCAAAGCTAGCAAGTGTAGCGGGTACGCCGGGTACCCTATATATTGGCATAACTTTTTTCGATTTAGTGAAGAAAAATTTTTTTTCCTTTTTTATTTTTTTCCCCTTTTCATTCTCCATCGTTTTGTGAAAGCTCAATGAATCGGCAATATCTTAAAAAACATCACTACAAAAAAAAGCACGCCATTGGCGCCATTATTTTTTCTGTAGTGGTGGTTTTTTTTAATGAAATAGACGTTTCATTGAGCTTTCCTAATACGATGGAGAATAAATAATACTAATAAAACGTTTTTTTTTTAAATGAAATAAAAAAAATATTTTAATCAAATCGAAAAAAAAACCAATATGTAGGGTATCCGGCGTACTACCAGGGGCCTTCGGCTACTGGAGCGTTCCTCTTAAACCCGGTATTTAGGTAATAATTTGCCAACAATGTCTTTTCGTCCTAGCGTTAATCCCAGTCGCAGTCCAACTGTGAATTCTTTACTGTATAGTGACTACCATCTGACCTCCACAAACCAAAGTTGATACCGAATTGCAATAAGTCTAGTTGTTGGACTTTTTAGGGATCCCAACTACCCGCAACGACTGCCATACACATTCGTATGGCAACCGGGACCGACGGCTTAACGTGCTCTCCGAGGCACGACCAGACCAATGTAAATACCCATATTCATGCATATAAATGCACTGAGCGGGTATCGAAACCGCGTCTTCTCCGTAGCGGCCGCGTTCACTACCGCTATGCCACAGGGGCAGTCTTTGCCAACAATGTCTATCTTGAGATAAGTCTTTAAATTATTGACTTGACTTGTGTAGCGTTGCATACCCGCGTGTTATTTTAAAAGAAGAATACTAGCAACCGAAATTACTAATTTTTCCCTCTAACCCCACCAACTAAGCTAAATCGCTTGTTCTAGGAGTGGGTTCACGTCGGTAGTGTAATGGCCAGGATTCGAACCCGGGACCTCTTGATCGTAAGGCCGACTCCTTAACCACTAAGCTACCGACGCTTTGTTTACTTAAGGTAAATAATCGCGTGGTCGGTTTAACGGTCGGCCTGTAGCAAGTGAGGCTGACTGGCCCTGAAGGTCTCGAGGGGGCCTTCACACACCCCATTACCCCATAAATTGTGATAATATTCCCACGACCCACACCGATCCCAACTTTTCCAATTTTCTTATATTTTCGTTTCGTATAAACTATCAGAGGGAGGATCGGGTGCTATTTCGCACATTGAGAGAAGCCATGTTCAGTTTTGCAGCAATTAGTATGCTTACTTAGGTAATACTCTCTCTAGACGGATGTGTAGGGGAACTTTAGCAAATCAGGACGTGTTCGGATAGCTCAGTCTGAATATCCTTCCTTGTAAAGAACCGCTGGCGGGTTAAAATTTAAATATAATACTTAAAAACTTCACCTGTACTGTTGCACAGTTTAGTAGATTCCACCAAGCTCCATCAATCTCCAGTATAAAAACACTCTAAAAAATATACGATTAGTCGCCAAAATGGAAACATGAATTTCTTTTTATATGTATACTTATTATCTTCTATATACTTGCCCACAGGTCCATCTGAACATCAAAACTAAGCGCTATCCGATATGCAAGAAGGGGACAGAAGACGAGCCCGACCCACCAAAAGTTCCTATTGACGACAACCGGGCCCCAGTCGAGGAGCCCTACAGGGCCATAGTGCTACAGTACTCTCCTGAGAGAGGGTTCGTTATGTGAACCCAAAAACTAACGGCTAATTTCACGGTGGAACGAGATTTAAGAGAACTGTGGCCCCAGAATAATATTCGAATTTTTAACGTAAATGTATCCAGATAACGGAGCAATGCGATTGGCCGCCTGCCTACTGTGAACCAATCACAATGCTCCGTTTCTTCCATACGTTTACGTTACCAATTCGAACGTTATTTGTGCGCGGGGCACTGAGCTTATTATTCCGAAATACCGTCTAATTTGATAGCAGTTTCGGAGTGAAAGAATTTGGACACAGTTTCCATAGCAAAATCGTCTGGAAGTACATTATTCACTATAACAAAAATTACTAAAAGTTTATACTTTTTTTACGTGCGGGAAATCCCCACGCATAGCCCCCCCCCCTCCCCCTTCGGCTGTCGGAATGTCGGACTCGAACCGACTAAACCGCACGCCGTTTGTGGGTCGATGTGCTAGGCCGAAGGTGAGGTTGTCTCGTGACATATCCCTCGCACCCCGGCTGACCCAGGGCCATTCCTCTCGGTCTGGCCCTCCTCGGGAGGGGGGACCACGCGGTCCCCGACTCGCCCCCTACTAAAAGTTTATACTTAAAGACGATTTTACGATCGATACTGTGTCCAAATTCTTTCGTTCAAAAACGACTATTAAATCAGGGTGTGTACTACTGAGGCACGCTACGCCCATAGCGTGCCTTTCATAATAATATAGTACCTACCAAAAGCCCGTGGCTTTTTGATCCCGTTTCGCACTCTCATGGGAACCTATTCACGGGATAAAAATTGCGTTGCGTGCACACGCGAGTTCTACGCGTTCTGTCGTAAGTTATTTTTTAAATTTGAGAGTTGAGATGTGTGTAATGTATGTGCGTCAATGGTGCGGTTGACATATGTGATACGGTTGCACTTTTTCGTATAAAGTTGTATGTAAAGGTTCCGTCGGTAGCTTAGTGGTTAAGGAGTCGGCCTTACGATCGAGAGGTCCCGGGTTCGAATCCGACGTGAACCCACTCCTAGAACAAGCGATTTAGCTTAGTTGGAGGGGTTAGAGGGAATATTAGTAATTTCGGTTGCTCATATTCTTTAAAAAGATATCTCCTTTGGTGTACGTGGCATCTCCTAAAATGTCCCACGCTGTTGTTGTACTATTTGTAACTATATAAATTAATTGAATTGTTATAACTGTGTGTAATTTAATGTAGTGACTGAATTTTTGTATTGTGCAATAAATTTATGTATTTGAAATGAAAATGGTTTTTAATTTTTATATTTTTAAGAAAAATTAACATCTATACAGGGAATGGTCCTTATTATAGTAGAACAGCTGTTGCCCGCGGCTCCGCCCACGTGGATGTCGGCTATCGCGACCAAATATAGCCTATGTTTCTCAAGATCTAATCTATCTCTATACCAAATTTCATGAAGATCGGTTCAGTGGTTAATGCGTGAAAAGCGGACAAACAAACAGACACACATACACTTTCCCATTTATTAACCGAGTTCCAAAAAGGAGGAGGTTCTCAATTCGATCGGTATTTGGGAGAGAGTATGTGTGTGTCTGTTTGTGGCGCCTGAAATAGTAGTTAGCTGGAATCAATTGAAATATGACCTCTCAGGCTAGGCATCCACTTCTAAAAGATCAGTAAATCTGTAAATTCAGTTTTTTTCGTTACTGGTATTTTATGCGTTTCAGTTTTTGGAGTCGTTTTTTTTATAAGTAGTTTTTTTTTATTTTGTACTTTACAGTGCTTCCCCCAAGATAGTGATTAAACCATGCCTGAGATCATAGTTTATGAGATTTGTTTCATAAGATTGACATAATGCTCTCAATAACATAAACAAGACATTCCTGCTATATATAATTAAGAAGTTCTGTTGTCTACCGCCATAGTTCAAGACTAGGTTATTCCAGTACGTCCTTGAGCATCATATATAGCTTACCTTGTCACAGGATCGTCCTAAAACTAGCTAAAAAGCAGTCAGTTCTCTGGTGTGTCTCCGGAGTCCAAGGTCTAGTACCCATGAAAATGATATAGGACCATCTTTGAATTATACTAAACCCAATGCAAAAAGAATGTTTGAAATCGGTTCAACAGTGTTCGGTTAAAAGTTGGAATTAAAATTATACAAAAATGTTCATAAAATGAAAACTACTGGAACACCTGGGCACACCTGGGCACACCACTTTCCATCTCTTCGAGTATTGGGATCCTAGGTGTCGACATCTCAAGCGACGACGTTCAGTTCCGCAACCATTTGTAGGACAAGGTCAAGCTGGCCTCAAAGAAACTTGAAGTGCTCAACAGGGCGAAGCAGTACTTCACTGCGGGGCAACGACTTCTGCTTTATAAGGCACAAATTCGGCCCCACATGGAGTACTGCTGTCACCTTTTTGCCGGAGCGCCTGCATACCAGCTTGGCCCCTTCGACTCATTGCAAAGACGGGCGTTGAGGCTCGTCGACAATCCCATACTCACAGGCGATGTGGAACCTCTCAGCCTCAGAAGAGACTTTGCCTCGCTGTGTGTGTTCTACCGCCTATACAATGGTTTGTGCTCAGATGAATTGTTTGACATGATGCCCACCGCTGCATCCTATCATCGCACCACTCGCCATAGGCAGGGAATTCATCCTCTCACACTGCGACCGGAAATGGTACGCACCGTGCGTTTTGAAAGGAACTTCATCCCACGCACGCTCAGGTTGTGGAATGAACTTCCTGCCGTGGTTTTCCCAAGCGACTACAATATGGGGTTCTTCAAAAAGGGTATTGTAAGGTATCTACAGGGTCGGTAGCACGATTGTGACGCCCCTGGTGTTGCAAACGTCCATAGGCCACGGTAACCACTTCCCATCAGGTGGGCCGTGTGCTTGTCTGCTACGTATGTGGCATAAAAAAAAAACAAACTATAAAATTGTTATGGCACCAAATGGCAACTATTCCACATCAAACTAAAAAAAATCACGTAAGTCGAATAATAAATCTCAGAGTGATCGGTGTACATACATATAAAAACGATCTCTATACTATCTCTAAACCAAATTTCATCAAGATCGGTTCAGTGGTTAATGCCTGAAAGGCGGACAAACAAACAGACACACATACACTTTCCCATTAAATTCGTATGGATACTCGCGCATCAGTGGGAAATTATAAATTGTCTTTGATAGAATCCGAATTCTTATTTTCTTAATACAATGTAAAGTGAAAACAAAATGTATCGAGTTTACGCGCCACCTATCGTGAAATAGGCAAAATTTTAAAATAGCGACATCTATCCACGAGTATATAAAATTATGATATAACGCCATCTACTGGAAATGACAAGAACTATTTAGTGACATGGGTATTTTGTGCGCCATCTACCGTGGAATAGCTTAATCTATTTAATCAGCGACATCTATGCTTCAGTGCGTAAAACTTTAATTTAGCGCCATCTACTGAAAACGGTTTGAACTATTCCAAACGAAAGTTATTTTGCACGCCATCTACCGTTGAATAGCGTAATCTTTTTAATTACCGCCATCTATCCTTCAGTACATAAAACTTTAAATTTAACGCTTTCAAACTGATAGAACAGTGTACCTTCTATGTTGCCTTTGGTGCTAAAATGTACAACGAGATGGCATTCAGGCAAAAGAAAAAAAATCATCATCATCTGAAACTCAGTTTTACAGTCTACCGTGATGCGACTGAGGTTCGATATTTTCCGTGACGCGACAGCAATCTGACATCCACAACGGATTGGCGATGTCGAAGTTTTGTACTTAGACCAGTCGGACTTATTCTGTGCTTTTACGACAGACGGGACCAACGCAACGGCATAACGGGCTCTCCGAGGTATAGAAAGAAAAGCAATGCAAATAGACATATTCATTCATACAAATATTTGCACTGATCAGATATCGAACCAGCAGTCGCGTTCACTACCACCATGCCTCACAAAGGCTGCCAAACAAAAAAAAATAAAAAATACTTCAAATGTTATTTTTTGTTCAAACTAAATTTGAGTTAACAAGCAGGCAAAACTAAATGAAACCGTGTAACTAAAAGCTCGTTCGCCGAGGTACTGTCATTATATAAAACATCAATATTCATCCACTTTATTTAAATTATTTAGAACTAGCTCTATGTTACCTAATTTCAGTATGTTTTTCGATCCCTTGTCTATTTTCGGTCGCTTTTCTACTTTCGTTCTCTTTTCCATCTCATTCCTATCTCGTTTCTTCCCTGAGTGGGTTTTACTCACATGGTCGTAGTTCATGTTCCTTCTGAGCACTGAATGTTTGTGATGCGCGTGGACGTCATCCCCCACACTGCCATATACATCTTCAGTGTGTTTAGACCCCGGAGAAGTATGTGTCTCGTCTGTCCTAAAAGTGCTCTCACCAGTAAAATAATCCAAGAGTAACCTCATATTATCCGTTACTTTAAGCTTGGAGGTCTCATTCAACTTGGTATACCTATGAAATATACTAAAATCTAGCCATTTTTTAATCAAATAGCTCACATTTCTGTTTTTACGTAAATATTTATGCAATTTTCTGGTCAGTTTGTAGAATTTTTTTATATCTTTCTGCGTATAAAAAAAGTTTAACCGATTTGCCAAATTTTTTAACTCAGGGTTGCCAGATTGTATTAACTTTTGTAATTTCTTTTTTAGTCGTTTTCCATCGCTGTTGGACCAGTGGCGTATCGTTTTTTTAATGTATTTTTGTAACATTGGATTGATGAAAATATTGTGGAAAGTAGATTTAGGGTCAGCTTTGTGATCATTCATTTGCTTTTCCAATATTCTGGTAACGTTTTGAATACTGACGTCTGTTAAGTTTAGTAGGGTGTCCCCTAAATCTGTTAAGAAGTGAGATAAAGAGATTGTAGCAGCATTTTCGCGGAAGATTGGTTGCGGCGGAGTTTCCGTTGAAGGCGGTGGAATTGTGGTGGAGGGTGGCGGAGTTGTGGTGGAGGGTGGCGGAGGTGGCGCTGTCGGACGTGTTTCGAGCGAGCGGTATATCGTATCTATGAACGTCTTGATGTGGCTCACGATACCAGCATTATTCTCGATGTCTTTAGGCTCGAACTGAAACGATGTCTCTATGGCTACATTGACTGTCCGATCGTCTGGGTCTAACTCGGCTGAAACTGAAAATGATTGGTTAGAACTTCTTTATCCTAGCGTTAATCCGAATCGCATTCGAAGCTCTCCATTTGAAGTCTGGGGTCCCTTTTACAGTCTAACTGCGGATTTGGTTGAACTTTGATATTTTCTGTGAAGTGAGTGACTGCCATCTACTTTCACAATTATTGCAGTTAGACCAGTACCCCTAGCACGAACAACTATCATATCCGTATCGTTAACGTATTGACAAAACGGAGCATGGCGATTGGCCGGCTGCACATACACACAGTAGGCAGGCGCCCAATCGCAATGCTCCATTCTCTCAATACGATTACTATAGTTGTTCGTGTTAGGGGTACGGATGTTGGAATTTTGAGGGTTCCAACTACCCGTAACGACTGCCATTGATACCGGTACCGACGGCTTAACGTGCTGTCCGAGGCACGACCATGCAAATACCCATATTTATGCATACAAACATTTGCATTGAGCGGGAATCGAACTCGCGCCTCCTGAGTAGCGCCACTCGTTACCGCTACGCCACAGAGGCTGTCTGGTATGATTATGCCGTAATGATTGGTTAGAATATAATATAAATCTTTATTCGCATGAAATATCTTAGAATGGATGCTGAGAGTCATTGAAAAATCCCTATTTAAATTTAAACATAATTACCATCACAGGTATTTTTAATCCTCTACCAGGATCCGCCAACAGAGCAGACAATACCCCGAACTGTAATGCGCTAGTAGAATCTACCGCTGGTCTAGTGGATGTTCCCTTCGGGTTAGGCGCGGACAGCAGCCCATTAACAACCTTCCTCTTTCACAGTCGGTTAATAAATTAAGTACTTACTTACTTATAACAATAGAATAAAACAGCAGGAATTTTTTCATATTTCTTCAAAATCTGTAGCGTTTCATTCGTATTGATAATTTGGTACGCTACATAAAATATTGTGAATTACTTATATTTATTGCGTTTTTATGTCACACTTGTGGAGGCGGGTTTATTGTTTCAATTATGGGAGCTAGTAATAAAATGCGGCTCTGCTACGGAATATAAAATCATGAGGAAATGCTTTTCTACTTTTTTGGGTGTTTCGGAACCACAGCTATATTTTTCGGGGCCCAAACAACCCTCACCATGAATCTAAATTCAGGCTCTCAGGGTTAGGAGACCAAACGCCCCCTTAAAAGTCAAGACAAGCCAAATCAAGAGATTCCTAGAGCGGACTCATTAGCTCGTCCCTCAATCCAGTTTTGTACGGAACCCTTAATATGCGAGCCCGACTCGCACTTGACCGGTTTTTTAAATTGAGGCTTTATAGATAGGACGAGCAAATAAAAATATTGAGATATTTTTATGATATTTTATTAGCAGTTTATAAAATGACAATAGGTATCACAATATATACAAATTAAATTCTTACTCTAATATCTTAACTATTTACTCTATAATGACTATCTCTCGTCTTGCTGCTGCCGAATATACATTTTAGTTCACAATGATAGTTTATAATAATCTACGCTTGCTCGTCCACCGCCGTAGTACCGCGTGCTATCCTCACAGGCCCCTGATTCTACTATTATTTTGTTCATAACAAAACCACGGCGGCACCACAGATACTGTAACCAACGCCATTTAACTTTAGACTTTACTGTTTAACAGTTAAAGTCTAAAATTAAATGACAATCTTGTAGAGTGAATGAAAATGTTGTAAACTCTTTCTCTTTCGATTTTGGACTTTAAATCTCAGACATAAAGTCTTCAATTTAATGACATTTTTATACAATGTCAGCGGTATGACAGTGGTGTTATTATGTCATAAAATTAGCAGAATCGGGGGCCAGGACACCCAAGAGACGAGTACTGCGCGTTTAGAGCATATTTTAAGTCCAAGATGTATCAAAAACATCGATGTGTCCAACACATGGGTTTGGAAGTTAACGCCCGGTGGGAGTTTCGTAGGTAAGTGTCAGGAGCCGACGGGCGCGTGGCGACTCCAGAGACTCCGAATTCCGAATTGCGGCACCGTGGTACAAAAAGCATACAAAAATGAGTGTAATGTATACATCTTCTATATAAATAAATAAATTTGGAGTGTCTGTTTGTAATATTGAAATAACCGTTTTTTTACTATATGCATAATGAATAATATAATACAGTACATACACCAATATAACATTTTTTACAATTTATGGCAGTCTGTTCCGGATAATCTCTGGAACGGCCGGGCCGATTTTGACGGGACTTAGGCTACTTTTATTTTAGAAACATATTGTTGACTCAAAACTAAGCGATAACCGACATCCACGCGGGCGGAGCCGCGAGCTACAGTATAAAATAATAAAATATACAATTAAATAATAAGTGTAAAATTAACATATCATTTTTGACGTGACAACGTCTTATAAATTGGTTTGCCGGGTGACACTTCAAGAAACTGCGTTACGCTCCGCTCACGTTATGCGCTCACAATGAGAGCGAGTGAGAGGCACGCGTCCCTTCCACTCGGGCATGGTTAGCCCGCCTAAGAGCGAGAGAGACAGACATTTTTAAATTGTTACTATTATTTCATCCCTCTTCCTACTATACGAATGAATATTCACATTAAAATTATTTTACCACTCAAAGTCGTTGTCACGTAAAACTTTCGCCTGTATACCGACTTTACAGGCAACCAAATTTTTATATTTTTTTCGGTCATGTTACCGATACTGGATCAACCTCCAAAGTTCCTTATATAAGCAGCTTGACCATAATCTGTACAATGGTCGTTATTAAAACAGCGTTTGTAACAATGCACTATCGTTTTTATCAGTCGTATAGGTGGTACCGTTTAAGTATAAAAGACCCACGGCACCACCAGGGGTACGGCCAGGGTTACCGTGGCCTCTATTATTTAAAAGCAACGCAGTGTCGTTGAAATTTCTACTACACGGGTTGTCAGCCAACCGTTACCTATTGGTGAAATTTTTGTTCACCAACTTTGCTGGCTTTCCCGTTCTCAGCCCCGCCGCATTCGCATTTGCCGTCTCGAGACGCGTCCGAGTGTCCAGAGCGTGTGTTGCCTAAGTGGTCGAGACACTAATTTCGAGTGGCAGTGACGCGAGTGTATTTAATAACTAGTTATCATTATCGGATTTTGAACTTTAATCAATCGTGTCATATATTTTTCTTTGTTCTTGTCTACGACTGGTAATGGAGACTCTGATTAATGTAAGACTATAGTGAAAGCAATTGTGGACACACACGCGACCACCCTTGTCAATGCGACATTGGCGCAGTGTCGTGAACGGGTGCGAGTGTGAGCAGGTGCGGCGGGGCTATTAAGAGTAGACACGCAATCTAAAGGCAGGCGTAGGAGTAAGATAGCACAAGCGTTTAAACTTTACACATCTTTACACACACACACACACACACACGCACATGCACGCGCACGTACACACGAACACGAACACGCATACGAACACGCACACACACACGCACGCGCACAAAAGAACACGCACACGCACACGCACACTCGCACCCACACACGCGCACGCACGCACGCGCACAAATGAACACGAACACGCACACGCACACTCGCACCCACACACGCGCACGCACGCACGCGCACAAATGAACACGCACACGCACACGCACACTCGCACCCACACACGCGCACGCACGCACGCGCACAAATGAACACGAACACGCACACGCACGCACACACTATTTCACCAGTTTCATTTCAACACTTCGGGTGTGTGTCACGTCGCTATGTGCCGACTCTCGAACATTGGTAACGGTTTAAAACAACGGTTATTTACAAATAATACAACTGAATGAATGAATAAATCAATTATTACGAGCCGTTGTTCGCCATCCTAGCACTGATTATATATACGTCTGCTTGAGGTAGTATTTAAGATATATCACTGATTTGAGCACTTTACTTAACACTCGACATATTCATTAAGGTTACAGGCATCTTCTTCCATCTCGGCACCTCGCTAGTGACCCCAACCGGGTCAACTTGCATGTGTAGCTATCTCGTTGTGGCACTGAACACTTGTCTAGAGATAGAGATATTACCACAGCGGCACTAGGCGGCACTAGGCGGCACTCTTGGCCCGTTGCGCGTGCACCTTCCTGGCGTGGCGGGACAGACACGAGTGCCAGCTGAAGCTCGCGCCGCAAGTGGCGCACTTGTAGGCGGACGAGCCGCTGTGCAGCGCCAGGATGTGCGAGCGGAGCTTGGCGTGGTTCTGGAACGGACAGCAGGCACTGTACTCACAATATACTTCTTCTAATATATAAAATTCTCGTGTCACAATGTTTGTTCCCATACTCCTCCGAAACGGCTCGACCGATTTTTATGAAATTTTTTAAACATATTTAGTAAGTCTGAGAATCGGCTACTATCTATCTTTCAAACCCCTAAGTGATGTCCAGTATCCCATTTTTTTTTCGATATAATTTTTATTTTTGTATTATATGGCATTAAAAAATACACACAACCCTATATTTTTACTCTTCTATCACCAACCCCTGGTTTTAAATAGTCATTTTAATAATTTTTGGCTTTTTCACTCATATACCACATCCTTACACATTTGCAATAAGTTAGTTTTTTTTTTCTACACTAGAAATTCTCTAGAAGTTATTTACATGGCAAAACAACATTTGTCGGGTCAGCTAGTTTATCTATACTAATATTATAACCTCTTGTTGTGTTTCCAGCCTCGTGAGTAGGGTAGCCAGAGCTCACTGGAAAGTTTTTGTACTGTCAGTGGGAAGACCTAAGGCTTGTCGTGCTTTGTCTCTTCTCTTTGACCCTGTAACCACAGAAACTCTCTGTGGTTACAGGGTCGGCAGCACGAGTGTGACTCCCCTGGTGTTGCACACGTCCATAGGCCACGGTAACCACTTTCCATCAGGTGGGCCGTGTGCTTATCTACCACCTAATTTAGTTTGTTTGTTTGGTTGCATGCTTGTTACAAGTGAATGGTCAAGTTTATCAGCTTCCCTAGACAAGCGGCAATTCATTGACCAGCGTATTCTACAATAAAATGACGAATGTACGGGATTGACACGTATTTTGACATTAAAATAGTCGTCAAGGTATTATGTCATAAATGTCACATATGTCAAAATACTTATCTATACCGTACATTCTATTTTAGAATACACTGGTCAACGAATTGTCACTTGTCTAGAGCAGCAGCACACAATTGAGGTAGTCTAGAAATGAATCACGAGGATAGCGAATGAACCAGATATAAACGAAGTTTTTCCACAGCAAGTGCGTCCTATTCGAGCCGGGAACATGTAAGCAGTCTTACCGGGAAGGGCTTCCCGCAGTGGTCGCACAGGTGCTCCGCGTTGTCCTTCTTGTGCACTACTTGCCGGTGCAGGTACAGCGACGTGTGACTCTTGAACACCTGCCGGCCACACGGTACTGTAAGACCTTAGACTAAATACTAAATACGCGGAGTGAATGCGGCCGCTACGCAGGAGGCGCGGGTTCGATCCCCGCTCAGTGCAAATATGGGTATTTGCATTGGTCTAGTCGTGTCTCGGAGAGCACGTTAAGCCGTCAGTCCCGGTTGTTATACAAACATCTATGGCAGTTGTTATTGGAGCCCTCAAAAGTCTTCAACAACTGGTCTAACTGCAATGCTTCGATATCGCTTGTAGGTTGTGGAGGTCATATGGCAGTCGCTTCACGGAAAATACCGAAAATTCAGCCAAGACTGGTAAAAGCAGACCCCGGACTCCCAAGTTGAAAGCTTCGGATGCGACTGGGATTGACGCTAGGATGAAGAAGACTATATACAAACACTATAACTAGACGCAGCAAGTGTCATTTCAACTTGGCTTAAAATATAACTACAACTTCGGTATAAGTTGACATATGCTTACATACACACATTGACAGATTAAAGAACAATATAGACATTCACACAGTGGGGTCGCCGTTGACTGGAACCCTTCTATGCGAGGGAACAATCCCAACCCATAATAGTTGGATAGATACAGTGTTTTAAGATAGATACAGTGTTTTTTGTTGCATTAAGAGTTAAATAACACGATATTATTTTAAAAGACAGGAAAATTTAAAGATGACCTTTGGATGAGGTTAGCTTTCTTTCCAGTTAAAGTTGCACCTCTTTTCCGCAATTCTGCTTCAAATCTGACAGCTATGAGTTTGTTATTGTTGTTTGGTCATTTCGCCCATGCTGTCATTTACAAATAGTTTTGCGTCGGCATCCCCATTGTCACAATTTATGAAATGTGGTGTCGGTAACGGTGTCGCGTGTTCGATGGTTCAGCTAAACAAGGGCGCACCTTCTGGCAGAGGCCGCAGGTGTGCACGAAGTTCTTGAGGTGCTCCCAGTCCACGTGGTCCTTGAGGCGCGTCTTGTTCGCGAAGCGCTTGCCGCACTCCGTGCACACGTACCTGGAATTTTGAAAAGCTTTTTTTGCTGATGATGATACGGATGATGACGACGGTAACGATAACTGCGATTATTGCACCCTCAGTAAATTTGAGGGGACTTTTATTAAAAGCTCCCTAGGGAGATTTGGAACGAACATTAAAAGTCACAATTCACTGTTTAAAAATCCACATTTTTATACATAAAAACTCAAATTCACTCCAATTTCGGAAATAAAATAATACCACGAAGCACACTTTCCTGCGATCGCACTAAAACCGACAACGTAAGCGGTTTTAACCCCCAACTCAAAAACGGTGAGGTGTTATAAGTTAGACGTGAGGGAGTGATTGAACCAGTCAAGCACTCCGGTCCTCGTCCGTGCGTGCGTACAACTTTGTTCGTTCCAATAATATGAGGGAGTGCTTAGGGGAGTGACTGGTTAGGGCCCCCAACATGACAACGCCTGCATCAAAATATCACTAGGAAGATCAAAATGAAGGGGCTAACCAACACAATTTCTTTTCTACTGTTTGGAGGTTTTTGTAACGGGGGTTTTTTTTAATTTTATTCATTACTAGCATTTGCCCGCGGCTCCGCCTGCGTGGATATTGGTTATCGCTATAATATCGGTTATCGTTATAAATTGTAGCCTATGTGTTATTCTGATGTATAAGCTAAGTATATTATTGTAAATTAAAATTCATTCCGTAGTTTTTACGTGAAAGAGTAAGAAACATCCATCCATCCATTGATACTTACAAACTATCGCGTTTAAAGGATTTTGAAAATGATTTTTTAAAGGTTTATTTCATTCCGGTGGAATAAAATAAGGCCATTCTATCTCTTCCCGTGGGTGCCGTTGAAGGCGACCAAGGGTTAGGACGGCCCTATTACGTGTGACCATTTGGCTCCTTCAATAAACACCTTTTTAATTTTAGGAATCACCGACAGCCCTCTCTGCAGAGCCTGCATGAGAGAGGAGGAAACAGCGGCACATGTGCTCCTACACTGTCCTGCAACCGCCACATACAGGGCTAAGTACTTCAATAATACAGGTACGCTCCGGGAGATCACCAGCAGTGTGAAGAGCCTGCTGGCGTTCTTCAATGAGTTGGGGTGGATCGAGTGAAATGCCCAAACTCACGCAAAAACCGCGCCATGACGTGGAGTTGCGTATACCAGCCCGTTATACCATACCATACCATAGGTGTGACCGAAAATCATAGTTGCCGAAATGTCACTGTTAATACACCTCTGGCTACACCTTCGGGGATTTACAGGCGTGAATATATGTATGTATGTATTGTGGTCTTAGTAACAGGTGAAGCGAAAACCGTCCGCTGCCGCTTGCACGCTATATGCACGTACTGTTTGGTACAAATACATTTGTTTGATTTTTTTGCACGAAACAGACGTCCTTATGCGTACACACGCATAAGACAGTGGACAGTGCTATATTACTTTCCAGGTACTCACTTGAACTCGTTCTCGCTGACGTGTTTCTTACTTATTTTCATGTGTTGCTTGTACGTTGCTATAGATGAGAACGTTCTATTGCACGGCTTGCAAACAAGCTCGCCGTTGGCTCTGCGAATGAAATGAATAAGTCTTTTAAACAGCATTTTCTAAGCCTTTTCAACTCTATTGGGTCGGTGCCTAACTAAGAAACGGCCTAATTTTATATCAATTAACCTATTGAAGTCCACAAAGTCAGGGACCGCGTAGTCCCCCCTCCCGAGGAGGGCCAGACCGAGAGGAATGGCCCTGGGTCAGCCGGGGTGCGAGGGATATGTCTCGTGACAACCTCACCTTCGGCCTAGCACATCGACCCACAGACGGCGTGCGGATTAGTCGGTTCGAGTCCGAAAAAAAAGTAAAAAGAAAAGTCCATAACTGGAGATTAGTCTCTCCCAACGTTGCGAAGCTATGGCCTACTGTTTCTAAGCTGGCTAGACGGGTTTGTATAGGGTTTTAGTTCGTGTTTCCCTTTGCTGTATATTTTTTCGGTTACTCGCCTCTTACGACACCCTTTAAATGAGATGGAGTGGTGACTGGTGGTGGAGATACGTGTGATCTAAAGGTCACCACACGAATGATTTGATATATTCTCTGCTAATTGACAAACAAGGCTCTGGTAGTCCCTCACGGGGTTTGGGGCAGTTGGTTTCATAAAAGTGTTATACAAGAACGAGTAAGCAGATTTCACCGGGCTGAGAGTCTCGGATACAACCGTAGAAAAACTGTGAAGATGATGATTATGAAAGCGGAGTTTAAGGAGTCTTCTGGAAGACAGTTGCCTGGGGGCTGGATATTCCCCGAGGAGGGCCAGACCGAGAGGGATGGCCCTGGGTCAGTCGGGGTGCGAGGGATATGTCGCATGACAACCTCACCTTCGGCCTAGCACTACGACCCAGAGACGGCGTGCGGTTTAGTCGGTTCGAGTCCGACATAACCTACCCCTCCGGCTCCGGAGGGGTGGGTATCCGTGGGGATTTTCCGCACGTAAAAAAAAAAAACGGGTGGGCTGGATATTATTCCATCAAGCAACCTATAGTCTTCGCGAAGAGTACCTAGTACAGTACCTGAACACGTGACTGTTGACGTACCGCAGTAGAATTTCTCTCAACTTGAAGACGCTTCTGAGGGTTCGAAGGGTCTTCTGAAAGACTCTTTCAGTTGCCTTGTGGAGTAATATCCAAGTACAGTACCTGACTATATTGTTATTGACGTGCCCCAGTACATAACCTTCCACTAGATGCTTCTCAAGGTTCAAGAGGTCTTCAAGAAGACTCTCTGTCAGTATGTTGGCCACGTGACTGTGACGTGACCTGGCTATCCTTTGGGAAGGTTCCCTGTGTAGGCGCACCTGGCGGCGTGGCTGTGCAGGTGCCTGTGCAGGTTGCCGCGCCACTGGAACTTCTTGTCGCACTGCGCGCACGCGAACTGGCGCCGCGCCGCGTTCACTGCCGAGCGGATGGCCTCCACGCGCGCCAGGTGCTTCTCGGGGTTCGCAGGGTCTTCGGAGACACTCTCGGTTAGTTTCCTGGTGGACGAGTTGTATAACAAATTATTGAAGTGAAAACTTCTTTAGCGGCGTTGGATGGGTGTAAAATGTTAAGGAAGCGTCAGGATTAGTTGACCTTTGAACCGTAACCGACGACTGACGTCATACAAGATTAGGTACAGACTATGTATTTTGCCAGTTTCAATAGATATCGTCGTAGCTTAAACGGTAAGCACGTCGACTGTAAGTCCTTATAGTTTCAGATAGTATCGGGTTCAAACCACCTGGCCTTCAGGGATTTTTTGTGATTGTTTTTTCTTATTATAATTTATTACTTTTGGTGATTATTTTTTCTTTTTGTAATTTATTACTTTTTATGATAATTTTTTCTTTCTGTAATTTATTATTTTTTGTGATTATTTTTTCTTTTTATAATTTATTAATTTCTTCTGACAGAAAATTAGCAGAAAATAAGTGATAGGTTCTATGATTAGCG
Organism: Eilema caniola; assembly: GCA_949126895.1. Taxonomy (NCBI): domain Eukaryota; kingdom Metazoa; phylum Arthropoda; class Insecta; order Lepidoptera; family Erebidae; genus Eilema; species Eilema caniola. The sequence goes on from OX421487.1 coordinate 6,803,398, forward strand.
CTATATTATAGGTATGGTATGGTATGTTCTTTTTTATCTTTTTCTATGTATATAACGAAGAAAGAAAATAAGAAAATGTTTTTACTTCTGCCGGCACTCCCAGAGTGCAACCCGTCTTTTTTTTTTCCAAAGCTGTTAACCCGTTTCTTTATTAAAAAGAGAGGTTGCACTCCGGGAGTGCCGGCAGAAGTGAAAACTGTATCTTCCTTTTTTTCTTCGTTATTATATACATAGTTAAAGATAAAAAGAACATACCATACCATACCTCTAATATAGCACCAATCATAGAACCTATCACTAATTTTCTGCAAATTTTCTGTCAGAAGAAATTAATAAATTACAAAAAAGAATTATCACAAAAAGAAAAAAAATATCACAAAACGTTCTGAAACCATAAGGAATTCGAAGACAGTCGAAGCGCGTTAAGCAAAATAAACACTCTGTAGCTAGGAATGTTGTATGACGTCATGTCGTCCTACAAACTCGTCGGTTACGGGTCAAAAGTCACATAATCCTGGCTCGAGTTTGACACGTGATCCTGACGCGAGTAGGTCACGTGATCCTGACGCGAGTACGTCACGTGATCCTGACGCGAGTTTAACACGTGATCCTGACGCGAGTTTAACACTTTTTACCCATCCAACGCCGATAAAGAAGTTGTCACTTCAAAAATTCTGTACCCGTTACCGTGACAGGTTTACCTTTTTTTAAAATTTTCTCTGTGTAAGAACCATCCCCGTACTGCAAGGAATATTCCGAAAAAGTAATTAGCCAAATCGGTTCAGCTGTTCTCGAGATTAGCGCTTCGCACCACATTCAGCGATTCATTTTTATATTATAGATACCCGACTGCTGCAAAATGACTGAAACAAGTTTGATAGCAGGCAGTCCTCATTAATTTCATCTGATTTATGATTTGCAAATATGTACCTCCTGCTATAAAACTTGTTTTAATCTTTTCAAATGTAAGTAAAACGGCTTCATCTTCAAAAATATGATGATAATGAGAATAATACAAATAAACTTGTACTGACCTAAGTTTCAACTGTATTTGGTGCTTAGAGCTGGTCTTCACGTGCTTCTGGAGATTGGACGTCGTGGTGAACGATAGCCTGGAACAGAATAAACAATATCGATGAAGATAGGAAAAGTAGATCACCTCAACCGTCGCGCCAAGACGGATTTATAGGAGACTAGCTTTTGTCCGCGGCTCCGCCCGCGTGGATGTCAGTTATCGTTATAGATTGTAACCTATGTGTTATTCTGACGTATAAGCTATATTATTGTAAAGTTTCAATTTTTACGTGAAAGAGTAACAAACAACCATCCACTCATCCATCTATCTATAAGTATAAAATTTCGCGTTTATAATATTAGTAGGATTTTGGATGTATTCTAGCGTGGTTCGGTGGCTCAGTGGTCAGAGCAATGCCCCTGTAAGGTAAAGATCACGAATACGCTATTTGACAACATTAAAAAAATACTACAAATAATGGTCATCCTATCAGATATAGTAGTATAGAATAGTAATAGCGTAAAAAGACATTTAAAACTATAAATTAAACTAAAATAAGCATATTTTTTGAGAATTTCGCTTTAAAATATCTAATAATTTTTCGATTTTTTATCTTAGACGAAAACGCTCTGTGATCGATCACAGCACTGCTGACGTCACACGCAAGTAATCACGGCTTTGTGACAGAACAGAACAGGACAGAAACAAACAGTTTTTGTGGATTATTTATAGACGTATTTGTACATTGTGCAACTACACACCATTTATACACCATTTTATTCACAAAGTTTGAAGAAAAACTTTATTATTTACTTTGACTTCACTGCTTTAAGGTTATACAAAATGTTTACTTGCGTGTGACGTCACGTAATCGGCTCCATATAAGGTGACAGCGTTTTTGAAAATTTATACTTTAACATCGATTTTTTGTTAAAATCCGTTGAAATTTTTGAAGTGAAAACTTCTTTAGCGGCGTTGGATGGGTAAAAAGTGTTAAACTCGCGTCAGGATAACTTGACCTTTGAACCGTAACCGACGACTGACGTCATACAATATTACAACAGCTACTAGTGCGTTAGGAAGCTTCGTGGCTGAGCGGTTAGCGCTCCGACTGTAAGGGGTGTCAGATAGTACCGGGTTCGAACCTGGGCTTCTGACACTTTTTGTGATTTTTTTTTTTTTTGTAATTTATTACTTTTTGTGTTTTTTTTTTTGTAATTTATTACTTTTTGTGATTATTTTTTCTTTTTGTAATTTATTACTTTTTCGTGATTTTTTTTTGTAATTTATTACTTTTTGTGATTTTTTTTTATTTTTGTAATTTATTACTTTTTGTGATTATTTTTTCTTTTTGTAATTTATTACATTTTGTGATTATTTGTTCTTTTTGTAATTTATTAATTTCTTCTGACAGAAAATTAGTGATAGGTTCTATGATTGGCGCTATATTATAGGTACTTATGATATGGTATGGTATGGTGTGTTCTTTTTATCTTTTTCTCTGTATATAACGAAGAAAGAAAGAAAGAAAAAGTTTTCACTTCTGCCGGCACTCCCGGAGTGCAACCCGTCTTTTTTTTGAAATATCGATGTAGTGTGCATATTATATGCTAAGGAATAGTTTAAAATGGTTTTCCAAAATTTGTCAAATACCCTATTCGAATCACGCCTGAACCGGATCGATTTTTTTCTATCTTAATCGGTTAGAATAGTTAGCATACTAAATACTCTAAAATTTAATTCAAGAATACACAACACTACCTATAGGGTACTGTACTGAGTCAACGGATCATCACCGATACTGCTTAATGTCGTTGTTTTGCCCAACAAGTATGCATAGTAAACTAAGGTGTTGTCTTACTGAACTGAAACGATGACGTTTCATTACCTTTACTTTCCAAAATAGGTCAAAATATAAACAAATCGAAATGAAGCAAAAAAAAATAGTTTCCTTATTAAATTTCAAATCAATCTTTTTTTGCATTGAATGTGTGCAAACGCAACATGAACTGACACATAAATGCGATACTCTCTTGCACTCCATACATTTGCACTACGCACCGGTACAGTGTGACGTCACAGTGTGCTGCGATTTCGTATGAAGCGTCCCGAAAAATTTAAATTACAAAATCAAATAAGTATCCTTAAAACTATCTTTACATATAAATAAAATTGGAGTGTCTGTTAACCATTTTTTACTACATGCATTCAAATTCAAATTCAAATTCATTTTATTTGCTTAAATGTGGTTATACAGGTGTTATTATTAACTTTTGTGCAGCACATTTACCATTTTATGGCATGCAAACATTATATTATACATGACGTATTAATATTAGTTTTATCTACTCTGATACTATAATACAAAGATTATAAAATTGAAATCAAAACTCTTATGACAAACATTACGCACAGGCCAAAAAAAAAGTTTTATTACGATACAGGTCTTGTATGGACACCTATATCATAATAGTTATTTATGATACAAGTGTGGTAAGTTGGTCATTACACTCGAGGTGATATTGCACAGCCCGAGCCGAAGGCGGGGGCAGCAAGGAAACCGAGAGTGTAATGACCATACCTCACGTGTGTCATACAAAGTTTTTCGACACACTTACGAGTAAAAAAATAAATTTTATATTTATTAATGTTTAATTATTAAAACAATTACTAAATGAACAGTTATTAAAATGGTAGTTGACAGTTTTTGTAGGCATTTTTACAGTCTGTGTTATTGTATTGTTAATTAATTCATTATTGTCAGCATCGGTATATTATGTTTGTGATGTTGCAATATTGTCGTAGGAGCTGTAAGAGTCAATCTGAAATATTTCAGTTGCGGAATGAGGGGGCAAAAACATTGGGTCATTGGAAGTAGATGGCTGAGGTTCAAGACAAAACTTCTTCGAAGGTGGCGGCTCTAAATTGATGCCCTGTGTTATTTTATTGGCTATATTTGTTTTGTTTTGAATTGGGTCTTCGACGTAAGATTCTGCAACAGTGTTGGATCGCCACCCACCATGACGTTTTAGGGTTAAAATATCAGCGCCCGAATCAGCCAACAATGTTGCAGAAGTGCGTCTAAAACTATGTCCTGTATAACAGTCAGCATCAGGCAAATCTAGAAATCTTGCTATTTCTCTTGGCATGGCTCCAAATTTGTTGATGCCGATAGGTTGTGCTGTGCATTTGCCTTTTTGATAATTTAGAAAAAAACTATCATTTTGAGCATTTGGTGAACGAAGGGCTTGGTATTTTTTAACTATCTCGTAAAAGGGGCCGTGAATAGCAAATGACCGCGGAATCTTGTTCTTAGTTCGAGTGATTTTGACCAACATCATCTCGCCATGTTGTTCTATGTCTTCAGTAGTGATATCGTGTAGCTCTTGGCGTCTACACGCACCAGTCACGCCAAATATTAATGCGACCTGTAAAATACAAAACAGGTTATTGTGCATAACAGGCCATAATAGAATAACAATAAATAACTATTTACTTAACTAATAATACCTACTTTAAATTTCGAGAAATCGATCGAGCTAGGTCTCCCTGCAGTATATTCATATTAAAATATTTCATTCCATTTTACATTTATGAAAGAAAGAAATGCTTGTTTCGCAATTAGTACATTTTACATAACCGACTACAATATTTTTCACGTAGCATGGGTACGGTGACATTTGACTAATTCCATTTCATGCATGATTCATTTCGAAACAATTTACCTAACACGGAATACAGGAAACAACACTTAATACGAAGATAAAAAGAAAACTGTTTTATTTTGCATTTTTAACTTAAAACTATTTTTATTTCTCCGTAATTATTTAAACTTTAAATATAAACATTCCAAATACATAATTCTTGATGCGTGAATCGGAACAGGTTGCGTTAGAGATTGACATAGTAAAATCGTTATAATCGATAAATTGTCGAATAAAGTATCATAAATCGTTAGTTGTATTTTTAACTAAAGTACGATTATAAAATATAATTATGTAATAATAAACTTTAAACAAAGCATTTTTGTCTTTGTGGAGCTTTATTATAATATAGCAACACTGCTTAAGCATGATCTGGCAGCCATCTTGTTATATCAACTCAGTACGAGTGCGTCTGCCTTGTATGCGGTCTGTTTTCTTTGTTTTGAGCTTGCGTGGTGTTTTTGTTACTTTTTTTTGTTATTGACTATCGTTGTGCTTTGTTGTTTTCGTTACCGTTTTTTGTTATTGACTTTTGTTTTGTTGTTTTTTTTTTGGCAAAATGCCAAAAAGAACGAAAAAGACTGTGCTTGGTAGTCAAGCCCGTGAATTTGTAGTTCGATTGCGGGATTACTTTGAGCGGGAACGTGAGAGTGACGGAACGCTATTGCCTGTGTCCAACGTTTTGGATCGAGTGGCAGATGCGTTAGACATTGGGCGGAACACGGTTTCTCGAATCACTCGAGAAAAATATGGTGCTCACGATACAGAAGAAAATAAGTTGTCCACCCCTAATAAAAAGCGAACCAAAAAGGCATCTGTAACAGATGTAGACAGTTTTGCGGCCGATGCTATACGGAGCCACATTTATAACTATTACCAGAATAAAGAATTACCGACGCTTCTTAAGCTGGTCAAGTCTTTAAAAGATGCTGATTTGTTTACTGGAAGTCCTACATCCTTGTGGCGCGTATTGAAGGACATTGGTTTCCAATTCAAAAAAGTAAACAAAAGAAAAATTGTCATGGAAAGGGGCGATATAGCACTTGCGCGGGTTACCTTTTTGAAAAAGGCTAAAGCGATTACCGATTGGAGCAATGTCGTCTTCCTGGATGAAACTTGGCTGAATGCCAATCATACGGTCGGTAAAATGTGGACTGACGATACACCTCATGCCTCGACCAAAGTGCCAGAAGGAAAAGGGGAGAGATTGATTATTTGTCACGCAGGCACATCGAAAGGATTTGTAGAAAATGGGCTACTTGCTTTTAAATCGAAAAAGACGGGAGAATATCACGAAGATATGAATGCGGAAGTATTCACGGAGTGGTTTCAAAATATGCTTAGCAATTTAGAAGAACCCAGCACAATTATTATGGACAATGCCCCATATCACTCCGTGCAATTGAACAAACCGCCGACTTCTTCCAATTAGAAGAGCGAGTTGATCGAGTGGCTCCAAGCCAATAATGTGGAAGCCGATGAGACGAAATTAAAGGTGGAGCTAGTGAAGCTCGTAAAAATGCACAAGCCCCAAACGACATACAAATTAGATATGATGGCAAACGAATATGGTCACGAAGTCCTGAGGCTTCCACCGTACCACTGTCAGTACAATGCCATTGAATTAATTTGGGCCCAAATCAAAGGTAACTTGTTTAACCATAGTCTATTTACATACTGACAAAAATATGATTATGTTTATTACTTGAATTCTATGACTCAATTTGTTTTTTATCTTGTTTCAGGATACGCTGCACGAAAAAATACAGCTCCGCCTTTTACAGCCACAAAAATGATGGGGTTATTGAAAGAGGGATGCAAAAATGTCACTGGCGATGACTGGAAGAAAGTAGTGGAGAAAACCAAAAATCTAATCTTACATGACTGGGAGCGAGACATTAGAATAGACTGCAGTCTATTCTAATGTCTCGCTCCCAGCTCATCTGACTCGTCGACGTGAATAATTATTTGGGAATCAATTATGCATAATTGATTCCCAAATAATTATTCACGTCGACGAGTCAGATGACGATGATGATGATGATGATGATGATGAAGATGATGAACATGTTTGATTTTTAATAAATAATTAAACAGGTTATCAATTTTGTTTTACTTTTTTTCTTCAAAATTATTAGTTAATAGAATCGATTTCTTCTTCATTAATAAATGATCTCGATAAGATATATAATCGATTTTATTTCATGCGATTTTATCTTGACTATATCTCTAGTAACTTCAAATCCCAAACGTCACCGTACCCATGCTACGTGAAAAATATTGTACATAGCTTTTTAAACACTAGTTTAGGAACTTACCTTCGTTGCCAGGTACTGACTATCCGGAGCTTCTTTTAAAAACTTTTCCACGTCATTTGTAGACAACATTTTGGATTTTTTAACATTATATCCGTCTGACTTCCTCTTTAAAAATGCCGTTAGGTTGGTATACTTTTTGATGTCTATACCATTTTTTGTTATAACGGTGCTTTTTAACATGGAGTATATACTCCACAGAGAGCTAGGCTTATATTTATTTGATAGTTCATTGAAGTAAGCCAAAAATACATTTTCGGAAAATGACTGCGCATTTTTGCCAATTTTCCATTGAATGAAGGTCTCATAAACTGCCATGTACTTATCCCTGGATTTTGGAGGCAAAAGGCTATCACTGGCATTTCGTGCCTCACTTAATATTTCCGGCGGCGTCAAATCAACGTAACTGTCTTCTTCTACACTAGACATTGACGTTTTAAACTTGTTGATCAATTATTCGTACTAATAAACAATGCTCACAGCACAGACGGAAAATTGGTTGAAAACGCCGCGCTAATATATTTTTTTCAGCGCGCGGCGTGTTATCTATGCGCGCGCAGATTGGAGCGTAGGCACGAGCAATTACGCTAAACAGCCAAAACGCAAAATGTAAAAAATCTAATTTTTATGTATTTATAAATTTGTTTCACGTTGAATTATTAATTAAAGTAAATAAGTTGTTGAAAATTTTTCAGATTCAAGGTGGTACACTACTTTTTTTTTTTAAATAGTGTTATTTTTAGTCTTACGTTGAAACGAATCGTATCTAAGTCAAAACTTTTGCCGAGATTTAAAAATAAAACTATAACCCAGTTAAGTTAAGAGCAAATAGAATGCATATATAATATCTTTCAGCGAGGTACCAACTTAATTTGATGGAATATAAAATAAAACATTAGTGCGATCAAGAAAAAAAAAGCACAAGTGTTTAATAGCATAGTTTATGAGTGTAAAAGCCATGTGATAAACACCACTTTATGAGTAAGGGTGTCGAAAAATAACTTTTTAATCATAACGATACACCTATACAATCCCCAGCTGGACTGAACCTCTACTTTAAAAAAAACGGCCAATTCGCAAGAAAAAAAAAAGAAACGCGCATGCGCAATCGATGTTTGCGGCCTTGTCTTGGCGTCAACTTTTTTTTTTACATTTATATTAAACAAAGTTTGGTAAATTAGTTTATGTATTATAGTATGAGAGTAGATAATAGTAGTTTATGATACTGTTGCATAATAAGGGTTCTTATAACACGAGTGTGTTTTAAAAAAACGAGCCGTAGGCGAGTTTTTTTATATTATCACACGAGTGTTATAAGACCAAGTTATGTACAGTGTCATACACTACTTTATCTACTCTCATACTATAATACATAAACTAATTTATTTTACAAACCAAACCAAACTATGTTTAATTTAAATGTATAGAACAAAAAAAAAAAGAGTTCGCGCCAAGGCGCAAGCATTGATTGCGCATGCGTGTTTCTTTTTTTTTTCCCGAATCGGCGGATTCTTTTTTTAAAGTAGAGGTTTAGTCCAGATGGAGGTTGTATAGGTGTATCGTTATGATTAAAAAGTTATTTTATGATATAGGTGTCCATACAAGACCTGTATCGTAATAAAACTTTTTTTTTGGCCTGTGCGTAATGTTTGTCATAAGAGTTCTAATTTCAATTTTATAATCTTTGTATTATAGTATCAGAGTAGATAAAGTAGTGTATGACACTGTACATAACCTGGTCTTATAACACTCGTGTGATAATATAAAAAAACTCGCCCACGGCTCGTTTTTTTAAAACACACTCGTGTTATAAGAACCCTTATTATGCAACATTATCATAAACTCCTATTAGCATATGAATATAATACGGTACATACATCAAAATATCATTTTTTACAAATTTTGTTTGTCTGTCTGTCTGTCTATTTGTTTGTTCCGGTTAATCTCCGAGTTGGCTGGACCGATTTTGACGGGACTTTTACTGGCAGGTAGCTGATGTAATAAGAAGTAACTTAAGCTACTTTTATTTTAGAAAAATAGCGTTGACTCAACACTAAGCGATAATCGACATCCACGCGGGCAGAGCCGCGGGCAACAGCTATTTGTCATAAGAATATTTCGCTTTAACAGTTCATTAAACTATTGTAAAATGTACAGCATTATTATACTGGTTAGTACCAAAGAGCCCATACAGAAAGAAGGTGTAATTACATGCAAGATGGGGACACCATGATTCCCACACCCACGGCCCTAGGTCGCCTGGCCTGCGAGACATATGTCAAACGCTATATAGCCTCCAGCAACTACCTAAGACGGCGTGCGGTTTTAGTCGAGTCGACTCCGATCTAACTACCCGGGAGGGGGGGGGGGGGGGGGAGGTTACACACTATAAAAAGGGGATGAGCGTATGGTGAATAGAAGACCAACCACAACTCAGGCTGGAGGGTCAGGTGGCAGTTGCTCCCAATATTGCTGAAAAACAAAGCCACATTATATTTCAGCGGACCCCAGACTGAGAGGTGCAGGAGCGTGCCTCAGGAGCGTACAGAACTAACGCAAGGATTACAATAATGTCTAGTGGCTTGGCGGTAGAGAACGCGGAAGCTACGCAGTAGGCGCGGGTTCGATCCCCGCTCAGTGCAAATATTTGTGTGTATGAATATGGGAAGTCGTTGCGGGTAGTTGGAAGACCTAATTACTTACTTGTGGGTAGTTGGAGCCATAAAAAGTTAAACAACTAGTCTAACTGCAAGCGATATCACTTTTTGTCAGGTCAGATGGCAGTCGCTTCACAGAAAATATCGAAGCTCAGCCAAATCCGCAAGTTAGACTGTAAAGCAGATCCCAGACTTCAAGATAAAAGCTTCGGATGCGACTAGGATTAACGCTGGGATGAGGCAGACGATGTCTAGTGATAAGGCCTATCCACACCTGCACGGCTCGCAATATGGTTTCCTCTTCTGTCCGGTCGCGATGCGATGTGTCTCCGCGTGCTTCCTCAGAGACGTCTTCCACCTGAAGACTTTATCGCAAAACTCGCACGGGAACGTCGCCGCCGGCTGTGTGGCGCTATAGTGTTGGAAATAAAGAGAAATATTATCTGGTGGGGACGTGACTTCCGCGTTAGATCGAGGAATAGGTTTAAATAAGTAGCATAAAATTAATTATTAAAAAATTTAGATAGAGGAATAGGTTTAAATCAGTAGCATAAAATTAATTATTTAAAAATTTTTAAAAAGCCGACTGCTGCTGTTGAAATGTTTAAAAAAAGTAGCCTAAAATTAATTATTAAAAAAAAATAAAAAAAACCGGACTGCTGCAGTTGAATAGTTCAAAAAAGTAGCCCATAATTAATTATTAAAAAAAAACCCGACTGCTATTGAAAAGATCGAAACAAGTTTGATAGCAGGCAGAACCAAAGCATGAACTGAAAGGAAATTAATGGCTACCGTCTACAATCAAACTTGTTTCGACCTTTTCTACAGCAGTCGGAGTTTTTAATTTAAGAAAAAAATAAAAAAATAGACTTTTGAGTTGTTATATGACATATATTTTTTTGGTAATTGCTTTCTGATTCCCTTCAATTTGATACCCTACCCTGCTTGATAAGCTTGAGTTAAAAAATCTTGGGGTACTGCAGTGCCCTCGCCAAGACGAGCCAAGCGAAGTGCAAGGGCACTACCTACCTTTTCTCAAAACGCTTTGTCGGTTTTTTGAACTCTCATAACTTTGCTTTGGATGATGCTAAATAGTTTATATTTTCAAGATAGAATGCCATCGGTACAATCATTAAACACACAAAGTTCGAATGTCGTGGCTATAATACTTTAGATTTTATTAACGTCTCAAAACCCTTAATTTCAACACTAACTTATCACTCACTGATCATCAAAATTGTTAGGGTACTTCCTGAAGTCCTAGAAAGCTGAAATTTGGTATGTTGGCTAATATTACTACAAAGACAACAAAAAATTAAAAACCTAACCTAACCTATCCCCTGGGAACAGGAGGTGGAAGCACAGATTACCTACTACGGTGGAAGTTTGTATATGAGACTTGCACTACAATTTGTGCGACAAAATTCAAAATTAATTAAAATATTTCTTATACCAAATAAAAACTACGTACGTCATAATTTTTAACCAACTAACAAAAATAAATGAAATTCCACCAATAAATATTTTTTTTTTTTAAATAAATAAAAAATAAGTCTTGGCAACATTTTTACATGAAAATGTTTTTGGTGTATATTTTGTCCACACACATTTCAGCACTTAAAATATTACCCGCGAGTTAAACATTACCCTCGCTGACGCAGTCAGATAAAAAAGAAACAGAACTTCGTTGTCCGTATGTCTGTCTGTCTGTCTCTCAAGACTTTTTCTCAGGAATGGCTGGAGGTATCAAGTTGACGGATCTGTGACGTCATGAAACTGTGCAATAATCGAGCTACTAATTCTAAGTCAATGCAATCAAAACATATTGCTATTTATGAAGATACATTTTTCCCAGAATACAATTATGTACGGAACCCTTGGAGCGCGAGTCCGACTCGCCCTTGACCAGCTTTTTATTTTGTTACAGCTACCATATATGAATCATAAATGATATAGATAGTTGTACTACCTGCCATCCTTTGCCTCTTTAGAATCGTTAGTTTTCAACCCATTCTTGTATGGCTGGTCCTGAATCTCAAACCCTATTGGAGGTCTGTAAACAAATGGTGGGTATTAGAATTATGTTTATCATGGGTCATCAAGTCCCTCGGAGCCCGACTGCACGAACCACCCTCAGCCAGGAGCCAGGCTCTAGCTCTAGCAGGCTCACCACTCGAGATTGGGCAGTCAGCGGTAGTCGCCCTTGGCAAAAACCAGAAGATTGGTTGGAGGGAACAAATAAAATAGACGTTTTTAAAATCTTAACGCGAGTTGGGCAGTTTTGATAGAAAAATAATTGCGTGAACTACAATTATGGTACATGCGTCATCGCCAGCGTCCCGCACGTCACGTCTGTCGTGACGCCTCGACGGTACAATTCACAAGTTACTTGGTACTTTTTATAATTCTATATGTTCTCTTTACAGTGAAAACCGAGCACTTTCTTGCACACGACGCACTGGTAACGCCGCGTGTGTTTGCTCGCGCGGTAGTTGTACCTCAGGGTAGCAAGGACACTCACCCGTGGTAGTGTGTCTGCTCGAAGTGCTTGACGGCGCCCCTCTTGCTCCTGTAGCGCTCCTTGCACACGACGCACTGGTAGCGCCGCGTGTGTTTGCTCGCGTGGTAGTTGTACGACACCTCGCTACTGAACGAGCACTCGCAGATGGAACACTTGTAGTGGGAGGCGTTCTGTGGGCAGTCAATCAATCAGACTATCTGAGTCCACTGCTGGACGTAGGTCTCGCCCAATGTTGGAGGATGGGTTAATACAGGGTTTTATTTCGGGTTTCCCTTTTCTGGCAGTGATTTCATCTGCTTATTTTTCCGTTAGTCGCCACACCCTTCGGATGAGATGTGTGATAGGTGGTGATACGTGCATTCTTTCTCCGTCACCACATACTTACTTCCAGCGGGGGACGCTGCAGACCGGACGGGTGATCTGCCCTTTTATGGGGGCCATTTCACCCAATTCCCCTATTCCTCCTGTTTGGAGGCCACCAGCCTCTGTCACCACATTGACTCATTATTAATATCGAGCAAAAAACGTTATGTTGTGGTTGTGGAGGTGAGATGGCAGTAGCTTCACGAAAAATATCGAAGTTCAGCTGCATCATACTTAGACCAGAAACCTGAACCAAAATGATGAAGACGATTGAGCAAAAAACAGTTTTAAAATAATGTTTGTTTTATCGGAGCCCCCTTATATGATAATTTTATTCTGTTTTAAGTATTTGTTGTTATAGTGGCAACAGGAGGACCTTATCTGTGGAAATTTGAAGTCTAGCTATCGCAGTTCATTTGATACAGCCTAGTGACAGATGTACAGTGGACTGTTAGTAATAAGGTCCCCTTTTCACCCTTCGGGTACAAAAACCTAAAAAGGTGAAAAGAGCTGTCAACACTCACCAGTTCATGTTTCATACTAAAATGGTCACTCAAATCCTCCGCATTAGGAAACGATACAATACACCGCTCACATCGAAACATTGCGTTCACATAATCTTCTTTCAATGCAGCCAGTCTTCTTTCTTCTTCCATCTCCTTCCTTCTCAGCTCTATCTCTTTATAAATAATAAGCTTCTTCTTCTTTTTTTTCCTTTTGATTTTGGCTATCTTTCGGGATATTTCTATGAGTTTTTCGTCATCAGAATTTGTATCTGGGAATGTATTGTCATATTCTTCTTTTATACTTGGGTCGGGTGACGGTGGTCGATGGTTCATGGGTTTTATTATTTCTATGGTGGTGGCAGAAGATTCAGTCTCTTCTGTGCCCTCTTTGTTTATGTTGTACAACATTTGTGAGGTTAGTCTTGAGATTGAATGTAAATTTAAAATTGATTTGTCTTTGCTCTGAAACGAGAATCATAAAATTGTAGATTTTTTGAGTTCCATAGCCAAGTGGTAAAAACCGGAACCCTTATGTCTGTCTGTCTGTTTGTTTGTCTGTATGTCACAGCCACTTTTTGTCCGAAGTTTAAGAACTATGCTGTTGAAACTTGGTAAGTAGATGTATTTTGTGAACCACATTAAGATTCTCACACAAAAATAGAAAAAAAACTTAGAACTGAAACTCACATTTTTTTTCATCAACCCCATACCTGGAACCTCATGGGTAGGTCTTCAAAAATGATACTGAGGTTTCTAATATAATTTATTTCCAAACTGAATAGTACATGCTTGTTTTTTTTAACCGTTTTATGTTATGTTCTTCGACCAAATAAAATTAAGTCTGAGTCTGAGGAACAATTCTCGTAATCAGAAACTGTTCAAAATTCAGTCTGGATCTAATCTCAATGTCCCAAATGTAAATAATGGGGGACGTCGGCTGGTAGTAGCTTCTCCTAAAATTGTAAGTTCGGCCGTAAAGTACTAAGACTGAAAGCCAAGACCAATTAAGTTGGGATAAGGCTCAGGAAAAATGGACTCCACACTCCGAGGTGATGACGACTCATCATGGTGATCATCATCACATCATCATCATAAAAATTCTATAGTTTAGTTGTTTTAGTTATATTGTGAACGACCCAGCCCCAGCCTATTGAATTTAACATACCCTTGAAAGTACAGACGCTCTCAGATGATTATTTAGCAATTTTATAATGGAAGGAGAATTGAACACTTACCTCCTTAAGATATTCATTGAAAATACTGTACGAGTTCTTGACTTGCTGTGTAAAATTTGTGAAGCGATAGATCTGAGCACCACACTCCCAACAAAGCCATATTGGTAACTCATACGATTCCTCCACTTGTGGCATCTAGAAAAGTGGCGATATGATAAATTATTTTAAAGAGTATTGTTTCAATACTCTTTAAAATTTCTTTAAAATTGCCTTAACACAAGAGTGATATATGTTTCTCCTCTACAGCAGGGAAATATGGAGAAAGGGATGATGTGGCTTGTAGACCTCAGTCCATCCTGCCTCTAGTGTCTGCATTTGAAATAATTAATATGTTTTAAAGGGGCTATTGTAAGATCTTGGGAGCCAAAGTGGAACTCATCTGTGAGCTGGTACTTTAATGATCAAGGTTCTGAGCTTGGGCACCAGGAAGGTGGTGCAATTACTCTACCTTAAATCTCTCTGCCAAGCAAGAAAATGTTTGGTAGACTATTTTTCTAAACAGTATTAAAAATCTCCTGAATATTCAAAAATTTATACATTTTTCTAGATATCTAATGAATTGTATACAAAATCTAGGTGCAGGTGCCCATGGCTCTGGCATTTGTGTGTGCTTGATCCAGGTAATCTCCAAAGTAGCTAGGCCCAGGCTGTTGGCCGCTGATGGTTGGTGTTACAACGTGCAACTTAAACTATTCCTATTTAAGGAAAAATATTAAGATTTCACGCAAAAATGCTGAAACCTAGATCTATATACGTAGGTTAGATGCATCTCTCGGTAAGCTAATGAAAAGCCGGTGGCATTTAGTTCACTGAATATTTCTTATGCGGTAAAGTAACTTAAATAAAATAGTTGTGGGGTCATAAAATTATGCTAAAACGAATGTAATTACGTTTTCTCGAGGCATACTTACGGATATTTCATTGACAATCTGCATAAAACATTCTTTTACACGGTGTTCCTTTAACTGTATCATTTTACGCCCGAAACACAAACAACCACAGCATAAATTGTTGTCTTCCGTGTCCATTTTTGTTATTACGAATTTTCAGATAAGATGTGATTTGAAGTTAATACAGAAAACGTAAATAAACAATAGAAAAAAACAATGTTTTGCGCAAAAGGCACGGTAACGCCATCGATTGTTATTAAAAACAACGTCAATGTCAAATGCGTTTTATTACTTTGTTTTTGGTCCTTTAAATTCTTGAAGTCTGAAGGTTGTAAACAATATGACTTAGTACTTCATTATAGCATAAAAGTTACTTTAGATGTATTATATTATTAGCAAAATATTGATTATAAATTATTTTAAGTACACAATTAAAATTGAAATTTAATTTTAGCCATTAAAAATATGTGAACTATTTTTAAGCTCGGTCCACACACACAGTGATTACGATAACAACTTGCTATATTTTTTTTATACAACTGAGGTGGCAGAGAAGCACACAGCCCACTAGTTGGTGGGAGGTTACCATGGCCTATAGACGTGTGCAACACCAGGGGAGTCACACTTGTGCTGCCGACCCTGTAAACGCAGAGTTTCTGTGCCGTCAGTGTAGAAGATAATGCAGGAACACCCTTTGGTCTTCCCACTGACAGCACAAAACCTTCCACCGCGGTATTCTGTAGGGCGGAGGTACTTCCCCAGTCGGACTGCTCAATTGGACAGGAATATCGTCGTGTCCTAGCTTTTGATATAGGTATTATGATTATAGCGCTCTTTCAGTATTCTTTTCGTAGTCGATGCACTTCATCATTCTTTCCTTTGTTATCTGAGAGTTCGTAATACATGACCACACCTCAAAATGTAATTCATGACTAACCTCGAAGTTACTCACCTTATTGAAGTGAAAACTTCTTTAGCGGCGTTGGATGGGTAAAAAGTGTTAATCTCGCGTCAGGATCACTTGACCTTTGAACCGTAACCGACGACTGACGTCATACAAAATTAGCTAGAGATTGTTTATTTTGTTAGGTACGCTAAGGAGCTTCGTAACTTAGCGGTAAGCGCATCGACTGTAAGTCCTTATAGTTTCAGATAATACCGGGTTCGAACCTGAGCTTCTGACACTTTTTGTGATTATTTTTTCTTTTTGTAATTCATTAATTTCTCCTGACAGAAAATTAGTGATATGTTCTATGCTAGGCGCTACATTATAGGTATGGTATGGTATGTTCTTTTTATCTTTTTCTCTGTATATAACGAAGAAAGAAAGAAAGAAAAAGTTTTCACTTCTGCCGGCACTCCCGGAGTGCAACCCGTGTATTTTTCAACGGCAACGGCTTTTTGAGGCAAAATATTGCAAATCATTTTGAATATTATCTAAGAGAGAGAAAATCATAGCCATTTAAAAGAGAAGGAGGGGCCACGCGGTGCCGTAAGATGTCATGCGGTTGGGCGAAACTTTTCGCAATAATTTCTAGTAACAAACTCTGACCACCACCGGCCACTGCACTTTCAGTGGGAATGGACCCTAATGGTCACATCAATATAAATTCGTTTCGCCTGATTTTAAGCTAGTAGTTTCAGGAAATAGGCTCATCATTATAGATATCGGTAATAATAATAGGGGTTAAAGTATGAAATTGCCGTTTCATTGTAATAGGTACTTCGAATTGACATAGAACCTTCATGGTTTGAGATTTTTGAGTGAAACTTTTTCCACATGGTACCTATGTAGTTCTTCATTTAAAAATGTGCAACATTCGATTATCGACTTTCAGTTGTTTTTTTTTTATTCAGCTTAGACAAGAAAGATGGATACTTCGAAAATTCGAGTGATTTTTGAATACGAGTTCCGACGCGGAACTAACGCGGCAGAAACAGCTTGCAATATCAATGTTGCGTTTGGAGAGGGGACTGCTAATGACCGCACCGTGCGATTTTGGTTTAAACGCTTTCGTGATGGAAACTTTGATTTGAAGAACGAACCACGAGGAAGGCCGTCCACACAGGTGAATAACAATGAATTGAAAGACATGGTGGAAGCCAATCCGAGCCAAACTACCCAGGAATTAGCTGCATGGTTTAACGTTACCTTACCAACAATATTGACTCATTTGCGTCAAATCAATAAAATAAAAAATGTGAAAAATGGGTACCTCATGATTTGACTGATCTGCAGAAAGAAATGCGTGTTGAAACTTGTGTTGCCTTGTTGAATCGATACAGAAATGAAGGAATATTGGATCGAATTGTGACATGTGATGAAAAGTGGATTCTTTACGATAACCGTAAGCGAAAAATGCAATGGCTGACCCCAGGTGAAACGCCACAACAGTGTCCTAAAGCAAAGCTTACCAATAAAAAGGTAATGATAACTGTTTGGTGGTCTCAGCATGGTGTTATTCACTGTAGCTTTCTACGATCTGGTCAAGCAATAACGGCAGATGTCTACTGTGCCGAACTCCGAACAATGATAGCAAAACTAGCAGTGAAACAGCCCCGACTCATGAATCGATCTTCACCATTATTGCTCCATGATAACGCGAGACCTCATACAGCACGAGAAGCCGTTTTAACTCTACAGGAACTGCAATTAGAAACTATCCGTCACCCTCCGTATTCGCCAGACCTTGCTCCAACAGAGTACCATTTATTTCGTGATTTGGACAATTTTCTATGTGATAAAAAGTTTTCTTCTCAGGAGGCAGTACAAAATGCTTTCACACAGTTTGTCGAATCTAGATCACCAGAGTTCTATCGCAAAGGCATAAATGACCTTCCTACTAGATGGCAGCAATGTATAGATAATAACGGTAATTATTTTGAATAAATAAATACGTTAAATTAAAAAAAAAAGACGGGTTGCACTCTGGGAGTGCCGACAGAAGTGAACACTTTTTCTTTCTTCCTTTCTTCGTTATATACATAGTAAAAGATAAAAAAACATACCATACCATACCATACCTATTGTTACGAGCGTGGGGGTCGGTTTAAATAGAAAATGCGAGGACAACCGTTGAAGGCAGGCTTTATTCAGCTTCACTTCAATTACAGCAAAGCGCGTAGAAATTCGAAAACTCTTCCTTACACAACACACAGTCACTTGTATAATCGCACTGTATAGCTTCACACACTTTATCGCTTTGATCGCTTCGAATACTAGTCTTAGACTAACTTGAGCAGCGGCTGTTAGCTCGCCTTTTATATAAGGCGCGGCCGAGTAGCAAAAGATCGAGAAAAGACAGGTACGTTCTGAAAAAGACAGGAACTTTCTGGGAGGTTCTATTAGGTCTTGTGTCTCTTTCTATTCGTTCCATTCCTTCTAGAACAGTGACGTCAAGGCATGCTGTCTCTTTCTAGCCTGACGTCTCGTTCTATTAATTCCATTCGTTCTAGAACAGTGACGTCAAGGCATGCTGTCTCTTTCTATAGTGCCGTCTCGCTCACTCCTATGGAAATTTGGCCATATATTGAAGTGGCCAAGCGCCGGGCGTAGCACTACCCCCTTCTTAGACATGCTCGTCCCGAGCATTATTAGATCCGTAGTATCTCGCCAGTCGGTCAACATGTACAACCTTCAAGGGGCTTCGCTGGTTGCGTTGTATCCGGTATGTAACGTCATTGATCCTGGTGACAACTTTATACGGCCCTTCCCAGGTTGGAGACAACTTCGGAGATTTGCCTTTGCGACGCATCGGATTGTGTAGCCATACCAACGAGCCTTCGTCGAACCCGGCTTGATGAGAGTTGCGGTCGTATCGGGTTTTCATTCTGTCGCTTGCCTGGAGCCCAGATTCACGGACGTGGGTGTGAACGTCATTTAGTCTATCGCGCAATGCACTAGCATATTCCGTGATTTCTTGCGGTGAATCTGGAGGACGTCCAGTCAGTAGATCAGCCGGTAGTCTCAGTTCTCTGCCAAAGTTTGCACACGCAGGCGTCACCGTTGTGTTTTCATGTATCGCTGTTCTATAAGACAACAAGAACAAAGGAATATGACTATCCCAGTCCTTTTGGTGGCTCTCAACAACCTTAGCCAAATGCCTTTCCAAGGTTTGGTTAAATCTTTCAACCATTCCGTCAGACTGCGGATGATATGGGGTGGTCCTGGTTTTATGAATACCCATTATCCTACAGGTTTCTTGAAATACCTGTGATTCAAAATTCCTTCCCTGGTCACTGTGTATTTCCAGAGGAACTCCATATCGGCAAAACACTTCCGTGACTAGTCTTTCCGCGACTGTAGTTGCTTCCTGGTTAGGTATGGCAAAAGCCTCCGGCCATTTAGTAAAGTAGTCCATTACTACTAGGATGTATTTGTTTCCAGACTCCGATGCAGGAAATGGCCCTGCAACATCTAATGCAATCCTTTCCCAAGGCGCTCCAACATTGTATAGCTTCAATGCTCCCCTGCTCCTTGTATGCGGCCCTTTTACCGATGCGCAGCATGTACATTTCCTACACCAATCTTCAACATCCTCACGGCAATGGATCCAATAGAATCGTTGACGAATCTTCATCAAAGTCTTCTTCACACCAAGATGACCGCCTGAAGTTCCGTCATGAATTGATCTCAAAACCTCATTAATTTTAGTCTTTGGGACAACCAACTGTAGATGTGAGTCTTTCCCGTTTGCAGACTCCCATTTTCTACACAGGACTCCATTGTGTATCACGAGGCTTTTCCATTGTGCCCAGTAGCTCTTCGTAGCTGCACTCATTTGGGAGACATCACTCCATTTCGGCTTAGGTGTTCCTGCCCTTATCCATTCGAGAATAGGCTTGATGTCTCGATCGTCTTGCTGTGCTTGCTGCATGGCTTCGCTACTCCACTCATCGCTGACAGTAACAGTCCTTATCGTTCTAATCAGCACACTGTCCTTAGCTTCCTGCCTGCCACAATGGTTACATTCCACCGGACAAGGTCTTCGAGAGAGCGCATCTGCATTTCCATGCGCTTTCCCACTCCGATGTTCGATGACGAAGTCGTATTTCTGGAGCCGTTCAATCTGTCGCGCCGCTTGTTCTTGGCCATTACCTTGTTGAGTCCGTTTCGGGCAGCTAGGCCGAATATGTCCTTGTTCTTTGCAGAAATAACACCTGGGAGCGAATTTCCGACGGTACACACGTTGCTCATTTGTTGAGATCTCACGCAATCTATGTGCTCGAGGGTCATGTCGTACAGCTTCCACTTCAAGGGCGTGAGCAACAGCATCTTTAAGGGATGCATGGTGACCCAGACGGACGGCAGCTCTCACCTCCAAGTCTCTGATCCCGTCAATAAAAGCTTGCACCAAAATGCTGTCAAGAAATGACGAAGAAGCTCCTTGGTAAGCTTTTCTCACGAGCTTTTCTATTTCCAAAGCCCACTGCTGCAGAGACTCATTAAGACGCTGGTTTCTGTCCTTCAATTGGGCACGGTAGACATGTTCCAAGTGACTATCACCGTAACGTGATTCCAACGCTTCAAGAAGGCGGTCGTAAGTCACTTCACCTCCAAGCGCCTCTAAAATACTGAGTGCTTGGTCTCGTAACCCCAATGTTAATGCTGTTTTGGCTTGCTCCTTATCCCAACCGTTCGCCTTTGCCACAGACTCGAACTGCAGTTTGTATGCAGTCCACGAGGAGGTCCCATCAAATGGCGGTACTTTGAACTTCCCGACAGCCTGTGCAGATGGAATGGTTACATAGCCAGCTGTTCCGCAAGCTATTTTCGTCTCCAATTTTTTTACGTTTTGAGCCACAGACTGCAACCGTTCCTCATAACTCTCAAATTTCTCGTCGATACTTCCTAATTTCTCCTCGTGGCTTTCTATTTTGTCTTGCACTGAATGAATTTCTCTTTGCCATTCTGCTTTAGACTCTTTCAAGAAGGCAAATAGATCTTCTTGTTGTTCCCGGAGCTGAACCTTTAGTTGTAAGGCCTGCTCCTCCTGTTGACGGGCCTGCTCTGCCTGTTGTTGCTGGAGCTGTGCCTTCAATTGCAGAGTGTGCTCTTCCTGGCGACAGGCCTGCTCTTCCTGGCGACGGGCCTGCTCCTCCTGTTGACGCTGGAGCTGTGCCTTCAATTGCAGAGTCTGCTCTTCCTGGCGTCGGGCCTGCTCTGCCTGGTGACGGGCCTGCTCTGCCTGGTGACGGGCCTGCTCTTCCTGGCGACGGATCAGCTCCTCCTGTTGTTGCTGGAGCTGTGCCTTCAATTGCAGAGTCTGCTCTTCCTGGTGACGGGCTTGCTCCTTCAATAAGGTCATAATCGCGCTCAGGTTAATTTCCGATGATGATCTTGAAGCACCCGTCGACGTACTCGGAGTACCCGCAGCCTCTTCCGCGGCCTGGCTTCTGGTTTTAACTCCCTCCCTGTCGTCTCTCGGCGTTATCGGCATTTTCTATCCCACTTCTGACACCAGTTGTTACGAGCGTGGGGGTCGGTTTAAATAGAAAATGCGAGGACAACCGTTGAAGGCAGGCTTTATTCAGCTTCACTTCAATTACAGCAAAGCGCGTAGAAATTCGAAAACTCTTCCTTACACAACACACAGTCACTTGTATAATCGCACTGTATAGCTTCACACACTTTATCGCTTTGATCGCTTCGAATACTAGTCTTAGACTAACTTGAGCAGCGGCTGTTAGCTCGCCTTTTATATAAGGCGCGGCCGAGTAGCAAAAGATCGAGAAAAGACAGGTACGTTCTGAAAAAGACAGGAACTTTCTGGGAGGTTCTATTAGGTCTTGTGTCTCTTTCTATTCGTTCCATTCCTTCTAGAACAGTGACGTCAAGGCATGCTGTCTCTTTCTAGCCTGACGTCTCGTTCTATTCATTCCATTCGTTCTAGAACAGTGACGTCAAGGCATGCTGTCTCTTTCTATAGTGCCGTCTCGCTCACTCCTATGGAAATTTGGCCATATATTGAAGTGGCCAAGCGCCGGGCGTAGCACTATAATACAGCGCCAATCATAGACCCTATCACTAATTTTCTGCTAATTTTCTATCAGAAGAAATTAATAAATTACAAAAAGATAAAATAATCACAAAAAGTAATAAATTACAAAAAGAAATTTAATCACAAAAAGTGTCAGAAGGCCAGTTTTGAACCCGGTACTATCTGAAACCATAAGGACTTACAGTCGATGCGTTTACCGCTATGCTGCGAAGCTGTTTATCGTATATTGCAAAATGGACAGTCTATAGCTAATATTGTATGACGTCAGTCGCCGGTTACGGTCCAAAGGTCAAGCGATCCTGACGCGCGAGTTTAACAATTTTTACCCATCCAACGCCGCTAAAGAAGTTTTCACTTCAAAAAACGAATTTCAATTTGTCAGTACAAATCGGCAATTTCATACTTTAACCCCTAATATTTATAATAACAAGTTTCTTAAAATGTTTAGTGATAGATTCTATGATTGGCGCTATATTATAGGTATGGTATGATATGTTCTTTTTATCTTTTTCTATGTATATAACGAAGAAAGAAAGAAAGAAAATGTTTTCACTTCTGCCGGCACTCCTAGAGTGCAACCCGTCTTTTCTTTTTTTGTTAAGTGACGTACGCTATATATATTACTAGCTGTTGCCCGCGGCTCCGCCCGCGTGGATGTCGGTTATCGCTTAGTGTTGATCCGACGGTTTTGAGTATTAAATTCGCCTCTCTACTCAACTTTGTCCTCGACTTTGTACTTACCTCTCTTCTCGACTTTCTACTCGCCTCTATATTTGAATTTATACTCGACTCTCTACTGACTTCTCTGTTCCCCTCTCTACTCGACTTCGTCCATTGGCCTCTCTACTTGCCCATCCATTCGATTCTCTTTATGCCTCTCTACTTGACTCTCCCCACTCGCCTATCTACTCGCACCTCTACTCAACTCTCTATTCGATCTCTACTCGCCACTACATTCATCTTTCCACTCGCCTCCCTATTCGCCTCTCTACTCAACCCTTTACTGCATTCTATTTGGCTCTCTAGTCGCATATCTACTCGCCCCTGTAGTCGACTCTACTCGACTTTCGATCTTTACACGCCTGTCCACTCGTCCCTATAACTATCTCTACTCGCCTCTCCACTCACTTCTATATTTAGTTCGTTACCCGACTATGTCCGTTCCGAAGCTCTAATTCACCTTTGTACCAAATTTCATGAGGACATCTTAAAAGAAATTCTTATATTCACCCCCTTTTTTGTGCCAATGAAAAATTAGAAACTTTAATCCCATAGCCCCTTCCCCCCTCCCCCTTCTATCCCTTTTTTCGCGATAAGGGGTAGCCTATGTCCATTTCCAACCTCTAATCCATCTCTATACCAATTTCATCAAGATATCTTCAAAATTGTCAAACTTACAGACCCTTGTCCTATTCCACCCCCACCACCGATAAAAGGTAGCCTATGTCCATTTTCGAGCTCTAATCCATCTCTGTACCAAATTTCACCATTTCATACTAACTATCCAGTCCTTATCCCTCGCCCACCCTTTTACCACCACATTATTCGCGATAAAAGGTAGCATATGCCCGTTACCAAGCTCTAATTAATCATTGTACCAAATTTCATCAGGATATCTTCAAAACTGTCAAACTTTCTAACCTTATTACCCCCACCCCCCTTCAATCCTCGTCTTTAGATAGCCTATGTTCGTTCCCAAGCTTCAATCCATCTCTGTACCAAATATATCATCAGGATGTCTTCAAAACTGGCAAACTTTCATCCCCTATAACCCCTCCCCCCTTCAATCCTCGTCTTTCGCGACAAAAGGTAGCCTATGTTCGTTCTCAAGCTTTAATCTATATCTGTATCAAATTTCATCAGGATATCTTCAAAAAAGACAAACTTTCATCCCAAGGCTCTAATCTCGCCTTCTACTCCCCTTTTCGCGATAAAAGGTAGCCTATGTCCGTTCCCAAGCTCTGAACTATCTCTGTACCAAATTTCATCAGGAAATCTTCAAAAATGACAAACTTTCATCCCAAGGCCCTAGACCCCCCTTTTTGCCATAAAAGGTAGTATATGTCCGTTCCCAAGCTTTATACTATCTCTGTACCAAATTTCATCAGGAAATCTAAAACGATAAACTTTTATCCCAAGGTACTGCCCCCCCCCTTTTTCCCCCTTTTCGCGATAAAAAGTAGCTTATGTCCGTTCCCAAGCTCTAAACTATCTCTGTACCAAATTTCATCAAGAAATCTTCAAAAATTACAAACTTTCATACCAAGGCCCTAGTCCGCCCTTCTTCTACCTACCCCCCTTTTCGCGATAAAAGGTAGCCTATATCCGTTTCCAAGCTCTAAACTATCTCTGTACCAAATTTCATCAAAAAATCTTCAAAAATGCCAAACTTTCATCCCAAGGCCCTAGTCCCCCCCTTCTACCCCCCTTTTCGCGATAAAAGGTAGCCTATGTTCGTTCCCAAGCTCTAATCTACCTCTGTACCAAATTTCATTAAGATATCTTCAGAAATGACAAACTTTCATAAAAACTTTCATCCCCTATTTCCCCCCCTTAAACCCCCTTTCTCGTGATAAAAGGTAGCCTATGTCCGTTCTCAAGCTCTAATATACCTCTGTACCAAATTTCATCAAGATCGGTTCAGTGGTTTAGGCGTGAAAGCGTAACATACAGACAGACAGACAGACAGAGTTACTTTCGCATTTATAATATTAGTATGGATGCTTGCATATTTAGCCATCAGATTCAAACTTGAAAAATAATTTAAAACTAATTGGAAATGCATAATAATATGAATTAATCCTTAATACTCACATACCTAATAATTAATTAAATCAATATCATTAATCGTGTTTCACGAAATTAAATGGGGTTTTAGATTTTTTCAAATGTCATTTTGAGGTTATTTCTATACACAATCACTAAAAAGGTGATAATCCTCACATTCACAAACACCGTGATTGGCTGTTTAGGAGTTTTCAAAGTAAATTAAAAAAAAATTACTTTTGTCCCTTGAGATTAAAGTATGCAGAGACTAAAGTAACATTTTAAGAGCATGAGAAGTGAAAAAGTTTAAAATTAAGTGGCTTTAGTAGAATGGATAAAAAGTTATAATGAAATTCTTTTCATTCAATTTTGGACTTTAAGTCCATTAGAAATAAAGTTTAAAATTTAATTCCATTTGTAGTATGACAATGGTTTTGCTTTAGCCTCAGGCTTTAGCAGGGTCGAGGGCAAGGTGTGTTGGTAAAGAATTCAGAAGAAGTCTATAAAGACTTCTTCGGAATTCTGAATTCTGAAAATGAAAGTCCGCAAGATGAAACATTTTATCTTTATTTGTTAACCCCGGCGTGTTTGAGCTTGATGTGCGTGTAGAGCGCGCCGGAGTGCGCGAACGTCGCGCGGCAATGTTGGCACGACAGCGGCCTC
Organism: Eilema caniola; assembly: GCA_949126895.1. NCBI lineage: Eukaryota > Metazoa > Arthropoda > Insecta > Lepidoptera > Erebidae > Eilema > Eilema caniola. The sequence goes on from OX421487.1 coordinate 6,829,034, forward strand.
TCGCCCGTGTGAGTCCGCACGTGCGACTTCAGGATCGTCTGCGTCTGCAACAACACGCACATTTTGTTTATGCAATGGTATTAAATATGTGGGTATCTATTATTGAGGCGATTCACACGTCGGAGGCCGCAGAACAAGATCCGTCTTCCGGTCTTCCATGAGCTGGAGCTTGGGGGAAGGCTGAAGGAGATTGGAGCGGCAGCGGGATGTCCTCAATTAGGGACACCATAGTTCACACAGATATTATTGGTCGATTTTGAAACCGGGCAGCTAGTGTGCGAGGGAAATCTCACACAAATCTAAAGAGACGGCACGCGACGTGCCTGTTCGGGTCCAACACAATTGTAGGAAACTTAGCATACTATATAGCTTCAAAATGTTTTAGATAGAACTTTGTTATACCTCGGGACACAATCTTGGAGCTAGAGGCGACTTGGTGAGACAAATGAGGCCCTGCGCGCGTATTATTTTTTATCAAGCACCCCGTACTATTCTCAAAAGACGACCAATAAACGTGTACTACACGTATGGAGCACATTTTAGGTCGTTTTTTATTTTCTTTCGTGCGAGATATCCCCACGGATACCCCTGGAGAGGAGGTAATGTCGGACTCGAACCGACTAAACCGCAAACCGTCTGTGGGTTGTTGTGCTAGGCCGAAGATGAGGTTGTCAACGACATTTCCCTCGCACCCTGACTGACCCAGGGCCACGCGGTCCCCGACACGCCCTCGGTATGGGGAGGCGCGCATCGCGTGATGCACGCCGCCGCCGTGGCCTGCTCCTGCTAAGATGGAGAGCGTGAGCACTCTCACCCCCAGGGCCGCCACAAGCTCTCGCCTCGGCGTCTCCCACGCCGGACACTCGGTGAGCGTGTGCAGCCCCGAGTCCACGCTCGCGTCGCAGTGATGGCACTCGGGAGCGAAGTTCTCGCGTCCGGGGATGATCTGCGTCTGACGGTATGACAGGCTACCGTGTGGCCTCGCCAGGAGACTCGCCGCTTCGAAGGATATCGTGCGGTACTCCCTGACGGCCCTGGCGGCCATCGTGGGAAAGGAATCTAGCCTCCAGGGTGTCCGCCCACACGGGGCACCCGTATAGGGCCATGGACCGCACGACACCCGCGTAGAGTCTCCTGCAGGAGTACTACGGGTCCCTCAAGTTAGGCAATAGAGGAACCAAAGCGTCCGCTGTCACCACCAACTTGGGGCGCAGACTTCGGAAGTGCTCTCCGAAGTCCCATCGCCCGTTGAGCACGAGCCTCAGGTATTTCAACCGGGGCTTGATGTTGATGGGCGTGCCTCCCACTGGCACATTTTAGGTCCAATATATATGTACCGATGTATTATACGCATATTATGTAAAGTACGTACCGTGAAGCCCTTTCCACAGTAATGGCATATCTTGTCACGCGGCGGTCGCTGCTTGTTGTGCACGTAGCTCACGTGTCGTCGGAGACCCGACGCCGACTTGAACACCTGTCAGAATATAGCGGTCACAATCATAACCTTACTTTTATATGGAGGTACTTTTACAGGTACGGAAACGACAGGTACAGGATACCGCGGCCATAATAACCTCATGTTGTGTTCCCGGCGGTGAGTAGGGCAGTCAGAGCTCTATTTTCTACACAGGGCTTTTCCTGCTTTATTTTCTACACAGGGTTTGTGGCACGAGTGTGTGACTCCTCTGGTGTTGCACACGTCCATCGGCCGCGGCTGCCACCTAAGTGGTATAGAAAAGTCACAAAGTACGTCATTACTTCACTAGAAATATGCGGGAGAGAAAACTGTATGAAAATTCATCATATTAAAGTAGGTACATTAGTCAGTTCATTGGACGTCTAGAACCATGGAGTAGGAGTGCAGTCGGAGTGCAGTCGGAGTAGAGTCGGAGTGGAGTCACAGTAGAGTAGGAGTGGAGTCGAAGTGAAGTCAGAGTGGAGTCGAAACGGGTGGCCTTGTAGGTGTAGTATAAAGCATTTATCATTTCACTTGCTCATAATATGGCTCTAATCTCACCGTAATTAGGCATATACCTATTAACTATTAACTATATACCTATTAACTATTAACTATATATCTATTAACTATTATCAAACTGTGGTTTTTTTATTGCTATTAAATCACGAGTGGGATAATGACTTTCTTTTTAAATTTTATTGGTTAAATTCTATTATTCTTTAAAAAAAAATTAGATGCAATAAGATCGTGTTTAATAGAATAAATAAATTAATATACCTACCTGTTGCTTGTTCATTTTATGCAATTTCGTATTTAAATAGAAAATTTCATCTTGTACGTGTATAATAAAACTTTTACTCAAATATAACTTTTGTTTTCGCTCTGTTTAAAACTTTAAATGAATTCACCATTTTGTACCACCAGTACCAAAACGTTTCGCAATTCGTTTTTACTGGTGTAATTATAGTTATTTATTAGTTAAAATGTCTGCAAGTAGATATGTTCTGGTTATGACGAAAACGATTTATGTACCTAGTACAACGCCCGTGTATTCACATATACTGTACAACGTCCGATATATTATGTGATTGATGTGAAGTCCTTAACATTATGGAATGTTTACTTCCTGAAAACTGCAAGGGTAAATCTTTACTTTAGTATTATATAATTTACAAGTGAAATGAAAAACGTCGTATGATACACGTGTGTATTGTTGATTACCGTCTTCGGCTCTATAGACCCTCGTCGGACGGCTCGTGTCTCAATATCGCCTCAGCGGTAATCACCAACTTTAGGAACTTGTACCATAATCTACTAATGCATCATACGGAGGAAAGTGCGCTTCCAAATTATGTGCATTTTGGTATTGAGGCCTGACGCGAGTAATCATCCATTTTCTCCTCTCGGTGAACAATGTACTATATCTCCCGTAGATTTAAAATAATTTGCAATATTTTACCTCAGAAAGCAGCTGCTCTTTAAATGGGAATTGACCTTATTAATGTTCACCTCGGGACATATTATATTGGACCTAAAATGTGCTCCATAAGAGCTCATACACGTTTCTAGTGTGGCTTGCTATGACGGTGGGCGAGCTAATATCATATCACAAAACAATCTGCGCGCGCCAGGGCCTCGTGTGTCTCGCGACTCAGGTCTCACAAGTGTCCCGTCCCGAGGTATACAACACGGTGTAGTATAACTACTTCTTACCTTCGGACACTTGGGACATCGGTGGGTGTTGATCTTGAGGTGCTCCCAGTTGATGTGTGTCCTCAAATTGCACTTCTGTACGAACCTAGCGCCGCACTCGTCACAGATGAACCTGTGGCCAAGCATTGATTGATATATATTTTTACTTTTTTTACTAAATACTAATATTATTTATGGGAGCAAGTTGTTACTTGTGAACCAATGCAATGTTTTTGAAAGGTCACGTAATACTTTATGTCTATCAGTTTTAAAAATTAATGATGTGTCATCACTTCATCAGCAAATAATAATATTTCAAAAATATTTTTAGTGAAGTGAGGAAGATCATTTACATAATAATTATATCAAGAATAAAAAGGGGCCTAATATCGAGCCCTGGGGAACTCCGGGAGTTAGAGCCATTAATATTGACTTTTTGTACTCTGCCAGTGAGGTAAGATTTAAGCAAGCTAAGTGAGCTGTTAGAAACACCGTAATAACCTAATTTTAGTAACAAAGTCTCATGAACAACACAATCAAAAGCTTTTGATAGATTACAAAAGATACCTATGGCATCATGCTTCTTGTCCCATGCATCAAATATATGTTTAACGAGTTCAACTGTCGTGTTTCTGCCTTTTGTGAAACCGAACTGTTTCTCATGAAGTAACTTATTAAAAGCGAAATGTGAAAGTAGTTGATTAAATATAACGTTTTCAAAATTTCTGCTTAGTGCTGGGAGTATGGAGATGGGCCGAAAATTTTATGGATCACTTTTGTCCCTTGCTTTGAATAATCGAACATAATGATTTTGCTGTACTTCATGAGAGTGGGAAACTGTTTATCATCGATACATTGATCAAATATAAATGCAAGATAAGGGGCAATAGTGGGCATTACAGATTTTATTATATTGGTTGAAATGCCCCAAAGATCCTCAGTCTTTTTAGGGTTCCGTAGCCAAATGGCATAAAACGGAACCCTTATAGATTCGTCATGTCTGTCTGTCTGTCTGTCCGTCCGTATTTCACAGCCACTTTTTTCTGAAACTATAAGAACTATACTATTGAAACTTGGTAAGTAGGTGTATCCTGTGAACCGCATTAGGATTTTCACACAAATATAGAAAAAAATGCAATAAATTTTAGGGCTCCCAATACTTAGAACTGAAACGCAAATTATTTTTTTCCATCAAACCCATAAGTTTGTGGTATTTATGGATAGGTTTTCAAAAATGATATTGAGATTTATAATATCATTTTTTTTTCTAAACTGAATAGCTTGCGCGAGAGACATATCTATCTATCATATCTATGTTTCTAGACAGATTGTCACTCTATTTGTCTATCTGTCTATTAGTCTGTTTGTATGTCTATTAGTCTATCTAATGTAGACTAGTATGTAGTCTAATTAATGGCGGCTCACCCAAAGTACTACACCCAAGGCTTTGGCCTAGTTTTGCGCGCTGTCCAGACGGGTTGGTACAGGGTTTTCTTTCGAGCGTATTCCTCCGTTAGCATCCTCTTACGACACCCATCGGATGAGATGGGGTAGTGAAATTTGTGTTCTTTCTCTGTCACTACACGGATATCAACTTGGTAAATATCCCTTTATCTACAGTAAATAGCGGAACCCAACAACTTACCTTTTGTCGCTGTCGCTGACGTGCCTGGAGTGCGTGCTGAGGTGCGCCTGCAGGCCGCTGTGCGTGACGTAGTGCGTGCGGCACGGCGCGCAGTAGGCGAGCGGCGCGCCAGCGTGCGCGGCACCGCGCAGGTGCGCTTGCAGCCCCGACTTGGCGCGGTACGACTTGTCGCACGGCGCGCAGCGGTACTCGCGGGACGACTGCTTGTGCACTGTGCTGAGAGTACGGCCGCTTACTAGTATTGCAAGGGACTTTGGACCTAAATCGCGATATATAGAAGGCCCTGGCGCACGCAGATTGTTTTGTAATCTTCTCTCATATAAAATTCGTTTGTTCTGACTGATTGACTTAGAGACAACGTACAGACTAAATCGCTTCTCGCAGAGACTTGAAATTTGTAAAGAACGTTTGTTTTGGTGCATGGAGATGTCTTAGAAAGAATTTTTTGAAATTCAATCCATAACGGCTTAAAAAAAGCAAAATGTACCTTCTTATAACTCAAGAACAGATTGCCATGACCATTGGTTTTTTGAATTAGTCTCTTTTTTCGAATAGCAAAAAAATCACGAAACAATGTATTATTAAACAAAATCCAATTTATTGGCGTCCCGTTATAGCTAACAAAATTATTGTCATGACAACGAAATTAAAAGTCGTGACAGTGATCAATAAATATCGGTGGTCAAAGCGATATCCCAATATACAAAATGTACACTTTGATCCCAATCCTGGATTATCAGGTAACTGATAAGTGACATTTATTTTCAAATTCATACAGACAGGTTTCTAATACTAATCATCACGACCTAATCAGTTAAATTATGCACAGTGTTCCTGTGTTTGTAATGTTTTTCATTTCACTTGCTCATAACATAGCTCTAATCTCACCGAAATTAGGCACATAATGATACCTATTATCAAACTGTAGTTTTTGATTTTGTTATTAAATCACGAGCGGGTAGATTATGGTACAAGTGTGTAAAGTTGGTGATTACCGCTTAAGCGAGGGCCTAAAAAGAGCCGAAGACGGTAATCAAAAATACGCACATCTATCATACGTTTTTGTCAATTCACTTGTGAATAATATAAAACCAAAGCAGATATTTACCCTTGCAGTTTTCAGATAGTAAACACTCCATAACGTCAAGGACTTCACATCAATCACATCATATATCGGACTTATAAAAAATACTCAAAATCTTAATTCAATCTTATGAAAAAATACTCAAAATCTATGCTGGACTAGATTAAATCACTAATTGTGGGGGGGGGGGGGTTAATACAATTTACAAAAACTAAACGGAAATCTGGTGTAGCATTCTAGAATGCCTATGCAACTGGGCAGAGCCTGTTGTAATGATATAGATAAAGTTTAGCAAGCCAAGTACAATGTTCGTAAATTCTTCGCAAGTAGTATGGCATTTTATATTCTCTATATATTAATTTAAGATTACTTCAAACATCTATTTAAAAATGTCTAACAGCTCTCGAACTAGGCTCCAACAGCCACCCCTCATCTTCTTCCTCCTCTTCCACGTTTTTCTGCACTGACACGAGGCGCGGGGCAGTGTGCCAATCACCTAAGACTCGCCTCTCTACTCGCCTCTACATTCGTTTCTCCACTCGACTCTCTACTGGACTCTATTTGATCCAATACTCGCCTCTACACTGGTTTTTCTAGTCGCATATCTACTCGCCCCTGTAGTCGACTCTACTCGACGTTCTATTTGACCTCTACACACTTGCCTCTATAGCGATCTCTAATAGCCTCTACACTCTCCTCTACCTTCAAAAAAAATATCCATTCTATTTTATTCCCTACTATTTTATACCCATTATTTTTTGCGCGATAAGCGAGAAAAGTGACAAACTTTCATATAAACTTGTCCCTAACCCTATCTCACCCCCTTTTACCCCCTTTTTTATGATTAAACGTAATCTATGTCTGTTCCTTAGCTCTAATCCATCTCTGTACCAAAATAAATAATATATATATATAAAAATAAAAATAACCAACTTTTATACCACAGTCGTCACCTATTATGCCTTCTCCCTTTTTCGCTATAAAAGGTAACCATATCCACTTTCAAGTTCTTATCTATCTCTGTGCCAAATTTCATCGGGATATCGTTAAAAATGTCAAACTTTCATCCCCTAGCCCTATTCCCCTTTCCCCCTCTTCTATCGCTTTTTCGCGATAAAAGATAGCCTATGTCCGGTTTCAAGTTGTAATCCATCTCTATACCAATTTCATCAGAATATCTTCAAAATTGACAGGCCTATTAAACCCCTTATTTCGCAACAAAAAGTAGCATGTTCGTTCCCAAGCTCTAATCATCGCTGTACCAAATTTCCTCAGGATATCTTCAAAACTGACAAACTTTGATTGCCTATTCCCCCTCCCCCCCTTAAAACCCCGTTTTCACGACAAAAGATAGCCTTTGTTCGTTCCCAAGCTTTAATCTATCTCTGCACCAAATTTCATCAGGATATCTTTAAAAATGATAAAACTTTCATCCCCTATTTCGCCCCCTTTAACCCGATTTCTCGCGATAAAGGGTAGCCTATGTCCATTCTCAAGCTTTAATACACCTCTGTACCAAATTTCATCAAGATTCTGGTAGTGGATTAGGTGTGAAAGCGTAACATACGTACATACATACATACATACATACATACATACATACATATATACATACATACATACATATAATCACGCCTTTATCCCCGGAGGGTGAGGCAGAGGTGAATTAACACCCACATTTCACCAATCTGTATTTGGTCCCACGTAACAGGGGGTGAGCCTATTGCCGTATTTCGGGCGCTATTGTTGACTCGAGCCGCGCATCTGAGGCTGAGTCTGGGTTGTACGTATCTGTCTGATGTTAAAGTTAATCAGCCGTATCCCTTAGTCGCCTTGTAAGACACCACATGGGAAGAGAAGGGGTGGCCCAAATTCTACTTTGCCGGGAACCACACGGCCTACATACAGACAGACAGATTTACTTTCGCATTTATATTATTAGTATGAATGTCAGTCCAGCCAGGGCCTCATTTGCCTCGCAACTTACGTCCAAGATGTACTCGTATGTCCCGATTGAAATGAATTATCTCTAAATGAAATTCAATATAGGTACCTAGTAGTAATTCACCTGCCCCTCTAGACAAGTGGCAATTCGCTAGCAGGCGTTTGAATGTATAGGATTGGACGTGTTTGGCACGCGTTAACGACTGTCATATACGTCAAATCCCATACATTCGTCATTCTATTCTACCAAACGCCGGCTGGCGAATTGCCACTTGTCTAGAGGCGCTGTGCAGTTCTCTAAGCACACACGCGTCGAGCACAGCGCGGCGACAGGCCTTGAGATTGGCATTGGTCGCACTGGGTGACGTCACTGAAGCTGAATGGTTAGAGAGTAGCATAGTAGTACAGGCCTGTAAATGTAACAGACTGAGAAAAGCGAATGGAAGCCTGAAAATGATTTGGTACTGTTACAATTTCAAAGGCAGACACGTTGGGTTTCTTTATTAGAGCAGGTGGTAACAACACCAGCAAACAGTTTTAGTCCAATCGAGCAATCCCCAGGGCATCCAAGGGGATTTTCCCCCTTAAAAAAGTTTGCACCTTTATACATAACACGACAAGACGTACTTACTACATGTGACTCCGGAGGCTGTGCGCGGTGACGAACGTGTTCCCACAGATGGTGCACTCCTGCTTCTTCTTGTGCTTCTCCATGTGATAGCGGTACGCGCGGTTTACTCTGCAAACAAAATAAACGTCGTTACGTTATTATATGCGCTCTATATGCGGAGTACGCAATGTTTAGGTTTTCTTTTTGAGCTCAAATCAACCAGTTCTCAACATTACGGAGGCAAGCAGCTCACGTCGAATTAAGAACGTCAATTCCGTACTAGCCCCTCCAGGCTGAATGGTGTACTGATATAGCTACTCACGTAGTGGTGAACCCGCAGTGGGGGCACGTGTACCCGCGCTGCAGGGACGAGCCGGCCGGCAGGTGCTTCTCGTCGTAGTGCTGGATGGCCGACTGCGTGTGATTGTACCGCCTACCGCACTGCACACATTCTGACCTGGAAGAATAATACTGTACATAAATAGTATGTGTATGACATGACAAAGTGCAGAGTACCCGCTGGTCAGCAATAACTTCACCCCCTAATAGGGGGTAGGTCCGAAAATCATAGCGAAATTTGGGTGTAAATACACCTCTGCCTTCCGGAATGCACGAATGTGTGTCAAATTCATCCGGATGTCAATCATCCAAAGCACTTTGGACTTCAATTTAAATTTAACTCCTTGGGAACCAACATGGCTTACACGCGCTAAGTATTGGGAGGGACAGTTATCCTCACCTCGTCATATGCCTCTTCTCGTGCACGTTATAAGCACTCTTGGAGTTCAACACAGACTTGCAGATGCTGCATTGATAGCCGTTCGAGTTCTGGAAGCAAAGAGCATCATTTAATCAATTAGCTCACTGCAGTCCGAACAGAGAGCCAGCTTAAAAGAGGCCCTGGGTTGGACGTTTGCGAGATATGTTTCAGCCAATCTCACCTTCGGCAACCTACAACCCAAAGACGTCGTGCGTTTTAGTCGGTTCAAGTTCGACATATCACCCCGCCGGCTCCGGCGGGGATTGTGTCCATGGGGAATGATCTTGCGCACGATAAAAAAGGCCTACTGCAGTCCACTGCTGGACATAGGCCTCTCCCAATGTGCACCATTGCTCAATCAATGGTGCACATTGCTTCATCAATCAAGTAAAAATAGAAATAAGACATAATCAGTGAATTACCAGATCTGTCACAAGAAGTATCGATAACTGTGTCGCAAGTTCAATGATTTCATCCCATCTCAAAAACATATTCCACGAAAAATGCCCAACGCGCCTAAAGAAGTATCTACTTAAAAAAAAAATTACCATCGTATGTCTCTGCTCCATGTGCGTCATTTCATCCCATCTCAAAAACACATCCCACGAAAAATGCCCAACGCGCCTAAAGAAGTATCTACTTCAAAACATAAATTACCATCGTATGCCTCTGCTCCATGTGCGTCTTCCAAGTAATTTCATGATCAAACGCAATAATGCAGTCCTCACACTTGTACGGCAAACTCATGTACTTGGGTCGCTTCGCCATTGCCTCTCTTTCTTCATTCAATTCCTTTAACGAGAGCATCACGACTCTGATTTTCCCCTCATAGTTATTCATATGCTTCTCTCTCTTTTTCTTTTTGGCTGCAGATTCACTCTCCTCCGCTTCGAATTCAGAACCATCATCTTCAGGCTCGAATTTAATTTCGGTATTCAAGTCGGTTTCGGCAACTTCGATTTCTTTGAACTCTTCGAGCTCTTCGATTGTAGAGATTTCTGGTTTGATTTCAATCTCTGGTTCCGTGGAGAATGTATATTGTACAAGAGATTTTTGGAAGTTATGTAGCTTGCTAACTGTAGGGGTGTGAGTCTGGAAAAAATAAAATTTGGTAATTATAGGTACCTACTGTGTTTTAAGTTAGGTTGGAGCCCTAAAAACTCCAATAACTGTTCTAAATGCCATACTGTGATGTCGCCAATGGGTTTTAAAAGTCAGATGGCAGCGTTTTATGGAAATGATAATTTTTAATTTATACCACTGAGGTGCCAGACAAGCACACTGTCCACCTGTGAAAGTGGTTACCTCGGCCTATGGACGTGTGCAACACCAAGGGAGTCACACTCGTACTGCCGAACCTGTAAACACAGAGAGTTCTGTGCCGTCAGTGTAGAAGACAGCAGGAATAGCCTTTGCTCTTCCCACTGACAGTACAAAAACTCTCCAGTGAGCTCTGGCTACCCTATTGAAAAACGCACCAAGAACTGCGAGGCGAAAGGTTCGGTTTGGACCGGAACTAACGCAGGTTGATGAATGACTTTGTTTTAAGTTAGGCTCGCGGTTAAAACATGCTGAGATTAAACAATGGTAATCAGGTAACTTTCCTCCTTCACTCGTCCACCGTGAAGAAGGATTTGCAGAGATTCGTTTCTGTCACTTGTTTTGCCGACTAACATGTTAAAAATATAAGAACCTCGGGGAGCATGTTAAACCTAGAGATCGTCATTGGTCGCACTGGGTGACGTCACTGGAGATAGAAGAAAGACAATCTGTATCAAGGTCGGTCAAGAACAGCGTTACCCATTTGCTGGGACGCGACCCGGTGCCGGGCCATCAAAATAAAATACGGAGTCGCACCATTCCCGCCCTTATTTCAAAAAATAATATCTATCGATCAGTATATTAATTTAAATGAAGCTGGGTTTTCAACACTAGTTTACTTTAAAAATGAATATAGAAACCGACTTGTAGTGGATGTGGAACCAGACCTAAACTTTTTAGAACTTTCTGCAAACTTGGATTCTTTACTTAAAAAAAAGACGGGTTGCACTCTGGGAGTGCCGACAGAAGTGAAAACTTTTGAAGTGAAAACTTCTTTAGCGGCGTTGGATGGGTGTAAAATGTTAAGGAAGCGTCAGGATTAGTTGACCTTTGCACCGTAACCGACGACTGACGTCATACAAGATTAGGTAAAGACTATGTATTTTGCAATCTATTATGGATAACGTCGTAGCTTAAACGGTAAGCACGTCGACTGTAAGTCCTTATAGTTTCAGATAGTATCGGGTTCAAACCACCGGGCCTTCAGAGATTTTTTGTGATTGTTTTTTCTTATTATAATTTATTACTTTTGGTGATTACTTTTTCTTTTTGTAATTTATTACTTTTTATGATAATTTTTTCTTTTTGTAATTTATTATTTTTTGTGATTATTTTTTCTTTTTATAATTTATTAATTTCTTCTGACAGAAAATTAGCAGAAAATAAGTGATAGGTTCTATGAATCGCGCTATATAATAGGTATGGTATGGTATGTTTTTTTAATCTTTTTCTATGTATATAACGAAGAAAGAAAAAAAGAAAATGTTTTCACTTCTGCCGGCACTCCCAGAGTGCAACCCGTCTTTTTTTTTCTTTCTTTCTTTCTTCGTTATATACATAGAAAAAAAAAAAAACATACCATACCATACCTATAATACAGCGCCAATCATAGACCCTATCACTAATTTAAGATAAAATAATCACAAAAAGTAATAAATTACAAAAAGAAAAAATAATCACAAAAGTGTCATAAGGGCAGGTTTGAACCCGGTACTATCTGAAACCATAAGGACTTACAGTCGAAGCGTTTACCGCTATGCTGCGAAGCTATTTATAGTACATTGCAAAATGGACAGTCTATAGCTAATATTGTATGACGTCAGTCGTCGGTTACGGTCCAAAGGTCAAGTGATCCTGACGCGCGAGTTTAACAATTTTTACCCATCCAACGCCGCTAAAGAAGTTTTCACTTCAAAAAATTAATGACTAAATAGGTGATACCAAAATATTGTATTTAGGTACCTACCTACCTAATATTAATAAAACATTTCTACTACCTATTGATAAATGTGTAGGTATTATTAATGGAACCAGCTTGGTTCGGTGGGTCGCGAAGGGGCAGTGTGAAATTACCGGGCTATGGCAGAATAATGTTTGGGTAATGGTAATGGCTTAGAGAATTGCAATTGGGTATTTGACTGACTAGTCAAATTAGTTACTTTTTATTAAACGTCAAAACGGTAAATTATAAGGAAAATTGTATGAAAAAGTTATTTGTGACGTCATAATATTTAATAGTCAAATAATTTGCTATTAAAGGTTGGGTGGATAGTTCAAAATAAATAAGAACGGTAAAATAAGAACCGAAGCAACAGTTTTCACTCTTTTACTATTCTTAATTTAATAAGTTCAGCTAAATAATTTATTTTAACTACAGGAAAATACCCTCGGTCCCTGTTGCCATACGAAGTACGACCATCTATGCCATTCGTCTTTGTACCAAGCTGTGATATGCCCGTGGCCATATGTCAGTCGTTTCATGGAAAATATATAAATTCAGCCGCTTCAGGAAAGAATCGCAGGATGATGACTTTGCTGTTAGAATTAGAAAACAGTAAAGTACATACATATACTCACGCCTGTAAGTCCCCGAAGAGGTAGGCAGAGGTGTATTTACACCAACGTTTCGCCAATAATAACTTTCGGTCCCACATAGTAGGGGTGAGCCAATTGTCGTCTAATGGGTACTTTGTCTTCGGTCGGATTGAGAACAGCCTTTTACGACACCTACAGGAAAAGACGGGGTGGTCCTATCTAGGTAGGTACTCCACTGGGAACCAACACAGCTTAAAAGTACGAATAGGTAATACAGGTAATGCTAGCTAATGTTAAAAATTAAAAGTTTTGAATACGAACCTTGTTAGTAAGCAGTGCGAACGTATCTATGACTTGCCTTTGGAAAGCATCAATTTTCTTGAGGAAGTTGTGACATAGGACGCACACGTGTGCGTCTTGAAGCCCAAGCTTAAAGAAAAAAGAAAGAACCAAACTATAATTGCAAATAACATAATAGGTATATTGCAGATTTGGTGACTTTTATCAATCACCATAATTATAAATGGATTACTGCTCCGCTCCCTTGGCTACCCAAGGGAGCGGAGCAGTAATTTATCAGGCTTATCATTCATCAATCACGCTACTACTAGCGTGATTGATGAATGATAAGCCTGATAAATAAATAATAATAATAAATAAATATTCCACAATATTTCACACAACGCTATCTAGACCCATGGTAAGCATAGCATAACTAGCTTGTGTTATGGATAAACATACTTAGATACGTTTTTTTTTGTAAATACATACATATTATACATAGAAATGAATGAATTAAACCTTCCTCGGTAAACGGATTGTTCAACCTAAAAAGATTTTTTAATTCGAACTAGCCGGCCGTTCCGGAGAGTGTGTAGAACAAACGACTCTTCAGCTATCAACAGAAAAGTCTGTCACGAGACAAACTGGTTAGAGAACGAAGAGGAGAGTAAAATCGTAGATTGTATGTATCCAGTCGAATAATGTAACAAGTAGTCTTAAACAAAAAGATGTTTTTAGGATTCCGTAGCCAAATGGCAAAAAACGGAAGTAATAACGAACTACAAGAACTTTTATTACTTAGGTCGTTACATATGAAATTAACGATTTTTGAAGTGAAAACTTCTTTAGCGGCGTTGGATGGGTGTAAAATATTAAGGAAGCGACAGGATTAGTTGACCTTTGAACCGTAACCGACGACTGACGTCATACAAGATTAGGTACAGACTATGTATTTTGCAATTTACAATAGATATCGTCGTAGCTTAAACGGTAAGCACGTCGACTGTAAGTCCTTATAGTTTCAGATAGTATCGGGTTCAAACCACCTGGCCTTCAGGGATGTTTTGTGATTGTTTTTTCTTATTTATGATTTATTACTTTTGGTTTTTCTTTTTGTAATTTATTACTTTTTATGATAATTTTTTCTTTCTGTAATTTATTATTTTTTGTGATTATTTTTTCTTTTTATAATCTATTAATTTCTTCTGACAGAAAATTAGCAGAAAATAAGTGATAGGTTCTATGATTAGCGCTATATTATTATGGTATGGTATGTTCTTTTTTATCTTTTTCTATGTATATAACGAAGAAAGAAAAAAAGAAAATGTTTTCACTTCTGCCGGCACACCCAGAGTGCAACCCGTCTTTTTTTTTTCTAACAGACTCATGAGTTCATTATTCCTGGAATTTAATCGCTATTTCCAATATTTATACTTTGTTTGAAAGTTGATTTCAAGATTCTACAACTTTGTATTAAATTTTGTTTTTATTGGCCGCTTGATAAATTACATTCGATCTTCAAAAACAGTAGGTATCTACTTCCTAAATGCTATCCATTTTGATGATGAATTTCGTATTACTTTTTTACAGCTCTCACTTTTCAAAAATGTTATAAAAGTTGCTGTTAGCTTAATTTTGTCTCATTCATACACAAAAAAAAATCAGTAAAGTTGTCATTCCTAAAAAAATGCAAAAATGTCAGTACTGCAAATTGGGATTCCTACAATTTCTTCAAAAAACGGCAATTTCATATGTAACGACCTATTATATTATGTTACTTGCTGCTACGGAAACCTCTTCATAGCGAGTCAGACTCGCACTTGGCCGCTTTTTTTATCCTCGTTCAAAACAGTTAACTACAAAACTATAATTTGCCATCTATTCGCTAATAGATGCAACACATCGCACATTACCGGACTACATAGTTCTCCCAGTTTCGAAAAGATGACGGAAAACTTTAGTTTTATGTGCTTGCATATAGATGGCGCTAATAAAAAGATGTTGCTATTTCACGATAGATGGCGAGTATGCTCAAACTAGGTAGTTTACCAGTTTCACACAGATGGCGTTAATAAGTTTAATAGGTGTCGCTAGTAAAAAAGATTTTGCTATTCCACAACAGATGGCGAACTTTAAAATCATGTTTTTGCTTGAATTTATTGTAAACTTATGAACTCGCCTGTGTATGTGCTTTCCTAAGTCTGTTCTGTGTACCAAATTTCATCAACACCGGTTCAGTGTTTTAGGTGTCAAAGCGTAAGAGACAAAGTTCACGCTAATTTAGATAAAACCAAGCGGCCATCTTGCACGATGCCAACTCTAAACGTCACTTCTGTAGTTCTGTAGTTATGTTAAGTTATGACTTAAAATATACATTTAAAAAATTCAGACATATATTTACCAATAATTGGTTGATACACTTGATACTCCTCAAGAATGTTGTGTGATTACATGTGTTAATATCAATCAAAGGAGCATTTTGTGATGAACAACACACACATATCTTGACAACGGTAGTGGCGTTTTGGTTAAGTTCATGGCCCGGACGATTTGAGACTTTTGAGACTACGTAATAAGAATAATAAGATGTCATTTCTCAAATAAATTTAAACGACCAATTCTCAGAATCAATACTATAATACACTTCAATACTTCAATAGCATATAGCACTTGAATAAGAAACGTCATGTGTCATCTCTTGTAGGGGTGGGAAATCGACTGATTAAAGTCAGAGTCGATTCTTGATTGATAAGACAGATCAATTATTAATTTGATTATTAATTGTTGATAAATAATTTAATAATCAAGAATTGATCTTTCACACGAAAAATAATCGACTTTTTAAAATCAACTTCGGCGGCCACAAGTCGACTAATAATCGACTTTAACGATCAGGTTGAAGTCGATTGACGTTTCCCAATAAACGATAACTCAGAGCAATAAACCAAACGGCGGGGGACGCACACTAATTTAATTGTCAATTACTAATGCATTTTTAAATCACGTCGCTATGCACTCACACAACAAAAATGTTGAACACTAATTTAAACTATACGCACACACTCACATTCGCACACAGGGACGTCTATCAGTGACATCTCATTAATGTAAACAAGTTAGAGCTTGACCATGTCGATATTGGTGTTAATTCGGCATGTCCACCCGATTAAACTAAACTAAACTAAAAATTCTCTTATTTTAGTTTAGTTCAACGCTTTGTCTATTCGGTTTGGCCACCGAACTAAAAATAGTGCATGCATTTTTAGTCAAGGTCACACGACTAAATTGAATAAACTCTTTTTAATCTGTGAATTCAATGAACGAATGACAACGTCCTTAGAGAAAGATAGTAGTTCTAGGCAGTCTACGCATGGTAAATTAGTACAATCACAAAAAGATGTTGTTGAAGTGTGAGAGAGACAACTTAACTTCTTGTCAAAAAACGTGTTCAAATTCAAACGTGACCGTAAATTAAACCTCTGAAAAAGTAAACAAACCAAAACAACAAACTTGGCGGCATGGTAATGGGAATATTACGTGAAAAGAGGAAAAATAAACAATGTATGTGTATGTCACAATCACAAAAAAATCCTCTTCGCTTAATTTAAGGTGATTTTCAAGTATCTCCAACAGGAACTTGGCCGCTGATGACCCTTAAGAATTTTCTAAATTTACGGTCGGCCATCTCAAACGGATTTGATGCATCCCTCGACCGAAGCAACCTGGCCCGTTCTTCCCGATTTCTGTAAAACAAATAAATTACTAACCTTAAAATAAATTTCAAACCCAACCTTTATGATAATAGTTAATTTTTCAATTATTTTTATTGTTACACAATTTTTACATATATTACTGATGTATTGGCAAAAATTAAATTAAATTAATAAAGTTACTATATATACACAATACTAAATATAATAAAAAAAATAAAACTAAAAGTTAAAATGCGTCGTGGAATTCATCCGCATCGCATGCCTCTTGTGGTAGCGTTCCCAGAAGACTAGCAGCATTGCCACGTTGTATGGCAATACTTAATCTCTGACCTGAAAAGAGGCCAGCCTTCTGGTCACGAGAAGCGTCAACCATACGTTTCGCAATCTCCCTGAAGAGATTGGGGGAGCTCGGATCCCAAGGCTCAAACGTTTCGACTCCAAACGGCACAAATTCGTAATCTCCAATAAGATTGGAGTATTTGCGCCGCTTAACAGCCTCTGCAGAAGCTGCAGCGGCACCGGTACAGCCAGCCGTGCCAGGTATATGGGTAGGGGCAATGGTGTCGACGCATGTTGCGTCCCACACCAGAGTCCTAACCATTTTCCAAGGCATTATTGACATACCATCCAGTCTCTTGCCATCGTCGCGCGCCAAACCGTTTGGTTCAAGCACATCTGGCACACCAGCAATGACAAGAGCACGGCGGATTATGTCGTTGAGGCTGGCGTGCCGTGGAATTCGCCCCGCGCTCCTGCAGCACGACAGGCCATGGTGTCCGAGTCGGTCAACTGCTTCTCCACAATGGCATTGATGCGGAATTTTTTACTGCTAGGTCAGTTTTGAACAAATAAACATATATTTAGTTGATAAATTTTCTTATTTACCTTTCTTGCTCCTTGAAAAAAGCAGCCACAACTAATACATTCATTTTTCTGTAATTTAAAAATTTCAACCAGCTCAAACAATCAGCAGAACAAGGTTTAGTTTAGTTTAATCGTGACCAAAAATATGGCCACTAAAATAAGTCGGATTTTAGTTTGACAGGAATAAAATTTTGCCTTACCGAATAGCAAAATAGCAATTTTCACTAAATTGAATTCGACTAAACTAAAAATAGTTTAGTCCTGTCAAATTAAGTTAGTTGGTGTTTTCCCGAATAAGAAACCGCAATTTGACGTGACTAAACTAATTATAGTTTAGTTTAGTCGGAATTTTGCCAACCCGAATCGACACCAATGACGTCGATAAGGCTATTGTAAATTTTATTCCTGTCAAACTAAAATCCGACTTATTTTAGTGGCCATATTTTTGGTCGCGATTAAACTAAACTAAACCTTGTTCTGCTGATTGTTTGTGCTGGTTGAAATTTTTAAATTACAGAAAAATGAACGTATGCGTTGTGGCTGCTTTTTTCGAGGAGCAAGAAAGGTAAATAAGAAAATTTATCAACTAAATATGTGTTTATTTGTTCAAAACTGACCTAGCAGTAAAAAATTACGCATCAATGTCATTGTGGAGAAGCAGTTGACCGACTCGGACACCATGGCGTGTCATGCTGCAGGAGCGCGGGGCGAATTCCACGGCATGCCAGCCTCAACGACATAATCCGCCGTGCTCTTGTCATTGCTGGTATGCCAGCTGTGCTTGAACCAAACGGTTTGGCGCGCGACGATGGCAAGAGACTGGATGGTATGCCAATAATGCCTTGGAAAATGGGTAGGACTCTGGTGTGGGACGCAACATGCGTCGACACCATTGCCTCTACCCATATATCTGGCACTGCTAGCTGTGCCGGTGCCGCTGCAGCTTCTGCAGAGGCTGTTAAGCGGCGCAAATACTCCAATCTTATTGGAGATTATGAATGTGTGCCGTTTGGAGTCGAAACGTTTGGGCCTTGGGGTCCGAGCGCCCGCAATCTCTTCAGGGAGATTGCGAAATGTACGGCTGACGCTTCTCGTGACCAGAAGGCTGGCCTCTTTTCAGGTCAGAGATTAAGTATTGCCATACAACGTGGCAATGCTGCTAGTCTTCTGGGAATGCTACCAAAAGAGGCATGCGATGCGGATGAATTCCACGACGCATTTTAACTTTTAGTTTTAGTTTTCTTATTATATTTAGTAGTGTGTAAATATAGTAACTTTATTAATTTAATTTAATATTTGCCAATACATCTGTAATATATGTCAAAATTGTGTAACAATAAAAATAATTGAAAAATTAACTATTATCATAAAGGTTGGGTTTGAAATTTATTATAAGGTTAGAAATTTATTTGTTTTACAGAAATTGGGAAGAACGGGCCAGGTTGCTTCGGTCGAGGGATGCATCAAATCCGTTTGAGATGGCCGACCGTAAATTTAGAAAATTCTTTAGGGTCATCAGCGGCCAAGTTCCTGTTGGAGATACTTGAAAATCACCTTAAATTAAGCGAAGAGGATTTTTTTGTGATTGTGACATACACACACATACACATACATTGTTTATTTTTCCTCTTTTCACGTAATATTCCCATTACCATGCCGCCAAGTTTGTTGTTTTGGTTTGTTTACTTTTTCAGAGGTTTAATTTACGGTCACGTTTGAATTTGAACACGTTTTTTGACAAGAAGTTAAGTTGTCTCTCTCACAGTTCAACAACAAGGACGTTGTCATTCGTTCATTGAATTCACAGATTAAAAAGGATTTATTCAATTTAGTCGTGTGACCTTGACTAAAAATGCATGCACTATTTTTAGTTCGGTGACCAAACCGAATAGACAAAGCGTTGAACTAAACTAAAATAAGAGAATTTTTAGTTTAGTTTAGTTTAATCGGGTGGACATGCCGAATTAACACCATTATGTATCGAGGTTTTTGTGTTTCAAATGCGTGAAGGTAATTAATTATCAATTATCATATGTGATGACTTTTTTTCGTATTATAACGTCATTAAAATAATAATCATTATATTTATTAAATAGAATATGCATTCTTTAATGAAATAGGTACTGTGTACAGGGGTTTTGCTAATAATTTTGTAAGTCTTTGTAGATTTAGCACTTTGAAATGGCCAAAAATAGTCCAAAATAAATTCCATTAGAGTTATTTTAATCAGTCGTGGGACCCGACGATGAAGCCCCCCCGTTTGAAATACAGGTACCAAAATAACAATAAATAGGTTAATTATTTATATTAATTTTAAATAAGTGATTAATAAAAGGCTTTTTATTTTATTGAATACTTTTTCTACACTTTGAATACTCCTTACATATGAAATTGGCGTTATATAGAACTGGCCATTTTAATCTGCAACATCCAGCACAGCTAGCCGTTAATCGGCCGAGATTGGTGAACTGTTCTAGCCCACTGCTGCGTCAGGACAACGTTAGACCACACCAGACCAACAGACGGTCGTTAAAGTAGAGAAGGAATGTTGGAATGTCCCCATCACTCACCATACTTCCTGGACCTTGATCCACTCCACTCCATAAATCTGGAGTATTTTTGGAGTATTTCTTAGTTGAAAAAAAATTCAATTCAGATTAGGCAGTCCAAAACAAAACTACTTTAATCAATTTGTTGATTCTCGCTCCCGCAACTTTTTCAGCAAAGGAATCAATGAACTGCCTATAAAATGGCAAAAGTGCATAGATAACAACGGTACAAACTTTGATTGATTAAATTAAAAAACTTTAAAAAATAAGCTTATATATCGTTTTAAAACACCAATTTCATATGTATACCTAATATTAGAAGGGTTAACTACTAAGCTGAAAATCAGGACCTAGTACAATAATAAAATGTACCTTGGGTAGTATCAACGTTGGTACAGCGCCCTGAATCAATTTTCTCTTATTGTTTGATTGTATTATAGAACAGAAACTTTTAAAATGCTATGAGAAAATTGTACTTCTCGGCACCCACGAAACATGGTTCCCACAAAATTGGACCCAAGCGGTACAAAGTAATAGTTCTTTTCGGAATCTAAAAATTAACGTTAAAATTGTTAATATGGTACTGGAATATTGATATCTATATTGGTCATTATGCTGTCCCAGCTCTAATTCTGGCAAAGTGTGGCCAACTTCCTACAAAATATTTCGCTTGTTTTTTCGAAATATTTTATTTTCGAATGTAAGATAATAATACTCTCATATTGAATTATATCTGTGTGCATTGATACTATTGGTTAAAAGGCTATGTTGCTATGACAGCAAATGTAATTTTGACATACCTATTATTAACGTCTTATGTGCACATAATTATCCCAGCAAACAGGGCAGCCAATAAACTGAATGTTAGTAATCTTTACAGGGTTTTGAAAAACTATATTATGTTGCAGTAAGTTAAAAATAAATATTTCTTTATATTAATTGAAGATATGACTTAGGTATTGTTTTAAACAACGATCCCTTCGTTCGTATTCGATATAGTAAATATAGCTTTCAACACGTAACTACAGCGATAATTTAAACTTCAAGCAATGAGCGTCATATTCCACTTAGAATGTCAACAATATTATTATTTATGAACTCGGCTCTCCGCGGTTTTTACGCAGTAACTATAAACATGCTATAGGCCTCGGTATCCACTTTTCATCAGTTGGACCGTGTGCTTGTCTGCCATCTAAGTGGTATAAAAATATACTGTGTAAAATCTTATTAAGCTTAATACAAAATTGATTAAATTGGTAAGAAACCTTAGCTTAAAGTTTACCCCAGATTTGATTCTAGTTCATACATTGGTAACACTGTCGATTAGCATACATTTTTTGGTTTTTTGATAATTATAGAATTAATTGATAATATTTGAACGAAATTATACTTACAGGTGAAAGGTAATGTTATCCTTTTGTTTATTTGATGTCGCTGATCGCTTTTTACACCAAAATACACAGCAACTCGCCATTTTAATAGGAGAAGTTAACTCAGTGAGCCGTGCGTCGAAATGGCGCGGAATGCGCGGCAACTAGTTTTCTTTGATATAACGGGCATGACCCGCTGTCTCATTAGTCGTGGGTCGTAACGTCTTTTGGGCGTAATCGGTTATACGTAGTTACATAGATATGAGTAACTAGTTTCAAAACCGATTATTTTTGTAACTAGTTACTTCTGTATATAGTAGAGTGTCGGTTAGTTTTGCACCGATTATTTTTGTAACTAGTTACTTCTGTATACAGAAGAGTGTTGGTTACCTAGTTTTGCACCGATTATTTTTGTAACTAGTTACTTCTGTATACAGTAGTGTTGATTAGTTTTGCACCGATTATTTTTGTAACTAGTTACTTACTTCTGTATACAGTAGAGTGTTGGTTAGTTTTGCACCGATTATTTTTGTAACTAGTTACTTCTGTATACAGTAGAGTGTTGGTTAGTTTTGCGTTTAATGAACTTAAATTCTTTCCAATTGCATAATTATATATTTGCATGGGCATATAAAAAAAAAAGACGCAACGATTATTATATTGCCTTCTCTCTTTATCTTGCGTGTAAGTCATACCTATCCTTTACTCTCGCTGTGCGAGTCGTCTAACGTTATTTGGTTAGAACGTGTAACCATAATCATTCTAATATTATTCTGTTGAACGAAACGCTAACGCGTGTGTGAGTGTGAACTGCGTACGTAAAATAATCGTTACATTTGTGTCTACGAAACTAGTAACACGATTTATCAGCCTCGTAACTAGTTACTGAAACCGATTACGTTAAATAACGCTCACCTCTATGTCTCATACCTTTGGCAGCGGGGTATGCGTGTTAGTGGCGTCTCCGGTTGGTTTATTGCTCTGAGAACGATAATATTATGTAGTTAATGTTAGAAAATAATCCATTCTAATATTATAAATGCGAAAGTAACTCTACTCTGTCTGTCTGTCTGAACCGATCTTGATGAAATTTGGCACAGAAGTGGATTAGAGCTTGAGACCGGACATAGGCTACCTGTAGAGATGGATTTGAGCTTAGGATCGGACAAAAGCTACCTTTTATCGCAAAATAGGGGTTTAAAGGGGGTGGGGGAATAGGGTTACATGAATTAAATATGCCAATTTTGAAGACAGCCTAATGTAATTTGGTATAGGGATGGATTAGAGCTTGGGAACGGACAGTTACAGTTGATCGCGGAAAAAAAAATGAAAGGGGGGAGGGGTAATAGGGGATAAAAGTTAGTATGAATGTTTGTTTTTAATTGTATCCTTATGAAATTTGGTACAGAGATAAAAGCCAGATTATGAAGCCAGTGGAGAGGCGAGTATAGAATCAAATAGAGTCCAGTAGAGAGTCAAGTAGAGAGGCGAGTAGAGAGGTGAGTGGAGAGACGAGTACAGATCGAATAGAGAGTTGAGTAGAGATGCGAGTAGAGAGGCGAGTGGGGGCAGGCGAGTAGAGAAACGAGTGGAGAGAGTTCAGTAGAGAGGCGAAATGAGAATCGAGTGGATGGAGGAGTAGAGAGAGAGACTAATGGAGAGGCGACTATAGAGGAGAGTACAGAGTCGAGTAGAGAGGGGAGTACAGAAACCAGTAGAGAGTAGAGCATAGATTCAAGTACAGTGGCGAGTAGAGAGGTGAGTAGAAAGTCGAGTAGGGAGTCGAATAAAGAAGCAAGTAGAAAGTCGAGAACAGGGGCGAGTAAATAGACGAGGATAAAGTTGAGTAGAGAGGCGAATTTAATACTCAATAGCGTTGACTCAACACTAAGCTATAACCGACATCCACGCAGGCGGGACCGCGGGTAACAGCTAGTGTTAATACTAAATTAAAATAAATAGGATAGGTAGCAATGGCGCACATTGGGAGAGGCCAAATCCAGCAGTGGACTGCAATAAGCTAATTGTTTTTTTTTTTTTTTTTAAAGAATATTAGCAACCGAAATTATCGAAATTACTAATATTCCCTCTAACCCCTCCAACTAAGCTAAATTGCTTGTGCTAGGAGTGGGTTCACGTCGGTAGTGTAATGGCCAGGATTCGAACCCGGGACCTCTCGATCGTAAGGCCGACTCCTAAACCACTAACCACTAAGATTGATACAAAACATTTTTACACATTTTTGGTACCGACCACTAAGCTACCTACTTCGCCCTAACCATTCCAAATTTCTCCTTTTATCTTTCGTCTTTGAGGCGACAGTGAAGCTTCTACCGATATTCTTACGAACTATAGGAACCAATGAATGATTTTTCAATCATTTAGGACGAAGTTCCTTAGGGCGCGTTGCGATTGTGAAAGGGGGCTAGACGGAAAAAATTAAGACTGGCACGAAATTAAGTTGTACTGACACTTTTACGACTAAAAGTTGTCGGCTCGACAACTAAAAGTTGTCACGACACTTTTGGCTATAGTTGTAAGCCGATGATGATGATGATGATGATTGTGATGATGATGATGATGATGATGATGATGATGATGATGATGAAAATCGATATGGGTATCGTTTTCAGGGTTTTTGGGGTTGCTGATCACGAATATATCATCCATTTAGCGATCCAAGATGGCGGACTTGAAATTTTCACTAAAATTGATATAGGTATCGTTTTCACGGTTTTTGGGGTTGCTGATTACGAATACATAACCCATTCAGCGATCCAAGACGGCGGACTCGAAATTTTCACTAAAATTGATATAGGTATCGTTTTCAGGGCTTTTGGGGTTGCCAATTACGAATATATCATCCATTTAGTGATCCAAGATGGCGGCCTTGAAATTTTCACTACAATCGATATGGGTATCGTGTTCAAAACAAAATATAATACTACCATCGATGCAGGTTTTTCAAAACATTTAAATAAAATAGAATCACAAACATATGTTTCCTACTTCAGTTACCACAAGCCAATTACAACTAAAATTGAGCATACTGATTTATATTACACTAGCTGTTGCCCGCGGCTCCGCCCGCGTGGATGTCACTTATCGCGTACCTTGTTTTTTCTTGCAATAAATATAGCATATGTTACTCAGGGTGAATGTAGCTTTCCAACGGTGAAAGAATTTTTGAAATCAGCACAGTAGTTTTAGAGTTTATTCATTACAAACATACAAACCTTTCCTCTTTATAATAGTAGTGTAGATGTAGACGTAGATTATATTTGTTAATAAAAAAAAAAATCATTATAACTTAAAAAAAAAATCATTACCTACAATTCCTCCACTAATTAATCGAAAGGAACTTCGTTCCATCCGGGTGTCTCTTGGCACCCCTCATTTTTTTTAACATTGATTTTTACTACTCCGACCGACCAAACAATTTGAATGAATTTCATTTTGCATGCTAAATATTCAAATCACTTAAAATAGGAAAAATCATTCAATCAACTCAAGTCGACTTTAAGACAAAGGTCGAGACAAAAGTAAAAAAGAATGGATTCTGCACGTAGGTACTATTAGCCATTCCTAAATCTGTTGTTTGGCTGTTTTAATTTATCTTGTGCAGTCAATCAGAAAATGTATTCTTTATCATACAACAAAATTTGGTTGCCTGTAAAGTCGGTATACGGGCGAAAGTTTTACGTGACAACGACTTTGAGTGGTAAAATAATTTTAATGTGAATATTCATTCGTATAGTAGGAAGAAGGATGAAATAATAGTAACAATTTAAAACATTTATTTATACAAAGAATTATATTTAAAACATTAATTTATACAAAGAATCTCGCACTGAATTTCATATTAACAAAATTTAATAATTGTTCACTTTTTATGTCTGTCTCTCTCGCTCTTAGGCGGGACGCGTGCCTCTCACTCGCTCTCATTGTAAGCGCATAACGCGGAGCGTAACGCAAATCGTAACGCAGTTCTTGAAGTGTCGCCCGGCAAACCAATTTATAAGACGTTGTCACGTCAAAAATGCTAATATTTTAAGTAAAACATAAATTCAAATATATATGTTTATTAAAATACTAGCTGTTGCCCGCGGCTCCGCCCGCGTGGATGTCGGTTATCGCTTAGTGTTGAGTCAACGCTATTTATCTAAAATAAAAGTTGCCTAAGTTTCTCCTTATTACATCAGCTACCTGCCAATAAAAGTCCCGTCAAAATCGGTCCAGCCATCTCAGAGATTAGCCGGAACAAACAAACAGACAGACAGACAGCCAAAAATTGTATAAATGTTATTTTGGTGTATGTACTCGTACCGTATTATATTCATATGCATGTAGTAACAAACGGTTATTGCAATATTACAAACAGACACTCACATTTTAATTAATAATATATGTATACTTAGATCAAATCAAATTAAACTAAAGCTTATTTTCTATTTCATGCTAATACTGTAATTATTGTATGCAAAATTCTAAATAGGTAGGTACACTTTTTTATGTCGATAATTGTTGATGCACACCCAAAAACCAAAATGTATGTATTTCATTCAGTTTGATTTCTATTTAGGTAGTTTCATTATCGGTAATGATTAATGAAATACTTTTCAGATTACTAACAAGTTCCTATTGGCTGTGGTTGGTCACACCTATACAAAATGTCAAAAGATAGAGCACGGGAGCACGGCAACCAAGCCATCACCATCACAAATTAACCAATAAAATCTTTTTTTTATCATCACAAATTAATCTCATCAAAATAAATAAATTACTTAATGACTGAAAATGAGTATAAAATTAAAGCGAGCAGATAAATACGCTATGCCAAGGCTGCACGCCTGTCTGACTAAGGAAGACCGAACGGTCTACAGCATTAGCGGAGACATCAGTGAAATGTTCGATGGACTTAGAAATGATAGAAATAAAAATAGTGCGGAGTTATTTATTTTCATTGATATTTAGACCAAGTCGGTGACGAGATTTCATATTTCAATTGATTCCAGCATTGTAGTTCAGGCACCACAAACAAAGTTGGCACCGACTTTTAACAGGACAGTAAATCTATAAATGCAGTTATTTTTCTTTAAGTTATTTTATACTTTTCAGTTTTTGAAGTCGGTTTTTGACGTGATAACGTCTTATAAATTGGTTTGCCGGGCGACACTTCAAAAAACTGCGTTACGCTCCGCGTTATGCGCTTACAATGAGAGCGAGTGAGAGGCACGCGTCCCGCCTAAGAGCGAGAGAGACAGACATAAAAAGTGAAAGGCACGCGTCCCTTCCACTCGAGCACAGTTAGCCCGCCTAAGAGCGAGAGAGACAGAGCGAGAGAGAGAGTGAGAGAGATAGGCATACACACCGGTTCATGTCTTATAATTAATAATTTAAAATTTAATTTTGTTTATAATTCTTTGTATAAATAAATGTTTTAAATTGTTACTATTATTTCATCCTTCTTCCTACTATACGAATGAATATTCACATTAAAATTATTTTACCACTCAAAGTCGTTGTCACGTAAAACTTTCGCCTGTATACCGACTTTACAGGCAACCAAATTTTTTTTTTGTAACATATATTTTTAATTTTTTACTTTTTAGTTTGTAATAGGTTGCTCTTAAAATTGTATTATTTTTTTCCCTCAATTAGTGATTTAATATAGTCCAGCATGCCTTAGTTTTATGAGTAGTAGATAGTTTTTGAGTTTTGTTTCCTAAGATTGACGAAGTGCTCTTAATACCATAAACGAGAGCTATATATAAATTAAGGAATTCTGTTGTCAGTCCCCATATTTCAAGATTAGGTAATTACAGCACGTCCTTGACCATCATAATGTAGCTTACCTAGACACAGGATCATCCTAAAACTAGCTGAAAAGGGCTAAACTAGAAAACACGCTCTCATTTCCTATTTGATTTTGAGTTCTCTGTTATGCCGGAGTCCAAGGTCCAGCACCCATGAAATTGATTACTATATACAGGTGGAGAAACCAATCGAATTGAGAAAATTTTTGGAAGTTGGTTAAAAAAGTATATTGAAACTCTTTTCATAAATTTTTGGACTTTCAAGTCTACAGCAAATAAAGTCTAAAATTGAATGCCGTTTGAGGAATTTTGGTAAAGAATTCAGAAGAAGTCTTAGTAGAATGAAACAATGAAAGTCCACAACATGAAGCAGTAGCAGTATTATCTTTATTTGCTAAGCCCGGCGTGTTTGAGCTTGATGTGCGTGTAGAGCGCGCCGGAGTGCGCGAACGTCGCGCGGCAATGTTGGCACGACAGCGGCCTCTCGCCCGTGTGAGTCCGCACGTGCGACTTCAGGATCGTCTGCGTCTGCAACAACACGCACATTTTGTTTATGCAATGGTATTAAATATGTGGGTATCTATTATTGAGGCGATTCACACGTCGGACGCCGCAGAACAACCTCCGTCTACCGGTCTTCCATGAGCTGGGGCTTGGGGGAAGGCTGAAGGAGATTGGAGCGGCAGCGGGATGTCCTCAATTAGGGACACCATAGTTCACACAGATATTATTGGTCGATTTTGAAACCGGGCAGCTAGTGTGCGAGGGAAATCTCACACACCCCGGCATCTGAAGACTCGAGACTGCACGCGACGTGCCGGTTCGAGTCCGACACAATTTTATGAAACTTAGCATACTAAGAGCTACAAAATGTTTTTGCATAGAACTTTGTTATACCTCGGGACACAATCTTGGAGCTAGTGGTGACTTGGCGAGACAAACGAAGCCCTGGCGCGCGCGGATTGCTTTTTAATGTGTAATCTTTGCGTGGTGAGTTTAAGCTCGTCCTAGCACCCCGTACTATTCTCAAAAGACACCCAAAAATCGTGTACTGCACGTATTGAGCACATTTTAGGTCCAAGCTATATGTACAGGAGTGCAATTCTCTAACTTTCTCGCAACGTTGCGCGCATCGATGCTTACATCCACGCCGGATCAACCAATGACAATTAATATTAAGGGCGAACTCAAGGTTGTAACGAATCACAAACTCTTTCATCGTTGTGCCTTGGTTGTGCCTAGGATTAACCAATCACATACTCTATAAAGGATGACGTAGTTTGAATAATGGGTTGGCAACTGTCAAAGTGACGCTTGTTTAATCATAATAGTTTGTTCCTAAAACATTGCGTTTTTCTACGGTTGAATTCAGAAAATAATTCTAAACAGTTACAATGACGCGCTGTATTGTCTCTAATGCAGCAAATACCAAAGGATAAATAAATACGAAAACTTTGGTTGAAAGCCATCCGTCGTGAAAAATTGATTATTACAAAAGTACGAGGTTATGTGGTAAACACTTTGTTGAAAGTGATTATGAAATAATAAGTAAATACACAGGTAAGCTGCTTATGAATAAATCTTTACAATAATTCCTTTTCCACAAAAGGGTGGCAGAGGTGTATTGTCCCATGTAATAGGGGACGACATTTCGTACTTGCCTATTTAAAATGTTAAAAATCACTTGTTCTAGGAGTTCAACATCAACATAAGTTCTTCGAGAAAGGTGCTATACCGTAGGTGCTATACCGTCTGTTTTTCCTTGGAATACACAAGCAATTTCCGGGAATGCAAAGGCTAGAGAAGAAAGATTGACATACTGCAACCTGAAGAAAAGACAGTGTTTTGAGGTGCCATCAAGTACACAATGTTGTGAGGATATATTGCCATTAGAAGGAGATAATGGTGTGTCTCAAGACCTAGTGATAGAATGTAGTTCTTGAATCTATTCGGCCAAACCACAGCACTTGTGGGACACAAACATCTTATATATTAAGATTGTTCTCTACAGAGCTATTACTTGCAGATGATGAGACAGTGCATTTTTATACTGGATTAGAGACAGGGCAAATTTCATCTAATTTTCAGTACTGTTACAGTTCTACCCTTGGAGTAGAGTCATTTCCTTGACCGTACAGGATCAGTATCTTAAGCTATTAAGCTTAGAAGAGATACAACTGATTATGAATTAGGTAAAATGTTTGGTGTAAGTGAAGCTGAAGTGTCAAATATTATAGTGATGTGGATAAATTTTATTGGCGATATCTGGAGCTTAATAAACATTTGGCCTAGCCGCAGTTTAGTGAATTTTTAAATGCCTGATAGTTTTAAAAAATATTATCCCTCAACAAGGCTAATACTAGATGGAATTGAAATAGAAATTCAAAAGCTTAGCTAGCCCAATGACCAAAGAGCCACTTTTAGTAGTTATAAGCATAACAATACCTTAAAATTTGTAGTAGGTGCCTCACCCAGTGGTTAAATGATGATAAATGATTAATACTTGAATAACTAACTATTAATCGTATATGCATGTATCTTCATTTATATACCTATGTATGCATTATCATTTCTGTACTGTTAGAGATATTGTAAATAAAACTAACATGAATACCTATGCCTGTTTCATTTGATTTCTAATTGCTCACATTTTTCAAAGAAAGCTTCTTTAAAGATGGAAAAAATGAATCTAATTTTTGTATCTAAATTTTCTTTTACAATATAAATTACTTTAAAATCCCTGTATGTATATATATAATTAGGTTACAGTATGTTCAGTATGTTATTTGAAAGTAATACGGGCTAGTTTTTTTTAGTAAGAGAGTACCATTATTGTTTTCTAAATAGGGAACAGTAGAAGTATTAATTTCCTGGTATCGGCTTGCAAAGGGACACTTTATTTCTATTATGATCTCTTGCCCCAGTATCCCATCAGGAGAAGCAGCAAGATATGGTTTTTCTAAACTTATAAAAATCCTTTGTTCCCGTTGTGTCACACCATTTTGTGTAACAATGTTACCCATTGGTAAAAATATTACCGATCAGTAACACTGTTACTCAATGCCACATTTTTTTTCCCTTTGAGTGACAGTGTTACTCAACAGAACGCTGTGTTACGAACGTTTCGCCGACAGAACGATTAAATAATGAGTGAACCGGCGACAAGGTCGACGGAGCCCCGCTACGCGGGGCTCCTACTTCTGGGTGGTTTATAAAAATAACCACGAAGGCCTAATGCGGGAACTTCGCTACGCTCCGCTCCCGCATTAGCCTTCTAACCTAACCTATCCGAGTTGGGGTGTTAACTATATTGTAAATTGGTGAAAGATTCTGTCGTCGGTTCACTCATTATTTAATCGTTCTGTCGGCGAAACGTTCGTAACACAGCGTTCTGTTGAGTAGCACTGTCACTCAAAGGGAAAAAAATGTGGCATTGAGTAACAGTGTTACTAATCGGTAATTTTTTTACCAATGGGTAACAGTGTTACACAAAATGGTGTGACACAACGGGAACAAAGCATAAAAATACCACTTGGCTCTATGAGTCCATATTCAACAGCGTATTTGGTTAGAGCGATTGGTTCATTCAGTATGCCATGGCTTGTTGCTTGTGCTTTTGAAGTTCAGTGTCTATCATTCAGATTGTTTTTAGTCAGTTCAGTTGTCATAATTGTATATTCTTACCCAACCCTCTCTTGACTGGCAAAACAGTTACATGGGAGGTTTTGCAATAAATAAATAAATTTACTCTACTTTGTACTAAATATCATCAAAATCTGCTCAATAGTTGTGGTGTGGAAGCATAACAGACAGTTCTGTGACTATCAATCAGGTGTTAGCTTATAGGGGATTAAATAAAAATTAAAATGTGCAAAAATCTTTTATTGTCAACATCAAAAAACGAATCCATAAAGGCATCTAAACCACTCTGCACACTTAACCAAGTATGATACTGGCATTCCTTATATATAACAAAGGAGTTCTAGCAACCAGGTTGATTCAAAAACTCTTAGGTATGCTTCGCATTTCCTGAAAAGTGAACACAAAATTATCTTCTAATCATAATATGTTGATATAATAATTAGTACTGTATTGTCCTTTTAATACATATAAGGTATTCTTTTTATTACAATTAGATTCCTCAGTAAGTGAACAATGTCGGTGTTATGTATGGTACTTCTTCTATTATTATATTATGAAGGTAGGGCATGAAAATACTTAATAAACCAGTCTGCTTTGGATCTCGTGGTTTGATTGACGCCTACACAATACTGGCGACGAGTGATTAATTATGACCTTACGTGTGCAATTTTAAGTGTTAAAAATGCCTATTGGTAAAGTTGAGCAGTTTCAAGTAGGAACTCAAAATTGGGACACTTATATTCGTCGCGTGAAACAATTTATGACATTAAACAACATCGATTCTAGTTTACACGTGGCCACGCTAGTAACCTTAGTAGGATCGGAATGTTACGATCTTATGTGCGATTTATGTGCTCCCAATAAACCAGAGGATAAAAGTTTTGATGACTTAGTGCAGTCGGTGAAGGAACATTTGGAACCTGAGAGATCAGAGATAGCAGAACGACACATTTTTAGGCAAAAGAAGCAGCAGCAGGGCGAAAGTGTTCGATCTTATTTGCAAAGCTTAAAACATCTAGCTAAAACTTGCAATTTCGGCACTTCGCTTGAAGTTAATCTTCGCGACCAGTTCGTCTCGGGAATAATCAGTGAAGAAATGCGATCTAGGCTATTTGCTGAGAAAAATGTGGATTATAAGCGTGCCGTGGAACTCGCGTTAGCACTGGAAGCGGCGGAACGGCATGCGAGTGTGTCGGGCGCACCAGGCGCACATGGCGCGGCGGTGGCTGGCTCGACCGAGGCGTGCGCGGCGGTGGCTGGCTCGACCGAGGCGTGCGCGGCGAGCGCAGGCGCAGGCGCAGGCGAGAGAATGCATCGTGTGGGCGCGGGCGGCAGCGGCACGCGGCCGCGCTGGGGCCCGGCTGCGCCAGCTTCGCGGCGTACGTGCACCCGCTGCGGCAAGGTCGGACATTCCGAGAGCAGATGTCGGTACAAATATTATTCATGTGACTCGTGCGGCGAGAAAGGCCATTTAAAAACGGTATGTCGGCGAAATAAACAAGTAAATAGTGATGATCGTAACGTCACAAGGAAGTCTAAAGGTCAGTTTTATTTGGATAATTCCGACTCGGAAGATGATTGTCATTTTTATCATATGAATAAAGTGTCCATATGTAGTGACGGTGATGGACCTTATTATGTGACGTTGCGTGTAGAAAATATATCATTAAGGTTTGAAGTAGACACGGGAAGCAAAATTTCCGCCATATCGAAACTGTTCTACGAAAGCAATTTCTCGCATGTACCGTTACATACTAGGGTACTAATTTTTAAATCTTATACGGGCGATACTATCGAGACTCTCGGTTACATTATGGTGAACGTGAACGTCGTTTGTGGCAACGAAACGGCCATGTTAAAATTATTTGTGATTAATAATGGCGGGCCCCCGTTAATGGGACGTGTTTGGATAAAAAAATTTAAATTGGCGGTTATCGGTCACCACCATTTAACTGATGAAGATTCGATAGCTAAATCACTCCATTACGAGTTTCCCGATGTATTTGCTAAAGGTTTAGGCACATTTAAATCACGATTACGTTTGTATCTGAGCGATGAAACGCCTGTATTTGTTAAGGCACGTCCATTGCCATTAGCCCTGCGCGAGCGCGTGGAGCACGAGCTCGATCGGTTGCAGCGGGAGGGGGTCATTTACAAAGTAGATAGATCTGATTATGGCACGCCGATAGTGCCCGTTATTAAATCTAACGGAGATATTCGAATCTGTGGAGATTATAAAGTAACTATAAATCCGCGACTAAAAGACTTTCACTACCCGCTGCCGCGGATCGAAGAGCTGTTCTCAACTTTAGGGGGTGGGGAACAATACACCAAGCTAGATTTGTCTAATGCTTTTCAACAATGTATCTTAGAAGATGAGTCACAGCCGATGACTGCCATTACCACTCACGTAGGTACATTTGTTTACAAACGCGTTCCATTTGGTATTAAATGTATTCCAGAAAATTTTCAAAAAATTATGGAGGAAACGTTGAGTGGTTTGCCCTTTACGGCTGTTTTTGCTGATGATATTTGTGTGACGGGAAAATGCAAATCTTCTCATTTGTCAAACTTAAGAGCCGTCTTACAGAGACTTAAAGAAAATGGTCTTAGAGTAAATTTTTCCCCCGGGAGCCAGCCTTACAGTGGGAGGCACTCCCATCGACATCAAGCCCCAGCTGAAATACCTGGGGCTCGTGCTTGACGGTCGATGGGACTTCGGACAACATCTCCGAAGCCTGCGCCCCAAGTTGGTCACCACGGCGAATGCCCTGAGTCGGCTGTTGCCCAACTTGAAGGGCCCAGGGGCCTCCTGCAGGAGACTCTACGCGGGTGTCGTGCGGTCCATGGCCCTATATGGGTGTCCCGTGTGGGCGGACACCCTGGGGGCCAGATTCCTGCCTCTGCTCCGTACGGCGCAGAGGACGATGGCCTCCAGGGCCATCAGGGGATACCGCACGATATCCTTCGAAGCGGCGAGTCTCCTGGCCGGATCGCCACCGTGGATCCTGGAAGCGAGGGCCCTTTCGGCACTATACCAGTTCCGAAAGGAGGCGCGGGAGCGGGGATTCGATCCCGAGCCCGAGGACATTCGGGCCGAGAAATCCCGGCTCCACCAGGTCATGGTGGCCGAGTGGGAGCGACGACTTGGGCAACCACGCGCAGGGCACGCCGTCATTGCGGCGGTAAGGCCCATCATGGGGGAGTGGCTAGAGAGGCCTCACGGGAGCCTCTCGTACCGTCAGACGCAGATGATAACCGGGCACGGTTACTTCGGGCGGTATCTGCATCTGATGGGTATTGAGCCAACGCCCGAGTGCCATCACTGCGACGCGAGCGTGGACTCGGGGCTGCACACGCTCACCGAGTGTCCGGCGTTCGAGACGCCGAGGCGGGAGCTTGTGCAGGCCCTGGGGGTGAGAGTGCTCACGCTCTCCACCCTGCTCGCGGCGATGGTCCGCTGCGCGGATGCGTGGGCGGCCAGCGCCTCTTTCTGCGAGCAGGTCATGCTCGCGAAGGAGACAGCAGAGCGGGCGCGGCGCGGTGAGCGAGAGAGACTCGCTGACATCGCTGCTCGCGCCCGAAGGCGGCTCGGGCGTCGGAGGGCGCTTACAGACCTCCGCCCCCCATGAGCGCGGGCCTGAGGGTGACGGGTGGAGCCACCCGTCACCCTAGCAGAAGCAGGCCACGGCGGCGGCGCGCATCGTAGGACGATGCGCGCCTCCCCACACCGGGGTTGAGTCGGGGACGGCGTGGTCCCCACCTCCCGAGGAGGGCCAGACCGAAAGGGATGGCCCTGGGTCAGCCGGGGTGCGAGGGATATGTCGCAAGACAACCTCACCTCCGGCCTAGCACCACGACCCACAGACGGCGTGCGGTTTAGTCGGTTCGAGTCCGACATAACCCACCCCTCCGGCTCCGGAGGGGCGGGTATCCGTGGGGATTTCCCGCACGTAAAAAAAAAAAAAAAAAAAAAGAGTAAATTTTTCCAAATGTCAATTCTTCCAAGATTCTGTGACCTATTTGGGTTATAAGATAGATAAATATGGACTACATACAGATACTAATAAGATTGAAGCTATTGTAGCAGCTCCCGCACCCACAAATATTACACAATTAAGAAGTTTTATCGGTCTTGTTAATTTTTATTCAAAATTTTGTTTAAATATGAGTGATATTTTAAAGCCTTTATATAAGTTATTAAAAAATAAAGCTGAATGGCACTGGAACAATGACACAGCATTTGTAAGAATTAAAAAAGTGTTAAGTAGTTCTCCGGTGCTCGCGCATTATGATCCGAGTTTGCCACTTATTTTGTCAGTAGACAGTAGTCCGTACGGCATGGGGGCGGTCCTGTCACAACGCTACGGTGACGGCAGCGAGCGGCCGGTGTGTTGTGCGTCGCGTACCTTGAACGCCGCCGAATCCAACTATTCGCAGTTGGACAAAGAAGCGTTAGCAATAGTGTTTGGTGTTACGAAACACCACCAGTATGTATATGGTAGGCGATTTATTTTACGTAGCGATCATCGTGCGCTAAGTTATATATTTGGCAAAAACAAAGGTATCCCGGTAACGGCTGCGAGCCGTCTACAGCGATACGCAGTTAAATTAGCCGCCTATAATTTCGAAATCGAGTTTGTGAGGTCGGAAAGAAATTGTCACGCAGATGCTCTGTCCCGACTCCCTTTGAACTCGACTCATGGTCGAGTTAAAGGTGACGATGAGGAGTGTAGTTATCTTAATTTTGTTCAGGAGGAGTTTCCACTCAGTTTTAAAGAAATTAAAATTGAGTTGGCAAAAGATTCATTACTGAGTAAAATTTATGGCTACGTAATGTTTGGT
Organism: Eilema caniola; assembly: GCA_949126895.1. Classification (NCBI taxonomy): domain Eukaryota; kingdom Metazoa; phylum Arthropoda; class Insecta; order Lepidoptera; family Erebidae; genus Eilema; species Eilema caniola. Next base: position 6,864,948 of record OX421487.1, read on the forward strand.
TGGCCGTCGCATACAAACATTCAATCTGAAAAGCCGTACTTTAATAGGAAAGATGCCTTACACGTCGATCGTGGCTGTTTAGTTTGGGGCTATAGAATAATAATACCGAGAACACTACGCGAAATAGTCTTAAAAGAAATACACGAGGGTCATCCAGGAATAGTAAAAATGAAGCAGATAGCACGTAACTACGTGTGGTGGGAGTGTTTAGACGCGGATGTCGAGCGCGTGTGCGCCGAGTGCGCCGCGTGCCGCTCGCAACGCGCGCTGCCACCTGCCGCCCCGCTGCACTCCTGGCCATGGCCAGAGGAGCCTTGGTCTCGTTTAAACGTAGATTTTCTAGGACCCTTTAACAACAAATATTATTTGATAATCATCGATGCACATTCGAAGTGGATCGAAGTGGAAAAAGTGAGTACCACGTCCGCTTCTATAGTCATAGATAGTTTTAGAAGAATTTTTGCCCGGTTCGGTATACCGAAAAGAATCGTAAGTGACAATGGTCCCCCTTTTTCATCAGCCGAATTTGCCAATTACCTTAAACGAAATGGTATTAAACACTCGCTCGTAGCTCCATATCACCCTGCCAGTAATGGAGCAGCGGAAAATGCTGTGCGTAGTATTAAAAGAGTTTTAAAAAAGGCATATATTGAAAAGGTTGACGATAATACAGCTTTAACCAAATTTTTATTCATGTATAGAAACACAGAACACTGTACTACGGGGCGGGAACCAGCAGTGGCGATGTTCGGACATAGGCTACGCTACCGCGTAGACCTAGACTTATTACGTCCTGACTCGGGCGAAGTAGTGCGCGTTGCGCAGCTTGCGCTCGAACAGCGCAGTGCAGCAGCTGGGAAGCTGCGGGAGGCCGCGCCGGGCGACCGCGTGCTCATGCGTGATTATAGACAGGGACAGAAGTGGGCAGAGGGGGAAGTAGTGAAAAGATCAGGGCCTGTCACGTACTCTGTCAGGTTGGATAATGGTCAAATCCATAAGCGTCACGTCGACCAGATATTAACAGATAAAGCGCGCAAAATACGATACTCTTTTATTAATCATAAACCAGAAGACCCTATTGAACGTAGTTCAGGAGATAACGAAAATATCGATACGACTTTGTCAGTTGATTCTCCTTTAACTTTATCGTGTGACAGTGGTGCGACTCAACCCCCATTCGGTACGCCCGCGCAGTCACCGGAGTCAGTCGAGGCAAGCCGCATACGCCGGAGAGCTGCTATAAGTTGTAGTAAAAAGTTAAAATTGTTTAAATAGTGAACTAACTAATTACTTATATTAAGTCCACTGTTTTGTATTATATAATCTTCATACTATACCTACTATAATACCTACCTACATATTCTGAATTGTAAATTACTATTATGTATGAGTTGTTCTTTCTAACCATGTTTCCAAGATAGGAACATTATTGTTATGTACTTAGTATACTCATAAATAGAAGGAGGACAGTGTTATGTATGGTACTTCTTCTATTATTATATTATGAAGGTAGGGCATGAAAATACTTAATAAACCAGTCTGCTTTGGATCTCGTGGTTTGATTGACGCCTACACAATAGTCGGTAGGTGCTTTGAGAATTACAATGTAATCAATAATTTATTTATATTAATGTTTATTGTAATAAATCAGTATATTGTGCATACTATTGTTTGTTTTGTGTTGTTTTCTTAAATCCTATTCTACTTATTTCCTACTAATATTATATACATACAAGGCAACTAAGGGATAGGGCTAATTAAAATGAGATAGATATATACAGCTCTGACCCAGCCTCAGATGCATGACTCGAGTCGGTCATAGTACCGGGAATATGGTAATAGGCTCACCCCCTATTAATTACAATGATATGTGAAATGTAGGTGATAATTCACCTGTCCTTAATCCTCCGGGGATACAGGCAAGATTATGTATGTATATATTAGTGTGAAAGTTTGTGAAGATGTTTATCATTCAATAACATTCTAATGGCAGAAAGAATCTAGCTATTTGATCAATTAGGTAATCTGTGGTTTGGTACAGGAATAGCTTACTGGAATAACACATTATGGTACTTTCTATCTTGGGAATATGTTCCTATGGGTAGTGGGAACAGAATGTAAAAAATATGTTGGTCCCGGTGAAGAAGAATAGGGCCACTCTATTTTTTCCCAGGAACTGTAGAAGGCGACTAAGGGAGAAGGCTGTTCTCCATTCAACAGTAATCATAGGGCCCACGACAGAGTGTCTGCTTGATGGCTATAGGCTTACATCTTATTTTAAGGGACCAACAATCATAATGAAATTTGGGTGAATACTATCAGGGCCGTCTTAAGGCTATATAGCGCCAGGGTGCGAAACTCAGACTGCGCCCTTCCCCCCCCCCCCCCGGTCAACAAAAAAAAAACGCAAAAATTTTTTGATGTTTCATTTATTTTTCTCTAAGATCTGTAATCTATCTGTAAAAAGATCTCTAATACAATGTTTTATTTTAAGTGCGTTTCCTTTTTCTGTTTTGGGCACCCGATGGTTTCTATTTACCATCCCCTAAATCGGCCATCTGCAATCAAATAGATCATTTAGCATATAAATATTTCACTCACTTCAATGAAATTATATGAAAGTAAACTTACTTAAATAAAATGTTATATGTTATAGGTATAAATTATTATTTATAAATATATTTATGTAATAAAATTTAAATGACCAATATCAAGCCCAAATAAAGTAGTTATCATAAATTATAAACTCACTCGTACTTATTGTGTGTGATTATGATTAATGATTACAAATACCTACCACGATATGGCATCAATTAGGTATGTAAGTTTATTTTTTATTAATTAATTAGTAGGTAGGTATATCAGTATACTATGTTCTAATGTAACAGTAGTTATATCTCAATGATTGTAAGTAATTGTAACCGTAACAAAAATAGGTAACTCTGTAAAAATAAAATTTAGGTACTTACCTTGACAGTATTAATTTCCGTTGTTTATGATTTAAGTAGGTACGCACTGAAAAAACTCCATCCATTTGCACATTATTTTTTTACGAAACACAACGCAATCAATTAAATCGATATTGGTGGGCCTAACTGAATTTCCACTTGCTAGAATCAATCACAGTCTAAACTGCTAGAATTTTTAGTGCTCACTCGGCGGCTATCGCAAATAGGTATATGAAAAAAAAAATCAAAAATTAAGGAAAAGAAATGGATTTAATATTTCTTTAACGTTTCACAGCATTAAACAAAATCAAACTTTAATTTTCATACAATAAGATTCAATTGTCATAGGTCGTCTAATGACATCAATCAGTAACCGACACTCAGAGCCGCATCGCGACCTTACATTACAATATACACCCTAATGTCCTAATTATAGAGGCCATTTTGCTTAAAGTGCGGACGCCAGGCGGCTAGGTCAAAGGGCCTCTTTGAATGGAGATATTGCCGCGTGCGTGTTAAATTAATTTAATTTTTATGAGTATCCTAATAAGAGCTATTTTACCTTGCATATCGTGAGCGGGATGACACTTGCCGAAAGGCAAAAGTGACAATAATAGGTACAATGGTAAATTTTAATATTGGTTGATGCCTATATTTTTATGCATGTAGGGGTTTAATTGACGTAAGTGTACGAAACAGGGGAATGGCGTTAATATTGTACTTATGAGTTAAAGGTTAAATTAGGAAATATCGAAATGTTTAGAGCTCGGCCTGCGCCCCCTCGGGCTACGCGCCGGGGTGCGGCCGCACCCTTGAACCCCCGGTTAAGACGGCCCTGAATACTATGTATGTTTGAAATATAATTTATCTCTTTAAACCAATACTATCGTATAATTAAGTATATTTATTCACCATTACGGATAAGAGTATCTAAATGATCTTATATCACTGTGTTGGATTATAAAATACAAAACTACCATGTATAGTAGGTACCTACCGTTCTTGTTCATAATGCCAATCTGCATCACTTTCACATGCACTAAAATGTGCCTTTTGTCCTGTATAATCATTATTTTAAACTTTACTTTCGTAACTATATGTAAATTTGTATTAGATTAGTATTCATTTTTCCTCGCTTCTTGAGATTTCTCCCAATAATCACTTTTACAAATGCAACTTTAACTACATACTTAACTTTTACCCTTTGTCTGCGTAAATGTTGAAAGCTTTTTATTTATTTATAAATTGAGGATGAAGATGAGGTTAAACGTGTTTGACATGCTTTGTTTCAATTGGCTTACAACGACGAAACATCGACGACTGCAACTACGAAAATCAACCAATCACAATCATTTTCAAGGTTGAGCTTAGGTTGACACCAATCACAGTAGGATGTCGTTGTCGAGTAGTTCCTACATCGTACGGCACATCTTAGACCCTATGGCGCTAGTGTACAGTTAGAGAATACCAAATTCAAGCAAATCGCCGAGACAACGTTGCCGCATCGATGTGGCGTTGATGTTGAAGTTAGAGAATTGCACTGCTGATGTATAATGTGCTTATTATGTAAAGGCATACGTACCGTGAAGCCCTTTCCACAGTATTGGCATATCTTGTCGCGCGGCGGTCGTTGCTTGTTGTGCACGTAGCTCACATGGTGCCGGAGACGCGACGCCAACTTGAACACCTGCCAGAACATAGCAGTCATAATCATAACCCTCCTTTTATATGGAGGTAGGACACGACGGTATTTCCTCGTGTTGTGTTCCGGCGGTGAGTAGCGTAGCCAGAGCTCACTGCAGAGATTTTTTATTGTCAGTGAGAAGAGCAAAGGCTTTTCCTGTTTTTACTTTCTACTCAAGGTCGCCACGAGTGTGACTCCTCTGGTGTTGAACACATCCATCGGCCGTGGTGACTACTTTCCGTCAGGTTGGCCTTGTGCTTGGCTGCCACCTAAGTGGTATAAAAGCGGCCAAATGCGAGTCCGCCTCGCCCATGAAGGGTTCCGTAGCAGCAATCAGGTAAATTGCGGTTTACGATACGAAAAAAACTCTACTTACTAGATCACGTTCAAACTTATTTTCGGTGGAAGTTTGCATGGTTATGTATTTTTTTTTTAGTTTTATCATTCTCTTATTTTAGAAGTTACAGGGGGGGGGGGGGGGGCACATTTTACCACTTTGGAAGTGTCTCTCGCGCAAACTATTAAGTTTAGAAAAAAATGATATTAGAAACCTCAATATCATTTTTGAAGACCTATCCATAGATACCCCACACGAAAAATAAGAGATAGATATTTTCGTTTTATAGAGAAGAAAAGCGTAAAGAGCTAAAAAGAAAAAAAGACGGGTTGCAAGGACGGAGTGCCGGCAGAAGTGAAAACTTTCTTTCTTGCTTTCTTCGTTATATACTTACATAGAAAAAGATAAAAAGAACATATCATACCATACCATACCGTACCGTACCGTACCGTACCGTACCGTACCGTACCGTACCGTACCGTACCGTACCGTACCGTACCGTACCGTACCGTACCGTACCGTACCGTACCGTACCGTACCGTACCGTACCGTACCGTACCGTACCGTACCGTACCGTACCGTACCGTACCGTACCGTACCGTACCGTACCGTACCGTACCGTACCGTACCGTACCGTACCGTACCGTACCGTACCGTACCGTACCGTACCGTACCGTACCGTACCGTACCGTACCGTACCGCACCGCACCGTACCGTACCGTACCGTACCGTACCGTACCGTACCGTACCGTACCGTACCGTACCGTACCGTACCGTACCGTACCGTACCGTACCGTACCGTACCGTACCGTACCGTACCGTACCATACCATACCATACCATTCCATTCCATTCCATACCATACCATACAGACCTATAATATAGAGCCAATCATAGAACCTATCACTAATTTTCTGCTAATTTTCTGTAAGAAGAAATTAATAAATTACAAAAAGAAAAAATAATCAATCACAAAGAGTAATAAATTACAAAAAGAAAAAATAATCACAAAAAGTAGTAAATTACAAAAAGAAAAAATAATCACAAAAAGTGCCAGAAACCCAGGTTTGAACCTGGTAATATCTGAAACCATAAGGACTTAAAGTCGAACCGCTAAGCCACGATGCTATTTATCGTGTCTTGCAAAATAGACAGTCTTTCTCTTTAGCTAATGTTGTATATCGTCAGTCGTCGGTTACGGTTCAAGGGTCAAACGATCCTGACGCAAGTTTAACAACTTTTACCCATCAAACGCCGCTTAAGAAGTTTTCACTTCAAAAATTTTTGAGTTTCAGATCTAAGTATGGGCAAACCCCCAAAATTTATTGTCTTTTTTTTCTATTTTTGTGTGAAAATCTTAATGCGCTTCACAGAATACATCTACTTACCAAGACGAGCCAAGCAAGGCGCAAGGGCACTACCTACCTTTTCTCGAAAAGCTTCGTCGTTTTTTTCAACTCTCATATCTTTGCTTTGTGTGATGCTGAATAGTTAAAATTTTCAAGATAGAACGACATCGGTACAATCATTAAGCATACAAAGTTTGCATGTCGTAGCTATTATACTTTAGATTTCAAAGGCAGAAAGGACGTCATTTCATTACTTCACTAGAAATATGCGGCAGAGAAAACTGTATGAAAATTTATCATATTACCTAGGCACCTACATTAGTCAGTTAATTGGACGCCAAACCACGGAGTCGTACTGGAGTCGGAGTTAAATTGGAGTAGAGGCGGAGTGGAGTATAGGTGGAGTCGGAAATCAGAGTTAAGTAGGAGCGAAGTCGAAGTGAAGTCAGAGTGGAGTCGAAACGGGAGTCTTTTTAGGTGTAGTATAAAGCATTTTTCACTTCTCATGCTCTTAAAATGTTACTTTAGTCCCTGCATATCGGGACTAAAGGTCCTTATTAATCTCTAGGGACTAAAGTATTTTTTTTTAAATTTGCTTTGATAACTCCTAAACAGCCAATCACGGTGTTTGTGAATGGAAGGATTATCACATTTTTAGTGATTGTGTATAGAAATAACCTCAAAATGACATTTGAAAAAATCAAAAAATCCATTTAATTTCGTGAACCACGATTAATGATATTAATTTAATTAATTATTATGTAAGTATTAAGGATAAGTTCATTTCCAATTAGTTTTAAATTATTTTTCAAGTTTGAATCTGTTGACTAAATATACAGGGTGTATTTTTGAAACGGGGCAGTAAGGGCAAGTACCTTAACCGTTGCAGTTACAGCAAAACGTTCTTAGAAGACCTTCCCTAACTTTTTGGGACATTTTGAACTGCATTCACAGATTTTGTAAAAAACTTACAGTTAGCAAAAAAAATGCAAAAAGTTCAAATTTTTTTTTATGCCAATCGATTCTATTTCATGTGGGGATCAAAAAACTCTATGGGACCATTTTAGCTTTCAGTACTAGAAAAGACAGAAATCGCCAAAGACCTTTCCCATACATTTCGTACGGAAATATGATAAATCAACTCGAAACTCATAGGTCAGGCAAAATTTTGAACTTTTTTAAATAAAATAAATCATTTAAACATTTAAGAAATTGGTTTATGAAATAAATTGCTCAAAATGATTTCCATTTTCACGAATACATAAGTCTATCCTTTTTTGCACTGAACGAATGGCGGCTAATAATGTTCTGGGATGAATATTACGTAAAATGGTCATTAATGCATCCTTGAGCTCTTGAACACTGGCGTACGTAGTCTTATACACCTCGTTTTTCACGAAGCCCCATAAAAAAAAATCAAGTGATGTTAGATCGGGGCTACGAGGTGGCCACTGTGTTGGACCATGTGTACCTATCCACTGTGTACCGAATAGGCGGCTCAAATTGGAACGTGAAAGGTGACTGTTATGTGGCGGAGCACCATCTTGTTGAAAATGAACTTTTCGCAATTCCGACAGGGGCCATTCGTCCATCTCGTTTTCAAGATGGTGTAAAATGACTTCATTATACATGGCAGAATTCAGTTTCCCTTCATAAAATTCCACCATTATGACTCGATTGGACATTATACCACACCAACAGTTGAATGAGAAGCGAACCTGATTATGACTTGCCGTAACTCTTAGTGGATTTTCTTTGGACCAATAGTGGTGATTTTTTCTGTTGTACATACCGTTATTGGAAAAATTCGTTTCGTCTGACCACAGTATGTAATTTAAAAATTCATGATCTCTGCTTATTTTTCCTCTTAGCCATCTGCAAAAAGTAAGCCTTCGAACATCATCACCCGGATGTAACACTTGAACTATGCGCCCATATCGATAGCACTTGTAGCCGTATTTCTTCCATATCTTTATCACAAGGGAGTGGGATACACCTACTTCAAGGGCGACTTGCCTGGACGATACCTCTGGATATGCTTCGACATAAGTTAGAACCGCAATCTCCGTGTCCATGTCCACACGAGGCTGCCGCTTTCTTTTGAAAGAACCCTGCAATTCCAGGTTTTTCAAAAGATTTGTAATAACCTTTCTTGTTGGCACATGCCGCAACGGATACTTATTGCGGTACCACACTAATGCAGCTCCCGCATTTCGATTATTGACAAAATACGCTTCTAATAAGTAAATTTTTTCACGATTAGAAGACATTTTAGCGAAAATCCTTAATTCATAACTCATACGAAGTTTCTCAGCTGAAACTAAGAAAAACACACAGATTTTCGAATCAAATTCGAAATTTGAGGGTAACAATTCTTTTTATTTACTTTACAGTCAATTCTACCCACTTCCTGGCCATAACAAAAAGTTAGACCATCGTAGAAATTTGTTTCTGTTGCCGAAATGTATGGGAAACGTTTTTGGCAATTTCTGTCTTTCCTAGTACTGAAAGCTAAAATGGTCTCATAGAGTTTTTTGATCCCCACATGAAATAGAATCGATTGGCATAAAAAAAAAAATTTGGACTTTTTGCATTTTTTTTGCCAACTGTAAGTTTTTTACAAAATCTGTGAATGCAGTTCAAAATATGTCAAAAAGTTAGGGAAGGTCTTCTAAGAACGTTTTGCTGTAACTGCAACGGTTAAGGTACTTGCCCTTACTGCCCCGTTTCAAAAATACACCATGTATATGCAAGCATATAAACCGTACGTCACTTAACAACAAAAAAAACCGCGGGACAAATTTCTTTGCAATTTGAATTTTGAATAGATTATTCGTAATAAGCTTGCGTTGTAATCACCAATTACTTAAACCAATTAATTGTGCAGCTTAGAAACTTTGTTATTATAACTAAATAAAAATACCTAAATAAATATTCCACAAAATTTCACACAACGCTATCTAGATCCATGGTAAGCATAGCTTTACTACCTTGTATTATGGAATCTAGAATACGGATAAACATACTTAGATATTTTTTTTGTAAATGCATACATATTATACATAGAAACACCCAGATCAATGCAAATACCCATATCCATACAAATATTTGCACTGAGCGGGGATCGAACCCGCGCCTCCTGCGTAGCGACCGCGTTCACTACCGCCGCGCCACGGAGGCTTTACTCCGTTATCGATATGATAAATTAGTATATTTAGGTTGAAAAAGATATTTGCCTAGTTCTTAATTTTTTTTTTTAATATTATAATTTTGTATAAAACGATGCTTTTTTTCCTCGCATTCAAAGTGAAAAGTAGAGTGTTTAACGTGGGACTAAATAACCATAATGACACCTCGAACTATTAGCCACAACAAAACATCTCGTGTCATTATGGCTTGTTTTAGTCCCTTGTTGAACAATCTACTAATGCATCATACAGAAGAAAGTGCGCTTACCAAATTATGTGTATTGGTATTGAGGCCTGACGCAAATAAGAATCCATTTTCTCTCTTCGGTGAATAATGTAGGTACTCCATAATAATGTTTTACCACAAAAAGCAGCTGTTTTTTAAATGGGAATTGACCTTCTTAATTTTCATCTCGGGACATATTATATTGATCCTAAAATATGCTCCATAAGGGCATATACACGTTTCTTCGGTTTCTTATGAGGATAGCACGGGGTGGGCGTGCTCAAATTCACCAGGCATAGATTATCACAAAACAATCTGCGCGCGCGAGGGCCTCGTGTGTCTCGCGACTCAGGTCTAAGAAGTGTCCCGTCCCGGGGTTTACAACACGGTGTAGTATAACTACTTCTTACCTTCGGACACTTGGGACATGGGTGCGTGTTGATCTTGAGGTGCTCCCAATTGATATGTTTCCTCAAATTGCACTTCTGTACGAACCTAGCGCCGCACTCGTCACATATGAACCTGTGGCAAAGCATTGATATATATTTTTTACTAAATCTGGGCGCACGGCAGTGCCCCCGCCAAGACGAGCCAAGCGAAACGCAAGGGCACTACCTGCCTTTTCTCGAAACGCTTCGTCGTTTTTTTTTAACTCTCATAACTTTGCTTTGGATGATGCTAAACAGTTAAAATTTTCAAGATAGAATGCCATCGGTACAATCATTAAACATACAAAGTTTGAATGTCGTAGCTATTATACTTTAGATTTTATTAATGTCTCAAAACCTATAATTTCGTCACTGACTCATCGCTCACTGATCATCAAAATTGTTAGGGTACTTCCTGAAGTCCTAGAAACCTGAAATATAACTACAAAGACCACTAAAAAATTAAAACCCTAACCTAACCTATCCCCTAGGAATAGGAGGTGGAAGCACAGACTGCACGCTCTAAATCTACAAGCTCAACACTACACCTTAAGTTTAGAGCGTACATTTTTACATAAAAATGTTTTTGGTGGGATGCTGATATTTTAAATGGGAAAGTCAATTAGCCTAGCAGTCCACTGCTGGACATAGACCTCTCCCAATGCTAGGAGGCTTTAGCCTACTGTGCTGGCCAGACAGGTTGGTACAGGGTGTTATTTCGAGTTTTCCTTCTCTCGCTATATTATCGTCTGCTTATTTCTCCGCTAGTCGCCGCTTATGACATCCTTCGGAGGAGATGTGGTGGTGATACTTGTGTTCTTTCTTCGTCACCACACGGATAACAACTTGGTAAATATCCCTTTATCTACAATAAATAGCGGAAGACAACAACTTACTTCTTGTCGCTGTCGCTGACGTGCCTGGAGTGCGTGCTGAGATGCGCCTGCAGGCCGCTGTGCGTGACGTAGTGCGTGCGGCACGGCGCGCAGTAGGCGAGCGGCGCGTCGGCATGCGCGGCACTGCGCAGGTGCGCCTTCAGCCCCGGCTTGGTGCGGAACGACTTGGCGCACGGCGCGCAGCGGTACTCGCGGGACGACTGCTTGTGCACTATGCTAAGGGTAGGGCCTCTTACTAGTATTGCTTGAGATATTGTATATCTTGGATCTAAAATACACGTTAGTGTCTTTTGAGGATAGCGCGGAATGCTACGGCGGTGGGCGATCTCAAATTTATCAAGTATGGATTACAGTATAATCTCACTAATCCGGCACTTCGATAGATCGGTACGTCTAATAATCCGGCACGCTCCGCGCACGCTGTGTGCTTCGGTCGCTGCGTCGTCGCCGCGTCGTCGAACAACAGTCTTACCTCAAAACTTAACACGTGCACGTGTTTACGTATTTGTTTTATTCAAATGAGAATAGTTTATAGTTAAAAATGTCAAATAAACACAAACAAGACACTCGATTTGAATAATAAAATAGAGATTTTAAAGAAGTTAGATACAGGAGAAAATATGTGCAAATTGGCAAAAGAATACGGTGGTGGGCTTGCTACTATATACGATTAAATAATAATAATTTAATACATTACATACATTTATTCGGGTCTTTCGTCGATTCACACCACAAGCTGTTCGCACCAGGGTGTGAATCGCACAACGCCGCTTTTTGAAGTGGTCGATTCGAACCAGTGGTGTGAATCGCACCACGCCATTTTTTGAAGTGGTCGTTTCGCACCACGGTAAGAAAATGCAATGCCATCTTTGGACTTATTATACTAAAGAGAACCATTATCATTCATTTAATAAAGTAGAAAGGCGTTTTATGGTACTGACGACGACGGGTAGAACACAGCTATTGAAACAAACTTTGTCATTTTAAATATTAAATATATTTTATGCAAGGCTAGTTATAACTATTATTGTATTTAAAACATGTCCATCCAAAGGTTGCCTGGAAGAGATCGCTCTTAGGGATAAGGCCACCATTTGTACATATCTTATTATTCTGTCTATACTCGTACATGTACTGTATTATTAGTGTGCAATAAAGTTTTATCTTATCTTATCTTAATATACCATACATAAAAAAATTACATTTTAACAAAACAAAATGTAAACATTACGTAAGTAGTTTACCCAATTACATAAATTTCAAATAGAGAGTATATTACATATTTATGTAAAAAGTATAAATAAAAAAGAATATAAAAGAAAAAATTAACAAAATCACAGATTGAGAGCAGAGATGCCCAATTCCTTAGTATAATAATGCAGGTGCTAATTTTACAACATCATACCTAAACAATCTGTGATTTATAGTTATAAAAAATGGGGCATCTCTGCCCTCAATCTGTGATCTTGTTTATTTTTTTTGTTAAGTTGTTAATTTTCGCTTTTTACATCGATAACTAAAGATAAGCATCTAATAACACACAATTTGTGATTTATGTAGTTAGTTATTAGTGAAAGGGTTGAAACTGCTTAGTATAATAATGCAGGTGCTAATTTTACAACATCATACCTAAACAATCTGTGATTTATAGTTATAAGGAATTGGGCATCTCTGCTCTCAATCTGTGATTTTGTTAATTTTTTCTTTTATATTCTTTTTTATTTATACTTTTTACATAAATATGTAATATACTCTCTATTTGAAATTTATGTAATTGGGTAAACTACTTACGTAATGTTTACATTTTGTTTTGTTAAAATGTAAATTTTTTATGTATGGTATATTAAGATAAGATAAGATAAAACTTTATTGCACACTAATAATACAGTACATGTACGAGTATAGACAGAATAATAAGATATGTACAAATGGTGGCCTTATCCCTAAGAGCGATCTCTTCCAGGCAACCTTTGGATGGACATGTTTTAAATACAATAATAGTTATAACTATTAGCCTTGCATAAAATATATTTAATATTTAAAATGACAAAGTTTGTTTCAATAGCTGTGTTCTACCCGTCGTCGTCAGTACCATAAAACGTCTTTCTACTTTATTAAATGAATGATAATGGTTCTCTTTTGTATAATAAGTCCAAAGATCGCATTGGATTTTCTTACCGTGGTGCGAAAGGACCACTTCAAAAAATGGCGTGGTGCGATTCACACCACTGGTTCGAATCGACCACTTCAAAAAGCGGCGTTGTGCGATTCACACCCTGGTGCGAACAGCTTGTGGTGTGAATCGACGAAAGACCCATTTATTCCCTCTATGAAATGCTTAATTTTATTGGAAACCTATGACTTTTTCACTATAATCCAGTAATCCGAACACTCCAATAATCGCTTTGTTCCCGTTGTGTCACACCATTTTGTGTAACACTGTTACCCATTGGTAAAAAAATTACCGATTAGTAACACTGTTACTCAATGCCACATTCTTTTTCCCTTTGAGTGACAGTGTTACTCAACAGAACGCTGTGTTCCTTTTTTTCCCTTTGAGTAACACACCCCGACTCAGTACAATCCGACTCGGATAGGTTAGGTTAGAAGACTAAGGCGGGAGCGAAGCGAAGCGGAGCTCCCGCCTCAGTCTTCGTGGTTATTTTTTTTTAAACCACCCAGAAGTAGGAGCCCCGCGGAGCGGGGCTCCGTCGAGCTTAGTTAGTAGACGCCATAATATATGAGGTTTAGTGAATAATCGAACTAAATAGGAACACAGCGTTCTGTTGAGTAACACTGTCACTCAAAGGGAAAAAAATGTGGCATTGAGTAACAGTGTTACTAATCGGTAATTTTTTTACCAATGGGTAACAGTGTTACACAAAATGGTGTGACACAACGGGAACAAAGGCAATAATCCGGCACCCTCCGGTTTTTAATAGTGCCGGATTAGTGAGATTGTACTGTATTTCAAAACAATTCGCGCGCGCCAGAGCTATTTATGTCTCGCGATTTAGGTCCACGGTAGCAACGAATAATACCTCAGGACACAATTTATATCATAACAGTCTGTCCCGGTTGCCATACGAACATTTATTGCAGTCGTCACGGGTAGTTGGAACCCAAGAACCGGTCTAACTGCAATGCTGCAATATTGCCAATATGTTGTGTAGGTCAAACAGCAGTCGCTTCACGGAGAATATGAAGCCAAACCCGCAGTTAGACTGTTAAAACCCGAACCCCAGACCCTGATGTGAAAGCTTTGGATGTAACTAGTATTAAGGCAAGGATGAAGAAGACCTAAATATGTATACTCAAAATATGCTCTATACGCGCAGTACACATCTCTTGTGTCTTTTGAAAATAGCGCTGATTACAAATGTCCGCGCGCTCCAGGGTCCTCGTTTGCCTCGCGACATAGGTTCAATTATATATCCCAAGGTATACTATCTATAAATGAAAGATAGCAGTAGTTCACTTGAATTAGACAGTCGTACAGTCCTGTAAATATAACAGAAAAACGGACCCCAAAAGGATGAAAGAAAGATACTGTTATAATTTCAAAGGCAGACACGTTGGGTTTCTTCAAGAGAGAAAGCCTGCCCATATCCGAGGAAAAAAAGGATGCACCTCTAATAATAACACAACAACACTTACTACATGTGACTCCGGAGGCTGTGCGCGGTGACGAACGTGTTCCCACAGATGGTGCACTCCTGCTTCTTCTTGTGCTTCTCCATGTGATAGCGGTACGCGCGGTTTACTCTACAAACAAAATAAACGTGGTTACTATATGCGCTCTATATGCGGAGTACGCGACTAGTCTGAACTAGCTCCTCCAGGCTGAGTGGTGTACTGAAATAGCTACTCACGTAGTGGTGAACCTGCAGTGGGGGCACGTGTACCCGCGCTGCAGGGACGAGCCGGCCGGCAGGTGCTTCTCGTCGTAGTGCTGGATGGCCGACTGCATATGATTGTACCGCCTACCGCACTCCACACATTCCGACCTGGAAGAATAATATTGTACATGAAAAGTATTTGTATGACATGACAAAGTGCGGAGTGTTTGCTGGACGGCACTGGCTTCACCCCCTAATAGGGATTGGGGCCGAAAATCATAGCGAAATTTGGGTGTAAACACACCTCTTTCAGAATTTACAGGCGCGACTGTGTGTGTTAATATGTCGCCGCCAACTAGCCTAATCAGCCGTCCAATTAACTGCCTAGGCAGTTAACTAGACGCCGCCATTCAATTATCGGCCTGAATGATATTCAGCCGTCTCGTTTATTACATCATTTATTAACCTGGCTGGTAAATGCTTAGGCCAATCGTAAGATGGGGTACTGCCTCGAAATAAGATAGAAAATTACACACATAGGTACATATATATACTTACACCTTTAAATCCCCGAGGTGGTAGACAGAGGTGTGTTCACAGAAAATTTGAGATAGGTTTATTGAGATAGCTGCGCAATCCGACTTGGTTAGGTTAGGTTAGAAGGCGCCTTCGTGGTTATTTTTTTATAACTGTACGAGCTAGTACCACAGAATAATTAATAGTACTAACGTCCAGAAGGATCACTGCGCAAGAAGATTTAATTAATTCCAGTCTTGCTCCGACGCAATACGGTGGAATTCAGCTCGCACAACATTAGGTACCTATAATTTTATTCACCTACTACTTCGTCTCTTTCTATCGCGTACCTCTTATCTCTTCTTACGCCTGTTAGGGTTGCCTTCTTGAGAAAAAATGAATATTTGATTACCAGTCCAGTTATGTACCTGTTACTATTTTTCTACTTATGTGAAAATGACAACTTTAAACATACCTACCTAATATTAGATGAAAAAAGTATTTTATTACAATGTCCGCATATTTTAACATAAGACGATAAGCATACTACATTTAGTATTCTTTGCTACTACACTTTAGTGTATTTGCTAAATTGAACATACCATTTACGTGTTTAGTTACATGCCGTACGACGCAAACACGAAACGGCTTAAACTAGTCCGAGAGCCGACACCCAAAAATCATGTTGGTAAATTATTTTGATTTGCGCCAGCTAAATTGAATGCGCTTTGAAAGCAGTTCGTATTTGAATTTATATTATCGTTAGGAACTCGGTTCGCGGATACTATAAGCTTTGTTGGAACTGTATTTGGTTTCAGTTGTTTGATTGTCCTGATTGCAGAATCTTCAAAATGATAGGAGCAGACTTCGTAGCTTTTAGCTCTCAAATTTTCTTTGCTTAGTAAGTCCTCTCGTCTTATTAAAATCAGCCACTCTCGGCGCCTAAAATAAAATAGACAAATGGTAGTCAGTACGGAGCAAACACACATGTGCTTATGGTCATTGGTTAGAGTGACGCAAACGGGGCACTGAGGAGCACAGTCACCGTAGTAGTCGCTCGTCGCCGTCACAGGAACAGTCCCCGTTGCAGTCGCCATAGTCCAGTCTCTATACAATGAAAATTTTTCTAAGTGTTTGATAATCGCCACGCCGAGAAAGGTTAGGTGCGCCAAAAGTAGTATAACTTCAAAAATCGTATCTCCTAAGCTAGTAAAAATCACTGGACATACATGGGGGTGGCTCAAATACTCCTCAATATGGGGCGCCAAATTTTTTGGCCAGGAGAGCTGGCCACCATGTATTGTCAAAGTTAACCTTAGCTCTCGATCTATATACCCGTCAGACTAGCCAAAGTGCGCCAAAGTATCTAATTATCATGTTGTGAATGTGTGAATAATATTAAATATTATGCTATTCATTTGTATACCTATTAAATTTATTACTTCAGCTCTCGGACTATAAACAAAGAATACTAAATATTACCTATAAGCTATAAGGTAGCTTTCGAGCGCGAAGGTTCATATATTATGTAGGTAAGAACTAATAAATGACGGCGTTATGAAGGGACAAACATAAGAAATTAAAAAAATCGAATTGAGACCCTCCTCCTTTTTTGAAGTCATTTAAAAAGAAGGAACTTGGAACTGCAGAAATTACGTAGGGTAGGTATCGTCAGTGGTACCTACCTACCTACCTACAGTCAACGCGCAATGCCCGTCAAGGACACTCGAAATTAGAAAAATACGTCGAGGCGGGTGACAGCGGAGTACGTTGGCCCCGATGGGTCCGATCCAATAACCCTCCCAGTTCAAAAATCTAGCTGGCTAGGTACCTACCTACTTCGTGGTCTACCTATAAAATAAGTTGTTTTAGTCTAGTTACGCATTTTGAACAGTAGTAGTGGTAGGTTGGGTTATGGGTAGGTAGGTAAGTACCTTAAAATTTTAAAATTTATTAATTTGGCTAAATTACCTTACAGCATCTTTGGGAAGCGAGAAAAAAGATAAATCCGGCATATTTCTATTCGAATTCAAACAGCCGAACGCCACACAATATCGTCTGTCATATTTTCTTTTCTTGTCCATTCTAAGGTAGGTACCAGTAGTAGGCACGATCAAGAGAGAAAAAAAATGTTTTTATAAAATCCTAGCCGAGCGCGAGCATAGAAAACACCTCAAGCGTTCACACGAGCGCGCGCGTGACACTCGACTAATTTTTAATCCGCTCGGCCGGATACTTCGTTGTAGGTATATAACGGATGTACTGCGCGGAGTGAACCACGCCTGCTAGTACATTAGTTTTATATAATACTAGCTGTTGCCCGCGGCTCCGCCCGCGTGGATGTCGGTTATCGTTTAGTGTTGATCCGACGCTATTGAGCATTAAATTCGCCTCTCTACTCAACTTTGTCCTCGACTATGTACTCACCTCTTTTCTCGACTTTCTACTCGCCTCTGTATTTGAATTTATACTTGACTCTCTACTGACTTCTCTGTTCCCCTCTCTACTCGACTTTGTACTTTTCTCTATACTCGCCTTTCCATTGGCCTCTCTACTTGCCCATCCATTCGATTTTCTTTTCGTCTGTCTACTTGACTCTCCACACTTGCCTATCTACTCGCACCTCTACTCAAGTCTCTATTCGATCTCTACTCGCCACTACATTCATCTTTCCACTCGCCTCCCTATTTGCCTTTACAGCATTCTATTTGATTCATTACTCGCCTCTCCACTGGCTCTCTAGTCGCATATCTACTCGCCCCTGTAATCGACTCTACTCGACTTCCAATCTTTACACGCCTATCCACTCGTCCCTATAACAATCTCTACTCGCCTCTCCACTCGCTTCTATATTTGGTTCGCTACTCGACTATATCCGTACCGAAGCTCTAATCCACCTTTGTACCATATTTCATGAGGTCATCTTAAAAGAAATTCTTACTATTTATGCCATATTCACCCTCTTTATTGTGCCATTGAAAAATTAGAAACTTTAATCCCAACGCCCTATTCCCCTCCCCCCTCCCCCTTCTATCCCTTTTTTCGCGATAAGGGGTAGCCTGCTATGTCCATTTCCAACCTCTTATTCATCTCTATACCAATTTCATCAAGATATCTTCAAAATTGTCAAACTTACATACCCTTGCCCTATTCCACCCCTTCAACTCCCTTTTTCGTCAATAGGTAGCATATGTTCGTTCCCAAGCTTCAATCCATCTCTGTACCAAATATATCATCAGGATATCATCAAAAATAACAAACTTTCATATTAACTATCTAGTCCTTATCCCCCCTCCCCCTTTTACCACATTATTCGCGATCAAAGGTAGCATATGTCCGTTACCAAGCTCTAATTAATCCCTCTACCAAAATTTCATCATATTCAAAACTGTCAAACTTTAATCCCTTATTACCCCCCCTCCCCCCCTATGCCTCCATTTTCGCGTCAATAGGTAGCCTATGTTCGTTCCCAAGCTTCAATGCCTATGTTCGTTCCCAAGCTCTAAACTATCGTTGTACCAAATTTCATCAGGAAATCTTCAAAAATGACAAACTTTCATCCTAAGGCCTTAGTTCCCCCCTACTACCCACCTTTTTGTGATAAAAGGTAGTCTATGTCCGTTCCCAAGCTCTAAACTATCTCTGTATTAAATTTCATCAAGAAATCTTCTAAAACGGTAAACTTTTATCCCAAGGCCCTGTTCCCCCCCTTCTTCCCCCCTTTTCGCGATAAAAAGTAGCTTATGTTCGTTCCCAAGCTCTAAACTATCTCTGTACCAAATTTCATCAAGAAATCTTCAAAAATGACAGACTTTTATACCAAGGCCCTAGACCGCCCCCCTTCTACCCCGTTTTTCGCGGTAAAAGGTAGCCTATATCTGTATAAATAAATAAATAAATAAATAAATATTTCACACAACGCTATCTAGACCCATGGTAAGCATAGCTTAACTAGCTTGTGTTATGGAATCTAGAATGCGGATAAACATACTTAGATACGTTCTTTTTTTTGTAAATATATACATATTATACATAGAAACACCCAGACCAATGCAAATATACATATTCATGCATACAAATATTATCACTGAGCGGGGATCGAACCCGCGCCTCCTGCGTAGCGACCGCGTTCACTACCGCTACGCCACGGAGGCTAACTAAGCTCTAAACTATCTTTGTACCAAATTTCATCAAGAAATCTTCAAAAATGACAAACTTTTATACCAAGGCCCTAGTCCGCCCCCCTTCTACCCCCCTTTTCGCGATAAAAGTTAGCCTATATCTGTTTCCAAGCTCTAAACTATCTCTGTACCAAATTTCATCAAGAAACCTTCAAAAATGACAATCTTTCATACCAAGGCCCTAGTCCGCCCCCCTTCTACCCCCCTTTTCGCGATAAAAGGTAGCCTATATTTGTTTCCAAGCTCTAAACTATCACTGTACCAAATTTCATCAAGAAATTATCAAAAATGACAAACTTGCCTGCCAAGGCCCTAGTCCCCCCTTCTACCCCCCTTTTCGCAATAAAAGGTAGCCTATATCTGTTTCCAAGCTCTAAACTATCTTTGTACCAAATTTCATCAAGAAATCTTCAAAAATGACAAACTTTCATTCCAAGGCCCTAGTCCGCCCCCCTTCTTCACCCTTTTTCGCAATAAAAGGTAGTCTATGTCCGTTCCCAAGCTCTAAACTATCTCTGTACCAAATTTCATCGGGAAATCTTCTAAAACGATAAACTTTTATCCCAAGGCCCTGGTCCCCCCCCCCTACTACCCCCCTTTTTGTGATAAAAGGTAGTCTATGTCCGTTCCCAAGCTCTAAACCATTTCTGTACCAAATTTCATCAGGAAATCTTCTAAAACGATAAACTTTTATCCCAAGGCCCTGGTCCCTCCCCTCCCCTTCTTCCCCCCTTTTCGCGATAGAAGGTAGCTTATGTTCGTTCCCAAGCTCTAAACTATCTTTGTACCAAACATCAAGAAATCTTCAAATAAGACAAACTTTCATAGTCCGCCCCCCTTCTACCCCCCTTTTCGCGATAAAAGGTAGCCTACTTCCGTTTCCAAGCTCTAATCTATCTCTGTACCAAATTTCATTAAGATTTCTTCAGAAATGACAAACTTTCATAAAAACTTTCATCCCCTATTTCCCCCCCTTAAACCCCCTTTCTCGTGATAAAAGGTAGCCTATGTCCGTTCTCAAGCTCTAATATATCTCTGTTCCAAATTTCATCAAGATCGGTTCAGCGGTTTAGGCGTGAAAGCGTAACATACAGACAGACAGGCAGACAGACAGACAGACAGACAAGACAGACAGACAGACAGAGTTACTTTCGCATTTATAATATTAAGTATGGATCTGCGTCAGCATTTTATAAGTTGTATTTATCTGTGAATCATACATTTATAGTTAGTTCTCAAATCTCAAATTGCCGCACTAGTGTAAGCACGTAGGTTATGGTACAATTAAACGTTCTCAAGTACGTCAGCGTATCATTTAACCTCGTGCAACAAAGGGTACGAGCAGACAAGTGCTCGTACATTTTGTCCAAATGGCGGCACTTGTGTCGGGTTCTTGATGATTGATATTGATATTCTGGCTAGCTAGCAGTGATTCTTTCCTAGTAGTTAAATAATTGTTGATAAGTACCCGTTGCCATACGGTGAATGATTTGTTTACAAAACTGCCTGCGCGGCCGCAAAGTTATTATTCCGACACCGCTCAGAGACATAATTTGTAAGGAATTGCATAGTTCGCACTTTGGAGTAGTAAACAGAGCAGCCATGTGCGAGTCGGCCTCGCCCATGAAGGGTTCCGTAGCAGCAAGTAGGTAAATTGCGGTTTACGATTTAAGACGTATTAAAAAAACTACTTCAGAGATCACGTTCAAACCAATTTTCAGTGGAAGTTTGCATGGTAAAGTACATAATATTTTTTTTTTAGTTTTATCATTCTCTTATTTTAGTAGTTACAGGTGGGGGGGGGGGGGGGGTTACTTCTTACCACTTTCGAAGTGTCTCGCGCAAACTATTCAGTTTAGAAAAAATGATATTAGAAACCTCAATATCATTTTTGAAGACCTATCCATAGCCCACGGGTTTGATGAAAAATTTTTTTTGAGTTTCAGTTCCTAGTATGGGGAACCCCCAAAATTTATTGTTTTATTTTCTATTTTTGTGTGAAAATCTTAATGCGTTTCACAGAATACATCATGTTCTTAACAAGTTTCGGTTTTTGCCATTCGGCTACGGAACCCTAAAAATGGAAGCAGAAGCGCGCAAGCTCCTATGGTTCCCGGGGATCGATAGTGCGATCGAGCGGCTGGACGCCGCGTACACCGTGTCACAGAATAATTAAAATTACTAAGCCGTGTGCAGCGCGCTGAGCCTCGCGCGCCGCTGGCTGTGTGGCCACACCCTCCGCATCCTTTTCATAGAATTCATTTGAATTTTCTAGGGCCGTTTAACAACCAAATGTTTCTTATAGCTGTAGACGCTCACAGTAAATGGGTTGAAGTGTTTTTAATGACCTCAACGTATGGTTCGAAATCGGTTATTGAATATGATAATACAATTAAGGTCGCGTTTTGGTATACCGCATACTACAGTAACGGATAACGGTACTTCGTTTGTTTCGCAAGAATTTAGAAATTTTTGTTCTAAGAACGGGATCATTCATAAGTTGTCGCCGCCTTATAAACCGTCCAGCAAAGGACAGGCCGAGTCTTTTGTCAAAATAGTTAAAAAAAGGTCTCAAAAGCATCATCCTTAATAATAAATCGAATAGAAAACCATTAAAGGAACAGAGATATAAATTTCTATTAGACTATAAGAACTCCAGAAACAGTACACAGACAAGTCACCCGCTGCGCTCTCGACTCGACCTGTAAAAGTTCGTTCCCAAGCTTTAATCTATCCCTGTACCAAAAATGACAAAAGTTTTATATAAACTTTCATCTCAAAACCATATTTCCCCTTCTACCCCCTTTTATGCGATCAAAGGTAGCCTATGTCCGTTCCCAAGCTTTAAACTACCTCTGTACCAAATTTCATCAGGATATCTTCAAAAATGTCAAACTTTCATATAAACTGTCATCTAATGGCCCTACTCCCCCCACGATTTATTTTTATTTTTATTTTACTTTCATCCCCTATTTCACCCCTTAAACACCCTTCCTCGCAATATAAGGTAGCCTATGTCCGTTCTCAAGCTCTAATACACCTCTGTACCAAATTTCACCAAGATCGGTTCAGTGGTTTAGGCGTGAAAGCGTAACATACAGACAGACAGACAGACAGACAGACAGACGAGATACTTTCGCATTTAAAATATTAGTATGGATAATTCCACTACAAACAAGAGATTGTTAAGAAAAGGATTGGAAATGTAATGTATGGAGTTTATGTTCCTGATTTGGATTGTGCAATAAACAGACATATAGATCAAATTAGAAGGCGTGTCACAATCCAGAATTCCGATCACGACACAAGCTGGGATTTAGATGTTTTTCCAGACGACCAGCTCGATATCACGGACGGCCAGTCAACACCTGACGGTGAGGGGCACCAGTCATGCACCACCGGAAATGATGAAATCGAGCAGACCGACCAGTGGCGAGTCGGATTTGGTCATCATAAGTACTCCTCCTTCGGAAAGAGTGACCATTTCAGCAGTTTAGCACGCCTGTGGGAGAGGGCGAGGCGGATGGAAGGAACCCGACCTTTGCCACGTCCGAAGCGGACATTAGCACGTCACTTGATGAACGGGAGCTGCCTGTGCCTCCAATCAATCCACGACGTTTGGTGCTGTTACCCGAAAACTTTACTCCTTAGTTGTGTTTTAGTTAGTTTGTTTCAGATAATCTGTTAATTAAAGGGCAGGGATTGTTGTATATGTAAATGTAACTACGTACTTACCGCGGCTACGATCCGGTACAATTACCTGTCCTTTAGAAATAAATCAGTGTGCCAATGACTAGCGTGTTTGACTGTTGCCCCTGTACGGCGCGTATCTAATAGGGCCTTGTTTCTGCTGTTATTTTTATCATAGCAAAACCACTGAAGTACCACAGACACTGTAACCAATGCCATTTAACTTTAGACTTTACTGTGTTACCATTAAAGTCTAAAATGAAATGACAATCTTGTGGAGTGAATGAAAAATGTTATAAACTCTTTCTCTTTCTATTTTGGACTTTAAGACTCAGTCATAAAGTCTAATATTTAATGATATTTTTACAATGACAGCGGTATGACAGTGGTCTTGTTATGTCATAAAATTAGCAGAATTGGGGGCCGATGTCAATCCCAATCGCATCCAAAGCCGGCACTTTGAAGTTCATAGTCCGCTCTAGTCCATCTTCTACGAAATTCAGGGGGAGAGATAACACGCGCTAAATATTGGGAGAGACAGTTATTCTTACCTTGTCATATGCCTCTTCTGGTGCACGTTGTAAGCATTCTTGGACTTCAAAACAGACTTGCAGATGGTGCATTGGTAGCTGTTGGCGTTCTGGAAGTAAATAGCATCAAGGAATCAATTAGCTCACTGCAGTCCGAATAGAGAGCCAGCTTCAAAGAGATGGCCCTGGGTCGGACGTTTGCGAGATATGTGTCAGCAAATCTCACTTCCGGCAACCTACGACCCACAGACGTCGTGCGTTTTAGTCGGTTCGAGTCCGACATACCACCACGCCACCGGCGGGGATAGTGTCCGTGGGGATTGATTTGGCGCACGAAAAATGCCTAATGCAGTCCACTGCTGAACATAGGCCCCTCCCAATGTGCACCATTGCTCCCGATGTTTCACTTTCACCCAGTCCTCTTTTCCAGGTCGTCCATGTATGAGAGCTCACTTATAGGTATAATTACATGATTGAATAAAACATCAAAAAAAAGAAGGTTTGCACTCCGGGAGTGCCGGTAGAAGTGAAAACTTTTTCTTTCTTTCTTTCTTCGTTATATACAGAGAAAAAAATTAAAAGAACACACCATACCATACCTATAAAAAAGCGCCAATCATAGAACCTATCACTAATTTTCTGTCAGAAGAAATTAATGAATTACAAAAAGAAAAAAAATCACAAAAAGTATCATAAGCCCCGGTTCGAACCCTGTACTATCTGAAACCATAAGGACTTACAGTCGAAGCGTTTACCGTGAAGCTACGAAACTTCTTAACGCATCGAACAAAATAAACAATCTGTAGCTGTTGTAATGTTGTATGACGTCAGTCGTCGGTTATGGTTCAAAGGTCAAGTAATCCAGTTTTTACCCATCCAACGCCGCTAAAGAAGTTTTCACTACAAAATAGGAGGAGGTGTTTTGAACCACAACAACACATTGCCGGGGCCTATATTAGTGGCCAAGGGCGGTCGGGGTCTCTGGGATATCTTTCCTAGGCCATACTAGATTGTTCGGGCCCATAGGCCGATATGATGCAACATCATGCATTTTTATAGGTTCGAGCCCAAAAGTAGTGACAGAAGTAAAAAAATAGCCAATGTGTCACATGTAAATTGACATTATCGGTGAATTGTCACAGTCCGTCACAAGAGGTGTCGGTAATTGTGTCGCAAGTTCAAAGATTTAATGCCATCTCAAAAACATATTCTACGAAGAATGCCCAACGTGCCTAAAGAACTATCCACTTCAGAATTATAAATTACCATTGTATGCCTCTGCTCCATGTGCGTCTTCCAAGTGATTTCATGATCAAACGCTATAATGCAGTCCTCACACTTGTACGGCAAGCTCATGTACTTCGGTCGCTTCGCCATTGCCTCTCTTTCTTCGTTCAATTCCTTCAACGAGAGGGTCACGACTCTGATCTTCCCCTCATAGTTATTAGTATACTTCTCTCTCTTTTTCCTCTTGGCTGGAGATTCACTTTTCACCGCTTCGAATTCAGAACCGTCATCATCAGGCTCGAATTTAATTTCTGTTTTCAAGTTAGTTTCGGCTACTTCGATTTCTTGGATTTCTTCAAGTTCTTCGATTTTGGAGATTTCTGGTTTGATTTCAATCTCTGGTTCCGTGGAGAATGTATATTGTACAAGAGATTTTTGGAAGTTATGTAGCTTGCTAACTGTAGGGGTGTGAGTCTGGAAAAGATAAGATTTGGTAAGTATAAGTAAGGTACGGGTAGTTGGCGTCCTAAAAACTCCAATAACTGTTCTAACTGCAATACTGTGATATCGCTAATGGGTTTTAAAAGTCAGATGACACTATTTTTATGGAAATTATCAAAGATTGAAAAACGCACCTCGAACTGCGAGGCCAAAGTTTTGGATGTGACCGGAACTACAGCAGGTTGATGAATGACTTTGATTTAAGTTAGGCTCGTGGCCCTTCAGGTTCATAAGGTCTAAAATATCAAAATGTCTATTTGTTCTTTAGGTCCAAAGTATTAAAATGTCTGCTATAAGTGGTAACTGAATATGTTAAGACATGCTAAGATTAAGCAAGTTAAATGGTATTCAGGTAACTTTCGTCCCTCGTACTTCGGAGAGCACGTCAAACCTTTGGCACAGCTGTGCTATTCGTAAGCATTGCACCTTGATAGAAATTGTCATTGGTCGCACTGGGTCACGTCACTGGTGATCGACCAATGACGCAGAATTGCACAGCAGATTACCTATAGTTGCCGTCGCCGTCGGTCCCTGTTGCCATACGAACAACAAACACCTATGCCATTCGTCTTACTGCTAAACTTTGATATGTAGTGCAGTGGTCAGATAGCAGTCGTTTCATAGAAAATATAGAAGTTCAGCCGCTTCGTAGTTAGCATGTAAAGCGGACCTCAACTGAGTTGGGTAAAGGATCGCATGATTCGCATGATGATGATTTTGCTGTTAAAAAACAGTAAAAGTACAATATACTCACGCTTATAAGGCCCCGAAGGGTTTTTTTTTTACGTGCGGGAAATCCCCCCCCCCCCCCCCGGAGGCGGAGGGGGAGATTATGTCGGACTCGAACCGACTAAACCGCACGCCGTCTGTGGGCCGATGTGCTAGGTCGAAAGTGAGGTTGTCTCGCGACATATCCCTCGCACCCCGGCTGGCTGACCCAGGGCCATTCCTCTCGGTCTGGCCCTCCTCGGGAGGGGGGCCACGCGGTCCCCGACTCGCCCCCAGTATGGGGGAGTCCTGAAGGGGTAGGCAGACGTGTATTAACACCAACGTTTCGCCAATTACAATGTTGGTGTACAATAAAGAGTTATCTATCTATCTATTTATCCACAATTTTCGGTCCCACATAATAGGGGTGATTGGGCCTTTTGTCATCTAGTGGTCACTTTTACTTGGGCCGGATGGAGAATAGCC